>CM039087.1:65820452-67045846 GCA_022113865.1 Chimonanthus praecox | reverse complement strand
ACTGTGTACTTTTTTCCTTCACTAATGTATGGAAATTAGTGAGTGAGAGCAAGGTACAAACCTGCAGCAGCTGCTCTTTCCATGCCACTCCCCAACTTTATTTCCTCCTAATAATGCCCAGATCAAAAAGAAACTCCAGGGGACCATCATTCTACTTTCCACAGCTCCTCCCATTCCTTTTCCCCTTCCTTGCCTCTTTGCCCTTCTTCTTCTTCTTCTGACTCCTTATTCATTACTCTGCTAATCTTTACAAGAGAAGGAAAAAAATACACAAACTGCCAGTCCTTTCATTTTATTATTTATTTTTTGTCTTGGTTTTATTTTGAAGATGAATGACTTCTCTTTACTCCCCAGATAAACAATAGAAGCAACTATGCTTTCGGAAGTTCAGACTCTGAAAAGAAAAAAAGACAGTGAAAGAATACAGCAGTTAAGTAAGCGTCTGCTTCCTTCTCTCCCGAGACTTGCCACTTTCTATTTGAAAGAGTAAATGAAATCATGAAAAGAAGAAATAAATAGTGGCCTTTAGAGAATCTTGAAATGATAAATTTTGGTATCAAATTGCAGTGAAGAAAGTACACCGTATCTGCTCATCAATGCCATCGATTTTTCCTTGATAATAACGACGGGATGGGTAGATAAACTCATTCTCAATTATGAAATCTTTATTGAATTGATCCAAGTAAACCAGGAAATGACAAAAAGGAACTAGTTTCTATAGTTTTTTTTTTTCTTGGATAATATGGGTATTCCCACCCCACATTGGAAATAAGACCAACTCCACGGATACATGAAACCACCCTCAGTCTCCATTTGGATCGGTCTGGATTTCAGTCTTCATGAAGAGATGGAAAGGAAGGAGGGAGAACTCAGGCTAAGGAGAGGAGAGAGATGAAGAAAGGTCATTTAGGTAAACAAAATGGCAATGTAAGAATGAGGTGATCAATAGATTCCTCATTGGACTAACAAAGAAAATAAATATTGAGAAACAAAAAGTTGCAAGATATAAGGTTATTATCCAAGGTGAGGATTCTATTCAAAAAGACGAAAAGATCCCATCTGATTACTTGACTGAGATCATTTTTGTGGCTTTAATCTATTCTAAATAATGCAGTGCAATGTACAGACACTAAAATGTTAATTTTATCATTAGAGTTACAACTTAATATAGATTCTTACAAAATCTAGTTCATAACTCATGGAATGCTCAAAACGGGTTTAGGTGCAAATAGGACAAATAAATAAAAAGTATCTGCATTCACACCAGAGGAAAATTTCGATTAAAAATTTAAGGTTAATGCTAAATTTATTATTAAATGATACCCTTTTATATTTTAAAATGATGTGACAGATAATTTAATTGAATTTTTAACTAACTGTATTTTGCCATATTAGCATGAGAATATGAAAAAGTATAATTTAAAGATAAATATAAGATCTCCTAAAATAATATAACTAGAGAATTAACATTGACCTCATTTACTTCAGGTCAAATACTTAAAATCATCAGATTATAAGAACTCCATCTAAATCTCAATTTCGGGGGAAGAGACTAATGGACTTTGAAAGTTTTAGGACATAAAAATTAACATTAAGCATAAACAGTATGATCATTGTCATCTTTATTACATTAATGACATTTAGATTTCATGACTACTTATTAAGAGATATAAGATGTAGTTGTCTCCGATTCATGATGAATACAGTAGAAAATGAAATATATAACTCAAAATTAATAAATTGAGACTAATTTTTTTAAAGTAAATGTTTGGTATTATCAATTAAGAGAGCCCCATTAATGTCACTTATATTTACACAAGAATACCAAGTAACCATGAGCATCATATACTCATTGGGATTTCGGATAATCAAATATGGATCAGTATCTTGTATTGTTTAATTCCTCTATCTCTGAATGGAGAACTCCAAATCCTTCCAGGAACACCTTTTTTTTTCATTTTAATTGTAAGTTTGTAACAACATATATCCAGGTATATAGCAAGCTTTGGCCTATATTTAGGAATGATGTGAGGTGTAACAAATCAACGGTCAGGATCGTTGATCAAAGGTGACCCCATCACATGAATCTCTCTAATCTCATACCAAATTCTATTACGAAACCACAGAGGTGTATGAAAGGAGCTGTTGCTCTCTCCTTTTGATCCTCAAATTTGACTCAAAATGATAAAATAAAAACCCAAAAGCATGGAGATTAAAACTAGAAATCATGAGACTATGATCATATTTAAAAAGGCACAGATAAAAGAGTAAATTGAAAGAAAGAAATTAGAAGCATTATGTACCATGAATAACCAAAATCAAGTAGGCTATCTGGGTTTAATTCTAAAAGAAGAGACAAAATAACATCCAGAACAGGTTAGGTTCAATTGCATGTTAGACAAAAGAGAGTAAAGGAAAAATAGGAAGAGGAAAAGAAGAATGGTGACTTTTTTCTCTTCTATCTAGAAGGAGAGTTTAAGAGACAAATCGAGAAAATTAGCAGCAGAAGGAGAACCTTCACCGACTTTAGTTTTTGGTGCAGCGACTGCCGCTGAGTCTCCTGCTATTGTACTGTTGAAGCAGCCTTTCCTTGGGAAGAAGTTGTATTCTTTAAAATGGCGTTCCCCCACTGACTTCCCCTTTTTTTGAATTGCAACACTCTCCATCTCCTGCAATAATTTTTTTTTTTTTAAAAGCACATTATTTAAATTACATAAAAACCAAATTTGAAGACAAACAAAGTACATTGGCTCTCTTTTTCTTTTATTTTTTAAGAGGCTTTTGCCTTTGCTAATTCCATTATAATCAATCATATCCAGAGCCAACATACCTCACCTCACCATTTTAAGTTTTAAAAGTTTGGAAATCTCAAGTTGAAACAAGAACAATAAGCCCATCTTACCAGCATGCAAACATTTATTCCGTGGTAATTTCTAAAAAATCCCCAACAAGTACCCTTTATCTTTAATTTTCTTGGCACCCATTGGATTAACAACTTTGATGAGGTTTGAAGATTGACACATGGAAATCATGATGAACTCTATTTTATATTTTTAATAAAATGTTTGAGGAGAAAATATATTTTCCTTAAACATATATAGAGCAGAGCAAGGATTGCCATTGATTAGCAACAAAAAGTATTAATAAATAATGATCTTATGCGCTTCACTCATGAACTTTTTATCTTTGAATGTGGACTACTGAACCTTCTTTTATCCATAAATTATCCATTTGAATGCAGCAAATCAAACGGTTGAAATCACACATCTAATTGGGGTCTTCTACCATAAAGTCATGAATCATGATTGGCTTGTTGTGATTCACTGATTACTTGTCATATGGGTGTCTTAGTTGAGCCAACTTAACATGGAATAAATGCATGAGACAGAATTAATAGATAAGATATTCTGTATGCCATCAATTCTAGAACTTTTAGTACATTAAAAATGTAATTGGATCCATTAAATGGAGAATTAAAATTAAAACATCATTCATGAACCTTGTTTTAACATTTTACATGTGAGACAGTTTACAAATGATATCAAAGATTGACTTAAAATGTATCATTCAAAATGACAGCAGTTCTAGCCCAATCCTATTTCAATGACAAATGGATTGTTTGATGACAGAAGTCCAACTGATCATGATTTTCATCTAACCCATATTTAGGCAATGACCCACCCCAATGTGGGGCTAAGTTGGATGAATCTGGTCATTGATAGAGAGTTGTAACTTCTTCTCTTTTTAATGGTTCTGTGTTGTATCATTATATTCTTACTTTGTCACAGTAACGTTTATTTATTTATGTTTCAATTTTAGTAATGAAGATGGCAAATGATGACACACCAAAATCTGTTGCCTATATTCAAGGGTGGAAATATCAATTGTCAGGAGAGAGAGAGATGATTTCCTTAGTTTCTTACTTCTTTTCTGAAGAAATTTGAAATCGATCATTGTTTACTCTTTTCCCCTTTTCATGAGAATCATGAAACTTATCATTTTGTTCTGATTTATAGTTTTATACCTCAGGGACATGCATTCCGGGAGAAGCGCCTTGCCTTTCTCCTCTCCAACATATGTTCCTATTTCCTCCATCAACGGCTCTCCCGCTTCCCATATTCAGCCCCAGATAATTGCAGAAGTTGGTTCCCATCTCGTTAAGTCCACCGCTAGTGTTGCTTCTTTCCTGAAACCCTAAATTCTCGCCTTGGTAACGCTTCTTCTGCAAAATAAATAAACAATTAAATAACAAAGCAAAAAAGAGAAAAAACAACAAAATAGCCTAAAAAAGTGGCAAAGACAAGCTGCTTCGAAGATCCCATAATGATTCAAAACAAGATAAATTTGAGAATCCGTTTACCTTCACACAAACCTCGCACTGATCCGAAAGGCATTGCTGCGTCTTTTGGCTTGAAGAGAGCTCTCTCGCCATCATCAACGCCTCCGCCGTCGTAGCCTCTGGGTACTGCAACTCGTTTCTGTTCTGGAGCTGAAATCTTGCTTCATGAGCAGCGAACTGGAACCGGTCCACCTGCATCTGGTCAGGGAACCCGGTTCGGAAGCCAGGCGATGGCGACAGTGGCGGCCAGCCGCCGTTGGCGAGTTGGTATCTCTGAAGAATTGACTGCTGCGAGCTGATTTGAGCGTTGGCTAGAGCTTCGTAGTAGCTCTGTGGAGTGAATCTCGGCACGGAGGAGGATGAGAGGCCCATACTCGGGTCCAGAATCGGGTAGGGGAAGGGAAAATTGAAGCTGGAAGCTGTATCAGGAACTGGTGGCCGCTCGTTTTCAGCTGATTTCTTCCACCGCTCCTCCATGCGGAGCCGCTCCAGCTGAGCGACGCCGAGCCCTCGCTGCGGCTGCTTTTTCTGCGCCGGTGGTTGAGCCTTTGATGCTCGCTTGGATTTCTGCTTCGAGTTTTCCGGCTTCATGACAGAAGCACGAGAAAGAAGGAGAGAACTTAGGGTTTCGAAACGAGAGGGATTAGGGTTCGAGATTGAGAAGAAAATGAATCGTCTCTCAGAGGAAGTGAGCAAGGGACATGCAAATGGACGGGCGATTGATTTATATACGGAAGAGGCGTGTATCATATCATATCACATCGATACAAGATAAACTTCTCACATTTATCTATTCTTTGTCTGTATATTCTGATATTCCCTCCACTATCGCTGGCTGCTGTTGTCTGGCCTATGGACTCTGGACTAGAGAGTAGAGTGGGCCCTACCACGACCGTCGCACATGTCAAGGCGTCTGATACATGGCCCTCAATCGAGCTTGGGACCCACTTCTCCATTCCCGTGTGAGAGTATGAATATAAAAATAATAAAAAATCTGAAAGGGGGCGCCACTGCAGTTAAATCAATGTTACGAGAACAAGCCGACGTTTTTGAGGTAGTTAGGGTTTAACCGGATTCGACAGTAGTAAAAATTGGTTAAAGTCGGTCAAATATTAAAATAATATAAATATTATATATAATATTAAGTAAGACATATTTTACGAATAACATTAATATAAATATTAAAAATAACATTCAAACTCTTAGTAATATATCAAAACGATGAAATATATAAGATAGAAATAGTAATAAATATTTATATGTCAAATATACACATTTTTTAAGAGGAAAATTTAAACAAAAATTAAAAAAATTTCAAATTTCTAAATCGAGGTTCACGGTTCCCGATTTTTATGTCAAAACTGTATAAAACCATGGCTCTGACCGGTTTTATACAGTTTTGACCCAAGGCTAGTTTTTTACTTGGACCGAACCACAGACTACGCGGCCGGTTCAACTGCAGTTCGGTCCTGTTCTAATAACACTGAGTTAAACTCGCAGTTGTGAGAGAGATGAGGCTACTATGTGGGGTTATGTAGTGAAAAGGAAATTGTTGCCTTTCGACTTCGGTCCTCAAAGACTGGAATTATCCTTTTCATTTATAATTATCTGAATAATTTAATTATGGCAAAAATTACCTTCCTTTTATAGAATATTGATTAATTACTATTTTTTAATTATTTCTAAACTATATAATATTGGTATATTAACTTTAAATATGGTGCACACATCGTATATTTCAAGAGTTTTTTCTTCTATTCATCTCATACAAAATTGTATTCAGATTTAATTTCCTTTGAATTATCATAAAAAAAATTTATTCACTTTTCATTTCTAATATAATATATTGTTTTAATTAGATTGAGAAGTATTCCTTGAATTATATTACTAATGAAATCTTTTATCCATCTCACCTAATTACATGGGGTCCAACTCGTGAGAAATGTAAAATCTCTTCATTTAAAATGTATATCCTAATTTCATTTATACAAATTCAATCTATATTCAAATCGAACGAGTTGATGAGTTTTATTGATTTTTTTTCAAATTGAATGAAAAATATTCAAATTATTCAACTTGATTAAATTTTAAAATTGAGAAACTCAATAATATTAGAGAAGAAAAGAATTGATGTTAGGATGGTGTCAACGTCATTCCAAAGTCATGATAACCATGCAGATGTGGAAAAGATAGCGTGGGCAGCATTGTAAATAGATGATGTTTCTATTGTTAGAGAATAGAAGGAGGAAAATGAGTGAATTAAGATAGGGAGTGTATTAGGATAGGGGTGTGGATGTCATGATTGTATTGTGGATACTAAAGGGAAAAAGCGTGATATATTATTGCCATCTCTCTTGCTAAAATTACTCTTTTTCTAGTAATTTTTTAAATATTATTTTATTATACAAATCCAACTATCCATCCATCCATCCACTGATCACTCTCACCACCATTTAATCAACTGCAGTTGCCAACAAAAATATTCCAGATTCAATCAAGATTCTAAATTATGAATTCTAATTTCTAATTTTTATATTATCTCTTTGTTATCATTTTAATTTCATAATTTTATTTATATTTCTAATTAATACTAATTATGTGATGGGTTTTTTTCAAAGGATCACAAATTAGGATCGAACTTGGGTCAAAGTGTACTTTTGTTTTAGAAATGTTCTATAATTGGATGTGTTCATTATTGCTGGCGCATTGTTATTGTTATTTTTATTTATTTTAAACTGAAAATTTTCAAAATATACTTTTTACTTAAATAAAAACCGATAAATTTTAACCAAAATAGTAGTAAATGAAAGACAGGGGGACCCACTGCCATCTCAGAAAAAGTGGTAATGGTCTTGATCAGAGAGTGGGCCCGCAATGAAGGAAAAGAGTTTTCCCTTGAAAGTTCGATCGCAGAAATTTTACAGAACTTCTCTATATTTGTTGATGTCTTCAAACCATTTTTAATCCATCTTCCACAAGGATAAGAATGAAACTTTCTCTTTTCGGAAATATAAAATGTCCTTAACTTGGTATTTTGAACAAATACAATTAATTGTTTTTAGGTTCGGAGGTGTCCAGGCGTCACCCGACTAATTTCTGATAGAGAAAAAAATATCGGACGATACGTATCGTATCGGCCGGTATTTACCAATATTCGATATCCGATATATATATATCGCCGATATCATCTGATACCAGTGGTTTTGATTAAAAAAAAAAGAGGGAGAGATTTCTCGGTCGATAGATCGAGATTTAAACCCATTGACTTTTCAAAGTGTGTGAAAATCCCCCTATCTGCACACACTAGATAAAATGTCCTAACTTAGTATTTTGAATAAATACAATTAAATCCTCAATTTTATTGTAAGAGACATGTGGTAGGCCACGTTCATCTAATTCAAGGCATTATACATTCAAGGCCAATGCAATTGAAGTATTTTAATGGAAAAAGTTTATAAAGTTAATAATCACTTATGACATAAAGTTCTATGCTTAAATATTCAACATTCTAACTTTATTTTAGTCATAAGCGTTAAATAAGCAATTAACATAAAAAGTAATTTTAGAAATTTAATAATTAATATCATCAATAAATAGATACGATGAAGCCTTAGATGATAACGATAATATTGATTTCAATAAACGCAATTACTAATAATAACAACTTGTAAAAATGAAAGGATGTGTTTGATTTGATAATAATAAAAATATAAGGAGATCTTTTTAACACACCTGAGAATATATGTTTTCTGTATGCTCAATTAATTTATTTATTTATAATTAGTTTAATTATCTATTGAACTAAGGATAATGATCCGTGCACCATGAGTTTTTATCATCGTGCACCACCCTTAAAAAAGAAAAGAATATTTTGCCCTTTCTTTTTGAAAGATAGAAGAGAGAGAAAAGAAAAGTAATGACAAAATGGTCTTTTCTTTTGAAAGGGGCGGACCATGGTGAAATTAAGCCCAATCTTTTCAAGTCATAAAATATAATCATAAAACTATTTTTCTATTTTTATCCATTTTAGAGAAATATTACCTATTTTTAAGTTGTTGATGTGATGAGATGGACTTAAATCCTTCCAATTCATTACATCCACTGTAAAACCCTTTTTAATATTTTATTCCTTTTTCATTATTATTTTTTTATTTCTTACTTCAAGGTCACCTAAATGCTTCTAACTCACCAAGGCCAATCCTAAATTCCTTTTTTTTTTCTCTCTTTTTAGTCAATTAGTCACAAGTTTTTAAATTTTTTGGTTATTTATCTAATTTTAAAATCACTATTTTTAGTTGAACAATTCTCTATTTCTTGGTCTCTTTAAAATTATCTCAATTATAGATTATTTTAAGGGCCACCGAAAAAGTGAAAACTGTATCTCTTTTATTTATCTTTTTTCTATATATGAAAGAGAGATTTAGGTGATCAACAAATGAATTTAGACTTTTCTTATTTTAATATTAGTAAAGTACTTTTAATTCATCAAATTCAATCTTAAAACTTTTTCAAATTTTAATAATTTTACATAAATTGTATATAATTTTTAGTTATTGGCATGATGAAAGTGTGATAAACTAATCCAACTCCTCAAATGTAATTCTACAATCTCAATTTCTATTTTTAGTATTTTTAAAATAAATTTTCTTTATTTTTAAATTTCATAAAAAAATCAACTACCACTTTTTTATACAACGAAGGTAAAGACTTTAAGGTGGGTCTTTTTTTTTTATTCTTTAAATCTCTTCTATTCACTTTGGCTACTCTTGAATTATCAAGAAATCTTCATAATTGAATTTAACCTATTTATTATCAAATTGTTAGAATTTTATATTTTAAATTAGGTATAGGGATATTAAGACAATTTCAAACTTTACATAGACAATATCCAATTGATTTAGTACAAATCTTCATATAAATTTTTTTTTTTAAATGATACACTCTACTCTCTAATATGTCACATTATCTTTAAGAGCAATGGAGGAATGTTCATACATCAGTGAATAAACTAGTAAAATGTAGGTGCATTACAAGTGGGGCCCACTTAAATTATAACCAGAAATATCAATTGGGTCCACTATGGGCCCACACAAACCAGGGTCTTATGAGAACTAGTTTTGAGATAAAATTGTTATATAAAGTGTCATTATCCAATTTCTACATCACTCCTTTACAATGCCACTAGTTAAGATTTAATTCATTCGAATCCTAATTGAACTATTATTGTCGATCTATCATGATATTTTCATCTAAACAAGAAAGAATTAAGACCATATAAAAAAAAAATGAAAAGTAAAAGAAATATAAGATATATAGAGAACATAAAAAATAGAAAAAGTAGTGAAAAGTATGAGATAATAGGAGAGATCTCAATAAAGAAGCATTTTTTACTTAGAAGAAATTTTTCGTGTCATCCAATTAAACCTTAGATATATAAGTGCACCAACTTTCAAGCCTAATTTTAATATTTTACCACTTGATTTTAATGATCCAAATAACAATTTGTCTTTAAAAATAACTTAAAGATGTCTGATAATTTTTACTACGAAGACCAATTAATTAAAAAGTAAGTTTTATGTTGTTGTTTGGTCTACTTGTACGTTATTAAGTCTATTTTCAACCCATATAGTATACTTTTATATGATATTTAAAAAAAAAAGTTAAAAAGCAATAAATATCAACTAATGTAACCTATCATTTGGATATATTTAAGTAAATACATGTAAATACCATTTGATGATGTGTTGTTAGTATAATTCAATAAAAAAGTCATAGTAAAATTTTATACAATTTATTATTTTTATATGTTTAAGTGCATAAATAAATTTTACCTCATCTTGTAACGTTTGAAATAAATGAATGGATTTAATTAATACATGTGGTAACTTTAGCAGTGGGCCAAATAAAAACGTGGGGTCCACAGTGGTGAATGAGGCTTGGGATTGAGGAAGGAAAGGCCAGTCATACTTTTGTGTTATTCATTTTGATGGATCATTGGAAGAGGAGGAGGAAGAGGAGCAGCTGTGCCCCCTCCCGGCAAGAATCGAATCGAGATCTCCAGCTGCGGGACCCACGAGGAAGATAGGGTGTGGTCCCCACGCGCCAGAAAAGTAACGACGAGCTGGCGTGGGAGGGGACCACCCGAGATGAAAGGATGTACGTACGAGGAAGTTAATAAGACGAAAATAAGAGATGATTTGGTACGGATCAGGCGGCTGGAACTGACACGTGGCATCACCTGAGAGGAGGGATAACACTTGCGAGGGGAGATTGCCGGGAAAGGGGGGACAGAGAGGGTCGAGAGCAGTTCTGGAAAGAGGATCGCACCCTGCATGGAATGATTGGCTGCCTTCTTCTTCTTTATTACAGTCCTGTGGACCCCACCCTACCCCCACTCAACTGCAACCATGTACAGTCCATGCCGGCTCCTCTCTCTCTCTCCAACCTAATGCCCTCACTTTTTACCTTAATTACTATATTACCTACCCTTTCACGCGCGTTTCAATTCACGAGAGTAGGTACAAACCTGATACGAGTTAATATGAACTCGATTAACTCGATCCACAATTACAAGGAAGCTGACTTAATTCACTTAAAATGTAAGTTGGTTTAGATAAAAATTGATTTTATATTTAATTTGAATTGGATCAAAATCATGCTTTGTCTCACTTGATCCATGTAAATTACCCATATTATATATATATATACACTCCTTATTTTTATTTTATTATCTAATATTATTAGAGTTAATTTTTTATATTGATTATGTTTTAGTAAAAATGACTTTTCTATAGATATTTCTTCACTTAGAGCATATCAATAATATATATCAAAATATTTATTAAATTATATGAGTTAATTGTGTCTCCTTTCCATCTTCTCAACTCTGTCAACACACTCCAAATCCTATACTGTGAGAGTTTCAAATGGATTGAGGCCATCACTAGAACTTAAGAAGTAGTATGAGATAGCCATCAAATTTCACTCACATTCTATTTTCTAGAACTCACAAAATAAGCTTTTTTATTAACAGTGACTTGAAGTCACGACCTTTCATTTACGCTAATCATCATCACCTTTCAATTATAAACCTTTGTTTCCATAAAAAAATAACCTTAGTTCCTTAAGATCAAAACCATGCCAGTAAAAAAGGTTGAGAGAAAGCTCTTTCTGATCAGAAAAGATCAAAGGAAAGGGTGACTTTGAAACAAGGGCGAGTATGGGTGGCACTTGTTCAATTTGGCTGCATTGCTAAAGTGGTGGTGAGTGGTGAGTAGTGAGCGAGGAGTTTTTTTTAGTTAACTGTCCCTTCTTCTATCATGCAAAATTTGCAAAGCAAATTTACTTTTGGGCAATTTGGTGAGACACCCAATTTGAGTTTCAAAGGCTAGTTTCTTCTTTTTCAAGCAAAGAGCAGGGGACCAGTGAATCATATCTGATTTAGGTGTGGTGAAAATGACAGGGAAGAAAGAGAGAGGTACAAAAGGACTGGATTCAAACATGGAAGAAACGGCCATTTCCCCTAAATGAAATGAAGAGGCAGAACCTTTTAGAGAGAGAGAGCAGCAAAGGAAGAAAGGGCCATGGAAAGAAGATTGTTTGAATCTCAAGTGAGATACGGTGGAAAAAGCAAATCCCCCACTCTCCCTCTCTATCTCTGCCCTGCCCAACTGCGAATTGTGTCTTGTGTGGATTCCTCTCTCACTAGACTTGTTGACCCCACAAAGCCTACTCTCATCCATAGCCCCTATTTGGCCACACACTAGCCACTCTCAAATGGATGGTTAGGTGTGGCATTTTCTTTTCATATACCAGTCATTGAGAAATATCTTTCCAATACAGGCAATCAATCTCTAAAAAGATATGTTCAAGCGGTAATGTTGACTGGTACTGACAGTGATTACTGGGTTGAGACCATTGGTGGGATGGGGCTCAATCCTGGCTTACACATGTGCAGGAAATTGACGGACAGTTTCTGGCAATCTGGCATGAGGGTCTGGTTTTGCCCTTTCTTTCCATCATTGAAGGGTAGGGAGAATTTAAGAAAAGTGATTAAGAATGCAAGTAAAGGATGCTTATATAAAATTTTACTTTTAAAAAACAAGTTGCTCCTGTCTCTAAGTCACTATAAAGTATTCAAATCGCTTGTGAAGATTTAAAAAAACCGACCTCACCCTAATTTGAATTTTCGACACCATATGCTCGATAGTCAATAATAGTGTAATTTTTTTTTATTAACATCTACAATAGAGTTGAAATTAATCCCACGAATACGCGAAACCAACTACAAGCCTCGTATATCAGGTAAGCTGAGAGGAGTTAAATCCAAAAACTTTTAGTCTAATCCTAAAAGCTTAGATCAATTGAACTATCTATTTAAGTATTTCACTCTAATTTGATCCAAGAGTGAGCACTAATTGAACTGTGCCAAATTGGGGTGCGTCACTCGAGAAGATGCAGTAATTCAGGTGAACCAAGTGCCACAAAATTGATAGTATAATTCTTTTTTCTCAAAATTACTTGAGAATTTTTATTTTTTTCTTTATCTTATGACAAATAAGAATTGGTTACATGGAAATGGTTTATGACTGAGCTTTAGACTACCATATCATGTGAATGGCTGAGATCTGAAGAAAACTCTGAGGGTTTGATGAAATTTCACTTTCACTAGATCATCTATCATGTTAATGTGCTCATGAATATGTCACAAGTTCGAGTCTTCATTTAAATATTGTTCAGCCAATACATATATAAATTTTCAAAAGCCAATAGTAGATGTCTGAAAGCCTAACATACCCTTCATTTCACACATCGTTTATCAGTCATTTATACAGTAAAATTCATTTATTCATCAGCAGAGTTTCTGAAATTTTCAATTATCAATTACCACAGATTTTCTTCTTTTTTTCTTTTTTTTTTTTAAAAAAATCTGATATGCATATTATTCTCGTCAATTTTGAAATTCAACATGGGTTAATTCCTGAAACCCAAGTGGGTTTTGAGATCTACTTTTTTTCACATGCATCAATGCACATTCTTATTGAAAATTCCTATCTTTTAATAAATGAGAAAATAAAAAGTGGGTAACTTCCATAGAAACTGCAGAGATTCTTCTGCAATGGCAGAAAATGCTACTTTAAATGAAAGACAAATACATACCAAAAGCCTTGAGACTAGTACAACAATACTTTCTTAATCTTTTTCAACAATTAAAAGTCTTTGAATAGCATCATGTACAAAAAGAACTTAGTCTCATCTATTAATAACTAAAGTGTCCCGATCACAACCTTGTTTTAATCTACTTAGCCAACTAAAATCTGCTACAAAAGTTTCAAACTCTGTAAAATGAGTCCAACTTTATCCTTTGGTTGCAGGTTCCACCTATTTTAGTTAGACAACAAAAAGATGGTCAAGGTTGAAAATTCCCTACTGTTGCGTGTTCTCATCTAATGTAGTCATAGGGAGTTCCGAAGTCTTTAACCTTGCATCTAAACTACCAAAAGAAAAAACCCAGAATTTCCATGCTGGAGTCTTCAAGAGACTGATCCGAATACTTGTTCTGTTCACACTTAACAAGATAAATGGACACTAAGGTGAAAACAAGAGGTCTGTCAGATACTTCAACCAACGACATCCATTTGGCGTTCAATTAATTGGAGGGGACGATGAGATTTTCCAAAGAAACTCTTTTGGGGAAATTAGGGCTGAAATTTTAACAAATTGGGTGGATTTTAATAAATTCAACTCAACCCATATAAAAAAATATTGGACCCAACCTAGGTTAAAATATTGAACCCAACCTAAGTTGCTGAATCGATAGCTCAACCCATTTTTAGCTCAAATTTAAGGAAAAAATCAATAACATATTTTTTATATTTCCTGAAACTCAGATCGAATCTAGTCAATTTGGATCTGTTCATATTTATTTTAATTTCTGAGCCTAACCCAACCCGAATTTCCTACGGATTTTTTTCTTAACCGACTCAATCCTAAATTTACAAATATATAATCCAACCCACTGATTTATCAATTAGAGTCATGCGGGTCATTTTAAACCCGGCCCAAGTTTCACCCTTAGGGAAATCTATATGGTCTTAGAATCACTTGACAAAACCTTTGGTACTTTCAATCACTTAAAGATGAAACAATTCGAAAAGGTAAAAAGGTGAAAAAGGCCGAGAGAATTAAAAGAGAGAGAGAGAGGGGTACACATGGCTAACAAGAAACGTTGACACTGATACATATGGTATTAGTTAATGATGATGATGATAATAATAATAATAATAGTAATAATACTGGAATAAATCAGCTAATACTTAGAACCATACGAAAGCATGCTCCAACAATCCATTTGCGTAATAACGTACCTTCATAAAACCAAAGGAAGTCTCAATTTTATATTCGAATTTGGCACAATGACCCTACAAAAGAGAGTGTTTGGTCTCCACCAGACGAATATATTAATGGAACCATTGAAATAATGCCTTGTCATTAGAATTTGGAAAGACCATTCCCTATTTAACTATAGGACAGAAACCAAAGTGAAAAGAGAGACAGATGAAAAGGAAACCCAGACAACTTGCATGTAACAAGTATTTAGAAATAAATCTGCACATATTGGAAAATATTTTATGGTAATCACATATGTTGTTAGTATTTATGGCTCTCTGATGCATTGCAAATAAAAAATACCAACAGGATGTGCCAATGTCACACCACGGCAGTTGGTGTTCCCGCAATGCGTTCTAGGGGCATCAAGCTTCATATCTAGACTCACAGACACCTTGCTTTTTACTCCAAAACAAGAATAGGTTCAGCCAATTTATCTCATTGTAGGTGGAAATTAAATGATGATACCGAGCATGGGCAACCAAGTCTCCCCATGAACATAAATTTGGAGCTTTCATTTTCCAACTGGTAAATAGGAAATTCTGTTTAGCACATCTCTTCTAGGCAATCCCATTTTGAAGAAAGAGGTGGTAAAACTCAAGTTTAATAAATGACTAACAAGAAAATATTTATATTACAATAAATGATAAAGGCACTATTTACCACTAACTTTGTTTTGCACAAGCAACAACCTCTGGAAGGGTAAATGATGCACACAGCATCCATTTGCCAGGTGCAACAAGACGAACTCTATGCATTTCCACATCCGCCACCAACTCAGAGAGAACCATTCTTATCCTCTGAAATAAAACTCATTCAAGTCATGAGAGAGGGAGAGAGAACAATTTGATTAGTCTAAATTGTGAGCTTACAACATGGGTGGGGTAAACCATGTCATGGCATAAAACACGTTCCAGAACAGTTGGTTGAAAGATAAAAGTTATCGAAAAAGTGACATGCAAGTTGGCATGAAAGAAAATAGGCAGCATAACCATATTGATTTGTTCAGAACTTCAGATCATATGAGAAGTAGAGAGAGAGAGAGAGAGAGAGAGAGAGAGAGATTGATTGTGTGTGTGATTTCATGAAAATTACTATAAAGAAGATGTGCTTCATGTCATTTGACCACCAATTTGATATTTGATTGTCATTTCAAACAAATGAGTTGAAATGCATCTTTCTATGAGGAAGAGATAATGAAAGTTCAGGAGGATTCAGTATTATGCAGAGTAAAATACCATGGTCTACATATTATTTCCTTTTTTATCATAAGCTAATATATTATCATGTGAATATAACTGTTGCCCATTATCGAAAACTCCTCCTAAATTACTAAATGAAATCCACCTGTAACAATATTAGAAAAATAAACATCCAAGTGCAGTATAGAAATCAAGATGATAGCATCTACCAAAAGGAATTTTGGGATGTTTACACGAGTAACTTTAGGCCCTGCAACAACTGTATTGATTGCTGCACTGTTCATTTTGCAGAATGTGGGAGTATGGTAAAAGATTCAGACCATTGATCTACCAATGTAGATCAAAGATGCATCCTAAAATTCAAAGGTCCCGGTCTTTAACTGTTCCTATTTCACATTTTGTATGTCAGTTTACAATGTCTTAGGTGCCAAACAACTCAAATCTTGCATCAGAGCCGCACTCCCACAGTCCCACTTTCCAGCATCTAAGCATGACATTTGGGACTTGAATCTCCTGAAGCTCTTTCTGGATGACATTTCAAAAAAAAAAGCTCTTTCTGGATGAGGGTGCATTTTCTCTTTTCAATCATTCAATTCAGTCAGGAAAGTTTACAATCATTCAATCTGGAAGACCGTTATAGCATCCCAAATTTGTAGTTCGGTCCATCAGAGCAACGTTAAGAATCATTATACCATGGATTCATGTAATGTAATGAGCAGCAGTGGAACATGGATCAAAAAAAATTCATAAGCATCACATACAACAATTAACAGAATCACATTACATGAAACACATTATCACAGAACCATCTAATCAATTTAACTAAAACATACCTCCAAAAACTCCATAATCAAACTATCTTGGCAAGGTAATATCAATGTATTTCTTCTTGGGATTCCTTTGGAATACACCCCTGAATGCATCTGCACATCAACAGTTATCAGGAAATAGTGAAGAAAGTAAGAAATAACAAAGGAAATTTCTGCAGGAACCATAGCATTCAAGCTGTATTGGAAACAACAAACCAAGATATTCAGCAGCATCATTTGGCAAATTCATAACCACTTGGGTGATAGAGTCTACTCTTTCGCTTGCAAATATAGCATCAATGAACCTCCTCCCATCCATGTTAAATACCTAAAGAGTAGTGGACACAGATTTATAATTTATTAGACTCCAGTTCTAAGAGGTAGAAATCAGTTTCTGTGAAGGGACTCGTGTTTCAGCACTGTCAAAGAAAAAAGAGACCACAAACCTCCGGTTTTTCAAAATCAAGCAGCAAGAAAATGGTTCCTGCATTATGGAGTTTGTGCCCCTTTCTTCTTTCTTGATCAGTGAGCATATATCCATTCCATGGGTGATAATGACTACTTGTTATGATACGCAGAAATGGATAGCAATATGGAACTGAGATACCAAAATCCAGGATGCATATTCACATGGATGTCCCAACTCTGTCTTCTTTTTTTTGGAAGTGAACTTTTATGAGAGCAAAAAAATCTACAGTGAATTGGAGCATATATAGACAGCAAAATGCACACAAAGTATAAATACATCAAGGAAGCTGCTAAAAAAGATCACAGGATTGCCAACATGCTATTTACATTTAGTTTCCCAATTCTTGTTTGATTTTTTTATCCTAAGAATTTTCCTTTAAGTTTTATGAAGTAGAGCTGCCTTTTCAGCATTGTATAACATGAGGCTTAATTTTATAGAGACTTTAAACTAATAATTTCATAGAAATCCTTTTATACATAATACTAATGAAGAAAGCACATTTTCAGCATTGTATACATGAGGCTTAATTTTATAGAGACTTTAAACTAAGACTTTCATAGAAATCCTTTTATACATAATACTAATGAAGAAAGCACATAAACAATTACAATTAAAAAGAAATGGTTATCTACATATAGGTCTCTATCTCTAGGACTAATTGTAAGAAGTCCAATGTATCAATTACTGTAATTTCATTCCAAACATGAAAAATCAAATGCAAATAGATTCTTACTGTCATAGAGGCCAAACGATATATTGCAATTTGATGTAAAACGACCTAGTTTTTACAAACAGATGCAAATACCATTTTCTTCTATTTCCCCTTTTGCTATGCAAACGGTAAATTCATCCATGGCTACATGATTCCCTAACTCCATTCTGTGATCCAACGGCCCACAAAATAGATCATCGGTAGATCACTTTCCAAGCAATTAACTAAAATTTTGATTCCATCAACCACATTCCACAATTGACAATGTAACAATCTACGTAACCTTGATTTATCTTTGTTCAACAGCTTTAATCTTTGAAAAATGATGAATATGACAAAAATTACTCCACTTCTCATTTCTCTATTTTGGAAAGTGTAAGAAGTGGGAAACATTGTTTCATTACAAAAAGAAAGGGTCGAGTTGGTGATTTAAATCGAAGTTTGGCATTGTTGTTTAGCAACCACAATGACAATAAGCTCAATTGCTACCAAATTTAAACCCAATCCACAGGGAAAGAATGGATTCAAAAAGTCCATCCATAAGTATGGGATCCACAAAAACGATTGATTTTCTCAAAGGTATGGTTTTCAAGACCAATCGATGGGATTCAAAAGACATGTATATAGATGTACATGGTTTGGACCGACAAACTGGCGGAGGAGCCAGTCATGGTCAAACCCAGTTTGGCAAGCTGATCATTATCAAAGAAGTGGTCCATGTTATAGAGCAGGTCTAGCTACTGGCAAAAAAAAAAATGGTCCATTAGTTTCAGTAAGCATTGATGATTGCACAACACACTAAAGATTGTCCTGACTTCACTCAACATGCACCGCTCCCATTTGTGATATCCTCCTCAAATTAATTCCATTTGATTCTATACTTACTGCTAAATATCTGGATCTGTCAGATTGTAGCACCATGTGGTATTCAATCTTATGAAATCATCAACTGTACTTGCCATACATAAAATCAGTCTGCTCACTTTGTTCTATCAATTTTCATACCATTTGACTTGAAAACCTTTCCCAAGGTTACAGCTAAAAAAGAAGTATGATAGAGAGATTTATGGAAAAAGATCACATGTGAAACCACAACGACCATCCTCCCCCCTGCCAACCAAAAAAGAAAAAAAAAACAACAAAGGAAGAATAGCTAGGAGGACCAAACTTCTCCAACACTCTTTCCATCTAATACTTTAACTTGCTCAAATAAATAAATCCATGTTTTAGTATCGTGTTTTTATAATTGATAATTTTATGGAAAAAGATCACACGTGATTCCTCCTCCTCTCCCCCCACCCCTCTCGAAAAGGTGTAGCAATTTTCATTATCCTTCTTGCTTTAATTGTCAAAGTACTTGCAAGATTATATGAAATGTAATGGATCTGCGTACCTCAATTTTTCTCTCAAGCTTGTTGAGAACGACATTTCTTTCCATATACTCCACAGCAGAAGGGTTCAAATCATTTGCATATACATACTTTACCTTTTTTGCAGCCGAAATAGCTATTGGGCCAACACCAGCAAAAACATCACCTGTTGATGACATTTACATAGCAAGTTAATTTCACTGCCATCATAACATGCTCAAGGAAACAAGATTTTTTATTTGGACACCACCTAATTTGATAAAGGGAACACCATATTTTCTAATAGATGAAAATACCCTTTAGCTGAAATACCTTTCTACGCTTTTTATTCAAAGAGTGAAATTCAACTGATGGTTTTTTCATCAACCAAAAATATGATGTCACTTTTATTCAAGTAGGTTATATGCAAATCATAAACCAGAAACAAACACTGCAGTACATTTTTTTACATGAGAAATGTGCAAAGAATGAGGTTTAAAGATGTACAAAAGGAACCTACAAACAACATCATCACTTGTGAAAATGTTCACAAGTCTTTGCCTTTCAGTTGCCAGCCTTGAGTTCCAATACCTACGTTAGAGCCATGGAAAAAAAAATTCTTTCTTAGATAGGCATCCAAACGACTGTCAATATAGTCCAATGCCACCAAATTTCAAACATGCAAAACATACACTGCAGTTACGACATGAGGTGGGGGGGAGGGGGTGGGAGTGGAATGACGAGATCCTTGGATGTGATTTTTGTCATATGAACAGGTTAGCTGATGCCTAAGTTGCATGGATACAGGTGCAAGTGTCAAAAGTCCAACATGGGTGTAAGGTGTTGGACAAAGCAAAACCAGAAAAAACAAGAAACGGTGGCCCAAAACCATATTCAAATAAATTTAAATCTAAATTACTTTAAATGAAAAAAAAAGTCAAGAATAATACTAAAAGAAAATAATATACTAGTTTTACTCTAAACAACAATTTATGTATTAAATAAATTGATACTTTAATTAGGATTTAGGAGGAGAAAGGTGTTAAAAATATTTTAGCCATCTTCCGAAACAATGTTAAAATGCACAAGAACTCATAAAGGGTGAGAGTGTTCGACATAGGTTCATAAAGAAATCAGGTCAAGTGGCTCAGACCTCTCATACTCATAAACCTTAATTTCTACCCAAATAATCCAATCACATTTTGGAGAAGCCAACCCAACCCCACCTGATTCAACTTGTAAGATCTGGTCGGATTATGAGAGAGAGCAAGTGTGCATCTGTATGTATTGTTTATGTTCATGGAATGGATCAGGTCACGTAGAATGGGGATCAACCCCAACCATCATCATGAAGCAATGTGATTTGCAATTCATGCCGGATTTTCCAGCCAAACTGAATCCTTAATAAAGAATCCCATCCTCAGTATCAGGCTAAGATATTGAGGTTCAAGTTTAGGTTGAGCACAACCATAGTTACACCCTGATTACACATTGTGATCTAACAACTAAAAAACCACAAATGTTTAAGGAGCAAGGCGCCAATGGGTCCTGAAGCCTAAGGTGCAAGTTTAGTATTTTCTAGGAACACTCGTTTAAATGCTTCAGAATATATATACATCTTTGTTACTTTGTGTTTTCATCACATCAATAATGACAATACAATGTCATTCATCCAAAGTACCAAAGATGCATCACAATGTGGCTCCAAACATAATGCATACATGCACAAGTATTATTATGCTTTTTTTTTTTTTAAAGATAAAGTATAATATGTTTATTTAAGTTTCTATTTAAGTATTTTGAAGTTTCTAATAAAGTATTATTAGCTTTTTTTAGCTGAGTATTATTAGCTAATATGCATATGAACTAGAATATACAATTGTTGCTATAGAAAAAATAATGGCTTGTAATAGACAATTTTTTTCCAAAAGAAATACCTAATTTACATGACCCTGCCTTAGAGCCAGTTGAGACACAAAAAGGTTTGCAGCCCAGGCACAACTAAGAAACTACCACATAAAAAACTTGTATAACAATTAACAGCCACATGAATATGTACATCACCAAAAGACAGACAAAAAGGCAGACAAGGTTGTATTTGATTGTCTATTTTGTTGTGTTACCACTTCCATATGTTAGTGCACATTATCTAACAAGAGCCACTGATACATGTATTATATTCATCCAATACATGCATCAAAAGCAACTCCAGAAAAAAAAACAAAATGTACTATATGTTCATGATCTTGTCAAAAAATTATCAGTAAGAGTAAATTTCATACCAAGACGATAATGCAATAGAAACAAAATCTATTATACATCTTTAAAGAAGAGAGAGTTCATAACTCATATTATACATGTGTAATAAAAACTGTTTCTTTATGCATTAATTCACTAATAAATAAAATCAATAAGAAACTTGTGAAAGAATAATCATTTGCAAGGAAGATGAGCATACACAGTTGCTATGTCAACATGAAAACGAATTCCACTCTCAACAACTCTAGTTACAAGGGAATGGTTGCCTGCTAAAACTTCAAGCTGCATCGTTCGATAGTCATTCTGGATGCAATCGATCTTATTAACAACAGTCTGTATCTTTGGTCTATTTTTATCCAAGACAACCTGAAAAGGTTAAGCAACTATCTGTTCTTTAAGGTATTTGCTAAAAGAAACAACAAGAACTCATTTCCCATTGTTTTGTCAATAAAAAAAATGTAATATATTGTTAGGATGTTATGAAACCACTGGAATTTAGTACCTGAGCAATGATTTTCTTGAAAGGAAGGTGTTCATCTCTCAGGTTCAAGTGCGCTATATGGCCAACAGTCTCAAAAGCCGATGGAACAATCATACCTTCAGGTAGCAAGGCCTCTAAGATCTGGTGGGAAAACATATGCATTGAACTTAGCCATTTTGTAACAAGACAACTATAGAAGTTCTGAATGACGAATACATTAATGCATATTTGTTAACTACTATGAATCTTAAGAAATTACAGCTGAAAGGCAGCATAAATTTCTTTTGTATAAAAGGAAGAACAAGGTATACAATGAAGTACAACATGCACAAATAGACAAACAGATAATCGAGTGAATAGATATTATCCACAGAACACCTGATCCAAAGAGTAATCTAAATCAATGATTCCCAGACAAAGCTAGGGTTACATATCATTCACTGAATAAACTAGGCAGGATTACAACTAAGTTGTGGCAGCATCAACCGGGTCAAACTCCAGTGAAACTAGTGTTGGAGGAATCAGGATATATTAGGCCCTGGGCATATGTCAGATATTTCAGACCTAATAACCAATGCCATACCTGGGTGTCTGCATTTAAAGCTCTTTCACAACTTGCAGTTAAATTTTTTAACAAAATTAGATAGCAGTAGGCTATGAACCCATTCTCTGGATTCTCTGGAGAAAGGATCAATTTTCAAGGGAACATTGGTTAAAGATGTTGCTGTGACATTAAATGCTAACATCAAAGCTACTTCAGTTTCTCTTTCTTTAATAAATTTAGATAGGGGAGAGGGAGAGAGAGAGAGAGAGAGAGAGAGAGAGAGAGAGAGAGAGAGAGAGAGAGAGAGAGAGAGAGAGGCCAACATGAAAGCAATAAAGAAAATGGATAGCCATTAGCATGTAAACAAAGATGTCTAATACCTCATTCATCTGCCAGTAGTTATAAAACAGGGTAAGCTTGCATTGGACAAGCTCACATACTGACATTTTACTTTGCATGACATCTCCTCTTAACACAGCCTGAAGAAAACAGCAAAGACAATGAAAAATTGTCACAATAAAATAAAACTAGTCTCCATTGGATGTTGTGCAGTGACCAGTGCAACTCCAAATAAAGAAATTGAAAGACTTGGCTACATCCATTGGCTTGATCAAGCAACGCACTTTCTTTTCCCCATCTTCATTGTCGAAAACACATTATGAATGAAACAAAATGAGTAGATGCATGGAGAACCATTCAAAATTAGTGAAGTATTAATTCTTTTGACACTTCAAAACATAAAAGGAGACAGCTCAAGCTGCAATTGTACATATAGAAATGATTCTTCCATCCAACAAACACTCCAGTGTTTACAAAATCGAAATTTGAAGGTAAATTACTGTGGAATCAAGTCGATATAGTAAATCATAATTCAAAGACTTTTTATATTTTTTTTTACTTAAAACTGCAAAAAGAAAATGAATTGGATGGAGTAAAGATTAAAGTAAGAACAAACAACCATTTCTAAGCCATGTGGATCCATGGAACATCTTATATAAATACCTTAATACAACAATAAGAAACTGATAATGGAGTAACACTCTTTTTTTCTTAATCTTTTAGAGAGAGATGAGGAATGGACAGTTCAAGCCGTCGGTATTCGCAGTTGGGACCACCATCACAAATCCAAATTTATTTTTTTGAAATGGAGAGTAAAAAAAAGGTGTCTACAAGCTTTAGAGATGAAAGAACTGGAGGTAGTATTCATGTCAGGCAAAAAAGGATAAAAAACAAAAGAACTCAGTAAAGATAAGGATATGAAAGATGAACAGAGAATGTGTTTGTCTTTGAAACGTGTTAACGGAAGACCAGAATATGAGAGGGAAGCAAAACATGAATCAAAGACATCAACAAATAAATGTAGCATATCAATTTGTTGAATGACTAATTACAGCAAAACTCACAAAGAATCATCACAGCATCAAAACAAATCCACCTTAACAGCGGGAAGCTCGTCCACTCCTCTGCTCGCATACCGCTCGTCTAACAGCAACAACCTCGTTGAGCCTCTCCACCTCTTGCCCTTAAACTCATCCCAAGCAATCCACTCAAATCCTCATCATCATCATCTCCAACAACCTCCACAGCTACAAAATCATTCTTTCCAACTCTCTTCACCACTTCCTCCACCCCTCTCTCTCCTCCTCCTTTT
Source organism: Chimonanthus praecox (assembly GCA_022113865.1). Classification (NCBI taxonomy): domain Eukaryota; kingdom Viridiplantae; phylum Streptophyta; class Magnoliopsida; order Laurales; family Calycanthaceae; genus Chimonanthus; species Chimonanthus praecox. The sequence continues at coordinate 67,021,642 of CM039087.1, read as the reverse complement.
TCTTCTTCTTCTTCGGCCGTGAGATCTTTGCAAGGTATCTAAATTTCAAAAACCCACGGCAATTGAATGTCTTTGTGAGCTTTTCTCTATACAGAACGGGACTCAGTTGCTCACCGTCATCATTTGCTTTTCCGTAAATTCGCCGATTCACGGATTCAATTGCGGCCTCTTCATCAGCAACATTTTGCAGGGGCAAGATGTTCTTGAAATCGGGATCGATATCATCGCCTGGGACCCTGGCGATGTTGCGGACGCGGGGCCAATTTAAAAGATGGCCTCTCAGGCGGCTTTCAAGGGCGAAACAGTGGTCAGCAGAGACACGGAGGGCGGCGATTAGGAAGGTTTTAGAGAAGCTGTCTCTGTCAATGAGGGAATTGTCTTGGTGCTGTTGGGAGAGATTGGGATTGGCGCCTTTATGGAGAGAGGGACCGTGGCTTGAATGAGGAGAGTCTAGAGTTAGGGTTTTGAGGGTATTGGAAATAGGAGGCGTGGAGATGAGAGCAGAAACATTAAGAGGAGAAGAAGAGGATCTGCATCTTACATGGATGAAGGGAAATGGAGAGAGGAATGAGATGGGAATGGATTGAGATCGGAAGCGGAAGTGATTGAGATTAGCAGCCATTGAAAGAGAGAAGAACAAGGATCATGGATAAAATGAGTGACAGTAGGGTTTGGCGGGAGTGAAAGAGATGAAATGCAGTGACTCGGTGAGAAGACGAAAGGGCTGAACAACTTATTTATACCTTTTGTAATTATTCAATTAAATTTTTTTATTAACTCTTAAAAATTATTAATTATAATTTCCATGAATAAAACACGGCAACTTCAAGAATAAAAGGTCACACTAAATTTATGAATTAATTTATGATGGATAAATTCTTTTAAATTGATGACAGCTTTAAAATTTTCATTTTAAACAGTAAACATGTTTTATATTTGTTTGTAAAAATACAGAATAAAAAACTTAAACTATTTTAATTTTTGTATAATTTTTTTCATTGAAAATTCTACTTTTAACAAAATACAAATGTATTCTTAAAAAGAACTGTCTAAAAAAATTTCCATCACTATTTATAAGATATCTTTTAAAAATCTAACTAATCAATTTTAAATATTTAATTGCATCCATAACCAACCGATCTATAACTTAGACAGGTCTCAAACAAGCTCAAACAAGCTCACATTCAGTTCACCCAACATATTCCATATACTCCTTCCGTCCTATTTTAGTTGTCTCATTTGAATGATTTGCAATTTTTAAGGAAAGCATAGCACTCCATATGATATCATCAATTTTCAACACACTTTATACTACTCCAATATAAATGAGACAACTATTTTGGAACAATTCCAAAATCTATATAAAACAACTAATTTGGGACAGAGAGAGTATTAAATTACTTGACCCAATTTAACTAAATTTAATTGACTCTTTCTATTTACTAAACGTCATTGTTTATTAATTAATTTGAATGAATTTAACCAATTAAAAATGAATCAAATTGATCAATACTTTGACTCTGAGGTTTCTCATATACCCTATCAAATTAAGTTATGTTAACCCAATCACTCTATGTATTAAATGATTAACTTAATTTAACTAGTACTCCATCAGTATCAATTCACTTGTTTGATATAAATTTTGTCCTATTTATATTGAAGTAGCATGAAATATGTTCAAAATGGATGAAGTGCTAGCTTTATATAGAGAGTTCTTTAAAAAATACAAATGTTTCAAGTGAGACAACATAAAATGAGACTGAAGGAGTATAAATTTAAAACTATTTATTAGATAGATTGAAACAACCCAACCAATCTAATAGGTTGATTTAACTCTTATATAACATAATTTATTTAACAAATGGGTTAACTAAACTCAGTACCTAAACGTGTTCGACTGACCCAAATCAATCAACCACACAAAAAATTCATTTATTAAAAATGTTGGCCTAAACCATTTCAATGCACTTATCAAATGGGTTAAAGTCACTCAAACAATTTCAAATTAGTCAACCCAACCCATATTTAATTCATTTATTTTACATTAGCCAACCAATATAACACATTTATAACAAAATGAGGAACTTAATAATCCATTGACCCCTCATCTATTAAATAAGTTGATATGACTTGAACCAAATTTAAATGGCCAATCCAACCGTACCTCAACTAGCTAATTTATGAACAAATTGACTCAACTAAATATCAAATCAAGTTAAATTACTTGCCCATCTTAACCCATATGTTACTCAATAGACCCAAAATAACTCACAACAATCCTAATGTATTTATTAACTTTTGTTAAAATTGTTGGAGAGGTCCTATCACCCCACATTGGGAGTGAACTAATTCATATGTAATCGACAAGTTGATAAATGATAATTAAACTCTTAAGTTGAATTTCATTCTCGAGAGCAGAATAATACTTTATAGAGTTTCAATGGATTACTAGATGACTCCACATGCAAGACTTTCTTCTAGATTCATCCGATAAATAAGATATAAACTTAATAAAAATCATCATTTGAGGTAAATTTCCCCTTTTAATTCTATCACGAACCATTTGAGTTGTAAAGTATTCATCTTTTCAATCTTTATTAGCGTTCTATTGAACTGATTTGAATGAATTTATTTAAAAGAATGCTGATTATAAAACATTAATAATAACTTCAACGCACTGAAAGCTTTAAAGCTTGAAATCCAACACTTTCCCTCGTCAATAACTCTTCATAAAACAAACTATTATATTGCAGCAATAAATGATAGTTCTAGACAACCCACTCATGGCCTGAGCCACAACCCTCCACACTTGATTACTTCATTACTTTCTAAACCATCAGTACTGCTAATAAACCTCCTTTGGTTTCAGAGGTTGAAATGCAAAGGCAACTTGAGTACCAACCAAATTTCCTACACTTGACTTCCCAAATCAATTTCCATTGCAAGATTGGTGAAATGAAGAACTAAAATTGCTAACTCAAGGATGATCAAATTTGAATGCTATACTGTTCTCTTCATGATATACGACGTCATCTCCATTTGATAACAATTTTCTCATTATACAAACTATAGCTACACCAAACAAGTATAACTCATGCAGGAAGAAAAACACTACTCAGAGCCACGAGAAAAAAATCATTTAAGGCAAGATCATAATCATGATTGGGGCATTGACATTATTTCTTTCATCAACACAAAAATGAACACCAATGACTAGGCGTTGGCCGCTGGAAGAGTGGTCTCGATATTTGAGGGCATCAAAACATTGAAACCATCTGCAGAAGTTGATATAAGCATTCCTGGTATTTGAGCATGCCAGTGCAATTCCTTGAGGTCTTTCTGACCCTGTCAACAATTCCAACAACAATTTATCAGTACAACACCGCACTAAATGCAATAGGCTTGTGAGGGTGCACCTGTAGGTAATAAAGGGTTTGAATATTTTGCAGAATGGCATGATATGTGCAGTTCCACCTCTCAATTGCTGATACGTGCAGCTCACAAAGTAACCCAAACCTCAATGTCTCAGTAAGGCATCATCTAAATGGTGCAGTGCCCAGACACGGCAGGGAATGACATGGATGGACATGGCAGGAATACAGGTCTTGTATATATAAATGAAGTGACATACACGCCCCCCTCCAAAAAAAACCTAAAAAAAACCTGATGTTTCTATCCGTGATCTAACTCGAAGGGGACTGATTTTGACACCAACCAATGTACATCAGAAATTAACAATAGCTCATTATGTCATCATGCCAAAATTTTCTAAATGCCAACATCTATCTCACACAGAAATTTCCAAGAATCTAGCATAACCTAAAACGAAAGATTTAAACTACTAGGAATCTGTAACCAGAAGAAAAAAGAACCTGATGAACAAAGAGAAGCTGTGGTGGCAAGTTATCTGGGGCATTCGCTTGCTCTTTCATCTTAGCTTTGAACTCGGCCTCTTCTTCCTCGTCTCTTTCTAATGAGAGGTCCCAAATCCTGGCAACCAAGCCAAGTTGAATCACAAACATGAAACATGGAACCACATATCATAATCCCACTGAATCTATTGAATCTGAAAATCTTACGTCAATTGATTGTCAGAAGACGACACTGCCAAAGTGGAAGGTTCATGGGGACTCCATTCAATGGATGTGATTGGGTGTTTATGATATTCAAAATGAGCCACACGAGAGTCTCCCTGAAAAGGAAATAGCAGACACCCATCAACACATGCATTTATATCAAACGGTAAAGTTCATAATATACACGCCATCCAGAAAGGAAGGCAAGAAAAAAAATGGTAGCTTCTGATGATCTATTGTCTCTTTGCATCCAAAGTATCAGCAAAAAAGGGCAGCAGCAAGGGATAGTAAGTTATTCTCTCAGTTTCATGTTCTAAAGATTGAATCATACCAAAAAATCATTTTATGACTCAAATCATGAAACAAGAATCATAAAATTGTCAAATTTAAGGTTCATAATTTTCTCCAAAAAATACCATCATCATCAAGCCTTTGCCCCCATAAGACGTCATGACAAAAAAACAGAGAAATTAACACAGATGATATCTAAAATTTAGCTAGTTAATTGGATTTCAGAGTTCAAAATCCTAAAAATACTATACCAAAAAAGGCACCAAGAGTCCCCAAAACTTAAGCCAAAAAAAAACCCTCAAAACCAAATACTAAATATTTCACATACCAAATTGCCACAAAATCCTATCATCCATGGAAACTATATGATTTCCAAACTGATACAAATCAATCCTCTTGTTATATTACACTATGAATCACATATCATAATATTCACAATTATTTCTAAAACTTAATAAAATAAAAAAATTGAGAGATCGCTATCATAAGATTGACCACAGAACTCTTCAGGGCTTTGGAGGCCTCACTGGAGTGGTTAATGAGACAGATTTTACTGATTGAGACTCGGAAATGTTCGAATCAGCAACTGCAACTGCACTTGGAAAAAGGGCTGAGATCTTTGAGGTCTGGTTATGCCAGTACAAGACTGAACACAACCTCAATGCATAGAGTTGAGAGGTTATGGATCAAAGGCACTAGAAAGAGAGAACGACTTTTGAAAATATGGAGGGAAGGGACAAAAAAGGACATGTTAGACTATAGAGTAATTGAAGGTACGGTTTATGATAGAGCCAATTGGAAAAGAAGAACTCAGAAAGCCAACCCAGATAAATGGGATATTGGCTGATGAGATGATGGTGACAAGGAAGATCAAACTAATAGACAGACTATGCAATGATATATGAGTGGTCTTTTATGGTCATGCCAAATTAAACTTACTTTCTATGGGAATGACCTTTCCAGGTAGCAAAAAAGCTTCCCAAGGGGAGTTTCGGGGGGGGGGAAAACCTGGAACGGAAACTAAATCCATCTCCTATCAATGGGTTCTCATCTTACTCTTTACATTTCCAATTTCCAGTCGAATTTCCAGGGCTTTCCACGCCACTATGGTATTGTTAAGTTTTCTTCTTTGTTTGAGAATGGGTTTTCTTTGCTTGACCCATGAGATAACAAGCCCTCAACGGCACAGTAGTTTTAACAATTGTGAGCATGGAGAGAGAAGTAATATGCTCTTTGTACCAAGAAGTGAAAAGTAAAAGACCAAGTGAAGAACCACAAGTCCACAATCACATGCCCTGAAAGTAAAACTCTCCTGGTGCATTCTGATATTTGCAGCTTGCTTTACAAGCTGCCAGTAGGCAACATTTAGGAATTTTGTCCCTTTTAAACTAAATTATGGTCCTGTTTAATTGTTCTAGGTGCACCTGTCTTCTTAACTAGATCACATTCATTTAAAAGGAAATTTGTGATTTTACATGAAATGGGTAAGTGGGCTTCAGATTGTGAAGAAGATGAACAGAATGAAGTTTTCAACACCCTACAAAAAAGATATGACCCATGAGAGTGAGTTGATAAGAAGTTGAAAAGATGTAAAAACCATCAATTGCATTTTTACATACTTCACTCGAAAGGAGCTAGATCTCTCCCATAAATATATAGGAAAATCCTCAAATACAACCACTATAACCCAAGGTTATGTTGACAAGCAGAATACAAAAATAAAAATTACAAACACACACCTTGATCAATCTAAGATCGCGAATAGAGAAAGTGCCATCATCACTTCCAGAAGCTATCATACAGCTAGCCAGCCTAGTCAGGATTGTAACAGCGTAAACAGAAGTAGTATAAGGATGTTTAAGAACAAAAAAGAGAAGTCATACCATTCTTTACAAAGGTAAAAAGAATCATACATACAAATGATTTTCTAATTACCGATTCCATGAGATAACATTGACATCTGCATCATGTGCCTTCACAGATATTGCTGGCGATTTCCCAATGCGAGTATCCCATATTGCAATGTTTCCATCGACAGAACAAGAAGCAAAGACATCGGCTTCTGTAGGACTCCACTATACAACACAAAGTAAAAACAAAACAGAAATCAACAATCACTTGTAACCATAATCAACATGCAGATACTACTGCATTGCTAAAAGGATATGCACAGCATCCTCATGACTACAACATGGTGATTTGGATTGTTTGGTGCTTCACTACTCCAGATTGTTGAATGGTAACAATTTTACTCAGCCAGACTTTTCAAAAAAAAAAAAAAATTACTCAGCCAGGAAGAAAAAGACAGCCCAAAATACAGAAAAAGTGGATAGCCCCTCGACACCACCAAGGACTCCACTATACAACACAAAAGTAAAAACAAAACAGAAATTAACAATCACTTGTAACCATAATCAACATGCAGATACTACTGCATTGCTAAAAGGATATGCACAGCATCCTCATGACTACAACATGGTGATTTGGATTGTTTGGTGCTTCACTACTCCAGATTGTTGAATGGTAACAATTTTACTCAGCCAGACTTTTCAAAAAAAAAAAACAATTACTCAGCCAGGAAGAAAAAGACAGCCCAAAATACAGAAGAAGTGGATAGCCCCTCGACACCAAGAACTCCCCCTTTAACAATGGAGGAACAGCAGCCCAGAAAACTTCATTAATCCAGATTATTGACCCAAGAAAAAATCCAAATTGACCAAGTACAATTCTGGACAGGATAATACCAGGCTTTAAGTTATGTGGGCATCAATATAGGCATGAGATATACCTGTCAAAGGGGCAGTCATTTGTTCTAATATGTCACTGAGCTTCTTATAGTTACTTTACAGAATCTGTCGGTTATGAACGGTTTTGTTTGAGGAATGGTAATAGACAGCTTGCAAACAGACGAGTAACAAGGAATAAGCAAAATTGCATCAAAGTACAATGCTGCATGGTCAACCACAGCAGTCCACAGGAGAGCAATGGTCTAAATCAACTAAGCATGAGCATCTACTGTATAAACCTAGGGTTGGAGGATACCGAACATATTCTAGGATTAAGTACAATATCACCTATGTAAGTGGAAAGCATACTTGTAGGTCTTCAACACTCGCAATATGTCCAACAAATGGATTGCTATCCACATTCCATGTTGCACCAGATGAGGGCTCCCAGAGGTGAATACAGCTCTTACAATCACCTTTCAATGGAAAACAAGGGTCCCAGAACCATCAGACACATTATCCCTATACATCACCATCTCAAGAACAAAGTCCAACTAATAAAAATAATTTATTACCAGAGACAAGCCTTCCAGGAACAACAGGACTCCAGTCTATTGCATAACCTTCGTCTTTGTGTCCACCAAATTTAACCAAAGGAGCATGAGAAAGAACAGCTGAAACTCCAGTGCTTACTCCTGCTTCTGAATCTGCTAAGAAGTTCAGATGTGAAGTGAAATCCCAGACCTACACAGAAAGGCAGCAGAGAAAATCCTTTTTATAATTAAAAAAGGGACTTCAAAATGTTTTATCATGTACAAACCATTTAACTCTACAATAACCAAAAATTCCATCATTCAAACTTGAACAGACTGAGTAAAGTCAATGACCATTTGCAATACTTGGTTGCATTGGGCTGATATCAATAAGAGTTGCAGTATCTACTCCTGTAAACGACAGCTTAATGCCTTCGAAAGGCATCCAAACTAAAAGGCATTCAAGTTTGCAATGATATATCAGTAACTCCGTACCCAGAACTTCACCTCATGTACAAAAAAGTATCTGAAGCTGTTGATTGCACATATTATTCAAATGCATGTGATAATGTACCTATGAGATACAGAGCTGGCTGTGGGATAAGCAATTTAAAATGATGAACAATTTGATAATTATGATTGTGATGATGACAACGATGGCAAAATGAACATGCCTTGGTGTAAAACATTACATCAATATTCCATAACTTTCACATGTTCAACTTAAATGAACAAAGCCAAAAATTCAAAATTTCGCTCCATTTGATCTACCTTTTTTTTCCATGTTAGATAGAGCAAGAGAGAGAGATTTCATTTGATTTGTCTCAACTCACTCCACATTATTTACTTTTGATTGTTGGCTTGTCGTACTCAAAATGCATGGGGTAATAATGCAGATTTGAAGGGCCTGACTGTTCATAAAAAGAGATCTAAACTGATGTGGACACCATCTCAACCTTGGACTAACCATAATAGCTGGCCCTTCAGAGAGTCATTTAATGTAGTGAAATTTGAATTCAAATGCCATGCAATAAATTTTGAATTCAAATTTCAAATTATGGCGCAATTAGATGTGCTAATTAGTTTTAATTCAAAATTGAATTATGGTGAACTAAAGCTTCTCCTTCTACTTGGTCCAAATAAATTTCAATAAATTTCCAATTATACATGCATGTCTTGTACTAAAACTTTGGATAGTTAGAAATGAAATTAAACTTGAAGCTTTAGCTCTCTTTGGCTAGTGATGACTCTACCCCTCATTAGAAGGTTTTGAGAGTCCTTGGTGATGACTTCGAGGAAAGTGTAGGTGCTGACTCCTCTAGTAACACTATCCTCTTACCATCCTATCTTACTTTCCCAATCTCAAGCCCACTCACTTGTCCTCAACGTTAGCTTTAACCAGTTCATCAAGAGCAGCAATAATCCCTGATCTATCCACGGTATCTAATCGCCTCTAAACCCTGATCGTTGACCTAAACTGCCATATAAACCCGAGCTGTTTTTTTGTTTGGTTGGATCTGTTTTTACACATTCTGCAGGCCATCCTCATCAGGTTTAGAAAAAGCAACCTGAAATTGGATCTAAAACTTACTGTAAAATGCAAATGTCTATCTCACTGACTGCAAGCAATACACAGAGGAAAAAGAGGGGAGGGGGGGACAGGACATATTTTAGAATGGGAAGAGCATAAGATATTAGAGTGAAAATCATAGGATCACATATACCAGAAATAGCAAGCAGACTAAATTTCTAGAAAGAATGGTTATCTGGTCAACTATGCACCATGTGCCGTCCAAGAATCAAGACACCGTTTCCGCTCTTATCCAATCATGTCAGCACTAAACAAAGCTGTTGGTTAGAAATGGAGAAGTTGAAGGAAAAAGATGTAGACCACCACATGCAATGTCAGATTCAAAACTGCCCAAAAAGTGATGGAATATCATTAAATTCTGAGAATTTATAAAATATTGTAAAAATCTCACCAAGTCTTTGCTAATAAAAAGTGATGTATTATGGTGTTATCATTTTCCTCCCAAATTTCCACCGAGTCTTTGCTAATAAAGACCAATTCGTTAGTATACAACATTGACAAATGATCATTATTACTATCTTGGGAACTCAAAACAAGACTAAAAACACAATTTGTAGTTACAATTTGACTTTTTTAATTGAACTATTGGCAAGACTTGACCCGTAACCTTCCTGGTTGCAATGAGCACCTACAAATGGCACTACATGTTCTTGTGATTTTAATAAACTGTGCCATAAAAATGAAACAAAATAAACTAAGGGGTTGACAAGATTAGGATGTTACATACTCTGTGATGCATCAAGATAAGTAAAACAAACCAAAATATCAAATGAAATCCAAAGAACATAAAGATGGCCCAACCTGAACATGACCAGTATCAGCCCATGTTGCACATATATGGGGTTGTTGGTTCATCGAGCGAATACGATTTACACAACCATCATGTGCCACCTTCCTTACCTGTACAAAATATTTTATAAAGTAAGATCTGGTTAAATGAGATAGGCAAAAAAAAAACTAATGTTGATACTAGCCAACAAGTCAACTAATGTACCAAATGTACATTGATGTCGAAAAGAAAATTCTATGTTAGAAGGCACAACTTGCCTGTAAAAGGAGGATTAGATCCATCCACTTCATCATCATCTTCTTCATCACTACTACTTTCGCTGTCTGAACCAGATCCATCATCAGCAGAAGCTGTAGGCAATAAGTTACGCCTTTTTCCCGATATCTTAGATAACTTAAAAATTCCTACAGAATTCCACGAAGCTTTCTCGGCCTGTGAAGCAAGAAATTAGATATCATGGCATGATGAGGTGTTATAGAACAATCTAAGGAGCTGGACAACAAGTTTTCAGAACCATAATCATTCAAAAAACACCAATCAACCATTACTCAGTTCCCATGCTTGTGAAAAAGTAGAAAGAACAGTTTCTCACACAACAGTGGACATTGTGTTCACTGGGCGGCTGACACGGACACCATAGATCCACCTTTGCAACCTTGATTGAACAACAGACAGTTGAATTTAAGATACATATGTACATTTTTCTCCATTTGGTATGGTCTATTATCTAGGAAAATATGGTACTCAGTGCAACCAAAAGGTTCATTTCAATAGAGCTTATCTTTCCAAACTTAGTACGTAGGCAGTTACATTCATAGCTTATGAATGAAATGGACCTAAGGGTAGTGAACCTATGAAAATCCATTCCTTCAACAAAATTAATGTAGGCATGTGCACTCTCAGTTCTATAAGAAATGGACAAATGGATCAATCTTCATTAGGATTCTTTCAAAACTATTTAATACATGAATAATACATGTTAAATTATGAGGTTGGATACCTGAGTCCCAGCAACACAATATACTGAATGTGGAAACTCTGTCCGGACCAACCCCAAGGAATCGCGCACGATATCAAAGCTGCAAGAACCAATCACGATGTCAAGATATGAAAATGGTCCGCAATTTCATTCCAAAAACTGACCACCACCCAAAGGAAAAAAAAAAAAAAGATACCTTAAACAGGGCCAGCCAATATGGAAGCCATGGAGAGAATTGTAAGCGGATGGATCACACTGAAGCTCTTCTCCTTCTTCCAATTTGTCTACGCCAGGTTGCCACACCTACCACACCAACAACACCATAATCACTATAAACAGAAATTTCAAATTCACAAATATGTAAGTCATTTTCTTGTACAGAGAAAAAAAAGGTAACGCAGGAGGTGAGATAATATGCTATATTACCTTGGCAGGTGCAGAAGGCATCGAACTTCCCTCTCCTTCTTTCTTTGAGCCCTGTAGAAATTCAATCCCTTAAATAAACTCTAATTGCTTTGATACAAAAAGAAAAAAAGAAAAATATTCAGTGACAAGGGTCTATTTGCGCCCCCCTTCCACCACATCCACAACCTCCTACAAATTGGATACATATAATCCCCATACTTGAGATGCAGTTGCTATTGCATGAAAACATGATAAAATTGCAGCCTTATTGATTGTTCATATTAGGGTTGTAAAAACAATGCCTACACTCATACAATCGAACTTAATTTTACCTAAGATACACTTGCTATTGCATTAAAACATGATAAAATTGCATCCTTACTGATTATTCATATTAGGACCGCAGAAACAATGCCTAGACCCATCCAACTGAACTGAATTTTGGTAGGCACCATGGCAAAACATGGGCCTTGTCAACCAACCCAATTCAACAAGCATAGCTGAACTTTACACAGGGCTCTCACCATAAGGGGTCATATGGCTCAAGGGAATTCCACTTAAATACAGTACATGCATTTCGGTTTACAGCGAACTCCTGTCTAGAAGTCATTTCCTGAAAATATCAAAAGGCTGTTTTGACGTTAAGTTGTATTTTCTGAAAATACTGAAAAATTGTTTGGATGTAATTTCCTGAGTTGACTAATAGAATATTCAAGTCTTTAAAAACTAAAAATTAATTAGTCTTCATTTTTAAGTAATTTTAAATATTATTAAAAGAAACATCGAAAGAAGTCTAAATATGCTCAAAACATCAAAAACAACATAATGGGCTTAAAATCGGGTTTTTTTGTTGGTTTTAATGAATTCTCCATTAAAATAAATTCTAGAGTATGGACCAATAATCAAGCATTAATATTCATTTAAAATGGTGTTGAAGTTGGAAATGTATAACCTCTTGGTGGGAACAAAAATTGTTCTTGTAGCATTTTTTTCTATTCAGGGCCTCATTATAGTGGGAGACTTTTTTTACTTGCAACCATCATGTGCTGTTGTTATTGAATCCCTCCTCAAACAAGTCACATCTTTTTTACTTAAAATATCCTATAATCTAAAGTTTAACGTCATACTTCTTTCAAATTTAACCACCATGTTAAATAAAAGGCTGTATTCAGTTTCGTCTAAATAATGAAAATCAATTCCATTTAAAATATCTACCTATATGACATAGAATTATAAAATAAAAAGATTTTAGTCTTTATCTCTCCACTCAAACATATCTGATTGCTAATAGCCTAAAAATAAATGAATTTAATCTCTAAATAAATAAATATACATTTTTTGACATGGTTAATGAATCTCTCATAATCAAATATTAGTTCACCATAAAACATCTAAATTTAAAATAACATTCGCTCAAAAGTTTAACTCGGAGTCCTCTTCCTTCTCCGTTCCTCCCCAAACATGGAAGTTGCCTATTCACCTGATTTCCCCAAGAAGGGGCTTATTGCCGGGAAAAACAGTAAGACAAGCGACAAGAAATAAACGTAAGTTAATGGGAATCAGTCCCAAACGCACATTTTTTTCTGATTTAAAGAAAATATCCGACATTTACAATGAAATTGCTGAAATTACTTCCAGCCAAACGACCCCTAAGAATCCTTTTTTGGGGTGTCCAGCTGAACACTATTGGGAGAGAGAGGGGGGAGAGGAAGAGGAAAACCTTTTTTTTGCGCTTAATCTTCTTAGGATTCTTGAGGCCGCGAGCCATGACTAGTCGCCTCTGCTGCGAAGAAGAAGCTCTGTTTCTCCAGATAAAACCAATTTTAGGGTTTTGGGCTTCTTCACTTTTCAATATTGATAAACCCTTCTGTCCAACGTGTAACTGAGACGGACACGTGGCCTACCAAACTTTATAAAACGTCCCGTTCCCTTGACACTGCACACCTCTATCAAAATATTTACATGTCATCTCTACTTAAACTCTTAAAATGTATTATTTAAATTACTTTATTAAAAATACTTAAATATAAAAATATATATATTTTTAAAATAAGAAAATTCAATGGCTATTAAGGAAACAAAAAAATATTTAAAACTGAGGTTGAAATCTATAATATAATTTTAAAGATGGTTTTTTACATTTAAATAATTTAATAAATATAAAAATCCTAAGAGCATCGGTGGCGGTCTCTACCCATTCTAGATTTGACTGGGTCGATTAATTTGATAATTAACGTATAATAAGCAAAAAAATATTATAGTTTCTCTTTAAAATTAGATCAAAATTTCAATTTAATTAATGTTCATACATCTTCATCTTAAAATTAAATATTATATTCTAGTTTGGCTTTTACTGTTCTCCTATTTCTAAGTTCTTTTTGTGCTTTGTCTTATTTCTTTAAACTAGGAAATTAATTATAGTCGATTAGTTATTGTTTGTAATTCTAAGTTCAAAATTTAAATTAATTATTCTAAGTTATTGTTTGTAAGTTAAATTAATCATTCACATGGGTGTAGCTCAATTGGTTACCTCCTGCTTCAGGAAGCGGGAGGTCATAGACTCGAGCCCCCATGACCTAATCTTGGTGTGCCTTAGGGATAGAGGTTCACTCATGGGGTTTTAAGCTGGGTATCCCACGGTTCCCACACGTAAATTCAAAAAAAAAGGTTATTATTTGTAATACTCGGTAGCCTTTTATGATTTAAAAAAAAATCAAAAAATATAAAGTGAACTCTCGTAAGTATCTAACCAATTCAATAAGAAATTCACTAAGAAACAAACCTCATAAGGTCAAAGAAAAATGGCAATCAAACTAACTTGGTCATTTCATGAGCCAAAGTAGATATTTATTAGTAAAGTTGACGAAGAAAATAAAAGAAACTAAACCTACAAATATCAAAATCTCCTCCAATCCCTCCATGTACCAAGAATATTCTCAACAGTTGTATGCCACATAGATATTAAAAATAAGAAAGACAATGACTTAGTGTTAAGACACTCTATTTAATTACTTAGCGGAAATTAAATAAGAATCAACACAGATTTAACACAACCCTCAGACCAGGGGTACAAATATCGGCCGATACATATCGTATCGGCCGATATGTACCGGTTTTAAGCTATGAATATCGGTCGTATCATATCGGCCGATATCAAAATATCGGCCATATCATATCGGTCGATATCAAAATATCGGCTGATATCTTCAAAAAATGGAGGAAAGAGAAATATATCAGTCGATACCGATTTTTAAACCCCTGCCTCAGACTTTAAATGGTAAAACCCAACTCACTCGAGTGTGGAAATTAATTGAATCGATTTAATTTAAAACACACACTTTTGGGTTTTCAAAAAAGACGGATTAATTTTATAAAAAAAACCTCCACCACTACAAATTTAACTTGACTCTCTATTTAAAAAAAAAAATCAAATTGAAGTAGTTGATAATTGGTAGGATTTTTAATCCCAAACAACACCCAAAAAACTTAATCGGGTCTAAATGGTTCAAATTCAGTCTACAACAATTTTAGAAAGGTGAACAATTTTCAATGAAAATTTAGTACGAATGGATTTTGTAAAACTGGGTGAAGCCTTTAATCAATTTCAAAACAAACTTGCAAATTGTTATTACTTTCTTAAATCATTTTCAAATACTGCTCAAAACAACTCCACACTCGTTCAGACTCAAAGGAAAATATAGGTTTTCACTATGAGTCAACACAACTCGATCAATTAAATCATCAACGGTCACGCTGAGTTCACGGGTTTAATCAACAGAGAACCCATTCAATTAACACTAAAGAAAGTTAAGGGTTACCTAGTTCTTCAAGTGGGGATTTAGTCTGTCCTCTACACGTTCTTGGCTCAGTCAGGACTTACAAGCAACTGCTTGTCTCGGTTGCACTTGAATCCAATCAAGTCTTCAACGATCTTCCATGGAAGAAACAAGAATTTTATTTCATCATAATAAATTCTCTCCCCTCAATCGGTGGATAGAAAAACCTCAACTAAAGTGAGCCAACCCTCACTCAAACCTACTTCAAACACTACATCTAATTCAAAATATTAAACTAGTCCTAAATAATACTAGAACTCAAAATTAAATCCTAATACAAGTTAAGTTCTCCAACGTTGGATGCTGTACTTTGACTCCAACGTCAATTCAATGCTAATGCATTTAGGATTTAGTGTTGGCGTGAGCTGTTAATTAGGGTTGAGACCTGTAAATCCCTTGATAGAAGGGTCAACCGTGATTCTGTCATAAAATCAGGGGTTGACAGAAATAGGAAGTTTATGTGTATAAATATACCCTCAGTCTGTGTAATTTATTAATTGAGTGAAATATACAGGAAAAATATTTTTCCCATGATGTTTTGACATGGTATCAGAGCCTAGGTTCGATCTCCTTTCGTGGGAATCAAAATTTTTTTTTCTGAATCGAAATTTTTTTTCCGTCTGACACAGACGACGGGATCTCTATTAAATTTTTTTTACTCTTCCCGTGTCAGGGAGAGCTTCCCGACCGATGCTACTATTCCTCCGAGTTTTCTCGGGATTTCTCTTCATATCTTCCCGCACGACGTTACTATGTGCTCCCCTCCTTCATCTGCGGCTTCACTGTTTGCCCTCTCGCCGACCAGGACGCCTTCTCCACCGCGATTCTGTTCCGCTCGGATCTGCCTGCCTGCACTTCCGCCCCGGTCTGTTGTCGGCGTTTCTGCTCCGATCGGCTGCCTGCTGCCTTCGATCTGTCGCTATCCTCTCTCATACCGCGAGGTTGCCGATCTGTGAGATACCGGGCTTCCGCGCCTTTCCGCCATTGATTCCGGCGTTGGTACCGCCTGCCCTCACCTCAGATCTGCTGCTCTCTTCTCTCCCACCGATCAGGCTGCCACGATCTGCGTCCGGCTTCCGCGATCTGCGCTCCGCCGCAGCTCTCTGCCGCTGCTACCTCCTCTGGCTTGCTGCCGATCGAGCTTGCTCCGGCCTCTGCTGGTTGCTGCTCTCTCGGTCTCGCCCCTGGCGCTGCCTCCAGCCTCGATCTGGGTTCAAAAACCCCTCTGCCGACGCCGCGTCTCGCCGGCGTCGCTCTGTGCGATTCCAGCCACTTCCGGCCGGCGCCCCTCTGCTTGATTCTGGCTGCCGCTATCCGGGTTCAGATCTGACCCGCGCTCTTGGGTTAGCGGTCGTCGCCTTCTCCGCTCTACACCTACTGCTCTGCCACCGGTGCTTGTGGCTTGACCTTCACCACTTGCCGCTGATCCCATGGCGGACCACGACAAGCCCATTGACTCCACTGCCATTATCACCGAATTAACCGCCCGAATGACTGATGTCTTGAATAAAAATTCGGTTCCTACCCCAATCAGTGATAATGTTGTTGTTGCTCCCATTGGCATTAAATTGGACGGGCTCAATTACGCTCTTTGGTCCCAAGTTGTTGAGATGTACATCTCCGGCAAAGACAAGTTGGGACTCATTAATGGCGATGTCGTCCCTCCTCCACCGAACGATCCCTCCTTCCGCAAATGGCGCACAGACAATGCCATTGTCAAGGGCTGGCTGATTAATTCCATGGACCCATCCCTCATCGGTAACTTTATTCGGTTTCCGACTGCGAAACAAGTATGGGATTCCATTGCTACTACCTATTTTGACGGCAGCGATACCTCTCAAGTGTATGACCTCCGGCGGCGTGTGACCTATCTGAAACAGGCAGGTGGTTCCCTTGAGAAATATTTCACTTCTCTCCAAGGGTTATGGCGCGAGATTGATTTTCGTCGCCCAAACCCCATGGAATGTGTTGCTGATATTCAGCACTATAATGACATGCTTCAAGAAGACCGTGTGTATGCATTCTTGGATGGCTTGGATGATCGGCTTGATAACACTCGCAGTGACATATTACAGATGCGTCCGTTCCCTTCCATTGAACTTGCGTATGCTCATGTTCGCCGGGAAGCTGTCCGGCAAGCTGTTATGATTACCGGTGGTCCCTCCGATACTCCAGGGGCAGTTCTGGCCTCAAAAGGGTTCAAGCCCGGCCAATCAACTCCATCGTCTTCTCGGTCTCTCTCTCTGGGCACTGGGAAGGCTGGCACCTTTGCCAAACCCCGCTCATCTTCCTCTGATGGTACCAAGTGCTCTCACTGCGGTAATCTGAGAAATACCCGTGACAATTGCTTCAAACTCCACAGCTACCCTGACTGGTGGAATGACCTTCAGGCCCGCAAACGCCTAAATACTGCTGATGGCAGAGCAGGTCAAGTTGCGGTTGCTGCAGCCGAGTCCAGTCTCTCCCTCACTCCCCATGTGGAGACCGCCCAGGGTGATTTACCAATCACAGAAACAGGTAACTTTGGTACTGCTCTTTGTAGTTCGTCTCGCGATGGTGATCGCCGTTCTTGGATCCTTGACTCGGGTGCCACCGATCACATGACATTCGATGCCACTGATTTCTGCCTGACCTCTCCACCACGGCGCACCTGCATTGCTAATGCCAATGGGGCTCTCTCTCCGGTTACAGGGGCTGGCACTGTGCAATTGTCACCTACTTTATCTTTATCTCATACTTTGCATGTTCCCTCCCTTTCCCATAAGCTGCTATCTGTGAGCCAAGTTACTGCTGCCCTGCACTGTGTTGTACTAATGTACTCTACCTTTTGTTTACTTCAGGATATTCTTACCAAGGAGATCATTGGGCGTGGTACTAAGAGGGGGGGGCTCTATTACCTGGACGATTTCAGTATGGGCCGCGCACATCACATGCATCCTCCGGTTGACAAGCAAGAGCGACAGATTTGGCTTTGGCATTGTCGATTAGGACATCCGTCCTTTGGTTATCTGAAGTATTTGTTTCCAGATTTATTTTCCAAGCTTTCGATATTGGATCTCAAATGTGAAACTTGTATTGTTGCAAAAAGCCATCGAGCTACTTATCCTTCAAGTATTAATAAAAGTACTGTTCCTTTTGCTTTAATTCACTCCGATGTGTGGGGTCCTTCCCCAATTACCACCATCTCTGGTCACCGCTGGTTTGTGATATTTGTAGATGATTGTACTCGCATGACTTGGCTCTATTTGCTGAAACATAAAGATGAAGTTCTGACTACATTTCAGTCCTTCCACACGATGGTTCAAACTCAGTTTTCCGCTAAGATTCAGATTCTTCGATCAGATAATGGTGGTGAGTATGTGAACCACCAGTTTCATGCCTATTTTCAGCAACATGGTCTTATCCATGAAACCTCCTGTCCACAAACTCCTCAGCAGAATGGTGTGGCTGAGCGAAAGAACCGCCATATTCTTGAAACTGCTCGGGCTATATTACTGGGCGTCCATGTGCCTAGTCGACATTGGACTGACGCCGTTGCTACAGCTGTACATCTCCTCAATCGGATGCCTTCCAAAGTCTTGACCTTCAAGTCTCCGTTAGAGACCCTGTCGTCGTATGTTCCCTTACCTACGATGTTATTGCTTCCGCCTAAGATTTTTGGTTGTGTCGCTTTTGTCCACCTTCATAAGAACCAGCGCACGAAGCTTGACCCTTGCGCCATTCGCTGTCTCTTCTTGGGATATGCCGTCCATCAAAAAGGGTATCGGTGCTATGATCCAGCCTCCAAACACACCTATGTGACTATGGATGTCACTTTTTTGGAGTCTGAGACGTTCTTCTCTTCCTCGTTACCCACTTCTCCTCGTCAGGGGGAGATCAGGGATGACGAACCGAAGTGGCTACACTTTGACTGGCCAAGATTTAATGACACCGACATCAACATTGAGGAACCCAATACAGAATTACATGTGTCCTCAGAAACGGAGAAAGATTCCAAAGCAATATCTACATCACCTGAAGCTGAAATGGAAACCCCCTCCCACTCCTCAGTACCCGACGACCCATCTCCTGAGAATATCCCCGAGGTAAACTCTCCCACCATATCTTCAAACTCTAATGATATAGATATCCATGTTGGCTATACTTTACCTTTCAGGCATAATCGTGGCAAACCACCAAGTCGATATTCTCCAGATATTGGAGAGAGAAGCTCAAAATATCCAATTGCAAACTATGTGTCTACAAAAAGGCTCTCTGATCCACTCAAGACATTCGTGCATGAACTCTCCTCATGCCATGTTCCTACCAGTATCCATGAAGCTCTGACAAATCCTGAGTGGACCCAGGCGGTGAAGGAAGAAATGGAGGCACTGCAGAAAAACGAAACATGGACTCTTGTTCCCTTGCCCAAAGGAAAGAAGACAGTAGGATGTAAATGGGTGTTTTCCATTAAACACAAAGCAAATGGTTCGATTGACCGATACAAAGCAAGACTAGTAGCAAAAGGTTACACCCAGACATATGGTGTGGACTACCAAGAGACATTCTCGCCAGTAGCGAAATTGAACTCGGTTAGAGTGTTGTTATCCCTTGCAGCGAACCTTGATTGGCCACTGCACCAATTTGATGTAAAGAATGCTTTTCTCCATGGTGATCTGGAGGAGGAGGTCTATATGAATGTTCCACCAGGCTATACAGCAACTTCTGAAGTTGAAGTGGTGTGCAAGTTACAACGAGCATTGTATGGCTTGAAACAATCACCTAGAGCATGGTTCGGGCGTTTCAGCTTGGCAATGAAGAAATATGGCTATCAACAAAGTAACTCAGACCATACACTATTCTTAAAGCATCAACAAGGCAAGGTCACGGCCTTAATAATCTATGTAGATGACATGATTATCACAGGAGATGATCCAGAAGAAATATCAAGGCTTCAAGAGCATTTGGCGAATGAATTTGAAATGAAGAATCTGGGAGGGCTCAAATATTTTTTGGGAATTGAGGTTGCTAGGTCAAGGCAAGGTATATTCCTTTCCCAACGAAAATATATCCTAGATTTTCTATCAGAGGTGGGACTACTAGAATGCAAGCCTGCGGACACACCAATTGTCCAAAACCACAAACTGGGAGTATACCAAGACCAAGTACCGACAAACAAAGAAAGATACTAGAGATTAGTTGGAAAACTTATTTATCTCTCACACACTCGCCCAGACATTGCGTATGCGGTGAGTGTAGTAAGTCAATTCATGCATTGTCCGAGTGAGGATCATATGGATGCGGTACTCAGAATTCTTCACTACTTGAAGTCATCCCCAGGGAAAGGGCTTATGTTCTAAAAAAACAATCACCTCAAAGCCGAGGGATATACAGATGCAGATTGGGCAGGAAATATATCAGATCGAAAATCCACCTCAGGGTACTTCATGTTTGTTGGCGGCAACCTTGTAACATGGAGAAGCAAGAAACAGAAGGCTTTGTCAAGTGCTGAAGCTGAGTTCCGTGGGATGGCTAAAGGTCTTTGTGAGCTTCTCTGGCTTAAAAGACTATTAACAGAAATTGGTTTTGCTCCAAATTGTGAGATGGACCTGTTCTGTGATAATAAGGCCGCCATTGATATCTCACACAATCCTGTCCAACATGATCGGACCAAACACGTGGAGGTGGATCGACATTTCATCAAACAAAATCTTGAGAACAAGACAATCAGATTTCCTTTTGTTAAGTCTGAGGATCAATTGGCAGACGTACTCACAAAAGCTGTATGCAGCAGGAATTTTTACAACTCACTTGACAAGTTGGGCATGAGAGATCTGTATGCACCAACTTGAGGGGGAGTGTTGGTGTGAGCTGTTAATTAGGGTTGAGACCTATAAATCCCTTGATAGAAGGGTCAACCGTGATTCTATCATAAAATCAGGGGTTGACAGAAATAGGAAGTTTATGTGTATAAATATACCCTCAGTCTGTGTAATTTATTAATTGAGTGAAATATACAGGAAAAATATTTTTCCCATGTTTTGACATTTAGGAATCCTAACTTGGTTAGGATTGATTGTTGCATAGGTCCTTGGTATTCCAATGGCTTTTGGCTTTTGAGTCTCCAACGTGTAAATCAACGATTAGGGCTGCAACTCAGGTCGGATTTTGGCCCAACCCTCATGACTCGATCTGAGAAATCATGTGGGTCGGGCCATAGGATCGATCGGGTTGAAAAGAGAAAAATCCGTACAGAATCTGAGTCGGGTGAGACTGAGGTCTTTAAATCTCAACCCGACCCAACCCGGTTTCCTAAATTAATATAAAGCCCTCCACCTGAAAAACCTTTAAAAAAATCCTCTCTCATTTCCTTATCCCTTCTTCTTCTTAACCCGAACCAAAAATCCTCTATCATTTCCTTATTCCTTCTTCTTCGTAAAGAAAGCCTCTAAATCTTAAATGATGCTTCATTTCTCTCCGTCACGCAGTTGTTCAATGGTCGAGACTCAAGAGAACGAAGGAAAACTAAAAGATCGACATGGATTTTGGGAGAAAGGGCGGTGCTATCTCATAAAATCATGGAAATCTGCGCATTTCAGACTCTAGAAAGAGAAGAAGAAGCAGCAGCAGGTGGTCGTCTCTCTTGATCTTAGTTTTTGTCATCTCACTTTTTTCTCCACTGCTGCTGTTGAGATGGAAATGAAAATACAAAAAGCAGCAGAAAAAGTGAAGAGAATAACTGAGAAAAGATGATATTGGAAAGTAGGACTACAACTCGGATCAAATCGGGTTGGGCCAACAGTCGGGTTAAGAGTATTACAAACTCGGGTCGGGTTGGATTAACTAAATCGGATTCTTAATTCGGGTAAGATTCAATGTGTTGTGACATGAGTTAAAGTTGAGTTTATTAAAACCTGACCCACCCAACCCGAGTTGCAGCCCTACTAACAATCATCATCGTATTTCATGCATGAAATTAATTTCATGCAATTTGCCATGCATGAAATTCACATTTAACTTGCACATACATCAACGTTGGTGGTTGAACCATATGCATCTTTGGATCTTGGAAGATTGTTGGGCCTGACAAACTGGGCTTGGGCTTGGGCTTGAAGTTGGATCTTAAATAAAATTTTCGTCACGCCCATAAATGTCCGTATCAACAACCACAAAAAATCCATCTCTAAGTATGCAAATTCATTGTTTCTTTCTTGAGTCATGAAATTTAGGATTTTAAAATGTAGACATGGGTGAACATAAGGTCCTTCCCTCTGTGAATATTGGATAAATATGTCAAAATATGTCAAAATATGTCATTCCTTGGCACGTGGATTTTATGGGCCTCCCAGAATGAGATCCATCATCCCAAATATTGTAGAACGGGTTTGGACCCTTAGTATGTAGGCCTTCATTTTCAATGGAAATCTTGAACTGGGCAAATTCCTCTGTTGTAATTTGGCTGAGCTATGATCACCTGCCACAGGGCTTCCCAATGCAGGCCTTGGATTGATCTAAAACACTGAAGTTAGTGCCTTATGTCAAGGAGAAGTATGAAGATCCAACTCCTGGACCTTTTCTCTCTTGAGATGGATCCAAATGGAAGCATTCAGTACATTATGCTATCAATATAATGTACATTTTGGTCTGGTTCTTGGACATCACGCCAACTCCCGAGAGTTAACTCGTCAAGCTACTTGGTAGAGAGTTCAGCCAGGCTTTGACTACCATGAGAGGAGCCAGTGATGATCTTGCATCAAAATGGATTTCAGGTTTAGCTAGCACATAAAAGTTGATGTTTAGCTATGGAATGATGCTTTTTGAAATTATCTTGGGCAAGATAAATTTGGAGCCATCTTAAGATGGGAAGATTGTATTTTTCCCAAGTTGGGCCGCAAAGAGAGTGATTGAAGGCAATGTTCTCTGCTTGTTGGCTAGGGAAATGCTGACATGGAAGAGCTGACTAGAGCTTGCGGAGTGTTGTGCATTGAAGATGATGAGCATGATCGGTCGTCCATGGGTCTGGTCAGGTCAGGTCATTGAAATTCTTGAAGAGTTTTAGAGGTGAACATTCTCTGGTGTCTATAGGGAATCTCATCAGCTCATACTTGGGCACATAGCAGCATTACTAATGAAAATCTCATCAAATAATTTAACATTGTGATTTTAGACTTCAAAAATTTAATTGTTATTAACTGTTGATTTTTCATAACTTATCTTACAAAGTTATAATGATCCGATTGAAGAGTTTCCTTTGAATCAGATCATCTATGAAGTCCTCTACCATCCTACCAACCATGTGGGATGTTTAGTCCCAGTCTGTCTGATCGGATTGAAGAGTTCAAACCAGGTGGGATGTATCTTCCCAGTCTCCCTGGAACTGCTCGAAAGAATATTAGTTGATGGTCTGTCGTACTACAACAAATTCACTTCTCATTGCATTATTGAATGTGGGGCACTGCCAATTGATCACTACATATTCATTCACCGATTCAGTGGCTATGATTGGCCAGAAGTCCCACTTAAAAAAATCTGAAAAGTTATTTTTTGACGACTATGTTCTTCTCCACACAGTTAGCAATCGGTTTTTCTCTGCCCATTCATCAATGTCAGGTCCATTCTCTGTGGGGCTAATGTCATTTAAGATCCATAAGAACCCATGCCTTTTAGGACTTCGGGTATCCAGCCCATTAGGTAGAATGACACAAGTCCTTTATAAGTGCTTAAATTTCTCCCTTCACAACCAATGTGGGACTTGTTCACTCTCTCCTCCCCTCTCTCCCCTTCTCAAACGAGGCTGTCCGGTGGATAACACGTTGCCCGACCATCCCGTCCGTTTAGGGGATCTCCTGAACTCACATGCGTTGACTTAGAGATATTGCTCTGATACCACTTTTTAGAACTAGCTATCCAGCCCAAAGACTAGTCAATTGGAGGGAATGACTCAAGTCTTTTATAAATCTCTAAATCTCCCACTTCACAACAAATGTCGGAGATTTAAGAACTTCTAAAGGACTTGGGTCGCTCCACGTAATGTACTAGCCTTTGAGGCTAGATACTCAATCCTAACAAGTAGTATAAACAACATATCTCCAAATCAACTAGGACTCGCTCCCTGCCCCCTCCGGTACATGTATGAATGGTGTGCATAAATCCCATTTGCAATGTGGCGATTACGTGGAAGGCATGAAATAAAGGATAAGTTTTGATGTCCTTTTAAGTTCAAAGTATCATGAATGTGTTTTTCGGTTTTTCTATGTTTTTTTAATTTAATAAAATATACTTTATCCATTCCATTTTAGTTGTCCCATTTTAAAATTTTGAATTTTTAAAGAATGACTCTTAAAGGCTTATGAAATTATCTCTAAAAGTAGATAGATAGAGAGAAAAATAATCAAAATGACATATGAGACAACTATTTTTATGACCGTCTCAAAATGCATATGAGACAACTAAATTAAAACAGAGAGAGTATTAATGTTTTACACAGGTAAATATGAGACAATAGAAAAAGTTAATTTTTTAAGGTGTTAACTAATATGGGTTTTCATTTATTTATTTTTAATATTATATCAAATTCATTGCTCATGTATATATGGTATTATTTTTACCTTAAATTAGAGTGAGAATACCCATGTTATAAAAAAAAAAAACCATTACTTCAACGGTTGAATACATTATTAAAATGTATCCGATTTTAAACCACAGTTAGAAAACAATAGATTTTTTATTTCCTTTTTTTTTTAATATTTCTAACTAAATAACGAATTGAATTGCATAAGATCAATGATACAACCAATATATGTTGTATCGGATGTATCCTCGTTAAAATAGAAAGAGCTATTTAAAGAATTAAAAGAACAATTGACACCTAAAATTAAGAGATGTGACATGCAACCACTATAACAGGCTCACAAGGTACATATTAAGTCCATGATGTAATCGAGATCTATATCATTCTCATCTAAATCATGTATCTGAGTTGTTTTTATATTTGGATTTTAAAAAATTATTTGTATAAATCGAATGTTGGACTAATATTTGGGCTAATTACAAATTGGATCTTGGTTTTTGTCTACCATATTCATTTATCCTGTTAACACACTCTATAGATTGAATCTCTATCGTCTTATCTGGTGTGTCTTAAGGACATTGAGTATCACCTGTTGAAATTTTACACTGGGTTTTTCACAATTTCTCGCACGTAAATTCAAAAAATAAAAATCTAAATTTAAATTAGATTTAAATAGTGAAGTCCATTTTTACTATTTTTATAACTGAACGAGCGTTGAAAAATATTAATTATTTATGAAGCAATATTTAACATATTTTATTTGGACAAGGTCAAACTCGGAGTCCAATTAGAATATAGTTAAAAAATGACAGTGCCATGCATATTTTTTAGGCATGGCTTTGCATGCATTTTATGGGGTTGGGTAAGAATTAAAATATTAGCAGGCTCGTAATATTTAATAAAATTATTAAAAAATAAAAAGTAGATAGGCCACTGAGATTTAGGTTTGGTTGAAAACAGAGAGAAGGATCCATGCAAGAAAAAGGAGAAGGTAAAAGAGAGAATAAAGAGAGAGATCTAACTAAAATGAAGGTCTCTCTCTACAGGTGGTGCTCTACCAGTCTCCCGCAATCAGATAACTTCTAATTCCTAAATCAAATTCTAATTCCTAAATCAAATTATTTACTAGTTGAATTACATATACAAGATCAACTAAATTTTAAAATCTTAGTTTAGATTCTAAGCATCAATTAGTTTAAGAGGTTTATGTTTGAAGAGATTAAGAAATTGTCTAAGGTAAATTTCTTTGAGAATTATTTTAAATATTATAAAAAGTTAAAAGTATTTATTTAATAGGGAAAACTCTAAAACACTTAGGCATTTTTCACCTGGACACGAGTTTCATACGAAGCATAATTCATGATAAATCTAAGCCATTCAACTTATTATTTTCTCTTTTAAACTTAGATCTAGTATTATATAATATTCATTTTATGCATCTTCACTGTTAAAATGATCACAGCAGATGAAAAAAATTATCCAACAATTTGTTTGAAAAAAATTATCCAACAATTTGTTTGAAAAAAATTATCCAACAATTTGTTTTTAATTTTAAAAAATTATACGTAGAATGATTCAATGAATTTCATTTTTTGAACGATCGATAATTTACATGAGGATCTAATCCATGAGGCTTACAGTTGATTTTTATATTTATGAGATTAATCTCACATACAATGAGGGGTGGAGATACCCATAATATTAAAAAAGATAGCTTACATGATAATCTATCTATCAATGTAATTTTTTTGAAAAATAGAGTAAGGAGCGCTTTTTGACAAGTACTTAGCCCATCGTTTAGTAAATCTGTCAAACTTAATTTAACTTGAAATAAGTGTGATTTATTGTAAATTAAAATTAAATTCCACGAAGATTCACTTATAGAGTCCCTGTCAGTCTAAGAAATGGGAAGAAAGTAAATACAGATCAATAAAAATCCATATTAAATTCATATTTAATCAGATAATATAATATTTAAGTCACTGATCAAGAAAAAAAAGGCAACATGGACTTGTTTATACATCATAATTAAACACAAGAAGTCCTGGTGGTCAGTGCCAACATGAAAAACCAAGACTCATGTTTTTTATGATCCAAGGTGTTCGGACCTCTCAAAACACTCGACTAATTATCTAAATATGTGCAAACATAGCTGCTCACACATAAGCCTACGAGGGAGTGGTACTTTGAGATAAAATGATTATCGAATTAAGAACTCTCATTTATGAACGCAATCGAACGCAAGACTTCAACCCAAGGCCGGCCCTGGCTTTAGGCCAACTAGGCCGCCACTTAGGGCCCCTCAATGTGACTAATGGGCTGAAGCAGGGGTGCAAAATTCGGTAACAGCCGATATTATTCTCTCTTCTCTTTTTTTTTAAAAAAAAACGGCCAATATAATATGGCCGATACGAATCATATTGGCCAATAAGATACGTATTGGCCGATATTTGCACCCTGAAGGCTCTCCACTTGCACTACTCTCAGAGCCTAAGCTTCCATCAATACAGTGCGTCTAGGGCCCCTAAGATTTCAGGGCCGGTACTACTTCAACCCCTACAAATTGTGGAAACTCGAAGTTTCCTTCTTAGCATCTTCCACAGAAATGGGTCCCCCTTTCAAAGTTTTAAATTTGAGGAGGTAAGCCACTGCTGCTGCTATCCAACAATGGAAACCAACCATATCAACCTAATTTCAGCCAAAGTGGTTCACAAAAGTACGGTGAGACTACCTACAGCGGGAATAACGTGACACACACAAGCGCCTGAAAAGAATCCCACTTCTATTAATTCATTTCAACGCCCAAGTACCTTCATTTAATAGAGTTATGTAAGCAAAATCTTGAATAGAATCGTAGCATAAAAAAGTAATAATAATAAAAAAGCCTCTCATGAGACCCTCTCCAGCTGAAATTTTATATCAATTTTTTTTCTTAAATTAGATTTTGAGCGCCATATTATTAGATGAGATATAAAAAGAATCATATAATTGATTAGGAGCTCTATAAAAATTTATTTTCATTCATATATCTTATGTTTTGATTTTGAACTTTTAAAAAAATGCCTCGTATTTGTAATTGAATAACCAAGATTATACTGCTCAAATATCCATTGATGATTAAAATTAACACATTTACATTTTGTATATAATGTAAGTATCTATCTACTACATTAAATATGTAGATTTCATGTTCTATTTCTTGAGATATTTGGGGTGACTGTGTGAGTGTCTTTGGATCTAACTTGAAAAGTGAGAAAAAGAGTGAGTAACTCTTTATGAGTCTTTAATGTTTTCAACTTTTCTTACATGAGCCGTGTACGCAGCAAGTCGGCAGCATGTAGCTGAAAAAGGTGTCTCTTCACAATTCAAACACCATAAATATTTCTTCTTATTTTTTTATTTTTTTGAGCTAAATTAAAAGATATTATTGTATAATAATAAGATTTTCTGCAGCACAGCACAACAAGCAGACCCGACCCTGTCTATAGGCGAAACAGACTGCCGCCTAGGGCCCCCAAATAGGAAGTGCCCCGAGTCCATAAAACTCCTCTTAAAGCCATGTTCGAAAAGGGCCCAAATCCACTTCCCACTGACTTTCCTCACGCGCGTACGCTGCCGCTAATGCGGAATGCAGAACGCGTTCTGCGTCCCGCGCCTGCGCCTGCGTCCGCGTCCACGACCATGTCCGCTTTCGCATTCCACACGCGCGTGAGTCCGAATTCCAAAATTTAAGTGCAGTGGTCATTTCCAAATGTCTTCTGGCGAAATCTCCAATTTTTACAATTGCCTCTTCTCCAAAACCCTATAGAAATAAAATTTCAAATTTACTGTTTCCTCTTCTCTCACTTCTCTACGACTCTCTCTCTCACTGCTCTCTGTCGCTGACTCGTTCTCTCATTGCTCTCCCTATCTCGCTGACTTGCTCTCTTAGACTCTCAGTCTCTCACTTCTCTCTCTCTCGCTCTCCTCTGAAGCTCTGACCTCTCTTTTCGTGCTCTCTTTCACCGCCGATCTACTCTTAATCATGTAAGTTTTTCTTGAGACAATCATTTAAAATAATGATTTTGTATTATTGTGTTAAAAAGTTTGAATGATTTTGTGAAATCTTGGATATTCTCTTTTTTTCTGATAGAGAAAAATCTTATTTTGAATGTTTTACACTTTGTTAAAAAAAGTATGAATATTTTTTGTTTTAAGTGCAAAGGGCTCCTTCTTGAAAGTTCGCCTAGGGCCCCTGAAATTTTAGGGCTGGCCCTGACAGCAAGTCTACTTTGTCGAAGACAATTGAAAAATCTTGAAAACAATGAGTCAAGTCAGTCAACCATGAACCATCGAATGCGTCTAAACTCTAAAGTTATATTTGTATCGATTGCAAAGTTCTATTTAAAACATATAGGCTGCATTTAGATGAATAGGGTATAAGGGAAATCAGGTGTTATCCCTCATTATAAAATCTCGTCAGAACTAGATATTAGTTGATATGGGCTAATATCGGTTGAGATATCACTCTGAGCTCATGACCGATATTTGATATATATATTTTTTTTAAATGATACATATGGATATCGGCCGATATTTGACTGAAACATATCGCCGAGATAACAGCTATATCGATCGATATCCTGATAGTATATACATTATGTATCAAGTGAGATTTATACCACTATTATAGGGTAGGGGTAAAAAACCTCAATTTTACCCTTGTTTACCTCTCCACTCTCACTTTTGAAAATTCTTTCGAAGTAAAAGGTATTCATAATTGGTTCCCACTCTTGATTATTCATCCGTGCAAAATTTACTCTTCATCCAAACACAGTCATATTCATCAATAACTCAAAAGGGTTGAAGAGTGATAGTCAGGATTCCATCTCATGAGAGTCATGAGTTCGATTCACACTCCAATCAAGTTCATTAATAATATAAATGGATCGTAATTTCATTTTAATTTTATTGTTAATGATAATTTTGATACAAAGCTCACCATGAAAAATTCAAAATTAGAACAATTAATTAGACCATTCAAAACATTGAATGAGACCGGTGCCCTTCTTTTTCACTTGGATAATGATTTAGTTGGTTGGTATTATTAAATATAGGAGGGGCCAATCACACGCATCCACGTTAGCTCATACATTAACATCATTTCTTTAATATAAAACAAACGTACTCTCAAATTTCTTTTCAAAGGGCAAAAATTTGGAACCGAATTCGTTTTAGAATTCATCAATGTAAGTTTTCCATGTTTTAAAATATAATTTGGGCATCTTTAACTTTATCATGTTTAGAAGAGAATATCTCAATGCCTTAATTACATGTTAATCATATTTTAACTTTGATTCGCCCACAATCTAACAGTAAAATAAAGTAAATTATTTAATTAGCACATGAGCTTTACATGCTTGAAAGCATCCAAAAGAGACATTTCCACTTCAAAGCCATCGCTCCAAGTCATCATTGAACTAATCTTTGTTTTTTTATTACTTCTAAATAATATTAGTAAAACTTGGAGACATCAATGTCACATCATTACTTCTGAATAGGACTAAGCTTCACAATAAATTTTCAGGTTTCTATCAAAACTTTCGTAGTAAAGTAGGTTCAGATTAAGCCCCAATAAGTTAAAGTTGGTTCCCCGACCGACGAAGGAATAAGTAGAAGACTGCAACTATTTTATATATGGAGAAAAAAAAACAAAGATGGACCCGGGAAAATAGCCCGGCGTTTAAAAATTGGTGGGTCAGATATTCTAATATTGGTGATACTGATATATCGATGATATTTTTTATTTTTTATTCAATTTTTCATTAAAAAATAAAAAAATTATAAAAATACAGTATTCATGAACATACATTTTTTTCATTAAATATCAGTCATTTACATATTCAAATATTATTTTCAAGTTATAAATTTGAGAATTTCAAATGTTTTTAAAAATGATGAAAAATATAAACTCATATATTATTCAATGAAAAAAAAAAAGATCAATCCACTTGTTTCATTATCCATTTTATTTCTTCCCATTATCCTCATTTACCCATATTTAAATTTTTCTATTTCTATTTTCTACCATTTTATCCCGTTTTTATCAATTTCTGTTTTCCT
The DNA here is from genome assembly GCA_022113865.1 of Chimonanthus praecox. Taxonomy (NCBI): domain Eukaryota; kingdom Viridiplantae; phylum Streptophyta; class Magnoliopsida; order Laurales; family Calycanthaceae; genus Chimonanthus; species Chimonanthus praecox. Next base: position 66,990,763 of record CM039087.1, on the reverse strand, counting down.
CTTTTTCTATTCAGTTTCTTTTCTTTTCTCTATATCCCAAATTCTCTATTCACTTTAACTTTCTTTCCAATTTTCAATCCACTTGTTTCATTATGTTTATTTCACCATTCTTTAAATTTGATGAAATTAATCTAAATAAACTAAATATCTGGGAAATATGAAAATTAGGCTATCATTATATTCAATTAAATAAGAAAGATAATTTTTTTAAAAATTTTAGATTAAAAAAATAAATATCGGCCGATATTTCAAACATCATGATATTTCAAAAATAACCGCATATAATATAATCTATATCATTTTAAAATTATATGTGTATTGTTTTATTTTTAACTTTGTTATTCATTATATGTCAATAATATCCTATAAAAATTGAATAATTTGACTCTCATTGCATCATGTTCCATGAAAATATCTTAAAGACATAATTGGACAATGGTCTCAAAATATGGAGGAGGTCTACAAATATTGACACATCAAGAAGGTATTGGCCCATCCTGTAACATGTATAAATGGAATGAAAGTAAAGGACTTTAGGTGGACCATGATTCTATCAGGATTGAAGTGAGATCATTAGAAAAATGTACATATTAGGATCCTTTCTCTTTTAACATTTTATCCAATGTAGATGAAGAGTCGGATGCACATTGGTCTTTACCATTTTTCAAATTAGATCTAATAGTATCTAATACGAGTTTAGATTAACTGGTTGTCTTCAAATCTTATGAAGTGAAAATTTCTAGATTTGAACCTTCATAGTCTAACTTTGGTATGAAGTAGGAGTAATGAGCAAAGTTTTAGTGGTTCCACACATAAATTCAAAGAAAAAATCTTCTCAAAATCTAAATTCACTTTTTAAAATATTAAATTATAATATTTGACCGCTAAAAAAACACTTCAAAACTTACTGCTCTTAAATTATCTGTCTAAGAATAATTAAAAAAGGCTAAAATTCTTATGAATTTCCTTTGAAGTAAGTATACAAAAGTTAAGGTCTCAACAATATTTCCCCTTTTCCCACTAAAAATGGAAAATAAAAATAAAATAAGACAAGGGAAAATTCGCTGATTTGGCTTCACCTTTCCAACTCCAATAGTTTTTTAAAAAAGAAGAATAAGTAAAGATTAGCAGACGCATGCCGGAAATTACGCCACCAGTCGGACGGCTCTGATCCGAAGCAAAAGAGTGGCCCACACGTCATCAGAGGATTTTCACGCCATAACTTATTGCTCTTCATTGTTCTTTGATCATCTTATGTTTCCTCTTTTCATCCTCGACTTCCGGCGCTTTCGTTAGACTCTCCGGCCGTTCGTCAGTTACCGGCTAGCGAACTCACTTTGCCGGCGAGGGATGCACCATAGACACGTGGTTAAAAAAGAAGAATAAGTAAAGATTAGCAGACGCATGCCGGAAATTACGCCACCAGTCCGACGGCTCTGATCCGAAGCAAAAGAGTGGCCCACACGTCATCAGAGGATTTTCACGCCATAACTTATTGCTCTTCATTGTTCTTTGATCATCTTATGTTTCCTCTTTCATCCTCGACTTCCGGCGCTTTTGTTAGACTCTCCGGCCGTTCGTCAGTTACCGGCTGGCGAACTCACTTTGCCGGCGAGGGATGCACCATAGACACGTGGACGTACACACAATCGCACAGAGCCGGCCCCACGTCACCAACACGGAGAGGCCCACAACCATCGAGCACACCACCATGGCATAATTGTAATTTCGTGATCTGTTTTCCATCTGAACGGCAGCGGACTTGATTTCCCGTTCATCGTCACAAGTTTCCGGCACCGGCTTTTCGTCCGAGACGCAGGAGAGCTTCTCTATCTGAGCCGACACGACTGTTTCGGAGGAAGTCTTGGGCTGAAGAGGATCTTGCCTTACTTTTCCGTCGCAAAGCTTCCGATCCTTCATCCGCTGAAGAACGTCAAAGAATCAGGAAAAAGACAAGGAGTTACGAGGCCAGTAATTTTCGGGAAAATGACTTTCTAATCAAAACTTGTTAAAGTGTTAAACCCATTTCTAGTTTTAGTTAGTTAAAGTACTTAATTTCAAAGAAATTACTTTCCTTCTCGGGCATTAAACAGAAGTTAACGTTATGAAATTCAAATTCAATGCAGAAATAGAAGACCAGATGAAAGAGTACTTACGGGCAGGGCTTTTGAGACGATGGGTCGAAGGATGCAAGCGAGGATACGGCTCGGTCGATGACGATGGACAGCATCCGAAGCGTCTGGTTTCTCGGTGGAAAGGATTGTCGGGATTAGATCTCCGCTGGCTACGGAGATGTAGTTGAGGACGCGTTCGCCGGCGGGGGACTTTGGTTTGGGGCGAGGTGTGGGGTGGTCCTCGTCGGATTCGGAGGATGCAGGCCGGAAGCAAACGAGAAAACGGTTACGGGTCTTACGGGTTTTGGTTTTCATTTGTGTTTTTACTTCAGTGTCGTGTTTTAGGGTCGTGAGGATTGCATATGAGAGAGAGAGAGAGAGAGAGAGAGAAGGAAGAAGAGAGGTGTGTCTGTTTGGGTGGCTAAGTAAGTAAATGGGCAGAGGCCGGCGTCAAAACAGAAACTTCCGTGTCAGAGTAGCTTTGTTTCACGTTTTAAAGAGAGAAAGGAGTCGCTTTTCCCATTCGTCATGACTCGTGATGGGAAGGGTACATACTCCATAATGGAGTACCCATTTTGTAACTTTTAAATTTGTTAGATATATCATTGAATAGATCAAATGAAAAATATTTCATTAAAAATTTAATAAATTTATCATATTCTACCCATGAATCTATCTAAGAGTGAGTCTATAAATTATATAAAATCTAAAAATATAGTAATATAACTTTGCATCTACAAAATAATTGATAGTTTAAATTTTTAAGACGTATATCCCACATAATAGTTATATAACCCGATTGATAGTTTACATTTTTCCTCATAAGTATATGCTTTGGGAGAGCTTGGAATTCGTTGATTCAGCCTAAGCCCAAATAATTCTAAAACTCTTCTTAAGAGGGGATTAATTGAGTCAGTTTGGTTTAGAAATTCTGTGTAAAATCTTGTTTTCAAAAACCTATTAAGACTGATTTGTAAGGGCTTTAAATCGATAACCAGGTTGGTGATCCATTACCGAACTGGTTAAGGTGCAGACCCAGCAACAATGCTGAGGACTGATTGCTCCCTGCTTAGCAGACCCGATCTACATTGGGCTGAACCCAGGCCAGGCTGTTTTCAGGGTAACCAAGTGGTGTTCAGTGTTCAGGCTAGTTGTTTTTTTTGAAATAGTTCATACATTAAAATATAATGTAAAAGGCACAAGAGGTGCAAATACATAGAAAGAAAAGGAAAAGCTACAAGCACGAGAAAAAGATAAAAGACAAAATCAAAACGCAGGCCAAAAACACTAAGAGGTGTTCAGGCTAGTTGTTGCAGCCCTTTGCAACAGGCCACACTGCCTTAGGCCCAGCACTGATTTATCTAGGTTCGGTCTGTTACCAGAACTCATCGAGAAGGCCGAGCCTGTTCTGTTCACTACCACGCTTGCCTGTATGCCTAGTGCCGATTCAGCCTCATTGACTCGAGACTTGTGGAGCATGGGTTAAAATCTCGGGTTTTGAACGTCCGAGATATCTCGGCCGATACGGTAAGTATCGTCTAGAATGGTAGATAAAAAAAAAATCGGCCGATGTGGCCGAGATCTCGGCCGAATATCGGTTGCAGGCCCGGTCGATATATATATATTTTTTTAAACAACCTTTTTATTTTTTAAATGATTTTTTCAAAAAAAAAAAAGGCATCAAGATTTCTGAAAAAAAAAGAATTTTGAAGAGAGATAAAAAAATCAGCCGAGTCCGTGGAATTTTCGACCCCTGTTGTGGAGTTGTGGTGCAGTCTGCACTAGTCTATCAGACCCGAACTTGTTTAGGGTCCTTAGGGTGTTTGATTCAACCAATCTGTTTTCTCTTACATTTTAAAAAATGTAAGAGGTTTTTTTTATAAAATTAGGTGAAAGCTCAGGGTTTTTTAAATATCCCCTAAATAAAAGTAAAAGTCAAATTCAAATGTATTCCATACAAAAGACAATTTCTTTTTCAGGTATTTAATTATTTAAGATAAACCAACTACATAGTTGAAATTAAAATTTTTAAGCCATTTATTTCAGTTAAATATCCATAACGAGAGTGGTCCTTTTCTTTGGGTTAAGTTTATAACAGTTGTTTTGGTTTGGGATAAGCAGTAGACTTCACTTACTATCATGTGTTAGAGAAAATTAACACATTCTCAACCCTTTCAAAACCCAATGGTGTTTTTGCTTTATTATTCAGAATTTTTATCGTTGTTGTATCTTGTTTATAATTATAAATAAATTGAGACCTTAAGTCAATTGTATTAATATAATGTAACTACAATGATGCTTTATACAATATAAGGTCACAAAGTCTTAACTGAGAATCTTTCTCTTGTTTAATTTTAGTTGCCAAATGAATAAAATAAATAAATAATCATAGATATTGAAATTAAATTTGAAGAGTTACAAATGGACCAAATTTCATTCAAAACTCAATATATAACCACTCAATTTTAATGGTCAAAATTAACTAGCATTCTCAAATTCAATGTCGCCAAATTAAGTGGCTATGCATTGAGTTTTATAATAGAACTTGATTCATGTATAGCTTATTAAGTCTACTTTCAATTCATAAAAGATATATTTATATTATTTATCAAAATTTAAGAAATAGATGGAAATGGACCAGATAACCCACGCTTTAGCGGGTTGAGTCTCAATCGGGTTTTTCTCATATTCAGGTTGTTACGTCGGGTTTTAAGGAGACTACAGGGGTCGAAATCTCGGCCAATACATCTCGTAACCGAGATCTCGCCAATATCGGCCGAGATTTATAAAAAAAAAGGGAGAGAGAGAAATATCGGCCGATACTCGGCGGGCCCAAGATCTCGGCGTCTCGGCCGATACGGCTGAGATTTATTAAAAAAAAAAAGAAAGAGAGAAATATCGGCCGATACTCGGCGGGCCCAAGATCTTGGCGTCTCGGCCGAGATCTTGGATGGGCCATTTTTTTACTCCTGGGAGACTATTGTTAGGTCGGGTTTTAAGGAGACTAGGCCCAGCCCCAACTTGATTTACATTCAGGCTCTAAATTTCCGGATAAAAAATTTGGCCCATACCCAGGCCTGAGTAGACCTGAGTGTCATTTTCTTAGGTCGGACCATGTTGGCACAGGTTGAACCCAACCCAACTTGCACCCCTAAATGTATGTTCTGAATTAAGTCCTAGGTCTAATGCCTTACACGAAAGGAAAATCCTCTTGCCTTCTATTATCTAATAAATAAAACTTATTATTTTCAATTTATTTTATATTTTTATATAAATTCAGGTTGACTGAAGTGAAAATTAAAAAGATTTTAGTCGAATCGGATTTGACTAAAAAATAATGAACTCATAACGGATCACATGTGAACCCAAAAGGAGCCGGCCCATTTCCACCACAGAGCCCATCCTCTCAAAGCACTTGGAAGTGGAAGTGTGGAACTTGAGAGTTAGGCTTAGGCATTTACAGTACTTACTAGACTTTCCTTGTTGCGTGCAACTCTGGCTATGAACTGGAGCAGAGAATACTTTGCAGAAGTTTAGGGCAAGTTACCGTTTCTTTTTCAGTTCTCTTTCAACTTTTCTCCCAAACTTTCTTTGATATCTTGTTCTTGTTGGAAAACGAAATTTCCAAGTTCCCATGGATTTGCTTCGATCGAACTTGTCTCGAGTTCGAATCCCAGAGCCAACCAATCGGATCTACAAACAAGAGTGCTGCATTTCCTTCGACACTTTGGTACCGTCTTTTTCATCTATATGCTCATGTTTTTCTCTGCAAATATCTTGACTTTATCCTTTTTCTTATGGTTTTCGTTGGTTTCTTGGGTAATACCCAGAAATCTGAAGGTGGTTTATTTGTCGACATGAGCTCGTTTCTTGCTTTTGGGAAGGATTATGTGGGATGGAACTACGACAAGACAGGAAATCCGGTCTATTTACATATAAAGCAGAGAAAAAAATCGATACCCGAAGACCGCCCACTCAAGAAGCCCACCCTTCTGGCAATAGGTATTTTTTTCTTCCATATATTAATTTCCATTTTAATGACATTGTTGTGAGATGTGCAATAGCCATTGATAGTATGAATGAATTGGGTTGTATTGAACTGTCTTTTCTGCTAAGGAAGATGACATTGAGGGAATATTTTCTTGGTAAAGTGAGACAGTTAATTAAAGAGGAAGAGTGAAAGGGAAAGGAAGAATAACATGAAATACCTAGATTATAGTAAACTTGATGGTTTACAAATTGGTTCGGCTCTGCTTGGATGAACAATTCGAATTGTTGGTCATTTGAAAATAACCTATCCAAATACAATGCATTCTTATTGTCTACTTCACTACTGCTTGTTTGGATGGTACACTATTTTTACTTAATTAATTATTTTTGGGATCATTCTTTTAAGGATAGATACCATGCTTGTCTAATTGTGAGCTATTTGACATTTTGGAAACGCAAAGTTTGTCATTAGAACCCTCTGCTTTTTCACTATATAGTTCACTATTACTTGTTTAGACTGTCACACTATTTTTCCTTTAACTATTTGTTGAGATAATTGTTTGAAGGATGCATAGCATGCCTGTCTAATTGTGGTCTGTTTGATATTTTGGAAACACAAAAATTGTATTTAGTGCCTTGTGCTCCTCCCACCCCCCAAAGGGAATGGGAATGAGAACAAGCCGAGTTGAAGCTATGCCAAGTCCGAGTGTAATTAGTAAGTAAAATGCATGAGCTTGACATTGACCTAACTAATATGACCAAGCTTGAGCCCGTATATGAACCTGAAAAAAGAGTCTTTTTGTATGAAGTGTTTTGCTTAATAGAATATCATCATCATCATTTGCGAAAATCCTATCTATCTCACCCCAAGGGGTTGGCCTAGTGGTTGAGACACAAGACTTTAGGATTGAGGTCTTGGGTTCAATCCTTGGTAACTCCAACGAAGGGCCACTCTCAATGGGATACAGAGTAAAGTGTCACCGCTTGAACCCGACATGTGTGTGTCGGAAGGCGTTCACATACCCGAAGGACTAGTCAGGCAAGACACCTGGACACCTTCGGTCATAAAAAAAAATCCTATCTATCTAGGGTTGGCTTTTCAAGTTTTACTTCTCCATTTAACTCTATAGTAAACCATAGAGTAAGGTGTCACCGCTTAAACCCGACATGTATGTGTAGGGAGGCGTGCACATGCCCTGAAGGTGTAGTCAGGCAAGACACCTGACACCTTCGGTCATAAAAAAAAATCCTATCTATCTAGGGTTGGCTTTTCGAATTTTACTTCTCCATTTGACTCTATTGTAAACCATAAAGTAAGTCACTCCACTATCGATCATATCTTTCTTTATTCCCTGCCTCCATATTTTTGGTGGGCTACCTTTCCTCCTTGTGCTTAAATTTTGTAACCTCTCAACTTTATGTACTTAGGTTATCTTTGGTTTTCTACTTACATGACCAGACCACCACAAATGAATTTGTCTCATTTTGTCATCCATTGGAGTAGTTTTAAATTGTCTTTATTGTGGTAATTTTTAACTCTATCTTTTAGGGCTAATCCACTCATCCAATGTAGCATGCATATCTCCATTACCCTTAATTCGCCTATTGTCTTTTCTTCATTGCCCAACACTTTGCTAAATGGAGCATTGTACATCTAATGACTATTTTAGAAAATCGCCTGTTCTAGTGATGTGTGACTCTTTTATCACACAAAACTTCACTAGCTTCTCTACATTTTTTCCACCCCACTCCCATTCCATTAGTTATATCTAAGTCAGGTCTTCTTTGAGATTCTACCATAAAGCCCAAGTATCTAAATTTATCAGTGTGATAATAAGTCATTTTCATTTTTATCGCCTTCTCAGTCTTTTGTTTCACTGAAGTTGCACTCCATGTATTCTACTTTTGTTCTACTAATTTTTAGACCATTTATCTCAAATATGTACTTCCAACAACTTAACATTTAGTTGTTGTTTCGTTTTACAAATTAATATTATATCATATGTAAAATACATGCATCATGGCACTTTTGGATTTCTGATGTTTAAGTTATCCGTGAATGATGCAAAGAGGTATGGGTTTAATGTAGATCCTTGATAAAGCCTTGCTCCAATTGGACACTATTCTAATAGCCTTTGCACACTATTCTAATATTGGCAATTTTGCCGTTGCATATATCATGCATAATCTATATGTATTCATCAGGAATGGATTCATTTTTTAATGTTTTCCACATCAATTTCTTTGAAAATCTGTCATAAACCGTTTTAGGTCAATAAATATTGTGTCTAGGTTTTTCCTCTTCTTCCTAAATTTCTCTATTAGTTGTCTTAGTACAAAGATATCTTTTGTTGTTGACTTACCTAACAAAAACCTAAATAATTTTTTGAGATGCTTGACTCTTATCTTAGAGAACCTATATGACTCTCTCTTAAAGTTTCATAGTGTGGCTCATGAATTTAATAGCACGATACTTATCTGTGGGAAACAAAATGAAAAGTCTCTCCTTTCAGTTAGGTGCAAGGCGCACTTATGCACTTAGGTGTGCGCCTTTTCATTTAGACTCATATACACCTCACCTAGTATGATTAAGGCTTTGACAACTACTCCCCGTTGCGACCAACAATGTTGTAGAATTGAGTTGCGTTGCCATGAAATGAAAACTCTAGAGATCCTAGGGAAGCTGGACCGAATTATGGATCTAATATTAGCCCTTTATTTTGTCTAAAACTTATAACAACATATGGTCAATTGAGAACAATGCATTTAAGACCCCCACCTTCTCTTTTAGTTATCTACTCACCCAACAATTTTTTTTTTCCATCATTAAAAACAATTTTTTTAATTTTTTATTTTGGGTTGTAGAGAAAGCTATCTAGGTAGAATAATGGGAACAAAGATGCGTAAATTAAGATAGATGTGTAACAAGAAAATAAAAAATTTGAAACAAGTGCATTAGAGGTGGCTTAAAGGTTGCTTCAATAGAGGAAAAGATGAGGGAATGCCATATAATATTGTTTAAGTACATTTATAGAAGACTAGAAATAGAGCTAGTATAGAGAGTCGAGGGATTACAAGTAGAAGATACTAGGAGAAGGGTGAGGCCATTAAAAGCATAGATTGAGGTTGAAGGTACGACATGATGGAATGTGGGGTGACAGTAACAACGATTGTTGATAGGATTAAGCGGAAAAGTAATGTTGGAAAAGCCAACTCTAGATAGATAGGGCTAAAGTTCAAAATCACAAAACTTAGACTAAACTAGAAAATCAATTGTGTCAGGTAATTAAATGAGTTTTTCTCAGAAACTTGGTGAAACTTGTCTACTCAAAATCCAATTGAGTTGAGTTGACTTATGTTCACTTGCTTGAGTTATTATTATTATTTTGAGTGTTTAATGTATGGATGTGACAAAGGGTTTGATAATAATGATGTGCCCAACTGGAGAACACTTAGCCATTTGAGGATTTTGTGGTAAACTGTATGATTGTTGAACATTATTGGTTTCCTATTGGTATTTGTTGCAAGACAGCGTAGAAGGTCCATTTTTGTGTTTTGCAGTTTTACCCTTTCAATGAAGAGAGTTTACATCTGGATGCTAGATATATTTCATGTATTAAATGGTATCATTTCCAGGTGTCGATGGAGGATTTGACAACCAAGAACCTGAATACGAAGAAACACACAGTATTGTAATATTGCCTGACTATGTATCTCTTCCATTTCCATCCGTTGAGTTACCAGAAAAGGTATTTTCAATGTTTTATCACTTATCATGAAGTCAAAAGATGCTTTTCAGCAGAAATGTTAAAGTAACATATGCTTTAGCAAAATAGCAGAAATTGTATTTTTTATTATAAAACATGATGCGGTTATTTGACGCTATCATATTGAATCCAAGAATTATAGAGTATCCTAAAAATCAAAACTTGGGACCACAAGCTATTTTTAGCCATTGGATTTAGGTCTATCAAATCTATGGAGAGATGGTTATTAATGTCGATGTATTTCGTCACTTTTCATCTAAAATTTTGACCCTGAGATACTCCACAATTAGGTCTTTAATATTGATGGGTCTCTACTGGCCCATTGTATGTAATATGTTAAAAATACATAAGCTAACTGATTATGTTACTGTAGCATGGTCCAGCTATAACTGTTAAACTTGATCCATATTGATCTTTTTTTCTTTTTCTTTTACTGCAGGTCAGGTTGGCTGTAGATGCTATTTTACTTGCCGAGGGTGCTGAACGCAAAGAACAAGTAGCATCTTGGACGGCTGATAAGAAGAAAGTGAGTGTGTATGCTGAGAATCTGCAACAGATAAATAATGGTGTTCAGGTTCCTCCTTCTGGGTGGCAATGCTGCAAATGTGACAAGGTTGATAATCTTTGGCTTAATCTGACGGATGGAATGATCTTTTGTGGAAGAAGAAATTGGGATGGAAGCGGTGGCAACAATCATGCAATCGAACATTATAGAGAGACTAACTACCCGCTTGCTGTAAAACTTGGAACCATAACAGCTGATCTTGAAGCAGCAGGTAATGCTTTCTGCAAAAGATTAGTTATTGGTTTCAGTAACTAGTTGGACTTGTATTTTGGTTTTAATTATTTCATTCCTATTATGGCAGCTCAGATGTTTTTTCTTATCCGGAGGATGACAGTATTGTGGACCCATTGTTGGCTCAACATTTGGCCTTTTTTGGCATTGACTTTTCGTCATTGCAAAAGGTTGGCTGGTGCTTTTGGTGAAATCCTTTAGTCTTATGCATTGATTTATGAATTTATCCTTTAGTCCTATGCATTGATTTTGAAATTTGTATATCTGAAGTATGTCATTGCTGAAGTCTTGGGCTCAAGCAGTCATTAGTGAATAAAGCCATAGTACTTAAGGTTGCTTGCTTATTTGGGACTAATAAGAGAACATTCTACTCATTTGAAGATATTCTTTGTATCTAGAGTTCCATATCTTAATTTTTTTATGGAACTGTTTCCCATTTCTGGACATTCTTGCTTCGTATTGAAATTCCCCCATGTTATTTCTGTTTCCATATCCATCCCTCCATATGTGATTCTATACCTATCGTTGCTTTTCCCTACATGTCCATTTAGGTAACTCTCCAATTTTGTTACTCTCATCTAAAGGTAGCATTATGATTGATTTAATTAGTAAGTATTTTCTAATTGATAAATAAAAGGGATATGCTTCCCTATTTTGGTTTTGATTTCCTTAAATGGTCTTGTTACTCTATTTATTTAGAATTAGTCAATAATAGTGGCATGAGAGATTTACCCTTAATTAGCCTAGGCTGGGAGGTTTGGTTTCTCCTTGAATTGAAACTGTATTGAAGGCTTGATTTCCTCCCTCATTTTCTTCATTTTTCCCATCATTTTCCATTAAGGTTCATTTCAATGCGTCACACTGGGAGTGCCCGTTTATATCATCTATAGCCTTCTTAACTTTTTGTCATTCTAATGTAAATAATCTTTTCTTTGCAGACTGAAATGACAACTGCTGAAAAGGAACTTGACCAGAATACTAATTTTGACTGGAACCGCATACAAGAAAGTGGACATGAAGTTGAACCACTCTTTGGACCGGGCTATACGGGGATTGTCAATCTTGGGAACAGGTTTATGTGGTCTTGCATGCAAGTAGACCATTTTTTTTGAAGCATAAGTAGACCAATTAAAATGATAATTGTTTATTCATTGGGATGTTTATTTCACCGTCTTCAGCTGCTACATGGCGTCAACCATGCAAGTAGTATTCTCAACACATTCTTTCTGTTCACGGTTAGTAGCATTTGGTGCTGCCACTGGATTCCTTGTTTACTAGATACCTTAATTTGTGTGAGTTCTCCATTTATTATTTTGTTCTCATCTTTTAATATGATGTTTTCCTGTATCAGATATTATAAGAACCAGAGTTTGAGAGCAGCATTTGATATTGCCCCTGCTGATCCAACTGTAGATTTGAATACACAGTTGTAAGTAACAATTAATCTATAACATATACAATTTTTTATATGAATTATTTTTATTTTAGAAATGAAAGTAAAAAAGAAAAAGAAAAAGCTCTAGGTGCAGCCTTGTGACTGGACTCATCTATTACCTTTTAATATTGTTTTCCAAGACTAAAATATTACAACACCTTTCTTCTAAAACCTAATTAGAATATCAAAATGTTTGTCATTTAATTGCTTAGAGTAAAACTAGTTCATTATTTTCTACTAGTGTTAGTTTTGCACCTTATTATCATTTAAAATAAAAAAATATTTTAAGTTTATTTAACTGTGGTGTCGTCCCCCGTTGTTGTTTTTTTTTCTTGAGTTTTTCCGAGTCCAATACATCGTACCCCTGTCAGATTCTTAACAGTTGCATATATACACTCTAACACTTGCATACATATGCAATTTAAGACAAAATGAACAGTGGGTTCTACCAACGGCACATGCATTATGGTTTTGAGTAGAATAATTGCTGCCCTATTCATTTTCAAATACGCAAATCCAGGTAAAAGATTTAAGATATTGCTGTTTTTTTAACCATTTGCAGTAATTTCTAGGATTTTAACATCCAATCAGTATTACTTTTGTAAGGTTCCATGGCATCATACATATTTTTTATGCATGCAAGTGGTGATATGATATAATCTGTTGCCTTATCAAACATTCTTGATGTGTTCTGTTCTTAGGACTAAGCTGGGTCATGGTTTGCTGTCCGGTAAATATTCAGTTTTGGCCCAAGAGGTATGGAAAAGAAAATATGTAGCCATGTTCATATATTCTCTGTTCTAATATTTTTCTCAGATGTGTAACATTTTCTACTTTGTCTGCCAGACAGATGATATGGGGACCACAAACTCAACTTCAAATGCTGTAAGTTATATGTAAATATTTTACATTTTAGTGGGATCTACTAATAAGTAGATGGCATCATAAGATTCATATGGTTGGTAAAAATGTGCAAAAGGTTGCACTCTTTAGAGTATGATGTGACTTGTAAGCATGTTTTGTGGTTTAATGTGTTAAATGTGCATTAGAAGTACAATGTTCTTGGATAAATGATGCATTGAAAATCTGAACATCCATTAGCAAAAGGAAATAAAGTTGAATCTGACAAAAAAATGTTCAAATTAATAATGGAACATTATGGGCGTCAGTAGCTCTCTTTGGTGTGTCAAAGGGACTTTCAATGTGATTGCAAGATGTGTGAGAAGTGTCATAACAGAATTTCGGCAAATTATGCAGAACTTCAATGATTGGATGGAGAAGATGAGATTTATTGACCTGCCTTTGGGAGTTGCTACGTAGACTTGGTCAGTGCAGGGAGACCCAATGACTCTCCCAGTTTGGACTGTTCCCTGGACCCTGGTGGATGAAGATTGGCTGGATCAGTTCAACTAAACTTTGTGCAGGCTAGTTCCTAGTCCAGCTTCTGAGTTCTTATCCTGTGCCAGTTCTTCTTGATTGCTGAATGCGGTCTTGGGTTTGCATGGATGAAAGAAGGTGGCTTCGAAGATTTAATAGTGTCTTTGTGGGAGGAAGCTCAAGTATTTGGTTGGAAAGGCTTTTGTCTTCATCAGAAGTTGAGATTTCTGGAAGGTAATGTTGAGAGATTGGTCTAAGGTGGCTCAAAGCTCAAAAGGGTAAGGAGTATGATGAGCTGCAAAAAGAGCTCTAGGGGATTGAAGTAGCTAAGGGTGGTGGTAATATTACAATGGCCCAAATTGTGAGAAGAAAAATCATCAAAGACAAGTGCAAGAAGAAAGCAATGCAGGGATAGATCATGTGGTGATGAAGATCTTGAGTAAGATGGATCAAAGAAGGGGATAAAAAGACTCATCTTTTCCATGGTGCGGCAAGTGCAAGACGTGGATACTGATTCAGATTTTGCAGATTGATGAGGAGTCGGTCGAAGATAAAGATCTTATAAGTGAGGAGATTGTTAATTATTTCGTTAATCTGTATTTCTGAGGACCCATAAAGACCAGTGCCTAACGGCCTTCATTTTAAACAGTTGAATGGTGAGCAAAATCCTAACTTAGGGGAGAAATTCTCTGAAGAAATGAACTATGCAGTTTGGCACCTAGGGAAGATTGTGCGTAAAGTCCAGATGGGTTTCATATTATCTTCAAGCAGTTTTGCTGATATTTTAGTGTTTGTGGAGGAATTTTATGAGTGGGCTATTATCTCCAAAGACCTGGGAGCATTATTATTGTTCTAATCCCAAAAAAGTTGCATGCTTCACATCTGGGGGATTATAGATCGTTAATTGAAATTCATAGCCCCTACAAAATTCTGGCCTAGGTTTGAATGAACTAGCTGAGAAAAGTTCTTTCTTGCAGATTTCAGAGGAGACAGATCTTAGGCTTAGTTGTGACCTGGACTCCAAGTTTGGAAGTCAAGGAATTGTTTGCAAACTGGGCCTTATGATTTTAGATTTGTGTTTCTCCATCTCAACTCTGTACACCACCATATAGAGGATATTCCAGGCATGGCTCAAGTTGTTCGTGTCTGGAATTTCTCTCATTGTTGTCTTATTTGTATTATGTTCAAGAAGATTAGGAACAAGCAACATGCATGATGCATTATGCTTCATTCAAAACAAAATATGCTTAATACATGTTTTTGTATACCGCACCCTTGTATTGCATCTTTTGGAAGTTGGCATTCCAGGCCCATTGAGTACTTGGATGTTATTGCACGTGTAGTGTGTGGTGGTCTACCATTATCTATCTCGAATTACAACTTCATCTTTGACACCTCTCTCCCTCTCTCTGGAATATTTAGTGGCATTGGATCTCTCTTTTATTTTTCATCCTTTTTTTCCTTAAAAATATTATTATTCACATCCTTGTAATTTTTGCTCCTTTCAGAAGCAGGAAGGAATACCCCCTCGCATGTTCAAGGCAGTTATTGCAGCTAGTCATCCTGAATTTTCTACAATGAGGCAACAGGTACTCGGCTGGAAGGTTTTAGTTCCATGAGATGACTTAGTTTCATTGTATTCTGCCTTTTTGTATCCATATTAGTGTTTTTAGTGAACTCAGTTAAAAAGATTTTTGTAGAGAATTTAATTTTTAGTACAATTTTTTAGTGGTGGTTGTTCCAACCATATTTTTTTTTGGATTTGAGTCAAGTCCTCATCTCAAAAAAAAAAAGCCTTTAATTTTGTGGAAATAGTCAAGTCGTTGACAAGACTGGTATATGGAGTTGGGCCTCACATATCCAGACAAATGTAAATTTTCAATTTTATTAACGTTTGGCTGTTCTTTCAATTGAAGGTCATCAATCTCAATAGCATAGAAGCCCATGCTTTAAGCACAGGCCCATGGATCAGCTATATTTAACTTTTGAGTATGGTCATTTTTTCCATGTTGTATAGGACAAATGTAATGCAATTGATTTACCACCACTACTGTACATCACAATCCATTATATTAGTTGAACAGATAACTACTAAAGTTGACTGTACTATAGATGGGCTATAGAGAAAACTTTTGCCCGCTGCTAAATAGCCAGCAATTTTTATTGAGGTCCATAAATGTACACTTTTTGAATCATATGTGGGCATTTGAGAGAGAAGGCAGGCTGGGGTTGACTTGGTGGATTGGGGTGTGGTTGGTTGACATAGGTAAACTAGAAAGGGGAGATTTATAAAGTTCTAGAAAAGAGCTGTATGGCTGAAGGGATGTGTACTTGTGTCTTTTGCACATGTCAATCCTGAATGATATGTCATGGATGGCTAAGCACTACAGTTCAATAACATTATCTGAGGATTGTCTATTAGATACCATTTATTTGTGACCATTTTGGAGTCCAATAGGTGTATACTGGAGGTTGGGAGCTGGGTTCTACTGTCTTGGAGTGAGGATAATTTGAAGATTCTGAACCTCTTGATTGGATGCCTTTCATTTATGGGTTCCAACAATGAGTGGTTAGGTTTTAGGCCCACAATTACAATAAGTACTGTTGATCCATTGAGTGTTATTCATCAAAGGGGTTGACCATTGGAAGTACCAGAAATACAGGCATTACATGTGGGATCTATCATCCAATACAAAAGAGGTATGATTCCCAACAACACCTCTCTCAAGAGAGCGTAAGATTTTCTTTTAAAAGGTAGGTGTAAAGAGTGTATTGGTATTAGCTTTCAATAGCTCCTTTTTGCTCCTTTTGATCAGGTGTAATTGTTTACTAATTCTCATTTTCTTATGGTTTTCGGGTGTAATGTAGTTTTCTCCTCTTGTATTTCAGTGTAATGTAGTTTTTGGGATCTATCTTTCGATAAAATTCAGTTACCACTTGAAAATCAGGAAAAAAAACTGTCTTGAGAAAATGTAACATAATATTTAAAACTGTCATTTGAAATCCCACTCTGCATTCAGTAACAACCATTTTGTTGGCTATTTCGTTGTGGCGAGCGATGATGTGGCACAGTTGCTACAGTATAATTACAGAAAATGCAATTTCTTCAGGTTAGCATTTCAAAAAAAATAAGAGAACACTCCAAGCACAGGGATAAAAAAGAGAGAGCACCAGAAATGCACAATACAACAAAGTAAAAAAGAAAAACACAAAAATTGAACCCCTAGTCCCGATACACCCAAATAAACAACCACCCGAAAACAATAAATTAGCACAAATCAAGACATTCTTTTCATGCTCTCAAAATGTCCGAGATGGAGAACAATGTTTATATAAGAATAGTTCCCATGAGACCTTCATGCAAACAACTCGATGGGCCCCACTTGGACCACATGAGTGGGTTTGTTTGAAAAGGTCTTGGCTTGTATGTGTTGTGTATAAAATTTCAACTTGATTGTATAAGTGAAACTGCGTTTTTATGGATCTCAAAATTTCAACTTTATTTGATGGCGGAAATTCATCGAGTTAGATTGATAGACTTTAAAAGTTAAATTGGTGTCAAATTGGCCATAGGTGCAATTCATGGGGGTTAGGTGGGTGTGGGGGCAAATTAGATCCGTTGAGGGCCTACAATCCAAAGTTCACACGATAGTCTCATGAGAACTGTTATGAGGGGGAATTTTATATATATATATATATATATATATATATATATATGTGTGTGTGTGTGTGTGTATGTATATATGTATTTAGGGAGGAAGTACAAAACACTTAAAGAGTGTTTTTGGCACCTAGGCACTAAGATCCCATTTGGGATCCATTATATTTTGAATTCGACCCGTCCCTCTAGCACATTGTTGTCTTCTTTGGGCTTGAAAAACCCTCACGGTTTTGTGTTGGGCCCAAAAGGCCTTGCACTAGAAGGGGGTGCTCCCTCAAATATTCCACAACCCTTTCCACCTCATGGGGGTATGTGACTTTTTCTCTCTCTCTCTCTCTCTCATGCCGCCATTCACAACAGCCCCCCTCCATGGGGTAGGGGTATTACAATCCACTCCCCTTAAAACCAGAGTCGTCCTTAGCTTTGTCACACAATATAGACAGAGAGCCCACACATGCAGAGAGTTGAACCGTGCTCTGATACAATTTGTAATGACCCGTCCCTCTAGCACAATAGTGTCCGCATCGGGCTTGAAAAACCCTCATGGCGCTTACCTTTGGGCCCAAAAGGCCTTGTGCTAGAAGGGAGGGATGTTCCCTCAAATATTTTTTTTCCCTCTCCTATGCTGCCATTCACAACAGCCCCCCTCCGTGGGGTGGGGATATTACAAATTCAATCCGTTAAAATTATTTTTTTCTTTTAAAAACTTAGACCTAACTTTTTATTATTTTCATTTGATGCATCATAAGCGTTGCATTAATCATGATAAATTAAAATATTAATCTAATGGTTCATTTTTATAGGATGATAGCCCCCTTGATAGTCTATCTATCCATGTAATTTTTTTTTGATCATCGGATGGAGCCTACTATAAATGAGGAGCTCTCTCCTACAAACGAGTTTGCACCACATGACCAATGGGTGCCACCTAGGCCCACATGGATGGTCGGGTTTGAAGGCCTTGAATTGTATATGGTGCCTACAAAATTTCATTGCGATTGGTAAATTCATGTTTTTTAGCTCTACCAGAATTTTCTTTATCTAATAATGGAAATTCATTGAATTGGATCAATGAGCTTTGAAAGCTAAATTGGTGTTAAAGTGGGTGCCTGTGTAATTCATGAGGGGTAGGTAGGTGTGGGGGAATTGGTTCTATTGTGTCCATTATGGGTTCCACAAATCAAAGGTTGCATGAAAGTCTCATGAGAACTGTTTGTAGGGGAGAGTTGTTATATGTATGAAAGGTAATATAACATTGAAGACATCTTCTATTATCTTTTTGCATATAATGTGTAGTGTAACGGAATCATGGAACTTATGCAAAGTTGAAATACTTGTGGATAATATTAGAAAATGCCTAGTCAGATTTCATGAAAAATGTTGTTTGATGAGGGCATCAATGAAGAATTATGTGAAGAAATTGTCCAATTTGCACTCCAAAGCTATGATAAAATTGATGAGCTGAAAGACCCACAAATTCCCACTTAAAGGGTTTGCATGCCCAATTGCCCAATTAGAAGACCCAAATTCAAGGGAGGGAGAAGCCACATGAATTTTCCTTGCCATTCCTTGTTTGAAGTGGTTTCAAAGGTCAATATAGGCAAGGTAGTCAACAAAGGAAGGCAACCAAAGAAGCAAGAAGCCATGGACGTGTGCTTGTGGTCCGAAACAAGCACAGAGTTGTCCAAGAGATTCCCATGCTATTTTTTGTTCTTTTGTATCAACAGTTGAGATGTAATCTAGTTAAGTGGGTGCCACATGTCAATCATCCATTGATGGCAATCCTTGTAACTATTTTGTGATTTTTTTATAAATAAGGGCCTTGGGCATGTACATAGAGCATTTCCCAAGCTTGAACTTTCTCTTCAATTGCTCAGAGCAAGTTCTAGTTCTCTTTGTGAGGTTTTAGCTTCTAGTTGTCTTCTAGTTGAGTTTGCTTTTCAAATTCCTTAGGGTTCTACTAGAATTCGATCCCCCTTAGACAACTTTGCTTCTATTTCTTTGAATTTGGTTCAAGCAAATCAATTCTAGACTTCTAGAATTCTATTCTCTTTGGTGATTTTCACATGGTGTTGAATTTTGCCCTAGGGGGATTTTGCCTCAAAACTTCTTATGGACAATTCCCACTTATTATTTGGCTGAATTCTTATCTCACCATGTGGTACTACATTGTTTGCAAAGAACATACTCTATGGAACGTAGTCAGCTCCTAGGGAAAATGGAATACGAACTTAAGTTATCCATGCGACATACTTCTTAATCCAGTTTGTCTTAGGTTTGATGAACTTGGTACTCCTGGAAAGGTTGTCCATTCAGGCATGTTGGGCCCAGATGCTAGACTGACTACTAAAACTTCAGGCCTGAAATATTCAAATTTCAGGATTTCTCAACCCTGTCTTTTTGACGCAGACCTTGCCTTGATTGAACCTGTTGATGTTGGAATCATTTACATCTTTGAAACTATGCTAGACTGACTACTAAAACTTCAGGACTGAAATATTCAAATTTCAGGATTTCTCAACCCTGTCTTTTTGACGCAAGACCTTGCCTTGATTGAACCTGTTGATGTTGGAATCATTTACATCTTTGAAACTATGCTGCCATCTAGTGCATAAACAATAATTGTTGAAAACTTTCGAGAATTTACATAATGATATTTAACATATGATTTTTCATCATCAACTTTTTCCTAGGACGCCTTAGAGTTCTTTCTGCATCTTCTTGATCAAGTTGAACAAACCAACTCTGGTAGACCTGAATTGGATCCCTCAAGGTGTTTCAAGTTCGGTGTTGAAGAGCGACTTCTGTGCCCATCTGGAAAAGTTGCTTACAATAAAAGAGTTGATTGCATCCTTTCCTTAAATATTCCATTACATGAAGCTACCAATAAAGGTAATTTACTATGATATCAACACCTTCTGAAAGGTGGTGTTTAAAATATCTTTGACAATGGCCTTACATTTTGAGAATGCAGAACAGCTAGAAGCCTTTTACAAGTTAAAATCAGAAAAGAAACTGGAGGGAAAGGAAATGTGAGTTGTTATAAACCTTGTTCAATGTCATCTTTTGGTTTCTCTATTTAGTATTTTTATTTCCTCTCACCATACTGAAATGATGTTGTCCTGGAAGATCCGATGATGAAATTGTACGCCCAAGGGTGCCCTTAGAAGCTTGCTTGGCCTCTTTTTCGGCCCCAGAGGAGATTCATGGCTTTTATAGCAGTGCTTTGAAATCCAAGACAACAGCAATCAAGTAAGATTGGTGATGTTAACTACTTTTGTGCCTGGTTGCATGTCAAAGAAGGTCTAATCAGAAATTATTCAATAAATTATCAACATCTTTAGCCATCTCATTTAAAAGGATTTTGTATCACTATCCATTCTAAAATGCTTTTGAGTGTAAGGATTCTTGTGGTCAGTGTCATTTTAGAAAGCACCATTGTAGAATGGTAATCGTAATTCCTTTAAACGAAACACATATCTATGACAGGACTTCATATACATATGCTGATATAGGTCAATTGTGCATGGGTATGCAGGTCAGCATGAAACATGTGTAAATCGATCTTAACATGATACAATTCTGGGAAGAGCTATAGGATCCAGAGCATCTGATTCTGTATATGTCGGTTATGGTCCTTTGATCCAGATTGTTGATATAATGGATCATCATAATCATCATCACCATTTGCAAGAAACACTTTTTCAAGAGGATTGTATATCCATGTCTGTTCAGATATAAGTCAGCATGGAACATGATACTTAATAGACACAATCCTCAGAAGAGCTATAGATTCCTGAGAATCTGAGTCTGTATATGTAGGTTGTCGTCCGTGGATCTAGATCGTTGATATAATGGACCGTCATCATCATCACCACCTCCATTATTATTACCATGGATACTGCTACTACTATTATTACCAGTGGGCTTGACTGACTAGCCTGTCAAGTTGGTAGTCTATTAACCTTTTTAGTCTGTTGCCTACAAATATATGCTAAAAATACAGAAATAGACTAGTGAATGGCTCAGCCGCTGAGCTTGACAGCATATTTCCCTTTCGGAATTTTTTTAGGACAATACCCCATTGAAAGTGCATCCCATGTTCTTAATAATCTGGATCATTTAAATGATGTGCTTACCACATGTAAATATTTGGCACCTTCAATAAGATAGACATCTATTGAAGGCTCATAGTGCAAAGTGATCATGCTTTAACTAGGCTCCTGTGTTGAACATGTTATGGAAAGGAAAGTGAAGCAAAAGAAATTCTTATATAACTAAATTAAGATTTATTAGTCTTACCTCTAAATGAATCAGCATTGCTTGAGCATTAGACCCAAAATGATCGTAGAAACTTCTTTTCATTCATTCTGCTATTACAATAAAACTCCCTATGAGTTCATATTTCGAACTCCTCCTCCCTCTCTCATTTTTCCAATCCTAAGCATCTATTATAAATTTTTAATAAGAATACAATAGTCAGTGGGCATCTTAAATATGCTGTCTGTCAGAACCTAATTACATGCTCATACATTGCACATGTTGGATAGGTAAGTTAATAAACTCTATCTAATGACACACTAAATTTGTGACATTTTGACCCATTTTGGCATCAGAAGATGAGATCTAAATAAGATGAACCCTAGCACAATTCAAGTGCTCAGTTTTGCAACTATAGAAGCACTAAACAATGTCAGTAAAGTAAGAGTGCCTCTGAAACTTCCATTTCTTTTGCCTTCTCCTTTTCATCATGACTCTACTGATTTTTACAAGGTTCTCAGTTTATTGTTGATGAAAAGATAAAAAGATGCATATAGAATCCAAGCTATGCATATATCTTATTGTTTGGTTTTTAGCTAGTTACCAGACCAACTATCCTGTGCCTATCATGCTATAAAAGCTTTAAAAGCATTGACAGCTAATACTTGTTTCTCTACTAATGGAAAACGGCTTATCTTGTTTCTTCTCCACTAATGGAGAACAGCTAAAGTCATGGCTAGCAGCCTAGCAACATTGACTTCCCTCTCCTGTTTCCTTGTGTAGAGGCTTAAGTTTTCATATTTTGCAGAACCACTGGCTTGACTACATTCCCAGATTATTTGGTGTTACATATGCGCAAGTTTGTGATGGAAGAAGGCTGGGTGCCCAAAAAACTTGGTATGCTTGTCAATTATTTTCTTTGTTTTAAATTCTACTATTTTGTCAGTTTATTTTGTATTCAGCTTAGAGGTTTCTAGATACTTCTATACTTGATCTCATTCACATGAGAGACGCTAAATATGGGTTTTTTTTTTGGTTTCTCTGAATTTGCAGATGTTTATATAGATGTGCCTGATATCATAGATATTAGTCACATGCACAGCAAAGGTTTGCAACCAGGGGAAGAGTTACTACCAGAATTGGGTGCGTCACATTGAAAGGCATTGGTAACTCAGTATTAGTTGTATGACAAACTCAGGATACATTTGGATGTGTACCAGAAATCAATAATTGGTCGAGCACTATAGTCTATTAATGACATTTATTCTTCTGTGCACTTGTGATACTACAGAACCTGAAAGGGGAATACAATTCTCCACATGGTTCATCCCAAATCTTTGGTCATGATTATGGTTTGGGATGGCAGAGCCAAAAGGTTATCAGATCTAGAATGGTCACTTGACATTATCGTTGCCCCAATATGGCAGTCAGAAACCATCTCTTTGCCAGGATCATGGTCACAGATGTGCTTTGTGTTGATCCTGAAACTGCGGGCCCCCTCCTCCCTGCCCTTTTTTATATTTATGAAGGATGCACCTTTTAACAACCACACACCACCCCCCCCCACCCCCCAAAAACAAAAAAAACCCCCCACACACACCCCACACCCCCCCCCCCCCCCCCCCCCCCCCCCCCCCCCCCCCCCCCCCCCCCCACCCCCCCACCCCTAACTTTAGCAATGATGTCTTGCAAGTGTTTCTAAATGTTTAAATTTTCTTAATGCAGTGGGTGGTGATGAGAAGATTGAAGCAAGCCAGCCATCAGCCAATGAGGATATTGTATCCCAACTTGCAAGCATGGGATTTAATTATCTCCATTGTCAAAAAGCAGCTATTAACACTTCAAATGTTGGGGTAGAGGAGGCCATGAATTGGTTGCTATCTCACATGGATGATCCAGGTCTATCGCATGTTGGTGCAATGAGGGCTGCATTTGGATAGATGCCAAATTGCAAGTATTTGAATATTTTACCAAATGGGAGGTTATCCATTTTTTGTTTGCATTTTGACACTTTGAGAGTGACAAAAAATTGGGACCTTGTGTGGTGGGATGCTGTTTCCACTTTTCTGAATATCCACAGTTGAATGTGGCTTCTGTTTTCCTTTGATATCCCTAGTGTGGTGGACCAAGCAACTGTTTTACCAAACTCAACTACTTGTGATTTGCGCGACATTCAAATTAAGCCATGCAGTTGTTCATTTGTAGGATTTTGTAAACCTTCTTTTCCTCCTTTCTTTTCTCAAAACTGTAATTAACAAAACTTAATACTTCATCCAGATATAAATGATCCGATTTCACAAGACATGAACACGTCTGAGCTTCTTTCATCCTTTGTTGATGAAGCGAGCGTCAATACTTTGGTTTCATTTGGGTTCGACGAAGAGGTTGCTCGAAAAGCATTGAAGGCCTCTGTAAGATCTCGATCTCAGTTTACTTTTATTTTTTATCCTTTTTGGAGAGAGCATTTCCATGTGCTTGTGTTATTTGAGAGTGGGGGCAAGAAAAACCTGCTTCTGTGGTTGATCTTGACCACTTTTTTGGATCCCAGGACTTGGTGAAATGAATAAGTCTCTGATAGTAATGTGTTGCTATGTGAAGTTTCCTTTCCTCCAATGAATAGGACTGTTAGTATAGTCTGTTGTACCTTTTCTTACCCAGGATCTTTCACCTCAACAAATAGGGGTGACAATGGGCCTGGGCAGGTTGAACCTATAACCTAACAGGTTTTTAATCAGCCACTTATTAAATGGTTCAGAAATCTCAACACAAAGCCAACCTCCCAATCCATGGAAAAAAGTATTATTATATTACATCCGTGTATAATATGTAATGCATTATAAATCATTTCATAACAATGATGTGAACCCAAACTAATAAGAACACATCATTACCTGTTTGTTGCTTGAAACTCAACCTGAACTGGACCATATTAATTAAATTGGAAATACTTGTTCAGATTTTGCTTTAGTGGGTCAGGTAAGGAATTGCAGCCACTGTCAACAAATGTATTGTTGAGAACCTAATTTTATACATGTAGCCTGTGCGTCACTGACTGTTTTTTGATGGTTCTAATGCTAAGGATGTCTCAATAACCTCTCAGATTTGAAGATCCCATCTCTTCCACTGTTGGCCTAGAAATAGATTTTTTAAAGAAAGACAAAAACTCTAGCTGTCTGAATAAATGGATCAAAGTATGGATACCGAGATGTTCCAAGTCTAGGAGATTATTTTGTCTTGTTGTGTGTTGATGGCAGGGCCTATTAGATTAGCACTTTAATTTAAGTGAGTTCACTTATTTAAGATTGTGTGGCTATGCTGGGTGGCGTGTCCTCATGTACTTTAAACTTGCTTTTTACTATACGATTTCAAAAAAGAATAAATAAATAAATAAAAGAACCTTTCTTTTTACTCTATCCTTTGTTTTACGAATCCTTGTCATGATTGAACTCTCTGAGAAAAATCTGTTTTGTTTGACACTTTTAAACAGGGTGGTAATATAGAGAGGGCTACAGATTGGATATTTAGTAACCCAGATGCTTTGAGCTCAGTTGATATGGATGCTACACCGAGCAATGTGCAGAGTGCCGTTGACCCAGTACTTCCTGATGGAGGAGGAAGTAAGTAACCCCATGTTTGTTTTTCCTGCATGCACTAATAATTACAAGATTTTTGGCCTGAATGTTGCATGGGATTTTCAGCATTTCTTGTTTGCAAATAGGATGCTTAGTTTAGAGATGGGCTTCTTGTGATATGTCTGCTCTGGGTGGATCACAGCATCATAAGCAATTGTCAAGTCAGATCCATCACATAAATGACTGAACTGCTTGTTTTATGGCTTGGCTTGCATTGTGACGACCATCTATGCCTCATGTATTTCAATTGGACAGAAGTGGAGTGTTCTGAACTCACATAAACATAAGTCACCCTGATTGGCTGACGTAGCCTTGAAATGGATCCCCTGCAAAAGATGCTTGGAATTTCTAGGGCCTGAATTATTATTTTTTTTAATCCATTTAAAATGGAGATCATCGTCGTCAGCAGTGTCATCACCATCATTCAGCATTCATCATCATTAGAACCCTCTATCCCATCAACCTGGTGTTAGAACTTGCAATTGGATTTGATAAGTTTTTTCCATGGACCAACTACCCGTATGATATCAATAGGACTTGAACCCACAATAAAAGGAAATCCACAATGGGACTTCCTTATCAGTTGTCCACTCATTTATACAAATGGACCCTAAACTGTGTACTGCTAGTGTTGATCATTCTTCATTACGCCTTGACATTTATCCATTTTCATCTATAAGGCTTCACATCTTGATATTCATACAGGACCAAGAAAGTGATGTCAGTCCATATATAACATGGAATAGCAAATTTTACTTCGTGTTTTGGACCTATGATACTTTTATGGGGAAAAGGTTTGATCTTAACTTGAAGTTGAGTGGGTCCCTTTATGCAGATTGAAAGATGTGCATTGTGGTGGGTCCAGCTGCATGTGAGCTGTGGCATCGAGAATGGTCCAGTTGGAGTGGGGTACATGTCAGCTTTCTTTCATTTGGTAGTATGGTGTCTGCTATCATTCTAGTGAAGGGATTCAATCACTGTTGAACTCTCCTTGATTAGGGTAAAATTTGGGTCCATGCCAAATCATGAAAAAGGAGGGTTTTGGTTGAACATTTTATCTTGGTCAACGCTGGACCTTGTGCAATCAAATTATACTGGCTACCTCTAAACAAAAAGAAAAGATGTACCGGATCACTGGCTTGCGTAAATAGTTAGAACAAAAAAGCACCCCACCTCCACCCCCACCCCCACCCCCGAAATGAAACTTGGCCAGATTTCATTGTGTGTAAAGTGATACAGTTGAGACAGCCCACCCAGATAATCACTTTGATCAAAGTGGAGATCCCCAAATAAAACATGTCCAGGTTTTTTGTTATGAACGAAGTAATAACAGTTGAGAAAGCTTACCCAGATTTCACTTTGATCAAAGTAGGGAGAGAGAGATGTTATATGTCCTTTAGACCTCTACCTGTAGGTGTCTATATCCACACTGAATTTTGGACCATCTTCCTGCTCTGATCTTTTCGTCCATGGAACCATGTTGGTGGTTGTGGGCCTCGCCATGTAAGCTGTCGGTTATTTATTGGTATCTTGGTACCTCTTTCAAATGCACAAATGTGTTATGGGGACCCCAAATTTCACTTTCATTTGAATGACATTTGCTGTTTGATTGGGGCTATAGGCTATGCCATATGGGTGGGTGATTATGTGGCATGATGTGTTCGCTGTGGTCCTATTTAATGGTGAATTGCTCCAGTGACTTTTAACTTGTTTTAGATGATGATTTTAATTGCTCTTCAGATGGGGAATGTTCGTACTTTGAACTGGATTATGTTACCTTTGGTGAACATGTGCTTTTGACCTAATTTAACCTTGGTTCTCATTTCATGTAATGCAGGATACAAACTCATGGCGATCAGTCACATTGGTACCTCAACACTATGCGGACATTACGTTGCTCATGTGTTTAAAGATGGTAGGTGGGTCATCTTCAATGATACCAAGGTTGGGGCATCCATCAACCCACCCAAGGACATGGGCTATTTATACTTTTTTGAGAGAATCAACAATTAGAATGCGGAGGTGTCTACTCAATGCGGAATTATCAGCAAGTGACCATGATCTATGATGCCAACTGATACTTGACTGCAACCTTTGTTGGGTTACTGGGCAAGGGTGTGGTTTGCATCGTAGTTTACTTGTGGTGCAGCACAGACATTTTCTTGGCATTTCTTACTGATTTGATGTTGTAAGGGCATCACCGATTTTCAATGCATGGATGTGTTCTATTTTAATGATAAAGACCAGAATGTGTGTCAAAACTGCTGCTTTTCTGCTTCAAATTCAGAAATTTGCTCAATGCTTCGCCCTTCGCCCGAAAACTTATTTTAACATATGGGATATGCATGTGAGTAGATTTGGTGTAAACAGGAATCTGAGTTGGGAAGGGAAAAGATGCACTATTTTATATGTTCTTGATATATGAATGAACTTGTATAATCGTGGATGACTCTGAGCTGTATTAGTACTTTAACTGACCTTGTGAGGTTGGTTATACCCTACAAACATAAATGATTGGATGGATTCTCTCCCAACTGGTTGGATTGTAGGTGCAATAATTTACTCCACGGGGTCTCTGGTTCAAGTCCCGATGGCCCAGCTGCAGTAAGGAAAAGAATTGAAGAAGCATCTGACTCCTTCGTACATGCTTTACTTAGCGTGGGGGATATAGCTCAGTTGTTAGAGCTCTCCTCTTGCAATTGGGTCATTGCGATTATGAGTTGGATGTCTAATTGTTCATATAGTAATAGTATCTTGTACCTTAAGGGGTGGCTTTAAATTTTTGTTACTAAAATTCTATTGATCATCTTTTATCAAGCCTTTCTTAAAAAAAGAAGAAAGAAACAACTGATGTTAGTGACGTTGTCCCCTTCAATGACATCAATAGTAATTGCTAATATCTATCAGGTTCGGCATAATTTCTAGTTTCTATCTGTCATGGCTGTAGTGTATAACGGGTTTGATCATATTGTTGCTAGCTATCCCTTTAAAGTATACTAAAATGACTAGCCTATTTATCATTTAATATTGATGTATTTAATAATTAATATAATACTTAAGTATATATCCTCAGGATTTTTGTCAAAAATTACCTCTATTTATGTTTTTTGGCATCGACATGCCTATGATTTTTTCAAAGTGCTTTGTACTTCACTCTAACATAATAAAGAACAAACCTACTTAAAAGTAAAATGTTTTATGCATGGCAGTACTGTAAATTAATATATAGAAGTTTTTAAATTTACGTATGAGGATTTGAATTAGGCATTACGTTATATTTTGCACTATGTAATAAAAAATAAATTATACTCAATTCTATTCTTCATAGGTAAATTAAAAAAATTATACTCTCTCTGTCTCATTTTAGTTATTTCATTTTAAAAATTTGAATTTCTTAAGGAGGACTCTCAAAAGGCTTACGAACTTCTCTCTAACATCCTATAACTCTTTTAATAAAGAAGAGATAGATATCAAAATAGCATATTAGACAACTATTTTGGGACAATCTCAAATTGCATATAAGACAACTAAATTGGGATAGAGGGAGTATATATTAGTTGTGGTACTATAGCTCCTCAAGTAGTGTAATATTTATTCAAAGTTGTGGTATTCAACGACAACGTAACATTGTGATGTACTCTTAAAAGAAGTCGTTTAACATTTTTTATCGATGTTGCTTTGATTGATATTAGTTTAAACTCAGCGTTGTCAGTTTGAATTGACTTGACTCTACAAGATTTTGAGTTCAGTGAGTTAACAAGATTTTCCATTTTTTTTTTTTTGAGATTTATTTTGGAAGCTTAGCTAAGTTTCACAACTCAAATGAGATTTTGAGTTGAGTATGAATTTCGAGTTATCGAACATGGAACTATATAAATATATATTTTCCAACAAGATCACGTACACCATTGTAGAAAGAGAAGTTATGGATAAAAATATACTACAAAAAGACTGATATATCTGAGGTACCATAATTGTGCGCCGTGGCTTATTCAGATTATTGCCTTAGGTTTGACGCTGATAATAGAAAATTGATAGAGACACTGATGTTTTTATATACTATTTATCCTTTTTCACCTAGTGAAAAGTTCCTATCAATTTCCCCAGTAATAAATGGTAGATTTTGTACACTGGCCAATTTACAGCCTTCTGTGTTGGTAGAGCAGTGAGTGCGGCCAATATGCCATAATTTTTTTAATAGGATCCTGACTCCCAGTGGATGATCTCTACAGGGAAACAAATCTCGGCAGATTCGTTAAAATCTTGATATTCTTGGCTGATACAAAATGTATCGGTCGAGATTTGAGATATCGGCAATATATATCGCCGATATCGGCCTACAAAGGTGGTTAAAAAATAGGGGAGAGAAATTTCTCGGTCATGATATCGGTCGATACCGAGATTTAAATCCCTGATCGCATCAATGTACAATGGTGATAAAGAGTTAAACAGTTTGACATCCCTTAATATTTAGCTAGACTAAAGAATTCCAAATATGAATTTTTATATTTAAATATCAATTTTAATTCATGGGAGCATAGACTTATTTATTAATTTATTTAAAATTAAAATAGCTAATCAGTGAATAAATATATAACTAAGAATCTAAATATATTTTAATCTATTAAAATATCTTAGTCCCTACTATTTTTATATTATTAAATCTACTTTTAGTGGGGATTTGAATTCAGGTTTTGTTTGCCTGAAAGAGTGTTTCTTGTACACCTGAGAGTATATTTTTGCTGATCTGACCTTTTTTTTCCCATCTAAGCTTCCATAAACTCTATCTATCTTTAAATTATCAAGAAAAATCCTTTGAAACGTATATCTGTATGATATTCACTATTATATTGAGCATATTGTTATCAAATGGTTGAGTTTTGGATCTTAATTTATTAGGATAATCAAATGAGTTCCAATTATTATAAGCAAAACATCCAATTGATTTAATATTCATCCTCCTTAACAACATGTCATAGTGTATCCTACCCTCTAAGTTGGTCCATACGGGTGCAACTTGGGCAGGCGGGTCAGGTTCAAAGCTCAACCCATATTTTTGGTCCTGTTTTGATCCCCATAATCCAATCCAATTTTTAAGCCCCAACTCATTTTTAATTCAAGCCAACCAGTTAGGGTTGAGTTAAATTGGGCCATCCTATGTAATTAAAAAGACAATTAAATCTCTATATAAATATATATTATGTTGACTTGTTTCAAGAAAACATTTATAAAAAAATTCTCCCTCACCAAATCACTCTAAAGAGTATTAGTCTCAAAAAATAAATCATCAAATAAATGTATAGAAAGAGATATATATATATATATATATATTGAGTAATTCAGACGAATCAGATTATGAAAAGTTTGATCCTAGCCAAAATCAAATAAAAAGAGCTAGATTCTTCTTTTTTTTTCTTTTTTGCCTAAATGAATAAGTATTTTAATTGGGTTAGACTAGGCATCACATATTTTGAGTCAAGTTAATTAGATTCTAGTTGGTCCTAACCCAAATTACACCTGAAATGACCCATTATCGAAAAAGGGAGTCTTGCTCCCAAGAGCACCTAAGATCTAATAAATAAATAAAAATAGGGCTTGTTGCAGGCAAAGTCTGGCCCTAACCTGTCACTTCCCTATCTCTGTGATGATAGTTTTGGCTCGTTTGACTGAAAGCCCAAGGAGCCCAGTCGAAAAAAAAAATGGACTAGGAAAGTCCAGCCCAAGCCTGTTACCATCCTCAAAAGTATCACGACATAAAGTATACAATGAAGATAATCACGGCAATAATGGTTGGGATTACCTCATTAGCATTAGCTTTAAATAGGACATTTTCTTTGATGGTGGGAGGTTGAGAAATACCACGTGAGTGTCATCTGAATATTGGAATTTGGCCTCATATCAGGTTTTTCTTTTAGTTATAAAAGAAGAAAAGAAAAAACTGATCCTGATCATAATAATTAGGTTCTAAACTGAGTAATCAGTCCAAATAGGTACTAATATAGATAATGTGTCTTTCTCGGTTAAGTGTTGGCAATGGCTGCTACCTGGAGTAAAAAATGTATTGCGCAAATAC
Source organism: Chimonanthus praecox (assembly GCA_022113865.1). Classification (NCBI taxonomy): domain Eukaryota; kingdom Viridiplantae; phylum Streptophyta; class Magnoliopsida; order Laurales; family Calycanthaceae; genus Chimonanthus; species Chimonanthus praecox. The sequence continues at coordinate 66,959,658 of CM039087.1, read as the reverse complement.
AGGGTGCCCAAACGCACTTTGGTGCATTGTAGTCAGAATTTTCCTCTAACAGTGCAGCCGTATCAAACGTAGTTTTTACCCGTAGTTAATACAAAACCATATTAAATGGATTTGTTGTGAATAGAAGCGTATAAACAAGATTCAGAAGAACAAAACATAAATCAATCACACACAAAGACACAAAGATTTACGTAGTTCTCTTCAGTACATGTATGGATTCAACATCGATCGACTATGTTCAAAGATAAGAAATCGACCCACGACTTGATCGATATCTCATAATCAAATTCCACAAAATCTAAACATTTCTATCACTTTTTGAAATTCTAAAGCCAAATCTACATAAAATTAAGCTCTCTTGGACTAAATTTTGCGAAACCACAAAGAGCACTAGAATTTACTAGGTCCTTTGGCAAAGAAATTTTAATTCTTACCTTAAATGGAAGTACAAAATGACGAGAGAACCACCGGCATCTTACCTGATTGTAGTACGACCTCCTGTGGCATTCATAATGGGGTGAATCACCACCACTCTTGTATGTATATTGAATGAGAGTTGAGAAAAACAATGTTATCGCTAGGTAAGTAATAAATGGCGAAAGCTGGAGATGCAGATGAAGGTGTCCTGATATAATGAGACTGTCATGATGAAAGATTGGCATTTGGGCGTGACCCACTCCTGACACTCCTCTCCTCTTCTCTCCTCTCCTCTCCTCTCATGGAGGGAGAATCGAAGATTGGTTGTGTGTGGTTATTATGGAGACGTAGAGTGGGGAAGGGAAAGGGTGGTCCAATCCCATGCAAAACAAAAAGAAAAAACTATATGCAGAATCTCTAAAATGGATATGGGACCACATGATTAGATATCATCGTATAAAGGAAAGTATAAATAAATTGGGATCATCCTCAGAGGCGCATTTTGTTTAACTCAAGTCTATGTATTACCCATTTTATCCTTCGAATCGACTTGTCGAAGTCTTTACTATAAATTATTCGAAAGGTAAAATGATCAATACAGTAAAACCCGTGTCTAGTTATACAAAATACCTTTGAGATGATTGCTACCCATAAATTATCTATCGTCATTCTATTATTTTATTTTAAACTTTTATATATTTTATATCTATTTAATCAACAATATAATAGAGTTCAATAAAGAAAGACTTATTTGGAGATCTTACTTGTAACTATCAAGCATTTGCCAAGGTAGATTATTCATAAATGGAGAGATCGCTCAGTGTCTCTAATTATCAAACATCAACCAGATCCCAACAGCTAGACACGTGTACGGCCATCAGACCCCTACCCCACGCTGACCAGAGTCCCGGAGTGCAGGTGATTCTACTGCTTCTCTTCTCTCTCTCTCTCTCACTTTGCATGTCCTGTCCGAAGCGAAGGACGCCAACACACCAACTTTACTTCTTTCTTTCTCATGCATATTTACTGCTACTGACTCTGCAATGGACGAAACATCAACTAACTTAGCTCTCTCTCTCTCTCTCTCGTTTTTATTGTTTGTCATTATTAACAAAGTTTTACATGGTCGGTGGTTTATAAGTATGATGGGCACTCTCTCTTTTCAAATTATTTTTTAAATATGAATTTTACTCATGTGTTTAATGTGGCATCAAAGTGGGGTACCAATGAAAATAGTAAGATTCTTACATGGAGAAGGAGAGCTGAGTGTCTCTAACTGTGGCACTGATGTGGAGTGTTAGAAGAGTCCTACATTGCTAGTTACCTTTTGGGTCTTATAATTTATAAGTACATGAAACACCCTGTCATTTCAAGTCGATTTTTAAGAATGATATATACTCGTGTGTTTAATAGTAATATATTAAGACATCAAATGATAACACCAATTTAGATTTCTCTCATTTCTCGGTGAGATCACTCTGCACTTGACCCTTCGTCCACAATTGCATGGTTCTTGACTTTCATCGAGCAAGAGTTTCATCTCAAATGGTGATTCATAACTATCTTTTGAATGATTTTATACATGATAACTTCATTGTTTGCTTGTTGGGTTAATCTTATAGAAAGTATTCCATTTATAACCAGTCACAACAGCTGAAAGTAGATAGAACCCTAATACCCTTTCTTATACATTGTAGGGCATACTATTGTCAGAAAATTGAATCATGCACCAAGAATTGGTCGAGAGAAATGATGATAAGGATCGATAATTTTAGATCATTCGCCTGTGTTGTCCACTTGTCCTGAACAATGCGATGTGGCAGTGATACAACCGTGCATTTTTTGTTGTCATTCATGAACAAATTTGGTTCATGGAGACACTTTCATCCTAAATTTGTTGTCACATTAGTAGCATGGTGAATGGAGTCATTGCTCTAAATAAGCAAAGGAAAATTTGTGATACCATACCTTCTGTATTCATTACAAATAAAGGAATGACTGAACAAAATTGGAAATCCATAGACCTCTTAATACTTTTTTTTTTTTTTTTTGGTTTTTGTATCTGTACTGTTAATCATTTAATCTAACTATAGATTAGAAAAATCATAGAACATTGTCGAGTAGAGGTGAAACTCGGATTATGAAAGTCGAGTCAGCGGGTTGAGTCGGGTTGAGAAGTCAGAAATCCCCATTGAATTCGAGTCGAGTTAGGTTGAAAGCTTTTTAAGTTAATCCGACTCAACTCGATCAAACTCGACCTGATCCAACCCAGTAAAAAGTAGACTCAAAAGTTTGGGTCGGATTTCATACGTTAGTAACTCGAACTGGGTTGGATTTAAAAAAACCCGACCCGACCCAGCCCAATTTCAGCCCTAGTGTCAAGTATCAACCCACGTCTGATAATTTCATTCAAGCAGCATGTATAACTGGGCCACGTAAGGCCCTACATGAAAATTAATGTCAAACAGGTCCAACCCACAGTTTAACCTGCCGTAAATCCCAACTCACCCAATCTCCACTGACCCAGTTTGACATTTGCGGAAAATTCACTTGTGGGTCCATGTCAAAATGAAAGGTATGCAAGTCTACGGTTGTTTAATATTCTCCTCTCTTTACATTCACTCAGGGTTAATTGAGATTCTATAAAATTCTAATATGACTATTTAAGTGTCAAATTCCCGTAACTCTTGTTAGGTTTGAACTTTTAGTTCAAAAGACTAGTATGATTGGTAAAGTTCTCCAATTTCATACAATTCTCTCTTTTTCTCTCCTTCTTATTGATGTAGAACTCGTTCGTACCCAACAAATCCTCCATAAGAATTCTCCAGTCTCATATAACTCTCTATTTTTCTCTCTTTCGTACCCAAGAATTCTAAATTTCTAACCATCAATGCCTCCTCCTTCTTCTTCTTACATTTAATGGCCTTGTAATATTTCTGTGCTCACTTTATTGCAAATTAATGAAAAACGAGTTGGACCTTGTATGAAGAAGAATAGTGTTAAATGGGTTGTGATAGCAATTTAAGAAGAATCAAAAGGGTATGGATTGGAGCAAGATGGATAGCATGAAACACGTGTGTGTGTGTCAGATGCAGAGGCAACCGGCAAAGTTGCCGATGGGCAAGTCCTAAAGAATGTTCCAGCCGTTCATCTAACGGTGTGGTTCCTCCTTAAATGAGTTGTACTGGCAGCTGTCCAGATGTTGACGCTTCGGAGGAAACAAGATTTACATTCATTTAATATGGCTACATATATCTATGATATACATAAGTGTTGAGGGCCATAATATAATATAATATAAATGGGTAGTACCATTGCTATCTACCCTCCTCTACTCCATTCAATACACTGAATCAATGTCCCATTGTTTCATAATATTCGGGCCCTCGCATTCATTTAACTCAATCCTATCCAACACGACCAAACTTCATAATCACTTATCCAATTACTTCTTTCTTGGAATCTTCTCAGGGAGATTAGAAGAAATAATAATATGAGTATTAATATAAGAATGGTTGTTCGGTTTAATAAAGTGAAGTTTTAAGTTCGATTCATTCAATCCTTCTGAATCATTATTCAAAGAGTTATTTCTCATCAACTAAATTAATGTACGTAGATTGAAAGGTTTATAAATGTTCATTGAATTAGCCTCGAAATATTCATGTTACAAAAAAAAAAAAAAAATTATGTAAGTATTGGGCTTTGTGGGATCATTCACATCCAGTAAATTCGAGTAGAAATTACTCATGGATATATCATGTGGTAAAACCAAGTTACATCAGTTATATATAGCTACTCAATCAAAGACTGAGAAATGGATGCTTCCCATGATTTCATTTTACCTGTTCATTTTATGATTATAGATTCGTTAGAGAAAAAGAATTACTATCCTCTTGTTATTCCTACTCTCAAAATTTACTCACAGATTAATATGTATTTCTTATTTTACTTAAAATTCCAGTCGTTCATTTTATAATCATAGATTAAATGATTAAAAATTAATCAATTGAATCAATTTTATATAAACTTTATTTATAATCACTTCTTAGATTTTTTTTTTTTAAAAGAGACAATGAAGCCAGGAATCCAACAACATAGATGAATTACCATTTTACCATTTAATTTAGTTTTCTCTCTCTAGAAAGCATGGGTAAAAATATACGTATTTGCCGATATATATATTGGTTTTTAAAACCTTTATATATCGGCTGACATGATATGTATCGACTGATATTGATGATTTTTATAAAACATAAAAAAATAAGAGAAAAATTTATCAACAAGATATCCGCCGATATCAGAAGTAGAAATCTTGGTGAGGGGCAAAATAATCATTGGATGCAATGCAATTGAGGTCAACTTTCGAAATCGTTAATTGAAGGAGTGAGTAGAATCATTTTTTTTTTTTTTTGTGTGGTGGACCATAGTTCTTCCCATCTTTCATGGTGCCAAGGACTAAATGAAAAATGTGTTTGTTATTATTGGAACATTGGTTTGGACCCATTAGAACATTGGGTTGGACCCATTGGAACACTTTGTACTCGTGGTTTTCAGATGATTGGAGATTGCCTAAAGTTTAGAACTTTATTCTTGATTCATTTCAAAAGAGAGAAAAAATAGGACACATTTGTCGATATTATTTTGAATATGCAAGGTCCTGTCAATTTCTTTTGCAGATGAATTTGAAGGCTTTTAGAAAGCAGAATATTCACTATATAAATGGACAATAAAACAGTGACAAATTGATAAGTTGACAATGGTTTGATAGAGAAGTTGAAAGAGAAAAATAGTGTTTGAAATGACATTAAAATAAAATAAAAAGTGAATAGTATGTGAAAACGATTAAAAAAAAGAGTCATATATATTGTGTAAAAAAATATAAATTATTTATTGATAAATAATGTACATTTTCAATAAAAATAAATTGATTTAATAAAATAGTTATCATATAAAAGTATAAAAAACGTATAACATTAGTCAATTCCAATAGTAGTAATATTAGTAAAAAATTGAATATATAATTAAATAAAAACTAATGAACATATAGGTAGGGCCGTAGGGGGAAAGCTCAAGAATATCTCATCCAGGAAAATAAATCTCAGCCAATATGATATATATCGGCTGAGATTTGAGATATCGGCCAATATTCTAAGATATTATCGCCAATATCGACTGATAAAGGTGGTTTTTAAAAAAAAAAATTAGGAGAAAAAATTTTCGGCCGATATTTGAGATTTAAACCCTTTGTCTCATCAAATCGTTTATTATGAATTTAAAAAAAAAGAACCTCAATAGTTTATAATGGTAAATGGCCCTTAAGATAATAAAGTGATTAGTAAAAAATTATTCACCTCTGATTCATATTATTGAAAGATAAATTACTTCAAGTGCTCTCTTAAAAAAAAAATATTAATAGATAAATCAATTCTCATTTTTTTATTTTATCAGATTAGTTTCCTTTTTTCATCTCTCTCTTATTTTCAAAAAGCAATCCGAATTATTCAGATCAGTACAGTTCACAGTAGGAAAACTAGTGGTCCAAACTCCAAACTCCAAAGGGTAGTCTCGAAACTCGTTTCGGCTCTTTCTAGATTGGTCACTGAGTCAAATGAGTTTTTTGAGTCTGACTTACACTTGTTTGACTCAGTGAGTTGTTTGAGGTTTGACTGAGTTATTCGACCGAGTGATCTTTTGGGGTTATAGCTAGAGTCTTCTGAGGAAGTAGCTTGTCAAAAGTCAAAACAGCGAGCTTTTTATTGGGCCAAAGTTCCAGACCAAATAGTAAAGTGTGTTTAATTTTAATTTATAATGTTGGGCTGGGCCATAAGCTTCATGGGCTTGTTGTCGAAGCCCAATCCAATTTGTCTACTATGCCAAATTATTCAGAGGGTAGCATCATATATCACAACTTTTTTCACATTTAGAATGAGAAATAGTCATTGAAAATAGAAATAATTCTGAAAAATTAAAATGCTCGGTGGAAAGAATGGTTTTGAAAATATTCATTAAAAATTATTTTGATTATAAATAAAAACTATTATTATTATATCTTAAATGACCTTTAACAAACCTTAAAGATGAGAGGAAAATTAAATGCAAAGAAATTTCAAATTATTGTTTGATCCTATAAATTTACATTCAACCTTTTATAATATTAATTTTAGATCATTTTCACTGTTGAATGAATGATAATAAAAAAAATTATCCAATAATTTATCTTTAATTTTAAAAAAATCAAGTATTAGAATGAGTAAATGAGTTGCAATTTTTATAATTTGATAGCTGTCCATATAATATTTTATCATAAAATGAAATGTACTCTGGAAATGATATTTGTAGAGAAATTCTTTCAATCTGATTCTTTAAGTTTTGTAATATCATTTGCAGGGAAACTTGTAAAATGTCAAGTGTTAGCTTCTCATTAATCAAAATAGCATAGTGTTCTTTGAAGATTTGGGTTTAAGAGTAGTCTTTTTTAAATTTATTGAGGGATTTGTTGTAATTTCTACTAATTTCATTCTTCATAACATTTAAGTTCTTTTTCAGTATTGTTATTTAATTATTTGATTAATTTGGTTCTCTTTTTATTGAGGAGAATGTTTATTATTATTATTTTTTATTGAATTTACGTGTGGAAAACTATGAAAAATCTAAAGTAAAACTCCTACTAGTGATACTCAATGTTTTTAAGACACACCATGAGGTCATAAGAGTTCAAACGTAACACCGTGACGATTTTAATAAAGAATACGGTAAACGTTCAAAAGAGAGAGAAGATTGCATGTCCCTGATCTATTATATGTGCACATCCTCTGTTCAACTGTTTGTTTTCTTTAATTTAAATGTAATAGTGTTTATAAGATTAACTTTATTAAATTCTCACATCAAAGATTATTTATTTGATTTCATAAAATCATTAGACTCCACGATATTTTCAAATGTGATATTAAATTAAATAAACACTAGAAGTAGAGCCTCATTAAATGACATTATGTAAGTATAGTAATGTCCTCTTATAAAAATATTACATATACAATTATTTTATAATTACTGAAATTAAATAAAATAGTCACTTTCTAAGTTAAAACCAAAGACTGTGCCTGAAATTTTGTCAGAAAACTTTTTAGCAGGGTTAGACGTATCGGAGATATAATGGCTCTGTTCCCTGCACAAATTCCCAAAATAACCCGCGCCAAATAGAAACTGGATAATTCGATTCCTCTACTGCTAACCATCTGATGGTATGTAGATACGTACTATGTACAGAACGATACGGTTCAAAGTCAAAGGGTAATTTTGTCATTTAATTTACTCCTCTGCCCATACGTTGTTGACTGGTACACCGGTTTTAGTTGAGGCTTGCGAGTCTACGTGAGAAAAACAGCCGGTGCGTTAGAACTTAGAAGTCAACACAGTATTTAAGAGGAGCTGATTCAAAATATTTAAATGATTAATAGATTATAAATACTTATTATTTAAAACAAAATTAATCTTTTTTTTAGTTTTTAATTTTTAAAAATTTAAATGAAATTATTAAATCAATATTTTAATTTATAATGCTAAATCTAATAATTATACATCAAATAAATATAAAACAAGTTGCATTAAATGATTAAAGTTTGAGAAAATTTTGAAATAGACTTAGTGTGCATATGTATTTTGAGTTTTGCCCTTTGATTTTGAATTAAATGAGAATGCAAGTTTATTTCTTAGGTATTTCTTAGATACTTTTATTTAATTTAATTTGTATTTGATTCTTATTAGAGTAAAATTATACCCTTTTTTCAAAATAGATTACTGAATGAATTCCAAACATTTGACTACTACGCTTCTTTCTTTCATTGCCACCCTATTATAATCCCATTTAATTTATTTTACGTGGGAGCTGTATTTCAATCTAAGTAATGAGTGCATTCAGAGTACATTCTCATAAATGTAATTTTTTAAATTTAAACAGTTATGATTTAAAAAAAATAAAAATCAAATTTATAAAATTTTTTTTATGAAACTAAAATCATCATCACTGTTCTCTAACCATTTATCCTATAAATTTGAGGTAGACTTTCATATTTGAATTTGAAAAATTCTTTTCATAGACCGAACTCACTTAAAAACTGAATTTCTAAACTACAATTATAAGTCTTGATATGTTGCTACATGTTCTTAATATACATAACTTATGTTGTTATTATGAATCATTCATACTGAGTGTTGTAACTGTTGTGAACATACTTTCACCTCACACGTGCCATTTCTATGCACCATCCAAAACGTCCATAGCATGGGACATGGCCTCAACACTGATTAGTCATTAACTCATTAATCAAGACATGCTGCTGTAACAGATGATTCAGTTGCTTGATTTTTGACGATTTAAACATTCAATCAGTATGATAGTATTCATCTTTATTACTAAACGCAATTGTTTCATCTTTATTAAAAAACAATATCATCCTATCTTTAGACATTCATTCTTAAGTAGACTCAGCTCCCGGCGAAAATAGTTGTCCCATGGCTCAACCTTAACGACGTTATTAATAATCCTATTGTCAACTCAAAGAAATTCTTTTCGTGCTCTTAAATTATCCAATTCAAATTCATAAAACACATATAATTGATAAAGTTTAGAATAAACAATAAAATAAATTTGATTTTCTCAACCTAACGAGTCTAGAATTTTCCATGAAACAATGACATGGTCCTATTTGAAAAATTTAGACTACATTTGGATGAGAGGTAAATTTGAAAGGATTATCCTTGACTAGGGGTTATTCTTACGAATAATACCCTTTGCTGCAAAAGAATTTTCAAATATGAGATTGAAGGGGTAAAATCGAAACATTTTACCTTTATCCTTTGATTACCAAAGGGAGATAAACAAATAAATGCAGCCTTAAAAATTGACTCTCTTAGAAAACTATTGAATTATTAAAACGCAGATGTAATGTAATAATAGAGAACGGAGATCATAGGATTTCTATTTTTAAATATGAAAATCAGAATACTGAATAAATATTCATTTGTATACTTTATGTAATACTCCTTCTATCTCAAATTAGTTGTCCTATATGAATTTTGGAATTAGTCCCAAAATAGTTATCTCATTTATATTAGATTAGTATAAAGTTTGTTGAAAATGAATGAAGTCACATAGTGCTAGCATTATATAGAGTTTCTTAAAAAATATAAATATTTTAAATGAGATAATTAAAATGAAACAAAAGGAGTATAAAATTAAGTTTAACAAACATAATCAAACTAGAACTATAGAAACGATAACAATACAAACTATAATTTATGATACATGTATCAATCCTTAAAAACGCTTTTTTACCAGCTGTGGTAGAGACAAATACAATTCTGCCCTCTTTCTTTAAAAAAAATTGATGTGGAAGTACCACCCATTTCCACATTAATTAATAAAATAATATAGCCTTTTTACCACCCACCGATTATAATTCAGGATTAATTGGGCCTATTTCTGGGTGATCCAGACCACCCATTTTGCATCTTACAACAATTGGACGATCTAGATCTGCAACTAGGCTTAACCATGTCTCTTATCCCCGTGTTTCTACTTAGCACATGATCAAGAATCTCAACAATTAAGCGGAACTTTTTTCAGTTCTTTCGGTACTCTTTAAAATACTTTCATTTATACTCCAGAAAAGAAGTGACGGCAACGATTCATCAAACAGTATCGCATCAATAAAGATACTGCATTCTCCACGAAAGCTACGTAACCTTATCTGAGATTTTTTTGCCATTCGTCGCGAGGAACCAACATGGCCACACCATATGGACATGGATATGTAAAAAGACTGATTTCCTTGGAATGGTACCCCAATTGCACTGCCAATTTTAGCAAGGGCGCACTAAATGGATAGAGAAACAAAGTAACATACTAACCCCCTTTTCATAAAACGGACGGCCCCAAAGCTTCTCATACGTGGGGCCCACTATCAACACAACCATTTAGATCAACCCAAGATAATACTGTTTTAATTGGAAATAATGATGACAATGGAATTAGAAATCCACTTTAAGCGTATGATATTTTGCATTTAACTCGATATATATAATTCAGTTAAATCTAATTTTTTAAGATTAAAATATAAATTATAAATTCAACCCCTCTCATATTATTTGACACACTTAGATTCACAAGTGGTTTTATGTATCCTAACTCATAAGATTATTCTTGCAAGTTGAAATATCCATGTTTTATATATATATAGTAACGGAGGATCCGCCGTCACGAGAAGGACCATCAAACATTTTGGTCCAACCATTCACCTCAAAAATGTGAGTCCCACATTGGATTCACTAGTGAATTTCAAAAATGCCCACTTCAGTAGTGATGGAGATGAATTCAGATAGCACTCAACAGATGTGATACATTATATCTGACATCTGCTGAGATGTCACTCAATTAGTGAATGTCTACTATCTAGATTTGATTGAATTCACTACCGTACAGACACGTGTACGTTCGATTGCAGCATTGGATGGCAAGGGTCCATCGCGATGAACGCTGAAGAATAATCGACGAATCCTGACTTCTTTTTCCGTCGATCTTTGACGAGAAAAGTTGAAGGGAAATACATCGGGACCCTCCCGAGGAGGAAAAAAAGAATAAAACGGAGAAAGAACAGGGGAAAAGAGAAATGAAATCCTGCCCTTTTTCTACTTTGGCGAAATTAATTGTTTATTCCTTAAGCCTGACACATACCAAACACGCCCACAACAGGAAGAGTAATTCGACCCCGTTCTTCCTCACCTTCAAAGCTCTGTTTTGTCTTCTCCTTCCGTCCGTTCTTAAACCAAAGAAAAAAAAAAAAAAACTTTTTCCGTTTTTTTTCTTCTCTTTTTTTTTGGTTTGAGTGGGGAGGTTACCTCTCTCAAGTCTCTCTTTAAGGAGCCGTACGAGATACTAAGCAGAGATTTAGCCCTGCTCTCTCTCTCTCTCTCTCTCTCTCTCTAATGCTCTTTCTTTTTCTCTTTTTATGCTTACAGGCTCAGCAGTGCTGCATCTGCTGCGAAAGCTGGTGAAACGCTTCATCGGCGTTGGTACTGTTGCAGCAGAAATCGCCAACCTTTCGCCTCTTTATTTCTGCCTCCGATATTAAAATGGCACTGCTGCAGCTGCTAGTCCTTTCGCTTTCTGAGCTAAGGCAATGGTGGTCGAGGACGTTGACTGGCGTGTCTGAGCTGGATACCCTATCAAACACTACCGATCCGTAACAGTCCATCACAGCTTCCTGCATCAGATTGTAGCAAGCGAACAGTTCCTCCTACCATAAACACCCAAAAAGAATAAAATCAAATAAATACTATGATCAAAATATAAAGAAAAAGATGAGAAATTTATAGCATCACAGAAATGAACTCTTTTCCCTGTTTTAATATATGAATTGAAGGAGGAGAAAGGACGATATCATTTTTTCGCAAAAAAATGTCTCTTTTTAGATTTTTAAATATCTTACTTTATTTACATATACACACGAGGAAATCGCCTTGAGGTAGCAGGGGAATTGCAGAGGGAAAAGTTCGTGAGAAGCACAGAGCAGCGCCGATGCGGCGGTAATCGACGGCTTATACTCCAAGATCTTGATCTCTGCAACGAGAAACTATTATGAATCGTTGTCTCCACTTTGTGCGGAGAGATGAGGAAAAAGGAACGGGGGAAGGAAAAATATCGATTCATCTACCGTTTTGAGCTTTGAGAACGATTTCTGTAGCGCGAGCTTTGAGCGCCTGTTTCAGAGGTGGATCTTTTCGCTTGAAGAAGGAAAGGAAGAAAGGAAGGAAAGCAAAAGGCGTTATCGATCGCATCCGCCATTGCAAGGCTCCGAGAATCAGAAGCTCCATTCGCCGAATTGTCTGCGAGTCGAAGATGATTCCTTCCTCGTTCTGTTTCAATCAATAACGGAATCGCGAAGAAATGAGGATAAAAAAGCGTCAGATTTAGCATAAAAGGAGTTAACTTTTCCGTTCCGTTTTACCTGGAAATCGGTAAGAGAGAAAGTGGTTTTCATCATCTTCGCCGCGAGGGAAAGACAAGAGATGGTTAGCAGCTTCAATATCCATGGCTTTGCTTTCTGCAACATCCAGATCGGTGAATCGAATCAAAATCAATTGAAAACTAGCCATCAAAAGTACACAAACCTCGATTCTTTACAGTTTCGAGATTTACCGGCATTCCTTGTCTGGCGAGAAATCGATCGAGGTAATTTACAGCGAGGTAGGGCACGAGCGGATCGAAGTTGCAAGAGAACCTCGCCTATTGTGCGAAAACAAGATCAAAACAAACAATTTATGGATTTATGGATTTCTTGATAAGTCTATCAATTCAGTTTCTCATTATTACCTTGATAATCAACGATATTGCGTCGCATCTGGTGGAGACGTCAAAGTATGCTTCTTTGGAAAGGAATCCAGACAGCATATGGTCTGATTCTGTGGAGAAAAGATCTGGAATCGAATCAAATTGGTTCAGTTCTTGCGAATGAGAGCTGGTGAGTGGATTTTCGAGATCGAAGTCTTCCATTTCTCCTTCTCTACGTTTTCAAATTCAGGTGAGTTTTGGAAAGAGGAGAGGGCAAGAGAAATGCATTGGAGGAAAATGAGGTTCTGATTTTCTAATCTCTTTGTTTACAGAGAGAAGGAGAAGAAAGGAAGAAGAGGAAGGAGAAGGCTTGAACTACACATCTTCGTTTCTCTGTAGGTTGAGGTTCTCTCTTACCTTTCTTATCTCTGCAGACCCTTGTATTTCCTCTCCTCTCTCTCTGTCTCTGACTCTCACTCTCTTTCTCTCTCTCCAGCTTTAGTAGAATTAGAAGGACGAAAACGCCCTTGAAATGTCGGGAAGGGTAATAGACGTCCTTATCAAGGGGTATGGGGCGCGAGAAATTTTATCGGCTGGTTCTCGGAGGATTGTCGTCTACTCGTCTCGAGAGAACTTATATTTATACAATTTTATGGTTATAACTTTGTTAATTTAGTGAACTGATTCTTTAATCATTAATTTTTAAATTTGACTCGGTCGCTAACTCAGAGTGAAGCTGACCAGGTAGGTCAGGAGAGAACCGGCTAAGAAATTTACTAAATAGATTAAATCAAAGGTAAAATTCAAATTCAAATTTTCTTATGAAAGAGCTCAAAGTACAAATTAAACTAGAGTTAACATATTTACTATTTATAAATTTTAAAAGAGCCTTTCTCCCTTGTTATCATTTCTATTCTAGTTAGACCTTAATTTATGATGAGTGCAACTCAACCTATCATTTATAGTCCAATTTCAATTAACTTAGTATGTAGTTTTTAATCTTTTATAATTTTCGCTTTATTTTAAATTTTTAGATAAACAATGTTATCTGAATTTGAGTTAAAAGTCTTCATTTAGACTATATGGTAATAAGAATAATTTTATATTCATCATTTTTTAATATGGGTATCCTCATTTCACATTGGAGATGAGATTAATCCCATAAGTATATGTAAACCTTCCAATTTATACATTGGTTAAGTCAATGGAGAATAATTCCATTGAGAATGATTCAAAAAAATTAAGCGAAAATCGAACTCAATACCTCGTTTCATAATTTTTATCATGGAAAAATTTGATCCATTTTTTTTACAATCTTTTTATGTGAATGTTTTCACTTAGAATTTTATTTTTCAAGCCAAATGCAAGAGACGTGATAAGCTTAGGCCCGTTTTGAAATAAAAATTTGGTCAATTTTTTTATTGGATGACTTCCATTGAATCAAAGTAGTCAAACATCTGATCACTGTTATATTTGCAATTGTGGCCCATTCATTGCAGCATCTATTGAAATGAATGTGGCCCCATCCATGCCTAGTGGGATAATAAACTCACGAACCTTACGTTTCTAACACCTTAATTGAAGAGACCCTTGATGATATCAGTAAGGTCTGTTATGAGAATACAATTAAATGAGAAATAAAATCTGGCTTCTATTTAACATTTTCATATCCATTTAATACTTTCTTACAAACCCTTTGAAAGCTACAGTTGTAAACTAGTTTTTTTTTATAAATAAGAGATACTATACTTGTATTTTTTTCACTTTATTATTATTTAAATAATAAAAAAGATATACAATAATTTTAGTAATCAAAATCAATCAGTGTCCTTATTATTTTTCATCAATTACCTTTTGAAATTCAAACATTATGAAAAAATCACTGGCTTCCCAAAGTTTGACTAATGGATTAATAATATCTAAAGCTGTAATTTTTCTGACCACGATCCAAATCAAAAGTTCATTTAGTGGGTCCATTTTGATGGTGATAAACTCTACTAGATAACTTTAGGTGACCAGTCCAAACTTACTTAACCTTGATAATAGCACATTTTTTCATTGAAAAAATCAATTTTAAAATAAGATAAATAATAGAGCAACTGTCGTTAATTTTTTATATAGTGTAAGTCGGATAAATAAAATTCAAAAAATAGTTTTCAAATAATAAAATTTTAATATTTGATAAAAATGACTATTGATGACTACAAAAATAAGTTTAATCTCTTGTGACTTTAAAGGGTCATTTTTCGCAGACTTATTCATTGTGGGTAGATTAGAAAAAAATTTGAGTGTTAAAAAACTAGTCGATACACCTCTAGACTTTTTTTTTTTAAAAAAAAAATGAAATTTCTAAAGAATGACAAGTGAATGAGCAAAAGTCCCTCTCATGTTTAGATTCTTTCGATCGACAAAAAGAAATATATAAAAACATTATTAGAAAGATGAAATTCTGATGCACCATCTTTTTATGGGCTCTTAGCCCTTTAATCTTTTACTTTTCACCAGTGCCACTTTCACAAGAAATTTAAGTATGAATTGGACTAGGGAGTACTTAAGTTCTCTTGAAATTCTAGTTGAGGTTTTTGGGTCTTAATTGATTTGATATGTATTTTCTACCGTGTTAAATGTTTTAAAATTTAAATATATTATAATAATATTTCAAAAAATTGAATGAAAATTTATTTTACATTTAAAATGGATGGTAAATTTATTTACAATCATAATAGTTATTATAAGGATGACAACCTATAACCATTATTCTTAAGTTATTACTACTACTAAAATTTTAAAACCTCAAGTTTCCTTTCTTTTTTTTTTTATGAAAGATTTGCAAGTTCAACCTAAGTAAATAGTAAATTTGTAAACTTGTAGTATACTTAGATATTGTTGAGTCAAAGTTGAGGCCTCCTTGCATCATAGAATAATAAATTCTTATTTTAATTTGTAGTCTCCTGTATCAAAAAGTGAGAAGTGTGAGATTCGAGTCTACATAACTTCAATTGATGTGTTTTAAAGGTAGTGGATATCACCTGTGAAAATTCTTTTGTTGGATTTTTCATATGTAAATTAAGAAAATAAAATAAAAAAATAACTAAATCTTTTAAAATGAATCAAGGTAAACTCTAAACCTGCCTCAAAGAAAATGGCAAACAAGAAATTGATCCAATGTCATATTCCTCAAGTTAGGTAAAATGGCCTGTTGGAATTAAGAGGCAATTCATTCACATTAAAATAGATGCTTGGATCATCTGATCTTTAGCCATTATTAGCCAAGGGAAAATTCAAAAAAGGGCCCACTCAGTTGATGGTCCAAAATCCAAATTAATGGTAAAGTGGGTCCAATGTTAAAATAATATAAATACAACAGTAAATGGTTCCTTTAAGAACGATGGCAGAAGTACGTGACTCCGTGCAGTAGCTTTGTCTTCGATTTTGACTATGAATTATATTAATAACACGATGGCAATATATCGCGCTTTAATGACGAGAAGAGAAAACACTGAAAATTGAAATTTATCGCGGAGTCTCTTTCTCACTTACAAGTGACAAGTTTACAAGTTGACGATTGGTTTGCTCGACTTTCCGAAGCCAACGTGGCAGTTGTTGGGAGTCCGCTCAAGCTATGGTTTTCTCACTTCAATATTTTACTGACGGAACTGCCCCCCTCTATTGTTTCTTTATATATTTTTTAGTTAGAAATATTAAAATATTGACATAGTCAGAGGGTAAAAAACTGAAGAATTTTTTTAAAACTATAGAGGATTTTATACGAGGACAGTAAAATTTTAAATTTGATCAATGTTAAAAAGATGAGTTGTAGTTTTGACATATTAAGTGTGTTATATAGATAATGGATTTTTTTTATCAATTTTATATATGAAAATAAGAATAAATGGTGTAACTTATATTATATTATTTCTTAGTATTTTACTTTAAGTCACTAAAGTTATTTTTTTTCCTTTATGTAAGACATGTTATTATTAAAATATAAAATTACATGAGAGTATTTTGAAAATAATCTCGAGAGGTTAGTCTAACTGTCAAGACGCGTGTCTCAAGAAGTGGAGTCTTAAGTATGATTTAAATTTAATTCTGAAAGACCATTCCCTCTTATTGTGTATGGGACTTGTATGAAATTGAAAGATATGTATATTTTTTAAGACGAGTTGTATGAACACTTTGATCTTAAGAAAATAAGATAATTATATGTGCATAGGAAATAATATTGGCCCTTGCACACAAGTCATTGGACCTTATAAAAATTGATTAGGATTAAATTTAATTCTAAAATGCAGGAATAAGTGAAAAGTGATATTCGTTGGATAACCGTCCATCACGCTGCCGGATTGTAAAATTTGATTTAATTTATTTTCCATATCCAAAACACCCTTTAAAACCCCAAGTAATCTGATTTTTTCCTCGTATATGATTTTTTGAAACCCTACTATTATTTTTCCAAATTTTTAAAAAGGTCAGGCATGAAAAAATTCTGAAAAAAGGGGTTTTGTATTTAGCATTTTAAAAATAAAAATAGAACTTATCTGACCTTAATTTTTAAAGTAAAATTCTTAAAAAGTATTTTTCGTTTTTAGGATTTTTCATCTGTCATTGACCGTGCAAGTTATCTGTCTTCATTTCTCTCTCATTTCCAACTTTCATGTTGCAAATTGCAATCGACAGTGAAAGAAAGAGACCTACTATGTCTAAGATGATTGTTAATTAGACAATATGATTCTCACCACTGTAGAGTATTTAAAGAGCACATTTCATTTCAATACCATGGGACCCGGCCCGAGTAATCACAAGGGTCTGATCTGGTTGAGAAGGCAAAAACCTTCATGGAATTCAGATTGGGTCGAGTTGAGTTGGAGATTTTTAAAGTTAATCCGACCCTACTTGATCCAACCCAGCTAAAATTAGGTTAAAATAGATTCAGAATACGGGTCAGGTCAGAATTCAAATTGACTTGGAGTCATGTCAGATCAAATCGAGCTCCACAAATATTGACTAAAACCCAATCTTACCTGATTTCAGCCCTACCATATTGGTTATTAAGTATTTTAGTTTTTTACTGACCAATTTTGGACAAAATCCAAAAGCACCTATATTACTCTCTAAAAGAATAAGAGCCTGCCAGAATTTCAGATCTTACTGGGATTTTTTTTTTTTAAATCCTGATAAATTATATTCTGCCATTTATCCATACTACTTTGGTCTAAAATGCCTCAAAGCAATTTGTATTATTTATTAAACATGCTCATGCATGTGAACTCTAGAGGTTTGTCAAACAATCTTACGGCGAGATCTTCGGATGTAGAAGGGTTCAACCATTCTTTACTATATAATTTGGTATGTATAATTTTGAATAGCTCAAAGTTTTGATGCTACTTATATTTACAGAGTAAACTATTCATAGAAAAAAACTATTTTCCAACCATCTATATATGTTAGAGACTCTTTGGTCATCTACCTTAGTAGGTTATTGAGAGAATCTTTCATTTTTTTTTACCAACGTATGACTAAGTTTCGACCTAAATACTTTGGGTAAATATATGGGAACTGATCTTTTGGAATACAGTGACATTCGAACTCATGACTCTCATTTTTTAAAATAAAATTTTGGTCATCACTCTAACTCCTTTGAATTGAGAATATTACATTCTTACCAACCAAATTTTATTTCTTTTATTAGGCCTCTCTTTGCATGTAGTGAGTGCATTCTTTCTTACATTTTTTGGTAGTTCATTTAAGACAAAATGGGAATGATTTTTATTTAAGACTTAATTTCAACCCTTTATTTTTTTATTTGATGGAATTATATATGCTAACTTTATTTTATGTGATGTTCTATATGCTAACACTATTTCTTTTCTAAAAGTAAATCTTGAAAGTTAGAATTCTTCTAAAATTTTAGAAAAAGTAGAAATACATTTAAAGCATAAATCTAAATGTTATTTCTATTCAAAATGTTTTAGAGAATTAAAAACACATACATATGTTAATTTATGTAATATTGTAACCAAAACTTTGGTCCTGAATCTTTCAAATAGAATATATCTTATTTCTGTATATCCATTTTCAATTTTTAAGTGTATTTAGATTTTTAGTCAAATTTCTTCTCATATTTTTAAAATAGAATTAAATCATACCCAAATTTTTTCTCTTTCATACTTATATTATACACCAAATTGTTAACTATGATCTGAACTTGTGGGTACTTATACCTTTACTAGGATTTTAGGAAACTCTTGTTTTTTCCTTGGAACGGTTAACATATATAAATAGAATTCATCTTTAAAAATCGACTATTAAGGAGAAGAAACCCAAGTACTTATAAATCCGATAACTTAAAGGTCCACTAGCAATTTGGAACTTGCTAACTCTATCCCTCAGCACTAGGGTTGGAGATACTCGACTCTCCCCCTCTAAGAAGGGTTGGAGATATGAACCCGACACATCTCTATGATACCCTCGCTCTAATACAATGTTAAAATGCATAAGTAGAACTCATCTTTAAAAATCAGCTATTAAGGAGAGATAACCCATGTTCTTATAAACCTTATAATCTGAAGATTCACTTACAATGTGAGACTTGCTAACGAGAATAATTAGTAGACCATTTAAGCGACACCTCTTTAGAAATATTACAATCTAATGTAGTATAGAAAGAACGATTCACCAAATAGATATGAATTGCCTTTGCCTTAAAATAGTACTTTAACTTAGTCTTTCGATGCAGGACTTGTTCTTTTCTTCCACGAATGTATAATATTTTCATTCTAACTTTGAAACAAGGATTGAGAAAAATGATTAGATAATGTGTGGTAGTTTTAAGTAATTTTGTACTTAAACAGTGGAACTATCGTGGTTAAGTCCCATTGAGTTTGAGAAATTAAGAACTTCTAAATTAGGTCATGTAAGTAAACACAAACATTTAGGTTCAAACGGACTGCAATCTCCATCAACCTCTCTTTCAATAAGTGGACACCCTAAAATCTAAAGCATAAATCATATTCTCCTTAAAATTTGATAGAATAAGAATAGATTAAAGTAAATGATCACTTGGGCTTTTAAATTTTTTCTTTAAAAATGAGATTTAATAGGTTTAATGAAAATGATTTCAAAATTCATTATAATTTGATAATCTTAAGTCATTGATGAACTTCAACGCTCTGTCTCATCGATGCTTTTGGTAGCCATTGTTACCTCTAAGTACTTTTATTAGGATTCAAATACGAGATATACATTCCGCTCTAATACTATTTTTTATGCATCTAATCGTATCATAACGTTGAAACTTAAACGCTTTAGAGTTGATATAATAAGTGAAAATCAGACTCTTTATTCTAAGTTTTTGATGAACTACAAGATATTTAATCATAATAACACAATCTTGTCCCATGCTTTGGGAAATATATTATATAAAATATTGTGATACATAAACATTTTCTATTATTACTATGATAAACATAATCACATTTTGATTATGCTGCTAATAAAAAAAGTACCGACCAGGACTCATTAGATATGAAACCTTTCCACTTTAAATGTTCTCCTCTGCTTAATTTGAAGCGAGCTTCTAATTCTTTACAAGCATCTTTCTCTTATAAATTCTGCAATTCAAAATTGATGCCCACACCTAGCCAATGTCAATTTGCCTAATGATGAAGTTAAGGTTCGATTTTGATTGATCAAAATAATAAATCATTTATTAAGGCTCACAATCCACCCCTTTTTTTCTTTTTTAATGTCCAAAGTGTCCAAGGGTCTCACTTGTATTTTAGAAAAGGAACATTTTAAACCCACTAGTCCTTGAAGCATGTGCATATCTCTCAATCCCACGCACACTAGATAAACAATTACGGGAAGTAGGCCAAAGAGGTATTGAGCGTAAAAAGAACTCAAGACCTCCTTTAATTAAGAGAACTTCTTAACCGTTGGACCATCTCCCTTGACAATTGACATTTAATTATTTGGATACATGGCGTCTCTTGCGCAGATCTGACTCCTGAACCTAATCACCTATAATCCCAATTATTTTGATTTTATTCTTTTTTTGGATTGAAATAAAAATATAATACACAATGGTTAAATTAATAAAGTCGGGTGAATTTATTTTTCCATCATCATAAGTCAAAGCAGTATCTAAATGAATTGTTGATATGGTCTTGGGTTTTAGGTTAGGAATGACAATAAAGTTGGTAGGATACAAGAAATTGGTAAGAGATTTGTAGTGAGGATTTGTCCCACTTGATGGTGGTCCAATCCAACAGAAGAAGACAAGTAATGAATGGCCCGCCGTGGTCCGTACAAACGCCGCTAACTCCACCGCTAAAATTATCAACTGCAGCAATTTGCCGGCTTTTCTCCCGCCATGCTCCCCATACGTAGCCGTGTCCCCATCCACCCTCCAAACCAGAGACTTTTTTAGTGCTTTACAATACATTCTCAACTAATTTGTTTTCGCTTATTTTCTAATTAAATTACATTAATTTATTTAAATAATAGACTAATTATAAACGTTAAATTGTAGAAGAGTTAGATACCTTCAACATAAGATATATAGAGTTGAGAAATTACAAATTATATACATAATTAGAAGAGAATGATCACTAAGAATGTAGAAGCATGAGATAAATAAAGATATAATATATGGTTACCATTAAAACAAGATAGATGGTGGAATACCTGACTGTATAATTTAGGAGTGCAAAATTCGATATCGACCGATACGATATATCGTTATTGGCCATATATCAGCCGATATTATTCTCTCTACTCTTTTTTTTTAAAAAAAAAATGGTCGATGTATTGGCGTATCAGCCGATATGATGCGGTTTCAAAACTGTATCATATTGGCCGATATTTGCACCCCT
Source organism: Chimonanthus praecox (assembly GCA_022113865.1). Lineage (NCBI taxonomy): Eukaryota > Viridiplantae > Streptophyta > Magnoliopsida > Laurales > Calycanthaceae > Chimonanthus > Chimonanthus praecox. Next base: position 66,938,037 of record CM039087.1, on the reverse strand, counting down.
GGTATAATTTATGATAGGGTTAAATAAAAAAGTATAACTCAAAAATTTAAATATATAGATTTTGATATATCATAATGATGATGAGATTATCTATTGACTTTGTACTTGAAGAGAGATAGAGTCTTATAGTTACCCGATGCCCGTAGCTGGTAGAGGATTGTGTGCATCTGAAATTTTACTTAATTATTTCGTACTTAAAAAAGAGGTAGGTCTTGACTCTTGAGTTTCTTCGTGGTAAGAAAATTAAGATAATTATCTCAGCCAATACCAATTCTCTGAGCTGGATTAGATGAATACCAAACTGATTTGTCATGACCTAATCCAAGTCAACTCCACGGACTAAGTTTACGTTAATCCTTGGGAACTTATAGTAACCATAGTCTATACATTCTACCTATTTTATTTGTAGACGTCGCATGTACCAAAGTCTGTGTTACATCTTCTGCATCATTTCCCCAGGTCTCCTTTTTGTAAGCATTTCCAAATACTCGTTTGAGCCTTGATATTATTTGTTTACTTGCCTGTTTTATTTAATTTTAAGAACATGTTTCTAAGTAATTATGTGTAGATGGGCTACACATTTTTGTTATTTTCTCGATTACTGTATATTACATTATTAGCCAAGTCCACTGTCCATTTGTTTGGCACTTCCCTAAATCTTTATTTACTAAGATTTTCTACACACTGGTTTAAGAGTGATATTTGGGTGTTTAGCAGGCATTGATTGTAAAATTGGGACATTGGCTTAGGAGCTGAAGAAGTGTAAATTAGGCAAAAATAATTCCATATTACAGGATTGTATTCAGAATTCATCAGAATGGGCTCCCAAGGTTGATTCGATTGGATGGATGTCGAGTCGACTCGAGAGAATCCAGGCATGCATTTGAAAGAAGGGTAAATTTTATAGAAGTTATCTGGGATTACTTTTAATCAGGAGTTACTATGTGTATTCTGAATATCCTTTTCTTGAATAGAGTTTCTAAAAGTAGAAGCAGAAGAGAGTAAGAAATAAATTTTTTATCTGTACCTTTTAGTTACTAAACATGAGTAATAAAGGGTTATCTCCTATTATCCTCGTCCAAATGTAAACTAGTCAAGAAAGGGCTAAGGCAACTCTGGACAGAAAAATTGGAAAACTCACGGATTTGAAGATGTTTTACCTTTCGTGTTTAAAGCTTAAACAGTGTCATAAGATGATTCTTGATGGATGATCTTCTCTATTCTGTAAATCTGTAGTATTCTTAAAGCTTTGATTTGAGTGGGGCAATTTTATAGAAGTTGAGTTCGATAATAAAACTATGCAATGCTCCACTTGTAACATTAAATATTACTCTCATATATAATAAATGGTTAAATGTGAATAAAATTTCATATATAGAATTTAATATCCATTTAAAGAGAAGTCTGGAACAAATCTCGATCGAGAAAGTCTTTTTAGAATTTTTTAAAGATCAAATATTATTACATTAGTGATTGCCAATAAATAGTGTGACCACAAAATAGGATCTGCTTTTTATACTCTAGATAAGAAATCTATTATTCTCTGTGTGTCTATGGCTTGGATTCTTTTATGAAAGAGGGTGAAATAAATCTCTACTGCTGTTACATTTATTGTAAAAAATGTTAGAAATTATTATGGCCAAACAAATAGGCCCCATATGCCAATATGCCTTACCTTAGAGAGATTCTAGCCTTTTATTACCATAATTAGTCAATAGTTAGGATCTACTTTTTTTTTATAGATTTAAATCTCCACCATATCATCCGTCCACCATGTGATTCATCAAACTCATGATGAGAGATAAGTGTAAAAAAAAGGCCTATTTTATATTTCCAAAAACTCGAGTCCGATTGGGTCAATTCAGGTCGGATCGGGTTGATTTTAAATTTTGAGTCCAAGCCGACCCGACCATAAATTTACAAATACATAACCCAGTTAACTGATTTCTCAGATTGAGTCATACGGGTTGAATTAAAACGAGAACCTAGTTGCACCCCTGAATTTAAATTTGATCAATTAAATATTTAACAAAGATTATTGTCATTTTTTTTTTTTACCATTAGTCTATTGTTCGTGATGAAAGGGCTTAGTAGGGAGGAATTGCTTAGATAAACGATTGTATACATATTTCTACGTGACAAAACAGATTTAATTACGCTAGAAATTTTATTGTGTTAATATATCAGAAACTTCTTTCTTAAATTACAATCCATCCTTTATAGTTTATACTGGGCTTTACTTGTAAAGAGAAATGATTAACAGTACAGTTGAAGTACAAATATGAATCTTTATATTTTATAATAGTATGAAATTCATGTTATCAAATATACCATAATGACATGTATTTTATATTACAAATCATAAATTTTTTATTGTAAAAATTCTGAATTTCAATAAAATTTCAAATAAATACTCTAAAAACTCTAGCGTATTAAAGGCTCTTTATTTTTTTTATTTTTAAATTTACATGTGGGAAATCGCAGAATACCCAGCGTAAAACCCCCACGGGTGGACTCTTACCCTCAAGGCACACCAAGGTTAGGCCATGGGAGCTCAAACCTGTAACCTCCTACCTTCTGATGAAGGAGGTAACCAGCTGAGCTATACCAATGGAGGCTCTTTATTTTATTGTAGTTACTTCATTCATTTTTTTCAACAAAAACCCAAAAATAGTTGTATGTTAGAAATTCTGACTTTTATCAAATTTTATGAAAAATCATGGAAAATCACACAAACACCACTATGTTAATGACAATAGCACATCTCATTGAACTCCATAAGCACCGGATACTATTACCTAAAAGATGAAGAGAAAAGGGTTCTCATCTTCTATTATTCATTTTAGAAAAAAGAAAAAAAGAGAAAAAGAGAAATACCTTATTTTCATTGCTCTTCATTTTCTATATTAAAAAATGGCCACCAACAGTTAAAAGATCACGAGAATATCATCATGACCACGAAGTAGGAAAGGCAGTTCCCATGGGTAAATCACAATTCACGTGAAAACCTACAATGCATGCTGAAAATTGTATTCTTTTATTTGTTTATCTCATCTTGTAAAACATAGCAGAATTTTCATGGTGGGCCTTGATATTTAAGTGATTCATGCATGAATTTTATCGCTATCTACCAAGATCCAGCCAATTTACTGGTATAGGTCCCATTCCCATGCTTCCTTCTTCCAACCATTCTCATATTTCTCATTCATAGAGAAGCTGATGGAAAAAGCCAGACACATTAATTCCTTCCCTTGTCAAATGCCAGATGCCAGCTATTGGTGGATGTCCTAGACCTGAAAACAAAAGCTCCAAAAGAGTAAAGATAGATTTAAGGGACTTGAATCCAACCATCCAACAACAGTGTAGGGTGTCCCCATGTGTGGGATTCTTGGGAACTGGCTGGCTGCCCAACCACACATATGCCTTTCTTTGGTTGGATTGCTTCTCAAAAGACGACTCGGGAAAAATTTATCTCGTAAATTGAGAGAGATAATCTCTTTAATTTAAAGGAGTTGGAGTGATGATCAAAAATATGAGACCTAGAATTTTAAATTCAATTTATACTTTACTTGAAGAATTATTTAATCTGAATAAATAAAGAGATTTACATATACCTCAAAAAAATTAGAGACTTAAATAGCCTCTTTCTAATTTAATAAACATCAAAGTCTGTTGAAAATGGAAGAGCGCTTTGGTAAAGATAAAATGCTTACTTTCAAAGAAGGGAAGGGCATTTATATATTTTTCTGAATGTGCAGGCTATTAGGTCTATTAAGTAGATTCTGAAGTATGCTTTGAAATTTGCCTAGTTATAGACTTTGATTTATGTAGAACTTCAAAATGAAGCACCATTTAATTCTAGTCACTACCCAATTCCAAAGTTTCCAACGCCATACTGTAGAGAAACACTAAAGTCTAAAAGGGGGCGATGGAGGTCCTACGGTTGGATTTGATGGTATGCACACAAATTGACTCGAGTAATGATTGATAGATAAGTGAAGAGATTATTTAAGAGAAGTGATCCTTGATATCGGTATTTTTTATAATAAGAAATTGATAAAAATGAAATCACAAAATACATAGATTAATCATAGAAGACAGATAGACTTTTACATGATTTATCTTAAGGGCTACATCTATAGAATGTACTGCTCAATTGTACAATAGAGAAAATACTAAACTACTTATTACAAGATTTTCAACTCTGAACTCTCTGTCATCTCCTTTCTTCTCTCTCTCTTCTACACTAAGAAAGCTCCTACAAAACTCTAGAGAGAAATAGCCTTTATATATACTGGTCTTTAAATAAAGATAGACTAGACTTATTGGGCCTCACTAATAATAAACTTGGTCCAGTAAAAACCTTTTGAGCCAAATTCATCAGAAATACTGATGTTATATTTTTACTACTGATATGATGATACATGAATAAAAAGACAAGCTCAATGTTCCTAGTTAGATGGGTGCAATAAATGACAAAATGAGAAAAATTTATTTGTGAACTAAAATGAATTGTTTATATAACAAGGTCCGACATATAGAGTCAAAAAGTTATAAATTTCAAACACAGTATAGCTCGTTAAAAAAATAAAAATATAATAGATAATAAAGTAATAGACTTTATAACTTATAATATAGTTAAATAAACAAATAAAGCAACATTAAACATGGCCTAGCTTGTCGACCACAAGTTCACTGGGCTATCTGTGGATGGCAGGCACTTCCCTTGCTGTATCATTTATAAAGAAAAGACTCAAAACTGTACTCGTAAAGATATTCATGCATAAAGAAATAGTTGCAGAATGCACTTGCTGAGATCGTATCTCTCATGGCTATCTTCAATTCTCTTAGATCAATCACATACATATGTAATTGTAGAATTTTAAAGTAACAAAATAATAATAAAAACGAATTTAACTATAAATAGAACTTGGGTCATTCAGGTGAGTTGAAACTTTATTCCTAATCAAATTTGAATTTGAGTTTAAAATTTCAATTACTAGTAGTTAGAACTAAATTAAACAATATAGTCTATTTCATATTTAGGTTAAGTTAGTCAATTTATCAACACATCATCATCATCATAATCTAGTATCTTATATATTTAGAGTCAATTTTAGGAATTATTCACCAATTTAGCTTATCATAAGTTATACTAACAAAAGGTCGAAATATCAGCCGATACATATCGTATTGGCCGATATGTATCGGTATTTTAATACCGAACGATATCAGCCGATACGATATGTATCGGCCGTACATAAATATTATAGGCCGATATGGCCGATATTCATAAATATCGGTATTTAAAAATTTATTTTTTTTATTTTTTTTAAAAACACCGATACCGTTTTTCCACGATTTTTTGCGGTTTTTAACGGTTTTTTGCAGTTCATCACGGTTCGTCCGATATGGCTTTTACGGTTTTTTGCGGTTCGTTACGGTTCGTCACGGTTTTTGAGGTTTTTTCACGGTTCTGATATCGGAGGAGAGAGAAATGCCGATATCGAAGGAGAGTTAAAATTATCAGCCGATATATCGGCCAGGGCATTTTTTAAACCCCTGATACCAACATTAATTCTACAATTTAATGTCATTTTTTCCTTCTTTTTTATGTTTTTAGTGTTAGATCTCTCCTTCTATTGTCTTTGATCTATAATATCTAAATTTTATGCCCTGGAGCCATGTCCACTCTTTCACAAATTTGACCGAATCACTTTAAACAAATTTTTCTAAGTTTGTTATCTATGAGGTTATTTTTAAATCATTTATAATACATTTTTTTTTTACCTTTATCTTTAATTTTAAATTGAAGTTACACTTAATTTGACGCTATCTATTATTATATAATCACATCATTTTCTCTAATTAGACCCTCAACTTTAACAATCGTTTTACACGTGAAATGTGGCGATGTTAGTATGTGGTGGATGACGATGGTTACTTAAAATATCATGATTCAAGAGAGATCCAATTGATTTGAAATGTGGAAGACTAGCTGCCGTATGCGAGGCAGACATAGAAGACTCTCGAACATTCTAAAGGGGGAGCACCCTTCTTTTCTCCCTTAATCCATCCCAAATCCTTTTTCTTTTTATCTTCTTAAGCTAATGCAGACATAATCTACATATCCAAAATAATAATAATAATAATAATAATAATAAAATAAAAAAGCCAAACCATGAAAATGCCCATACTTTTATGAAAAATCACCTCCAAAATGCCCTCCTTGAAAGAGAAAAAGATGAAGATGGCTACGAATATATACGAAAGGGGGAACATATTCATCTAAAAATGATGAGAATCCTTTACCATTATGTACTAAAGTAAACCATGTGCCTTCACGATAAGAAAAAAAATGAAATTAATAATCAATGCGGCGATTTTCTTCTTCTTCTTCTTCTTTTTTTTTCACTTGGGTCGAGAGAGAAAGGCATTTATGGTCAGATTTTAAATTTAAAAGATTTTCCTTTAATAGATTCTGTGTCAAGTGAGAAATTATTTCGCTTCTCCTGTCTCCTGCCATTGTTGCAGGTGAGTTGAACTTTGCCTGCTCGTCTGCTTGACGAGGAAAACTCTCTCTATGTTCAGTGAAAGTCATCTGAAGATCAAAAGCCGCCGTTTCATAGAAATTCGGTAGCCATTTAATAATAAATAGATGGGATTTATAAAAAGTTCTAAAGCTATTTCATGTAGACTAAGGAAATCTTCTAAGTAGACATGATGGCTGGCCTCATTTAAATGGAGATTATTGAGGCTGTGAACGAATCCAACATTAGAAATAAAACTAATCTTACAAATATAGAAAACCACCCGTTATAAATCTCACGTATCAGATAAGTTTAAGAGAAGTCAACGTAAAGTCTTCTAATCTAGTATTGTGAATTTAGCTAAATTTTTATAAATTCATATCATATTATTAAAAGTGAAGATTTCTATATCATTAAAACAGCTCTAATCAAAATGAAAGACCTTTATTCTTTATTCTTATTCACTGCAATATGCCTGGCAATGTACCATTTGCACCATCACCCTTTATTATTATTATTATTATTATTTTTGTGTTGCATTGGTGCAAGAGAAAGCCTAAACCCAATTGACTGTGTCGAAAGGGCCACAGAAGAGGAGAGAAGGGAAATCCATTTCCACTCATTGGGAGAAGAAGAGACTTTTGCTTTTTCTCTTCTTTGTTTTTTTTTTTTTTTTCCCTCTTATTCTCACTTCTTTTTTTCCCTTTATTTTAATTTACGGCTTTCACTTTACAAGCAGACTTTTACAGAAGACTTAAACAGTAATTGTTGCAGTGATTGCTCCCTCTTTGACCTTTGAACTGAAGGGGGAAAACCATGGCACGCTTGGAATGGACATGGTTGAAGTCATTATGGTGTGTGAGTTTGGGGATGCAGTCACATGAGTGAATGGGAAACGCATGCTCCACGCCTTACTCCCCATGCAGATGACACCATCATTTCTCTACAATCTAATGGGCTACGCTCTAATAGGGACAAGATCGTTGAAATTCCTGTTCTTGTTTATAATGATTCTATATGTATATATCGATGGAATTCTGTTGTTGTTTAGGTTGGAGACCTGTTGCAAACGAGTCATATATTGAAAGTATAGAGAAAGATTTAGTGGTTTATAAATGATCTAAGTCATTCTACCTAATGAGTTAGTATTTTGGACAGGATACCTAAGTCCTAATAAGTGGTATCAGACAAGTCTAAAGTTATCTTATATAGACTCAGGAGATTCTTCAGACAAATGAGTTAGATACCCTCATTCGAGGGAGAGATTATTGGGGTTGGCTCTAACCAGTCTCACATTAAAATTGTAAAGGAATTTATAATGGATTTGGATCAATCCACTTATCAAACTAGTTTTTGTTAACTGCCTAAAAGATAAACTGGCAGACAGAAGAGAGAGAGAGAGAAAGTCAACATGGTGATGGATTGGTTTGGTGCATGGTCTAGACCTGACGTTATGGTTGAGGACCAACCTAACCATTCTAGTGGTCCGTACCGATCTCCATGATGGAGTGAGCAATGAGTAGAAAGATACTAGGAGATAGAGACTTTAGGCTTGTGGTTAAAATGTGTTGTACATAGTGAATCAAAAATAATATAAACCTGTTTTCAAATTTTAACATTAAAACTGTGATCAAAAGTTATTAATAAATGTTTGATCCACACGTATCAACTATCAAGTGTGAATAAATGTTTTAATCAAAATAATTTTACTATCTCCAAGAATAGGTCGTAATATTCTATACTTTATACATCTTTCATTATTTTATTTTTTTGGTAAATCTAGAAAATTTTCAAAAATACAATATATAGATAATATTAAATGTAACTATGAAAATACCTCTATAACCTAAAGTTAGGTCCATTGATCTATATTGCAATGGAATAAAAACATCAATAAAACACCGTCCTTTTTGTGTTTGTGGGAGAAATATGCCATGAATTTAATTCATACAAGAAAGTTAAACATTAAAGCAAGCCTTTACATGATTCAGGCGATGAGATAGAAATAGTTTCAGGCTGAGCCCATATTCCATGAAGATCTACTCTTATGGGCTGGGCTCCTTAGGCTTTTAGGATTTTGGGCCAGGCTCGTATAATACAGATGACAATAATCTGGGATTCAGCTAGGCCGAGGCCTAAACCAAGCCCTATTCTTATATGTAGGTTCTTTGGGCCTTTGGGCTGAATAATCATTCCTACCCAACAATCCAAATTATATTGCTAGCACATCCATGCGTGATTCAAGTTGCAGGTTGACTGAGTTCTAGCTAAACTCACGTTGAGGTGGAGGATGGGCTAAGCTCAAATATGCCTGGACTAATCCGGCCTCAGGTCAGTCTTTGACCAGCATAAAGTTAGGCTTCAGTCTCAGTAAAGGCACTAAAATCATAGCCCAATTAAAAATCAAATTGAACTCGGTCCTATCCAGATTAGCCTGGCCATCTAAAATTTATAAATAATGTAAATAGTTAAATATTTATAAAATATAATATATGATAACTACTAGGATTGGAAGAATTATTCTCAATTCAAACTATTACCTAAGCTACCCAGCATACCAGGTTAGTCCTACACTTGTCATTCATGTCAGATTTGTAATACGTAAAATTTTAAAATTCATTGCTCTCATAGACGATATAAATGAATGAAAATGAATTTGATAATGCAAGCGGAAACTTTTCTGCTGTCATGGGATTCAAACTGTGGCGAATCCAAGCCCGAAATGGCCTGAATTCAGGATGGATTAAGTGTGACATCAAGCTTGGTCTTGGTAGGGCCTCCTGTGGTTTCATCTGGGCTGAGTCTGGGTTCGGCTCAAAAGCACAAATTCGGGCCTGGATCCAAAACTTTTAAAGGCATTATCCGGTTTGCTACAGGCCTAACAGAGAGAAACATGAGCCCAACTTTGCCCAAAATGAATTTGGGCCAGGATTATATAATGGAAAACTTTGTCTTGGGCATGAGATAAGGTTTAAGGTATAGAAATTCATCCAAGGCCTTTAATGTCCTGGTCCCATTATTAGATGGTTGCAAAATGCTTTAGGACCAAATTATTCCAACCCATTGCCTTGGAGGCCCACCATCCCTGGTGGTTTGCTCCATTCTAATTGAAAAGTTTTTTTTTTTAATCCTCTTTGTTTGTTTTTATTATTATTTTAAGTCAGGGCTGATTAATATACTTCATCTAGTCAAATCATTTTCATTATTGCAGATTCATATTGTCAACCAACACTTTCATAGGTAGTGATCTAAAAGTATTGCAGAGGTTTTAATCATTAAAACAGCATTTCAATTAGTAATTTAATTCAATATCATTATTATAAGATTAGTTTTCACTTTGCAGTCCACCCATCACAGAGATAGTTTCAGGTCCACGTATTTTTATAGTAATGGATGCATTAGGGCTTGCCAGAATTGCCTTTATAAGTTGATTGATAAATTAAACCATACTTATAAGTTCTTCAAATTTAGAAATTAAAATAATTTAAAATGATCACAACTTGTGGAACTTTAAAAAAAATGACTTGATTATCATTTTAGTTTTCAAAGTTTAATATAGAACTTATTCTATATATTTTGACTGTCATTCAGTGGAATAAACACAAGGAATAATACAGTAAATTTTGTTATTTTCTCTCATTTTCTAACAAGAACAAACTAAGAGAAACACCGTTAACGTGGCTTGGCCGTGTAAATAGAAGTTCAGAGACAATCCAACTACATAAAGTAGAAAGGTTACAAATAGTAGCCACAAGGAGTACGAGTACCCTTCCACTTTTGAAAACCCTTCATATATTCATAATACTTACGATAACCTTTGGTCCCGGGTAACCCTGCAAAATTTACCCTTCATCCATATGCAGCCTAGGTCTTAACAAGGTCTGATTTCACAGTCTCTTTTTCGCACACACATCTACTTCTCGTGAGTTGATTTCTCTATTCAATTTGTATTTATTTCAAGTTGATCTCACCATTAGATTAAACATCTAATCAAAACTTCATTTTTATTATTAATTTTTAGACCGTTGAAAATTATAGCTTTTAAACTCCGATTCACAAAGGAGGCTATCATCTTAAAAAAAATTTTCCAACCTACCTATTTCTATGCATTTAGCTCAACTCCCATGAGCTCTGAAAAACTTAAAACCTTACTCTCAAGCATAGAAAGATAAAAGTCGGTGGTGGGTCAGATCTCTTCTCAGCAACATCTTTAATTCAGTGGTTTATCATTTTTAGTAATTCCCACTGGGTTTTTATTAGGACTTTTACTATTATTATTATTTTTTTTTTTTAGCTAATCTTGAATGATATACCACATATTCTGATTTTGAGGCACTTGATTGATGTCAAATTAATTTTCACATATGAACAGATATCATACATGTTGTAGTTCTCATATCAACTGATATGGTCTGACAGATAGATGCAGTTATTTTTCAAAATATTATGAAAAATAAAATAAAAAACAATAATACAATGCAGTACCATGTCAGTATTTAAAATATTTGGTTTTCTTATCTTTAGGGAACTTAAAATATTTTAAAATAAGAATATTTCTAAAGAATTCATTCTTACATGTTTTTTATTAGACATAATTGAGAGATACTTTCTAATATTTGGGTCATGTCTAATAGTTCACACTTCACAGCTATCTCGAATACAACTAAAATATTATATTAGAATATAAAGTTGCTTAAAAATTAAAATAATTTTTAATTCATTATATTTTTCACACCAAATTCATTTACAATGCACCACAGGCCAACTTCTGTAACCATGTTTCTTCTAAACATGAATAGAGTCCATATGGTGATAAAGGGCCAAATCTAAGAAAATTTAGATCTAATATTATTTGATACAATTTTACGGTCAAATTAAGTATTATAGGTAAAACATATTTATTAATAATTTCATTTTTTTTTATTAAATTAAAATTAATATATATTTTTAAATAATTTAATCATTTTCACAATAACCTATCTAACTAACTAGAATAAAATTTCAAAGACTCTTTATAACTAAAATATTAAAGAATTTAATTATGTAGGACACTTTTTATCTCCTCCGACGACAGCCGCCTATGCCCTAAGACAGCCCCGTGTCCAACCCACTTTTTTCAACGAGCCACCAACATTGATTAATGCTGGGCTCTCATTACCGTACATTGCATTTCACATTGGTTTGCTTCAGCGACTTGAGTCATTAATTAAAGGCATCAGCCGACGGTCCTAATCTGCATACGCTCTGTTTTGGTTACAGAGAAAAGTCTGCATCCCCAACATTGTCACGTGGTTTATCGAATGCTTCTCCATACTCTTATCTCGTGCAGATTGGGTCTATAGAGCATGGGTGATGGGTCACCCATGAGTTTGCACATGTGGAGTGATGGCTTGGGCCTCTTGATAAACATGGCCTCACTTTTTGTATTATTTTGTAATTTTAATCATTATTCTTTTGAATTCTCTACAAAACTTCAAAACTCCATTAATAATACAAAATACACAAAATTCATGAGCTAACAAATTTGATATTTAAAATTAAAATTATCATTTTTCAGTGTTTATCACTATTTTTAAATGAATTTTTATTTTCATGAAATTATATTATATTATTATTTAAAACACTAAAAGATAGTATTGAGTAGCGTGTGCCCTCATTTTATGACCCAACTCACAGAATGCCATAAATAATATGAGTCTACTGATCTGCCCTTATACAGTTGGACTCTACCCATTCCACATCGCTGACTACAATTTTTTTCCGGCCATTGTCGTCGTCTTTTACATACTAAGACACGTTTATTTCTAAACCACTTTAAAAGGGAAATGGCCCATTGAATCAAGATACTCAACAATCATGACTCCTCAAGCAAAACATCAGCCGTCTCTTTTATCAAACTCCACGCATCTTCCACGTGGCCCTCTTTTGTTAGTGTCGAACCCACAGAAAATCTCAACACATAGACCCCACCCAAGACAGTGTGAGTGATGTAAACCCGCCCAGTTGAGTTGATGGACTCCAGCAGTTTCTTATTCAAGTCATCCAACGAGTCGACTCGACCAGGTGGGTTCAACCGGAAGCAAAGCAGCGCAAACCGCCTTGGAACAAAGATCTCGAACCGATTGTCGGCATTGACGGGCTTCGAAAGCCTTCGCCATCTTGACATCAGTGCGGATGTGGGCCTGGAGATTCACCACCCCATAGCTCCTCATCACTAGCCAGAGGCGGATCGCTCGGAACCGCCGGCCCACCCCGATTTGCCAGTCTTTGTAGTCGACTACCAAGTTTGACTCGCTGGGTTTGTTCTTTAAGTACTCAGGATCGATGCCGAGTCCTCTCACCAGCAGATCCGGGTCCTTGACCCACAAGCAGCAACAGTCCAAGTACATCAAGAGCCATTTGTGTGGGCTTATACTGACCGAGTCTGCCCGTTCCACTCCATCCAAGTAGTGTCTGAACTCCGGGCAGATGCAGGCGCTGCCCGCATATGCTGAGTCCACGTGGAGCCACGTGTCGTACTTTCCTGCCACTTCAGCAAGGGCTTCGACCGGATCAACAGCCGTGGAGGATGTGGTCCCCACGGTAGCACATAGATAAAGTGGGACCAACCCAGCTTTCACATCAGCCTCCATGGCCTCCATGACTCGGATCGGGTCGAGAGAGAAATCCATTTCCCTGCATGTTTCTATGGACCTGATATTGGAAGGAAGAATACCGGCGATCTTGCATGCTTTGACGTAAGTGGAATGGGTCTGGTCGGACCCGTAGACGACGAGCTTGCTTATATTCTCCTTGCCAATCCTTTCAAGGGACCGATCGCGGCGGCGACGAGGGTGCAAAGGATCGCCTCGCTCGTTGTCCCCTGTATGACACCACCTCCGGTGCCGGCGAACATGAAAGAGTTGGGCAGCTTCAGCAACTTGGCAAGCCAATCCATGACAATGCCCTCGAGCTCGGTGGCAGCCGGTGACGCCAACCAGTTGAACCCAACAGAGTTGAATGAAGTGCACAACATCTCGCCGAGGAATGCTGCCGTGCTGACAGTCGCCGGGAAGTATGCAAAGAAGTTCGGGCTCAGCCAATGCGTCATGCCTGGTATGATATCTTTGTGCACGTCTTTTAGGATTTCTTCCAGTGGTTCGGGATCGTACGGGGCAGATGCAGGGAGGCGTGTCCAGAGAAAACCCGGTTCGACCTGGCTGAGAACCGGGTAGCTCTCTATGTTCTTGTAGTAATCGGCAATGAAATCAACGGTGATGTGGGCTTGTTTTCTGAACTCTTCAGGATCCAATGGCTGGAAACCATCATGGAAAGATACTGGGAAATCAGTGTCAAGACTACCCATCTGTTGTTTTCCAAGGCAAAGAGATGATTAAAGAAATGGAAAGTGAGAAGAGAGCTCAAAGATGCTGATTTAATAGACGTGAGCCTGATACTGCAAACTAGTGGGTACAATTCTAATAAATGAGCTCTTAGCCAAGAATTATTTTATTTGGCATATTCGACTCACACTTTACTAACTTTGATACAATTGAAATATGTTAAAAATGTAATATGAAGTATCAAAATTCCAAGCTAAATGGAAAAATAAAATAAATTAGTAAAAATTATATATCAAACGTCCAATTGCATAGATTACTACTAAAAGGTGATATTTTTGACAAATTAAATACGAGGTCTATTAATACATTAGACACGTTCATCTGAAATTAAAACTTGAAAAGGAAATTGATATCGCACTGTATATCATGTATCATTTATTGGGAGTTGGACTTATAAAATAGTTTTTTCGACATGTGATTCACGAAAGTTATAAAGTTTAAAAATTAAAAAATAATTTAAAATCGTGAAATTTTAAGATATTTCAAAATATGGCTTGATTGATTTAATAAAGATGAAAGTTATCTCATCACCCAACATTGCCTAACATTTGATAACTTAACTTGCACGTGTACAACAATTACTTGTTGGTGTTTCTATCACTTTTGTCCATATTGTCATTATCTGCATTAGGATAGGATATTTGGTAGGTATTTTTGTTTCTCTTAAAGTGTTCATTTCTCTTACGACACTCGATTGACGTCACTACATCCGCAAGCTTCTCTATCCACGTAAAATAAATAAATTTAAGGAAAGTGATCCTTTAAAGTAGAGTGAGAATCAAACATAACTCCCACCTTTTTAAAGTGGGTTCTATCCATCACTTTAAACCTTTTTAATTATTCCTTGTTCCCAGCACCTCTTATCATCCAGCTCTTTAGAAGATCACTTTTCTTAGTTTCAAATCATTACATGATTCTAGTATACCAAATCCACCCTTTGCAACTCTATGGACCCTTGATTTTATGGTGCATAAAATGAGCATTAGTGTCCAAACATTGAGATGAATTTTAATTCAATGGAATATATAATTTTGTCAAAATAAAATGAACATGCAAAATCAAAAGTAATTGAAATTATTTTCCCAATAAAAATTGTAGAATGTAAAATGACTGCATATTAAAATTGTTTCTATTGTAAATATGGAGAATATTATTTTCTCTTCACATCTTTTCTCCTATAATTACCAAACAAGATCATCAGAACCCCTCAACACGAAAAACCCCAAACTTAAGAGAATCCTCAATATAAAAAACAATTACAAAATTTCCCCTCATCCAAACACAACCCTCTAATGTAATTCTAGAAACTCAAATCAACCGAACTATTCTTGCAGATTTTTACATAAAAGATAAAATTACTAAAAATTATATAATTAATAAAACATGAAAATGAAAATATTCTTCATAAATAATTGTGAGGACTCTAATAAAATAGTAAAAAACTATACATTATCTATATCTCCATAATCATCATCAAAATGAACAAGATGATTTGCAATGAAAGAGGTGTGAGAGCCTCAGAGGACACCAAAGTGTTTGGTATGTAATTCAATTTCAACACTAAAAATATTTACAGAAATAATACGTTTTATTTGTTCGAATGGTTAGGTATTCTCATCTTTTATAGAAGGTATTACACTCAAAATTTTGGAACGTTTAACCTGATTCATGGTGCTTATGGGTGATATCATGGATCCGATATTTTATCTATAATCACCACAAAATTGTGGTGAAATCGGTGGGTTGCTATATATTAAAAAAAAAAAATTTATAGGAATAAGTGCGAATAGGCTGAAAATAGATGACTGTCATTAGCAAATGGTGATGGTAAGAGTGGTCAAACAAGGGCATCTGAGTTGACTCGAGTGTTGCAAGAATTGAGAGAACAACTCATATTGATTGGAGGGTTACAACTTCTTTTATAAACACGTGGGAACACTTCTGGAAGTGATTTGTGATGTAAGGGATGATGTTCAAGTTAGTGAATTTGGGCTTTTGGATTAACTAATTTTGTGTTAAGTTGGATCGCACATTTAGATGAATTGGTTTCTTCGATCGTCTCTACAAATGTGTATCAATGTCTAAGTTTAAGGGATGTACTTTTTTTTTTTTTTAATATAGGTATACACATCTCACACTGAAGGTGAGATTAATCTCATGAGCATATATAAACCTCACAATCTACACAAACTGATTTAGTCAATGGAGAGTGGTTTAGAGGAGTTGATCATGAATCAAATTGAAGATACAAATAGACTAGACTTGTCCCTGGACACAATTAAAAAATTCAAAAAATAAAATAAAACTCAAGTGAGTCGGTTTGAGTTGACTCTACTTAGTAAGATTTTGAATTTAATGAATTACTGAGCTTATTGAATTGAATTAGAAATCTTTTTTCAAATTACTTAATGAGATTTCTAGACAAATCTCATTTCGAGTTTTCAAACAATTGCGATGGGTCATGCTATTATGGTCCCCTGCAATAATGAAGAATTGATGGGATGGTTGGTTTGTATGTACCGTGGTGAGGTGTCTACATACTTTTAAGGAAGTTATTTTCAATTTGTGTACCACACTAATTAATTGCATTGATAGATATACAAGTATCGTATGTCAGTTTTAACATTTTGCAATAAGCAACATTTTAGACTGTTAGCAAAATGAAGAATGCTGACGGAAATTTGGCACATTTTGGGCCCATTTTTTATTTTATAGTTAAACCAATTTTAGTCAGAATTTGAGCATTTATGTCAACAAAAGGACTCAAACTGATGGGATTTGTTACCAAAATAATATAATAATGGTTTGATGGGTCACCAGTTGATGCTTGTGACATGGACCTTGGACCCCACTTAACTATAGAGCAAGTAAAATGAAAAATAATGAAGTGTATTTGTCTACACCATAACTGCTTAAGAATGTCAATAACATCACATGTGGGAATTACTCTAATGAAAATAAACTACTATCACTCAATTCAGATCAATATTCACTTGGACTATAAGTTGAAGAGACCATTTCACATTGAAGATAAGATTAATTCTATGGGCATCTATAAACCTTCCGATCTATATACACCAATTGAGTTTATGGGAAGTGATCTGTTGAGGTTAAACAATAATTGAACTCAATACCCCACTTCATAAAGCGAATTTCTTGACCATCAGGTCAACTCCACGACTCACTAACTATTTATCTCACACACTCTTCTGTTTTGAACACACAAGCTTTGTAAATGTATTAATAAACTGATTTATTTATAGTTTTCCGTTTCTACAGGTATTCAATATATATATATATATATAGAAATAATGGCTGTGGTTACCATGGTAATAGCAAATAATAATATACACGTCATTGCAAATAGGCTATACTCGGCCCCAGCATGGCTCTAAGATGGATATGGGCCAATATTTTAAGCTTTAGGCCTAAGCAGAACACAGATACTATCTGGCCCAATAGCTAAATGAATTAGGTTGGACTTGCACTTGCTTAAAAGCTAAATATGTCCCAAACTAGCAAATTCATTAATTACCATGAAGCTTTTATGTGGGCTTTTTTTAAGCATGGCCCAACCCTGCAAGAAATTGTTGGGCTTGGACAAGATTTAGCCTGACAAATTTCAATTTTGAAGCCCTAATAATGAACAAAGGATTGGTTTCAACATGGGATTACAAATTTTTACCATGGATTTGGGGGGATTTTTGGAGGATCATAACAAAAAGTCTTAGCTTCAAACAAGTGCCCAAACCATTGGTACATCCATCTTTTACCATATGAATGATCTATTAAAATCCATTAGCCCATGGAGCAGACATCCACTGACCAGGGCCGTCCATTCCAGCCCATTGAAACTACTTTACATATTTAATAATTTAATCTACAAAAATAAAATAATGGGTCAAATTAAAACTCTATTACACTCTTCCATCTATTTAGCCAAGACCATAAGGCCATGAACATTACGTGCGTGATGAAATCAGGGGTAAAAAATTTATGTTTACTGAGATATCGGTGTCTCGAAATCAGCCGATTTCGATCGATTTCTCTCTCTTTTTTTTAAAAAAAAATTCTCGGTGTGTATAGGCCGATAGTTCGGGTTGGACCCTGGATGAAACCCAATAAATAAGTGACCACTGTTCGTGACTCAATCAAGCCACGGTAGAGCAGTTACACCGCAGCAAAAAACGATGGCAAATTCGCAAAAAAGTGAAAGATGTGTGGGCATTCTGTACAGCCGGACCATGAGATATTTGTAGCAGGGTTTAAGATATGAGATAGCAGTTAGCAGTAGGGTTTTTGGGCGAGAGATGAAAGGATTATAAAGCGGGTGGAAAAGCCGCACGCTTTCGTCTTCACACGAAAAAATCTCCCTTGGTAGAATGAAGAAGAAGAAGACGAAATGAACCAAAGCCACAAATACAGAACTCTAATCCTCTCCTCACCATTTCCCTAGGTACAGATAAGAAATCAGCTTTCAGTTGTAACTGTAATTAAGCTTATAAGAAAGGTCATGATTCCGTACCTACATTCATATGGTTACTTATGGCTGTTACTTGGAACTACATTCAGAGAAACTTTTTTGTTTAGCTTTCACAATATCTGAATTCTGAATAATTTGTCTTTTTATCGTGAAGAAATCTTAAGTTCATGGAAAGTGAAGAGGTCGCAGCAAAGCAAGAGAATGGGGCAAAGAGGAAGAGCCAGTTCCAACTTGAATCTCTGGAAAGCTTCTATTTGGGTATCTTTATTTTTGCCTACTTTTGGAAAATGACTTCCATTTCAATTCTGCTATTTTTCAATAGTATCCTTTGTAATGATTGGCTTCCTCTCGAGTCCTTATCACACCATCTTTACAGTAGCTTCCCTTAAATGAGACCTTTATTAACAGTTGAATGTTTGCATTGAAAATTTAGGACTGCCACTAGCATGTTTTCAACTCCAAATCATAATTTTATTCTTTCGTAATTATCATTGTCATCGTGGTCGTTAAAGAGATGTGGGTGAATGGTGGGCCTGATCATCATATGCAATCCACAGCTAAGTTTGGCGACTCTCCGCATTATTGGGATTCTTATATTAAACTTTGATGGCTTATGGACCAGAAATCAAGATATGGAGGTGTAATTCACTACTCCAATTCTGTAGGGTTCGCTAATGCTAGAACTGATGCATTAGCAAGAAGAGGGATCCATCCTTTATGGTATTCATTAGCTGTGATATTCTTGTTTTCTATTCTAGGTTTTTCTCATCAGTGGTAGAGTAGTTGGCTGGGTTATTTTTCCATATAAAAAAACAGAATCATTTAAAACCATCATCATTGTCAGAACCACTTCACCACCATATGAGATTCGCTTTTTGAGTTATGATTTTCCAATCTGCCTTATCATAAATCATGGTTTCCATTACTTCACAATCTATCATTTCCTTTGCCCTTCAGTCCAACTTTTAAAAGCGTTCCTCTACTTTGTGTACCTTCTACTTGCAAACCCTCAAGTTCTTTGAATTGGGGTTGTTTCTAATGGTCAACATATGTGCACAAACCATCTTTTTGTTTTGTTTTTGGATGACATGTGTATCTCCACCCCCACAAGGGAGGTGAGACTAATCCCAAGGATACACGAAACCACTCTCAAGCCTTGTATATCAAGTAAACTGAGAGGAGTCGAATCCAAGACCTCTAGTCTAATCCTCAGCTTAGACCAATTGAGCTACCTCGTGCAAAAACCATCTTTTAATTTATCTTAAAATGGCATTCTCCCATTTCTGACTTATATAGGTCCCTTCTAATGTCTCTTTGATGGTCATTTCTAATTCTATCTTTAACTGTTACTCCATATTTCTATCTGGCAAGAGCATGTGGCATGATTGCTAAGTGCTCATTGTAGGAATCATGAAGGTTGTAGGTTTGAATCATATAGTGTCATGTAGGTATTTAGCCCATAGAAAACAATTTGTGAAATCCAATTAAGACTGCTAACCCTAGATAGATGGGATAAATGACCTTATAAAAATTTTAAAAAAGAGAAAAAAATTACTATGCGAAACTATCCTAGCATCCCAATTTCTGTTGCTATATTCTTATCATCTTTTCTTTTCTTTACCATCCAACATTCAGCTCTACAAAGCATCGGTCTGATAACAGTTATTTTTGTTTTCCAATTACAGAAAATAAATATCCATCGCAAGATGCAATGCAGAATTATGCTTTTTCACTGAAGTTGACATATAAGCAGGTTCGTAGTTGGTTCGTTGAGAGGAGGAGGAAGGGGAAAAGGGAAAAAAAATTAGTTTGTTCGAGTGGGAAAACAGTGTCTGGAAATCGTGAGTCTCAGCCACCGGTTGGCATCATGGCTAGAGGTAGCAGAAATGAAACACATAAGCAGAGTACTATGGGTCAGAGAGGACTAAAGACCCAAAATGTAAAATTGAACCAGTCAAAGAAGAATAGCAAATCAGTGCATGCCAAGGGTCTGCAAACGAAAAAATCCATGGTTGGAATGAACTGTAAGCAAAAGACACAACTTTTCCAGCTTCAAGATTTGTTGACGCATGATTATATTTTGAGAAGAGTGTTCCGCAAAGATGGCCCTCCTCTTGGTGTTGAGTTTGACTTTCTTCCCATGGGATCATTTGGCAATCGTTCAGGTATTTTCTAATCTGTTTCCTATTCTCATCCACTATGACACGATCCACTATGACACGAATCACTTAGAAACAGTTCTACTTTTCTGGCTGATATATTGATGATAATGCTTGTTCATATGGAGAAGGAAATGTGCAATTTATAACGAAAAGATATTTCAGTAAAAAGCCAAATTGGATTTTATTAGTAGTCAAAATGTTCCTTTGAGTTAATTGTGTTATCTTCATTGGTGTATAAATCAATCTGTATGTCTTATAAAGATTGATACTTTTTGTTTCCAAAAATTCAAACCTGGATGGGGGGCACTGATAAACAAAACTTGCCCATTCAATTGTTAAATTTTTTGCTCTGTTTTGTGACGACATTGTGAGATGATGGGTTATGATGTTGACAACTTCTACTTGGTTCTCAGTGTTTGCAGTTTCAAAAGAGAGGCGAAAGTTGTCTCGTTATTTTTACCTAGAGCAGCACTTGGGATGTGGAATGTTATGCGTGACTTGTATGTAACTTTTGTAGACCAAAATTTAGAAAATGGAACCCAATCTTGTATGATTATTCCTGTTTTCAGATCTATTCTGATGTTATATTTTATCAAATAATACCTTCTTAAGTGTCGAATGGTTGGAAACTTTATTTGTCAACAGGAGCACTTCATCAAAATAAATAAATAAAAGACAAAAAAAAGGCTTGGCAGGTGCAGTCTATCAATGATTTCTTGTTTTGAGATCTGTCATTTTGTCTCTTCTTCTTTTTTCTGCTAATGTTTGTCGTTGGCACTTGGAACCCAGTAACCATGATGATGCCTATGCTGAATGAGTTTTTACTGCATGAATTGCATAGTAGACTGCTCTCGATAAAAAGAAACGAAAATTTCATGGTAGCATTTTCATTGCTCTTACACCTGTAGCATAAATGGCAATTCTTAATTGTTGTACGACAAAGGTTGCAAGTTCAAGTCATGCTACCATCTAAAAAGGATACATTTGTTCTCTCTGTACAGCACATCAATTGATGAGATTATGCTACTTTTTTCTTCTTGAGCATTTCATGTATTTTATCAGTACTGACTAGGGATTTGCTTTTGTGCCCATTTCCATAGGTCACTATCCAGTTGCTGTTTGGGCATTTCATGTATTTGATTATTAGTAATTGGGGGGTTTGCTTTCTTGCCTATTCCTGTAGGTCACTACCTAGTTACTGTTTGGGTATGTCTCAAAGACCCCTGCATACCCCTTAAGTCTGCATACCAATGTGTCCCCGTATTTGGCCCTACCTATATGGGACCATGAGATGGTCAGTTGGAAGGTCTCTACAAGAAATGGCTTGAATGGATTACTATTTGAGTATGGTTTTGAAGGCTATATGGATTAGTGGGGCCATAGAACATGTTTCAATTCAATTGTGCTCGGAATTTGCTCAAATCTTGTAGTAGTGATCCAATTCTAATGGGTTTAGGCATGTGATGGGGGAAGTGGAGCAAACGAGGTCCATTTTAGTGTGCACAGGATAAGTGGTTTGAAGGAATCCTTTATATATATTGGAAATGGTAACATGTTTCTGTCTTGGAAGATTTGTGGTTGCGACAGTCAGCACCTACTGACTTTGTTATAAGTTCATTGTCATGTCAAAAGCTGCAGTCACTATCCAGTTGCTGTTCTTTTCACTTGCAAGATTTTGTGATACAGTGATGCTTGATTTTTTTTTTTTTTTGGAAAGTTGATGCTTGATGTTGCAACTTCTATTTTCACCCGTCTCACTGCTTAATGATTGAAGTTCAATTTCTTCCAATTTTCTTTTATGTACTAAATGTTGCCATAGTTTTTTATTTTTTAATTCCAATTTCCTTTACATTTTTTCATAGGACCAGGTACTCTCTCTACTTCTCAAGACAACCAAAGAGTGCCTAAAAGAAGAAAGGTAGTTGTTAATATTTTCACAATTTGCTTTGTTATTTATTTTATTTAAATTGTTCATCATTTGATGGCACAACGAATAATACATGTTCATCACGACAATCAAATTTATAAATTATTTGAGTTTGGAGCTCTTGGAACTTTGGATGTTCTTTAAAATTAATGGGCATGTTTAACTTACTTCTTTTCAAGCAATCAACTTGTCGGTTACTAGTGGATGTTTAATATTCTTCCTTTGGTTTCATATTGCACACTATTATGATACTTCTTTCCTTAATTATAAGCAATCTATGGAGCCCATTATTGTTATTCATGGGCGAGCTGATTGATGTCACTTCTAAGTTTTCAAGTATTTTCACCTTTTTTTTTTTGCAACAGTAACATATGGTTTCATTAAATGATTAAGAGGTACAAGAGAGATAGACCACGTATAGGAGAGTATAGATGGCTGTCAGAAGAAATACAAACAAGAACATCTAAAAACCATATGTAAAGTACACCGTATACAACATAGATACAATATGGAGTTCCCCATCTCCCCATACACCCAAAGAGAGACATGATTAGAGCTGCGCCATTGCGGGTCTATGTTTTAGTACTCCCACTTTTGCTAGAAAATTAGCAATACTGTTCGCCGACCGAGGAGCGTGTGTGAAGGTGATATCCCCTGTCCTACACAACCTTCTAATGTCCCTAAAAATGGTAACCAGTTTCCATGGGGGGGATTTCCTATTACTAGCCCAGGAGAGACATTTATCGAATCTCCTATAGCCAACCTATCAAGTATTTTCACCTTGAATCGATCTTTTTGAGGTTCATAGTTGTAATTCCATACATGTGACTTAACCCACTAAAGTGGATTAACCCAACCTAGTCCAAGTCACATGGGTATGGCTACATTTGTCAGAATCTGATTTGGTTATGGATGTTTGATTTCACAAATTTCAAAAATAGCATTAGTGGATTTGCCATGACAATTGGATAATTTAAATAAGTATATACCTAGGGCTAGGGGAATCCCTTGAAAAGCTTTCTCCTCAACCAATGCAGCCTAGGTGACCAATTGAATTTGGGACCATCTGGTCAACCTAGCCCTTGATCTAAAGCCCAAAGTTGCAAGGATATAGAAGGAATGTTTTAAATTGATGGTGGGGATCACCTAAAATTGGTTAAAAAACACATCACCTGGATGTATTGTGCCCCTGGACACATCACCAGGATGTATTATGCCTCTGGACACATCACTAGGATTTTTTGTGCCCCTGGTCTCTTTCTTTCTCTCTCTCTCTCTCTCTCTCTGATACTTACTTCCTAATGATGTTACTGGGAGGCTAGAAAATAGTTAGCATGCCAAGTAATATTTTCCTTTGGTATCCTCCAAAACTGTCATAATTCATGATATGATCTTTAATCTGATGTAGCTGTCATATTAAAAGATGCTGACAGTCACCATATACCCAAAATGAATTCAAATTTTACGTTATATTTGTTTTTATTATTTACTTTATATTTCATCCTTTCTAAGAAACTTACTGCTTGTAGATTGCTGAGCCAACCACATTGGGATCCCTAACTCAGAAAAAGAAGAGTGCACCAGGAATGAAATATGGTATTGGGAAAGGTTTGATGACAGTTTGGCGTGCAACAAATCCAGATGCACAAAGCTCGCCTACTGGTGTTGATTTTATTAACAGAGGAACATCAGCATTGTGTTCCAAGTCAACATTTTCAGTTTATAAGCCTTCATGTCAAGAACTTAAAAAATCACAATACCGAAACATTGCTCAGGTAACATTTATTTTGTGTTCATCTCTAGAAACCAGTAATGGATTAAATTATTACACTTGTAGTGCCTTTGAATGAATTTTTTGATGTTTATTATTTGGTATTGAAATTGTTATTAGTAAACTTACTGTGCTTCTAATAATTCTTATGGTAGAAACAAAGAAGGTTGGGGAATAAATTACAAGATAAAAGAAAGCCTCCCATGAAGAAAAGAAAGGTATCTGTGCAGGTTATACTTGCCTTTGTTATTGAAGTGGAATTGTTAGAGCTTACTTTGACTGTAAACCTCAGGTGGAATGTAATAAAATGGAAAATCAGAAAGAGCTTCATAAAACAGAATGCAAGCTTGCAATAGAAGGACTGGGATATCAAGGGCAATCAGATTCTCTGATGGTACTAGTGGATGATGAGGAACTTGAACTAAGGGAGTTGCAGACCGGACCAAATCCTCTGAAATGTTCTCATCAATCTATCAATGGAACGCATGGTTGTTCACTTTGTAAAGGTTTTTGAATACTGCCTTCCTTTAGCAAATTACAAGCATCTCATTCCTTTCTATTGGTGAAATTTCTTAATTTTTTAATCATCACTAACCAGTAAGTTTAAGGGGGAAAAGGGAATAAAAACATCTATATTCATGTCTACAGGACCCAATTTACTGACTTTCTGTCTTGAAATTCTTTCTGTACTTTCTAGATTTGCTCACTAGGTTTCCTCCAAAATCTGTAAAGATGAAGAAGCCATTCTGTACGCGACCTTGGGATTCTTCCCCTGATATCGTCAAGAAACTGTTCAAGGTGACAAATTTCCCCATCTAAAAAATATTAGCTGATTTTATTCAACGCTTCTGGAATCAGTAATTTGCATATGACTGCACACATCTTGATTTGTTATTATAGCTTGGTAAATAAGACTTGGTACTTATAAACAATCTTTTTTTAAAAATGAAAGAAAATTTGCCATAGGAAGTTTCATGTTCCAGGGTCATAGAAATGGTTTAGACTTGCCCCTTCTTTATGTTCGAGAAAGTGATATAATTTTAATATTTATTTTGTTTGAGCCAATATGGTATCATGGTTTGTTCTAGTGGTCTTAGAGAGAATTGTTTCTTATCATGCAATGTAATCTATCCTTTGCTCTTTCATTTTTGTTATTGCATGTAGGTATGTAACTAAGGGCTCCTGTTAATGATCAATGCATAACAGGTTCATGTGCTTGCATTTTTGTTTGCTTTGAGTTTATTGGCATTGCTGTACTCGCACGGTCACCTCTTTATCTCAGTGTTACATTTCCTCACTTGTTTAGTATGAGTGCTCTATGCTTGATCTTCTCTTAGCATATCTGAAGACAATGCCTTTATGCTTAATTTGGGTTTTCTTTTTGTTACATTTTAGGTTCCCCGCTTTTTGGTACAACATCCATTTGTTTTTCCTTTTGTTACACTTTTTACAAGGTTTTCCCATTTAGTGGTATGCCATCCATTTTCTGTAATGGTCTGTCACTTTCTGGAGGATATTATGAAGTGCCTAGGATTCTTGACTCTTGATCAATGCATAGGTAAGCACATATTCTGGCTGTTGTATTTGCACATATGCCTACTTGCATTGGAAACTTTAAGTCATGCATTTACTCTCTGTACTTGCATCTTATCTCAGTATCACCTTTCCCGATAGCTGTCTTCTCCCAGTCTGCTAAAAGATTGCATGTATGCAATTTGGCTTTTACTTTCAATATATCATCCATTTTTCTTTATGTTCTGTCACTTTATGGAGAAATATCATAGTATTTCTGGAACTCATGTATGCATGATGAGTAAATGTTGGGTGTGTGAATGTGTAGTCCAAGAATCAATGTCTTCTTGAAAGCAAAATTTATAGGTACCATATTGGGTTGTGTGAGTATTAATTTATATGAAGATTTTGCTTGAAGTTCTTTCTCAAGCAGAAAGTAACTTTTTAAGATTCAAACCTTGAGCAGGTCTTCCGTTTCTTGTATACCCATGCTGTAGCAGTTGACATTTGCCCCTTTACATTGGATGAATTTGCTCAGGCATTCCAGGATAAGGTACATATAATTGTCTTTGGTGGACCAATCTGAGATTGTTCAGACACTGATTACAGTACAAATTTTAATAAATTTTTCTAGTGCCCTTCTCTCTCTCACTCTCTCTCTCTCATGTGCAAGTTATGGATTTACAGGACTCCTTGTTACTTGGAAAAATTCATGTGGCTCTTCTCAAACTTCTTCTGTCTGATGTTGAAAGGGAATTTTGCAGTGGATTTCTTCCTCGCGCTGTGAAAGATTGCAGATTTCTTGGATTTCTACACTTTGTAAGTCTAATTCCATTGAGTGAGTGCTATTCATGGATGGTTGCTTCTACTTGGCCTAGTTTTTAGACCTCATTATTTTTTCCACATCAACCTACCTTCGCAAGTACCAGTGGCAGCAATTTCTGGGCCACCGCAATGGCACCCACCTACATCAAAAAAGTAACCTCGAAGATTAATTATTAGAATGGCAATAAACAAGTTGTGGTGAGTGTTGAGCGAAATTGATTAGAGGAACTTACCTTGTGTACAACTTTTCCATACACAACTATATTGAAAATTCACGTTAGTCAAAGGCATGCCTTAGTTGCACCTAGACCCTTGCCTAGGCTCTGGACCCATTTTGCTTCTGGCCTACCTGTAAGCCAGGCTCATCTTACTTAGCCTAGTTTTTTAGAAGCCTTTTCTATTTTAAGCATCTTTTTAATTTTTTTGGTAATTGCTATTAAATATTATCGTTAACATGAAGTAGCTATTTGGTGACACTTAATTAGAAGCTCTAATAATTAGATTCATATACTTATGTTTGTCTATAATACATTATCCTGTGCTTGGAAGCTCAGCTGCCAATACTATGGTGTGATTGATGAATAATATTATATTTTGTTAACATTGATGCATTAAGGACAGAACTTTATGAATCTACATGTTTTTTTTTTTTCGTTTCGTTTTTCTGAAATGGTTCATATATTAATATATAGCGGCACCAGAGGTGCAAATACAAATAAGAAAACAACCAAAAATACAAACAAGAGCAGGAAGGAACCCTTCCACCAATGATCTACATGTATTTTGAAGTGTCTAAATACGTGTACCTAGCAAAATTAGGTTCACGCCGAGACATTTCCTTGCTTCTGAGGTTCTTGGACCCCTTGTTGCCTTGATTGTGCCTTATGCCTTAACTACTATGAGAAGTTGATTATAGGCATGAGAACAAATGATGGTAGTAAGTTAGAGGGAAGAAGGTAAGTTGAGCAGAAACTTGTTTCTGTTGTATATATCTCTTCCTATATATCTCATGGCTATGTATTTCTTTTCCAGATAAGGGAGGAAGGTTTTGATGTGAAGTTCTGGAATAAAGCATTAAATGCTCTTACATGGACAGAAATACTACGGATGGTATTAGTCGCAGCAGGGTTTGGTGCAAAACGAAGAACATTACAAAGGGCAATTCTTAGCAAGGTATATATGTTATCTTTGTTGGCAGGAAAGTTAGTTTTGAGGCTTGAGAAACGCGATGCTTTTCATGTTGGTGAGGTCTTCAACTTCTCAAAAAATATGTATACATTGGCAAGATCTTGCCATCTGGTGTTTTGGCTGTTTCACAGCCTCATTGATTGTCAATATTTTGGGATGTATATTTGTGGTTTCAAGTCCATAGTTTCCCTTAAGTTCTGACGTTAGTCTAAATCACCATCATTGTCATTGTTGTCATTATTGTTTGGATTTATTGTTTATAAGCATGTTGTCTGTCAAATTTCATACCAATAGGCAATAGCTAAGGCACACCTATCTCTATGAACCATGACATCCCATTTTTTTTTTTTTGGCAAAACAGTATCTGTTCCGAGAATCCAAGGCCCAGATCAGAACTTAACAGTTAACTTTCTTGTCTAAGGCCCAAACTTATCAGTCCCATAAACTGATCTAAGAAGCAGAGTAGCTCAATTTTCATGATTTTTTTTATATTTATTTTCTGATTCTGATTGTTCCATCACCAATTTTATAAATTTCCATGTTGAGCAGTCGAACTCATAAAATACGATATTGTGGTTATGGTTCTAAGCTTTAGTGGTTGCCTGTTGTCATGATATGACATTTTGACTTCGAAATTTGTTTTACAATCTTAATCTTTGCAATTTGTAGCTTTCTCTGTGCATTTAGTGTTTTCTGTTTAGCCTTAAGGCTTAATTTCAAACGTCAAACATTGTTACATTATCCTATTGGTTTTACTTTGTAACGGTATTCAATCTATTATTCACTTTTTCTGTTTAGTTCTTGTATACCAAAATTTAACTGGTAGCAGCTTCATTTCTTATGACTGGCTGACTGTTTATGTATGCTTAAAAACCAAACAGACATTTAAGATGGAGGCCACATCACCAGTCATTTGATTCACTTTTCTTTTCTCATTTGGAAATGAAATATCTGTGAAGCATCATGCTAGATTGGGTTTTTATCCTTCACATGTATAGGGAATTCAGAAGTTGATTTCATGGTGCTTGTGCTTGTTGTCAGTGTATCTTTGCTGCTTGATGCATGCATTAGTGCCCATGGTGGTGTGGGTCAGCATGCATGGCTGCCACTTTTTATCATGCAAATATGGAGCAATGTACTTGTCTTCTGATAACTGAAAGAATGGAAGCAATGTGTTGTTTGACAACTCCTTGGGGGACACACATCCACACTCAGCCACCCACATGTAGATAAATAGATAGAGAGAGAGAGAATGAGTGTGAGAATGAGTAAGAGCAAGGTTTTATCTTCTATTTTTGGTTTGACAATTTGCCAGAATTCTATGCATGGCCTTCTTCTACATGATAACATTTCTACTTTTCTATTTTGTATGCTTTAACAATTAAACATACGTTAGTGCACATATTTCTTGTTTGTAGTCCATATAAAAGTATTCCTGTATTAATTTCTCATATTCATATCATGTAGGAACGAAGCCTTATGACAAAATATGGTTTATGTTCTGGTACTCTTAAGGGTGAATTGTTTAAAATTCTGGCTGAGCAAGGAAGTAATGGATTGAAAATTTCTGAGTTGGCTAGATCTTTTCAGGTAAGTTACATAGAGGATGGAATTCATATCTCAGTAGAGTATAATTGGATTAATTTGCACTATATTAATAGAATGTATTTCATGATTTCCTTTTGAAGATTGTTGAATTAAATATTACCAGCCAAACAGAAGCACTGGAAAATCTTATCTGTTCAATGCTTTCAAGCGACATTACTTTGTTTGAGAAGATCTCACCCTGTACATATCGCTTGCGTGTTCATACTCTATCTTCAAAAGGCACAGGGAATCAGTCTGATACTGAAGACTCAGGAAGCATGGATGATGACTCTGAGGAATCTAGTTGCAACAGTCATAGTGATGATTCTGATGAATCTGAGTTGGATTCTGAATGCGACCGCAGAATTGTTAGTTATAAGGCCCATCGCAAGCAAAAAAGCAACAAGTTGATTGAATATACTGAAATTGATGAGAGCCATTCTGGAGAAGTGTGGGTGCTAGGTTTGATGGAAGGTGAATATTCAGATTTAAGCATTGAAGAGAAGCTGAATGCTTTAGTAGCTTTAGTTGATCTTGCCAGTGCTGGATCCAGTATAAGAGCAGAGGTAACCTAAATTGAGAATGAATACATTTGATTCATTATAGTGTTCACTTCTCTCTATTAAGGACTACACACATGTTCATGTTTTGTGGAAATTCCAAAAGATTCGTTTCTTCCCACCTTAGGGTCAGGCAATGCACATGAAACAATAACCTGATGTGTTACCAAATTGTTTTCAGCTTCACGTGATTTAATGCATAGTAATGATTATATTCCATCTTCTTTGTCATGCCATTTGTTCTAGAATCTTTTAAGTAGCATTATGTTGTTTGAAGAATCATTTCGTCTGTGTTTGGATTAGGGTGAGTTTGGGGTGAGAAAGTAAACTCACCCTAAAAAATGGATCTCACCCTGTTTGGATTTCGAGTGAGGAAGTTCCACAACTTAAAGACTCACCCTAAAATAGGGTGAGTTAACTCTCCCTCGAAAGGGTGGGCAAATCAATTCATGACACTAACTTCTCTCACCCTCCAATTCTCCACCTCCTTTCATGAATCATGACTTTATTTTGTACATCTTTTGTTAAATGAATATTTCAATACTTATTATTAATTTAAACTAATTTTTATACTTTAATTAAAAATAAAGTATACTTGGAAAAAAACCTTATAATATTAAAAATAAAACAGAGATTTTAGATAATATACTTTTTTCCATGTCCCAGTGTCCTAGATTTCGAAAATGGTTCGTCTTGTCCCTATTCCACATGTCTGTTCCATTCCCATGTCTGTTTCTGAGCAATATAGCCTCTTTGCTTTCAAGGAAACCTTGGGGAGAACCTTTTTACCACAATCGAGATATAATCTGTGGATAAGCATTCTTTAATCGATCCAATCAATCTCATTCAGAAGCTATTTATTATTTTTGTGGTAGCTAGTAGACATTCTATTGAATATGAATAAACAGCTAGCAAAATAGGTTTCTGTCTAGACATGTGCCCTGTGTCTTTGGCCACAAAAACCGTGGCATCTTAATTGCATCTTGCCTCTTGACAGCAATGTTGTACTTGGTTCTAGTCATGGATTAAGTGATCTTTTGTTTTAAACATAGGATCTCTCCGAAAACTTGTCTTGTGATGATAGGACATCTGCGAGATCTTTAGATTGGTTAAGCAACAAATGAAATAAACATGTACATCGAAGATCATGCCTAGAAATATGCGTCTTTTGTCTTGGGGTTTGTAAAGAGAGAAACCTTTTTATTCATCTCATATCCTAGAAACACACATTTAGCTGTCTGATTGGAAAATTTATTCCTGCTGTTGACATTATAAAGACACCCAAATAGTTAGGGGGCAGGATAATTCGAAAGAGAGCAAAAAAGCCATTCAAATGGGGTCATCTTTTGATACTTCGGACAGATGTCTATTAATAACAACAGTCGGATGGGTAACTTCTTTCCCCTGAAACTTCAAGGAACCTCAGTGATTGGGAAAAGAGATGCATCTACAAGCCTAGAAAAGAGACAGCCATGTTACAGGTTATTGAGGATATCTCACCATAGGGTGGAAAAACAATTGTTTTGTACTGAGAAGCATTTTGGCTCTCTCAAATTCTGTTGCAGCTATTCACTGATTTTCTTAATAAATTCATTGTAAAAGCTCGCAAAAATTATCTCACTATTTAAGTATAAATAATATAAAATAGGTGTGGTAATTTCCCTGACTAGATGTATGACTATTTTAGTTCTTGTTCATCCATTTACCGATATAGCCTTGTTTAATGATACTTATTTTGAATTGAAGTTGGAGCTTCCTTTGGTGTATCCTATTCTATGGTGTACCTGCTGCTATTATTGGCTGATTCTTGGCTATGAGAATGAGTTTTTTATCCCATGTCTTCTTTTTCTTGATCCTCTCATTCATTTCTTTTAATGCAAAGTTCTTATGTGGCAATGTTACTACATCTATTTTAACTTGTCAGATGGGTAGATTTGTTTCCTCTACCACTTTCATGTAGCTTAACATGTTTCAAAACCAGAGCATGACCGCAGACTAATTCGGTTTATGTGCCTCTGTGTAGCATGCTGTGAGGAACACATCAGAAAGCACCCTTGATATCCATCATGGTGGATCAGGAGCAAAACTGAAGAGATTGTCAGCAAGCCAACATATATCGTCAAAGCCATTCCAGGGTCATGTTGGGTACATGCAGGGCAATCAACGAAGGGATGCTTTAATGGAATCTTTAGATGCTTTTAGGAGAGGGCAATCCTTTGGCAAGGCGGGTGGTTGTCACAAAACAAATGGTTTGAAGTCAAAGGGTGAAAAAACTATTGATGAATCAGGATCTTACATTCATCCGATGCAATCCATGTACTTGGGATCTGATCGTAGGTACAATAGTTATTGGCTCTTTCTGGGCCCCTGTGATGGAAAAGATCCAGGCCACAGAAGGGTTTATTTTGAGTCTTCTGAAGATGGTCACTGGGAGGTGATTGATACTGAACAGGTATTATTTTTATGAGAGTAAAATTCACATTTGCTGTTCTTTCAACTACATCTAATTAACAAATACAGTGGTATTTTCATTTTTACTGTGATAATATTGAAAAAATACCGTTTTCCAGTAATATCAGGATTTTACCACTTCTTCCGTTATTATCACTAAAATTTGGTATTATTGGGGCACTTTCTAATTTTTTTTAAGTTATAACCATCGGTAATGTGATTTAATTTTTTAATTATTTCGATAATGGTATTTAGAAATAAACTTATGTGGCATAGGATGACATTTTTTAATTCTAGAAAATGTGAGATAATGAACTATATTTTGTTTTGTTAGATAATTACTAAATTAATTTATTTCTTATAGTATATTTGTATGATCTTAAGTTATTAATGGTTGCTCCAAGTTTAATTTTTTTTATATACATTTATTATATTTATTATTATTTTTAAAATATTATATTTTCGTGAGATTTTCCCAATAATATCCCTGTAAAACCCTAAAATTTGAAAATATCCTGATAATGCCAATTGCTGATAATATCCCGAGAATTGGTATTTGTGACATTGCTCTGAATCAGGTTATGAAATTGAAGCCCCACCTTAGTTTTGAGCCTTGTCAAACCTGACACAATCCAATCCACCAAATAACCAGCTTGGGACAGTGAGGTTCCAGTTGGACTTGGCCCAAGTTGCACCCCTAGTACTCATGCATTTTAAGGTTGGATGGTTGGACCATGCAATGGCTGAGATGTTTGCACATAAACATGCCATCTTGGCAGGCGCAACAGCTGGTTTCCTATGCCTTTTTGGAGTCCATTCTGACTGGGATTGGCCCAACTTGACCTAACCAAGGTTTTTGTATTATGTATATATATAGAAGCAGCATTATCTTAGGTCATGGACTTTGGACAGGGACTTGTCTCATCTCTGTTGACCTGACCACCTTATCCATTTTGAGTTTGTATTGGATTGGGACATCAAATTCAATTGAGGCCACTTTTGTTAGAGGTTGGATTGGAAAATTTTAAGCCAATTTTAAAATTGGGCAGGTTGTGTTGGCACCCGACCTACCCAAGTTGCAAGCCTAATAAGGATGTTAAGCGTCAAAATCAGACTGGATATCAGTTGCGGGAACCTTCTACCTGAGGTGCCACTATTCTGTTTCTGATTTGACACCTTGCTTAGTTGCTCTACTGCTCAGGTTTCATATTACTGATATTTAAAGGAGCCCCTGCATCCCCACATCCTTGCTTCTCTGAACTTGGGATCTTCCCAGTCTTGCTTACATCAGCAACTAGGTTCCAGAATACTCATGTCTTGGTCTACTTCTTCTCATGTGATTGTCTGGTGGATAATATGTGACGTTGGAAATCCTCTTAGAAGATTAGTATACCAATTTCTCTATTTCTGTACTGATATTGTATGTATTGCAGGCTTTGTGTGCTTTACTGTCAAACTTGGACAGTAGGGGTGCACGAGAGAGTCAACTTTTTGCATCTTTGGAGAAACGAGAGGCTTTTCTCTGCCAAGCAATGACTAATAACAGGGAGACTATAAATGGATCCAGGCAGTTAACAAGATCTGATATGGATATCAGTAGTGGGGTTGGTTCATCGCCAGTTTCAGATATTGACAATAATGGAACTCCAACAGAGGATGTAAATATCTCTATGACTTCATCTGGGGCAATAGCTCTTGAACCAGTGAGAAATGGAGAAGATAAAAGAGAAAAATGGGACCGCCTTCAAGCATTTGACTCATGGGTCTGGAATTCTTTCTACTCTAATCTAAATTCTGCAAAATACAGTAAAAGGTCTTATATGGAATCACTTACTCGCTGTGTAAGTTGCCATGACTTGTATTGGAGAGATGAAAAGCATTGTAAAACATGCCATACCACCTTTGAGCTGGATTTTGACATGGAAGAGAGGTACGCCATCCACATTGCTACATGTCGGGAGAAAGAAGATGGCGATATATTTCCAAGACACAAGGTTCTGTCATCACAACTACAGTCACTCAAAGCTGCTCTTCATGCGATTGAGGTAGCCTCTTAATTTAGATAATGGCCTCCTATCCAACAAGTTGGCTGAAAACTACAAGACTTTGTTGCTGTTTACATTTGAGTATTTGTCATGCATGTTAGAATTTCATTTTCCTCATTGATATTTGTGAGGGTTGATAATTTATACATCCACCATAAACTACATTTTTTGGTCGAGTTGTATCAATCCATAAGGCTATGTAAGAATAAGACTCCTTGACCATTATTTTACAGTCTGTCTTAACATGGTGACCAAGCATTTTACGGAACAACCTTTATGCTTTATAGTTCATTTTTTATTTTTTATTTTACCAAGTCAATGTCAAACATGGTTCTATATCCATCGAAATTTTGTACTAAATTCTGGTTCATAAAAGAATAATGCACAATGGTTTTTATTTTTATTTTTTTGATGACATAATTAAAAAACCAAAACTGTCCAACATTTAGATACCAATCCAAACAAAGAAAAACAAAAAATGATTAATCTTGATATCCTTAATAGATGTCAACAGTAAGTCCAGACACATTTGCCCATGTTAGTGGTTATATGATACCAACTTTAAGTGTTTATGCTCATTGCTTCCCCCCCTTTTTTTTTTCTGCAGGCCGCAATGCCTAAAGATGCTTTAGTTGGCGCTTGGACAATGTCAGTGCACAAGCTTTGGGTGAAGCGACTTAGGCGTGCATCATCTTTGCCCGAGTTTTTACGGGTTAAGTGAATTTGTGTGTTGTGATTTTGCTTCCATCACCATCATTTATATTTCAGGCTTATAACATTTTATAATAAATATCTGCAGATTCTCAATGATTTTGTTGGTGCCATCAATGAGGACTGGTTGTGCCATTGCAATATTCCTCTAGGTCCTAATACAGCATTGGATGAGATTGTGACATTTTTTCCTACTATTCCACAAACAACATCAGCTGTTGCTTTATGGTTAGTGAAACTGGATGCTCTTCTTGCTCCTTATTTGGAAAGTGTTCAATCTGAAGAACCACCAGAAAGTAACCTGCGAACAAGGAGCACCAGAAGACTGGCCTAGATTAAAGGTATGTTCTTTTATCATCCTCCCTGATATCATGTAGTATGATGTTTTACCATAGCTGAGTTAGGGGAAAAAGATTCGTCTCATGCCAATTGTCATCTATAATTCTATATTATTCATATTTCCAACTTCTTCATTGGTTAGGGTTTTTTTGTGTTGTTTTGAATGTTTGATGTGTTGCAGGATCGCATGTTTCTATTTGGTGGGTATTATCCAGGGAGGATATTGTATGAACTGAGGAAACAGGACAAGAACCCACTGATCAATCTGATTTTACATTTGAAAGACAGGGCATCCGCTGATTCTGCAGGCCTATAGCTTCCCCAGTCGTCATTGATATTCAACAGAAAGTTGTCAGCTCCTTTATGTGAGGAGTTGGTATGTCTTCTCAGCCCTAAAGGGGTCGGCATTTTCTACTTTGTGCCATAGAGTTTGTCAATGCATTTCAGTTTTGACCACTTAGGGGACCCACATGTGATCAATCAAATTCTGCATGGCTCTTGTGTTTTTTAACAGCCTTTCTGGTATAAATCTGATCACCTTGGCTTCCCTTCACAAATTTTGCCGAGCTTTCGGATATATATGTATTGGCCGCAGATATTTTTCCATAAAGTTCAAAGCCTTAGTTCATATCTCAAAAGGTGCATTGGAATCCCATTTGTGGAGATGATCTGATGTTTCTACATTTGCATTTTGCTTTGGAATCATTATCTGTGTTGAGGAATGTTATTGAAAATTATGATTAAAATAATAATAATAATAAAGAAAAGGTGAAATTACATGCTGCACCTGTGCCACTTGCAGAGGCGACATTTTTGTGGTCAGTTGTGTGACTTTGGATGTCATATGGACATCAATGTTATTTGAAACTCGCTTCTGCAATAGATATATGGATCATAATTATCAGATATGTTTCGGTGTCCGTTTAATTTTTCACTCTTATGCAGAATGCTTCACTAGTCGCCGTTCCGTTCTGGAAAAGACTGAAAAAAAATTATATATATAATTTTTGAGGCATGTGCAAGTCTTCCATCACTTCAACTCCTTTGGATACTAACTAAATAATGTTAGTCTTTGATATTTCAAAATTAAAAGTAAATCATTCGATAAATGTTTTAACCTGTCATGATTAATTTTGCAGATGATATCTTGACTGATAATGAGATTTAAACCCCTGGATGAGAGGTTAAAGGGGAAGATTTAGAGGTTATCACCAAATCTTCTTTGTATGCTTTAATAGTGAACTTTACATCACAATTCTTATAGAAGAATTTTTCAATTATCAATTTTTTGAAAAAAAAATATATAAATATTGTAAATTCTCTCCAGCTCTGGTTTTTTATGCTTGCAAAACTATTGAAGAGAATTGCATTTAGATCGTCAAGAAAGTTGATTTTCTACTTTATTCTAAGAAGCATTATCCAGGAAATGCACGGATCAGAAAACTCTCCTTTTCCTTTATTTATCAGGGAATATTCTACCTTTAACTCAATTCTATAAATAACCAGCGTCCATTGGTAGACTATGCAGGCATAACCTTTTAAAGGCTACTTTCCTCTCTTTTTTTTATTGAGATTTACCCATGCTAAGACAATTGCAAGTGAATATGATTCATTACACTTATTTTTTACCAATTATGTTTTTAAATGATTACTATATTAATAGAACGAGAAAAATAAAACAGAGCCCCAAACTCTAATACACCTTCAAAGAGACAATAAAAATAGAAAACAAGACAAAAAGAACACAATATTAATACAAGAACTTTTGCAAGATCAAACTTTATTTTTAAAATATTCACTCTCGTATGTCAGAAGCCATAAATCACAAAAGACAGTGGAACCCACATCTCATCTTCTCCAAACTAGAGATAAGATTAACTGCCGTCATGAGCTTACTCTTGTCTCATGGAGGGCCACATCAACAGATAAGAAAAGATTCTAAAGTATTTATTCCAATAAATAAATAATTTATAATAAAAACAATTATTTTAATAATAATATAAACAATTTTATACTGACTGTGTGGTTATGATGTCTGGACACAACAAGAACATGTCCCAATTCAGCGGAAGCACGGATTTTACACTGAACATAAGGTATTTGTATTTGATACAGACATTTTCTAAATTAAAATATCACAAATTCAATCTAAACTCTTCGTAAGTATTAACATGCCATCAACAAATACTGTAAAATAGGGGATTCCCCTGTTGCTAAATCAGATGTGGGAGATTTGATTAGAGAAATTATGAAATTAATTAAGTTGCTTTCATACATTTAAGATGCGCAGGGAATGTTGCTATCATTTTTCAATTTAAAAAATAAACTTCCTTTTATTACAATACAAAACTTATAATCCAAAAATCTGTACTCCAAATCTTAAATCCAACACAATCTATCATACAAGACATTGAAAAAAAAAAAAACGCATGTTTATATGTTTATAATTACATGATCAACCACAAGAAAATAACAATCATCAAACAAGCAGAGAGATCCGCAAGCAACCGGTCAGCACCAAACTCAAGCTCACACCTGCCGGTCACACCATCATCAATGCGACTGAGAGGCCCTAACAGTCATCACGTCCGTACCCCCGCCTCCTTGCATCTCAGACGTTGGATAAGCACCAGGATTTCTCGCAGCCGCATAGTAAACCTGCTGCTGGCCCACCACCCCATCTTGGACCGTCACCTGAACGGGAACCCTACCTGTCATCACGTCCGTACTCCCGCCTCCTTGCATCTCAGCCGTGGGATAAGCACCAGGATTCCTCGCAGCGGCATAGTAAACCTGCTGCTGGCCCACCACGCCATCTTGGACCGACACCTGAACGGGAACCCTACCTGTCATCACGTCCGTACTCCCGGCTCCTTGCATCTCAGCCGTTGGATAAGCACCAGGATTCCTCGCAGCGGCATAGTAAACCTGCTGCTGGCCCACCACCCCATCTTGGACCGACACCTGAACGGGAACCCTACCTGTCATCATGTCCGTACTCCCGGCTCCTTGCATCTCAGCCGTTGGATAAGCACCAGGATTCCTCGCGGCGGCATAGCAAACCTGCTGCTGGCCCATCACCCCATCTTGGACGGGAACCTGAACCGGAATCATCCCAGCCGGGAAGTCGTACCCATCTGCCGCCGCTCCCATCGGCCTCACTTCCCCCGAACGCCCCACCGGCACTCCAGTCCCATACATCTGACCTGGTAATCCGGCGGGAAACTGACCCCCCACTCCATGTGCAGTGTAAGGCACCTGCATCTGAACTGGACGGATAGGAAGATGGTTTCCGGCAGGAACGTAGTAAACCGGCACTTGGGGCTCCTGGGGCATGTAGTGCCAGACCGGGTTCGGCGCAAAACCGGTCGGGTGAGGAACAACGGTAGGTGCAGGAGCTTGGACTGGAGCGGGTTCGGTTCCATTTTGGGTTTCTTTAACCTCGACAGGGGCGGTTTTCTCGAGCCGGGTCTTGACGGGGGGGAGGTCGGGAATGGCGGAGGAGGTCGAGCAATAAGGGGAGGAGGCCGGAGGGAGGGGCGAGCCCGGGTCGGACACGACGGAGACGTTCTCGGATAGAAGGTGGCGAGTTGTCTTGGCCTTGGACTCGTCCGAGTTGTTGTCGAGTCCAAAAAGGTAGTCGGGCATATCGGAGACGAGCGATGAAGACTCGGAGCGGCCCCGCTCGAGGGCACCACCGCCCCCATTGAGCGCATCCAAGAACCAGCTCTCCCGCTTGGAGGAGCCGTCCAATAGGGAGCCGATGCCGATGCTGCTGGCGGTGCTGTTGGTGAGATCGGGTCCACAGGGGAAGAGGAAGAGCCGGAGACGGGGTGTCTTGTTGGTGGGGCTGACGGTGGAGTGTTGGGCGAGGCGGTCGTACTCTTCTATCATGTTGTCGATGTCCTCGTCAGTAGTGACGGAGATGAGGGCGTCAAGATCCTCGTTAGGGAGCTGGTACTTGAGCGTGAGATCGGGGATGTTGGAGAGCTTGGAGAGCTTGGATTGAAGGGCGGAGAATGAGGTGGAGCGATGGATGGCGACGATACGGGTCTCGCCACCGACGTAGCGGAGCTGGTTATCGTGGGGCCGTGGGAGGATGCGACCGCCGAAGCTGCACATGAAGCGGACTCTGGGGTCGTTGGGAGGGAAGGGCTGGTAGGACTGGTTTTCTGATCTCGGCGTGGAGGCGACCGAGTCTACGGTGGCGGAGTCGGGTTCGGACGGGTGGTGAGATGCCATGGGATCTGACACACACGCAGACGACGGACCGTCGGGATGTGGGTCAGATTCCGGCGAGTCTGGTGGTCGGAGAAAAACGTCTGAAAATGCTCAAACTTGAATTAGAAATGGTTGTTTCTTTTTTATATTCTTTATCGATAATTATTGCTATTATATTCTCACAAAGAGAGGTGGGGAATCATCAATCATGATGCCATCTAATAAATCACTGGATATTCTCGCAAAATTACTTGTTGAAAACTGATCTTTTGTCTTTTCCAGTTCACTCTACTTATCAAATTGAATTTAATCTGATTTAAAAGGTTTCATTAATTGTTTTTGAACGATTTGAGTAAATATATTTATTATTCAAACAAAAGAAAAATATCTCAAATCTTTATTATTTTACATATTATCAGGTCCTTATAATTTTTTAAAATTTTATTTAGCACACTTTTTTAAATAATATTGACTGCCTCTTATTTAATCAACCCATCTTCCACAGTTTAAGATATATTTTTATAAATAAAATTTTATATATTCTATGAATTATGTAGTTATCTTTGTCTAAACTACAAAATATATTTGACAAAAAAAATATATGACTGGAGAGGAATTTTGTTACCTTTGTCTAAACTTCAAGAAAGAGAATTTTATAGAAGGGCAGAAGTTGACTTTGACCGTACTTTGTCAGAGAAAGGTGAAAATTTTTAATTTCCTAAGAGAAAGTCAAGATACTATTTAATCTAATTTTCCTTCATTTTTAAAATAGCATTCCATCATAATATAAAAATGTGAAACATGGTATAATCTCAACTGGAGATGATATTACATACACATCACATTGTGAAAAATAAAAAAAAATTGCCCGTATTTTCTACAGACTATTTATTGACTTCAATAATAGAAAAAAAGTAGGTATTAGATAATATTTATAAATAATTCATAGTTGTTATTTTAAAATAAAAGACAAAAATTGTAACGAATTCCAATTCTAGACATTTAAAATGTTTAAAACCCTTCATATATTTAGTAAAACAAATGACGTCAATTAACTCCAAGAGATTATCCCAATTGGTTTGGGAGCAAATGAAGATGAGGTCTTGGGTTCAAAGCATAAGAGCTCCAATGAAGGGTCACTTCCTATAAAATTATATATAGAATAAAGTTCCATCGATTTATCAAATATGTGTGGATAGAGGGATTTCCACACACTTTGAAAGACTTACTCAGTATGTGTAGATAGAGGGATTTTCACACCTCGAAATACTAATGAGGGTTTAAAATATCACCATCGGCCATATATAGGCTGATATGGGTAGACCGATATTTTTACTGCTTACGTGTATATTACGTGGTTTTAAAGGTGTTGAACTGTTGATAGAAATATCGGTTCCCAAATCAATTCCCGACATTTAAAATAGTGGCCTGAACAACCGTTTCAAGAGAGGAAAGGATTCTTGCTACTGTGTAGTATGCATTTATTACAATTATTGGTGAACAAGGAATAAACATTTGTACTGAGAATAAATAAATATAATATACATATAAGAGCAAGAAGGGAATCATATTGCAGACGCATCGTATTATTTTATAGATCATGTGTTTTGCAATTTAACAAATACAAATAGGTGATGGGACATGGGTTCATAAAATTTGAGTCATCTCACAAAATTTAGTTGTATTTAAGACTAAAGTGTCCAAATCACTTAGAATATCTAATTAATTATTGGAACATATATAAATCTCTTAATCTACACAGATAATATTACGAAGAGTGGTCCTTTTATATTGAGATATTTGAATCTAAGACTTCTCGCATTATATAAAGGAATTACATATTTAGTAACATTCTTTTTATTGCTAAGGAATAGTGGTCCTTAGGAATTACATAGTTACACAGAGAATGTACAGAAATATATTTAACTGTTACAGTTTTATCAAATGAACCATAAAAAATCAATAATTTATAATAATGAAAATTTTCAAATCCAAAACTTTAACACTCTGATAATCATATAAAGAAACATTTTTTTTTTAATTGACGTGTGGAAAATGGCAGGAAATCCAATGTACAATCTCCACGATTGATATCTACTGTTTTTAGAGTAGACCAGGTTAAAACATGAGGCTCAAACTTTCAATAATTTATAATAATGAAAATTTTCAAATCCAAAACTTGAACACTGTGATAATCATATAAAGTAACATTCTTCCATCCTTTCTATTTCCTACAATCTGATCAATGGATTGAATGGAAGCCCCATTTCCTTGTTCAGATGATCTTACCAACTACTTCAAATAAATTGTACAATTTTTTTTGCAGAGTTTTGGGGTTTTTTTTTCTACCTAAAAATACATTATTTTGTAGCAAATCTTTGAAGATAGAGATCACTATTCCATGATTGATGATTCATGAGGCAACTCTACAGGATTTACATGATCACAAGTTTGTTTCTATCTTTATCTCTTGTATTTGTTCATCTGGTCCTAATTCAAACCATTGATTGATTGAATCTCAAAGTTGGTAAGCCATACATTTCCTTATTGGTAGCTTATTGCTTTCATAGTAATCATTCATTTTCTTTCAAAAGTATAGTCCAAGAAGGCAAGAATCCTCCCCCTTCGCTGATCTCTTGTTATTGTATATCTTTAATTTTTTAAAAGAAACAATCAAATTCCATGAATTTTAAAAGGTGATTTTCATGGAAATTCAGCCCTCTAAGACTTTAAATCGCGAAACTATTCTCAATTCGACAAGAAGAGGAAGCGATCAATCAAAAAATAAAAATAGACCATTTAACAATTTCAATTTTTAAGAGACAAAACAAGACAAGACGAAGACATTAAATAAGTACTCCTATTTTTTTTAATAGAATTAGATGCTCTGCATATTTTTTTAGTAAGTGAAGTAATTTGATCGCTAACAGCAATGGAAAAGTATAAGAGTGATCTCTAAATCATTACCCAAATTAAATGGATATCCATTTTCCAATCACGAAAACTGAGAAACCCATTTGCAGAATGAAGAGAATCAGGTATATAAATCCAAATAGAAGGAATTAAAAAAAAAAACCTCATTCTTAAAGAGAAAATAAAATAAAAAATGAAAGAGATGAGCACCATTCTTCGTGAGATTTCACTTACC
This sequence comes from Chimonanthus praecox, assembly GCA_022113865.1. Taxonomy (NCBI): domain Eukaryota; kingdom Viridiplantae; phylum Streptophyta; class Magnoliopsida; order Laurales; family Calycanthaceae; genus Chimonanthus; species Chimonanthus praecox. The sequence goes on along the minus strand of CM039087.1, from coordinate 66,895,195 downwards.
TAGTAATCGAGATGGACAATCGCTGCTTGCGGAGATGCCAATGTAAGAAGAGAGAGAGAGATGTCTGCTTTTATTTTTTAGGGTTGGATTTGATGGATTTGAAGGGGGTTTACTTTTAAGAGGAATAGAAGGCTAAAAGAACGAGGCCGGCTGGCTGACGCTGAGATGTGGGCCCGCCTTACTAATTTTATATCGCTCTTCAGACGTGGCAACGCCCGACGTTTTCCGCCGGGGAGGCGCAGTGCGCACACACTCCTCCGCAATCAAATCCACTGCGCACAGCCCGCACCAGCGGCCAGCCAAACACATACCGTCATTCGATGTGGGGCCACTTTTAGGACCATTCACAGCCGCACAAATTTATATGTACAAATGACAAATCGTTTGTCTATTTAAATTATTTTGGATGGTTTTTCACGTGCAAACACCATTTTAATTTTCAAGCTGATGGGCATGACCCATCAAGCTTGTGCTAGTGGGCCCGACCCTGATGCTAACTGTAACGAGAAATTGATTTTGATAATTGTCTGTGTGGATAATTGGATATAGAAGGTCAATAAAATGAAAAATGATCCAAATAATAGAAAAGGTTGAATTCAACGGTTGTGATATATTTAAATTTAATCAAAAGATTTCTGATAGTTCATATTTTAAATGAGAAATAATAACGTAGACTCATCTGTTGAGGTTTTACACTGAATATCTTATGATTTCTCACACGTAAATTCAAAAAAAAATATTAATCAACTATAAATTTTTAATAAATTAGAGTAAGAGTTCCATATGAGCATGCAACATCTAACTTGTTCTTTATTATCTTTTCTCCAGTGAATTTAAATATGATTGCAATATATATACATCTATCTTATTCTGGCTGATGTATTTAATATTAAAATATATAACTACTTTTCAATAATTTGGGATTTAAAAAATCATGCATTTGGTCAGTCAAATATTAGAATATGTCAGCTCACTTGTTTTGAAAATGTTAAATAAGAACAATAGTAAAATATAAACTTAAAGAATAATTAACTTAAAGTTGATTCATGTTAATACAACCTAATTCTAAAATCTGGCTGAAGTTTTAATTTATTATGCCCCACACGGGAATCACGAGCAACTTTTGATTTGCAAGAGCTATAAATATATAATTGATTTTTTTAAGATTCTAAAATTAAAAAATAATTTAAACAACTAAAATTTTAGAGATTTTAAAAATATTTTTTTAATTGATTTAATTAAAATATTTTTGATGGACCATACATTTAAGTATAAGAAAAAAAATACTTTTCAAATAAATTTATCGCCATTTCATCCGACGAATTAAAATTAAATTATATGAATTATGAAATTATATCTGCACATGATTAGGGGTTAAAGATAAAAGTCATCGGCAGTCTCACGTACGAAGGTCGGCCGCAGTGATTAGTTTAGACTTTAGAGGATTTTGGTACCTTATTATAATGTAATAATGGTGGGCATGACATTAGAGCCAGCCCACTATTGAGAAATTGATTGAACCAACTTTAATAAATATAGCAATGCAAAGATTTGTACATTGAACTTTAAAGTTGATAAAGTGGCTCTCTTTCAACAGTTTAATTATACACATGAGTAAGCAACAATGGCTAATATGTAAAAAAAATAGTAATAAAAGATTGTACTCAAAGGGTTGGATGTGACTGAAAATTTAGAAAGTAACCATCTGATGCAACCCTTGTCTGTTTGCACCACTTGCAGGGGTGTCTTCTTACTCTAAAAAGTCAGAAACAATGGCTAAAGATTAAGCAAAGCAGTACACAAGTTCTAAAATCTATTTCCAAGTACCAACATATTGTTACTGTAGGAGAAAAGGAAACAGAGGGAAAGAAAATTGAAGGAGAACATCAGCCATGGTGTCATGAAAGAAGCTCAGTGGATTCCTTCAATTGTTGAGACAGACAGGAACATGAAATATTTGCAAGTTGGTTTGCTTGGCTCATTCCTTCTCACTTAAAAGTGTCATCAATTATATTATATATATTTTGCATGGGTTTTTATTATTTTCAAACAGTAAAGGACATAATCTTGAGTCAATGGCATCTAAATGTCTGAAAAAACTTACCCAAAAGCATATGCACAAATGGTATAAGAATGGCGTGTACAGCTTCACTCTTTTGACTCGCAAAACATCTTTAGCTCATGACTCAATAATTAGTAATGGAGTGAGTTGTACGTCCCTGGTTCGAATTCTAGTGAAGATAACTAGATGCAGTAAGGGTTATTGATATCATAATATGGTAGTTTATTATGCGAGCAGTAATCGATAAAGGAGAGTGTTGAGATTTATCGATGATTAAACAAAAGATCTAATTTTATACGTTTCATTAGGTCTAGAACTTTTGACGTATTGGTAAAGTTCTCTCACAGTCTATAAAGAATAAGGTGAGTTGTACGCTCGATATGCTCAAATTTAATATAATATAACTTTGAGTGAAATTTTGACTTTAATTATTAGATGAATTAGGTATGGATAATGAGTCAAGTGTCTTGACTTGGTGGGCCCGTAATAAACTGATATATTGAGAGCGCAACATATCGGATTTCTCCCCGACCATTTTTGAAGTTTTATCATAAGAATAAAAGGACTTCAATTTAATGAGGAGTTTCAATTGTGTGAGTGCTAAATTGACACTTCGAAGCTCAAGAGATGTAAGAATGATCGACTCACTATCATTAAATAATGTAGATGCATGGTTCTTTGGATTTAATTTTTCTTTAGAAATTTCGTTAGTCCTTACTCCTTAGTGTTGATGAAAATCTGAACAAGGGATTTTCTTAAAAAAAAGTTTGTACATTTTAATTAATTATAAATTTTCCTATATTCAATTGTTTATTTGTTACTAATAATCATCTCCACTGTACTTTCAATATTAAAATATTTATGTATCAATATGTACGATCCGATATGCATTCATTGGTGGGTTCCACAATAGATAAAAACATACTGTAGCTCAATTAATTAACCTCTCTCCTCAAAAAGCGAGAGGTATTATATTCGAGCTCCTATGACCTAAGCTAGTGTATCTTAAGGGTAGTAGATATCACCCGTGGAGATTTTACACTGAGTTCCCACGATTTCTTACACATAAATTATAAACAAAATAAATAAAATTGGTCGTTTAATTCAAAAGTCAGAACCCCTTTTATGCTAAGACAAAATTTTACGTTATTACGCCTGATGTGCTACTCCAGTTGTTTATTTTATTGAATGAGTTGATTTAAATAATAATATTTTAAGTTTTTAATTATATATTTTAAGAGTTTCTTTCTTACATTTCTACTGATAATATTTTTTAACTTTCAAAAACTTAAATTAAAAATTTATATATTAATATTAAACTTTATATTGATGAAAAAAAGTCGTATATTTTTTTATAGTTTTTAAGCATGATTTTTAATTGAAAACCATATTTTATTTGTACTAAACTGCATAATTTATAACACGTGAACATTTATTGAAATGATTCAGAAATTGACACGTGGGAATCGAATGCAAAGCGTTCGCGCCATTTGCCGCATTGCGTCAGGGTTGCGTGGCTTTTACCTCCTAGGCCATTGTGACGTTGGAATGCAACCATAAAAATGGTAATAAAAGGCATAAAAAACCACTCGTTGATTCTGTCATATTTTTTCATCATATAATTAATTAAATATAATAAAATAAAATATTTTTTTTAGATCTTTTAAAAATTAAATATAAATTATATAAAATTTCTAAAACCATTTGATCTAAATATAAAATTTAAACGGTTGTTTTGTTCCTATTTAACCATCCATTTATTTATACAGAATTTAATGGTTAAAAAATCTATAACTTGATCTTTAAGAATTAATATATCAATCCAATAAATTAAATATCTATTAATTCTATTATAAATAAAAAAATTAAGGTGTAAAAGATTGCCTTGTTACTCATCTCATGTTGAGACTTAGAGCTTTGGAGCTGGGTTGCTGGGCCCTGGAAATCTCTTTAAATATTGGAGAAGATGGAGGGAATGTTGGTTTGCGCGCGGATCGATTTATAATAATTTCTGTCCTACGATCAGACAGTAAGGTAATGCCTTAACGCTTCTGCCTCAAATTATTCGTAATATTTATTTTTTTGAATTTTAAAGCTTATGTTACTATTTTAGAATTCGCATTTCCAGCTAGAATTCTCTCAGAGAGGAAAACAGTCTTTAACTGGATATTTTTTTATGCTTTTTTTTTTTTTCGGGGGCGGGGGTTTGCCCGTGTTTGGGATTCTTCAGGGTGTTTATGCTCTCTTTTTTTTTTTTTTTTGTCATTGTTGATTGTGCCCTTCTTCTCATGATTTGCTTTGATGGATTAGCAATTTTTTTTTCCTTCATTTCACTTTTTCATGGTTTGATGCTTTTTAAGTTTTCCTAAAACACACAGCATTTTAGATATACTCTAATGCGATTTAGAAAACCACGACTTAATAAAATTCTTGAGGTAGAACCCATCTTCAAAAACTAGCCATTGAGAATGGGTGCCTCAAAGGTCACATGAAGTATTTTGGTTTAAAAAATTAACCGATGTGGGACTTTTGGCACTTCACATATTCTGCCCAATGTTCCCTACTTGACGACTAGATCAGTTTGGTCCCTAGTTGATAGAATGTAACTGTTGCCAAATTGAATGAATATGGTAAAGTAACAGCCACCTATATTTCTTGGCGGGCATGCAAAAACATTTTTGTCTTTTTATTAACATGGGTATCGCCATCCCACGTTAGTAGAAATGTAAGACTAATCCTCTGGATACACGAAACCACCCACAAGTTTCGTGTATCAAGGAATAGTAGAATTCAAGACATCTAGTCTAATCCTAGAAGCTTAGACCAACTAGCTATCAGTGCGGGTTATCCAAAGACATCTTTGTTGTCTGGTAATTCATTCTGATGAAGATTTTTATATAGGATTTATAATGCTTTTGAAATGATTTTCTTCTTTTCCTACTGGAAAAATAACATGTGAACTCCTATGTTTTAGTTGAAAATCCTAGTTAAGAAGTGACATCCATGTTGGATCTTGAATCCTGTTCAAATGTCAACTGAAATTTGGGTAATGATTAATTAATAAAATAAGTATAGACCCATTCCACCAATGTTTTTTCAGGTAGGTGAGAATGGGAAACAGTGTACGGTTTGAAAGTAATTATTTCATCTTTTCTTTTTGCTTTTTCTCATTATTTAGAATTGAATAATATATATAGAATAGAGAATCAAGCCAAAACCGGCAACAAACTTGTGAGGGCTACATTGGGCAACACTTATTGACCACATGGTGGAATCAACGTGAAGAGAAGTTTCAGTGGCATGGAACCAATGATTAGATAGTTTTACAAGGATGATTGGAATAACTGGCACAAATATTTGTAGGAACTCTCTCATTTTGCATGTGGTATCATTAAACAAGAAGGGTTTTTGTTGGGACAACCGATGACAGTTTGTTAGCATGGATTGGAAAAGACTAAATAAGAGTTCTTGCTTAATCATAACATCCATTTACAAAGTCAATAATAGGGCCTTTAACGACCCGTCCCACTAACACAATATTGTCTGATTTGAGCCTACACACGGACACGCACGGCTTTGCTTTGACAAGCTAACCCAATGTTGCTCCCAAAAAGCCTTGTACTAGAACGAGGAAGGCTACCAAGGACTTTTCAATGCAACTAGCAATGTGGGACTTTTTGGGACGGGGTATTAGAGGGCTGCTAGCAGGCTAGTAGCTAACATAAATGCTCCATGCCATATAAAAATGGAACTGCTTGGATCTTATTCATTTGAAAAAAGGAGTCATGGTCTCCAGTTTTTGAAAAAAAAAGAAGGCAAAAAGATCTATGATCTCTCGTCAATAGAAAAAGTAGATGGGTGCTACTTATAATTGAAAATACAGAGGTTACCTAAACTTGGAGCCTTGTTCATTTGTCAAACTGTTATGGCCAGTTACAAATAATTTTGTGTTGTAGTATAATTTATGTAATATAATGACAAGCACTATTCTGATTGTGGTGGTTTATGATGTGTTGAAAATCTAAGACTATAAATACAATACATATTTCATTTCAGGTAGAATGTGGTTTTATGATTGAATTATCAGTCATTTATTGAAATTATCTCCTACAGTCATTTAATAGAGATTTGTAAGTCGAGTCATTTGCTAAGCCTGCAGTCATAGTTGGCCATTTACTTTAGGAAGGATACTATTATAATGTTGCTAGAGATTTCTAACTTCATTTTACTTTGCTTCTTTATTTGTGTTGTTAGGTGCAGTTCATAGGATACAGTCATGGCTTCCAATGACGAAAATGTTGCTGTTGTCAAACAGGAGGTTTATAGTTTTATTTCTTTTTTGTTGCTTTCAACATATGCTGGTGTATTTTCTTATTTCAGTAATGAGTACGTTTTGAGAAATTAATATCCTAGTACGCGATCAGGGAAAGTATGCTGCAATTGCTGTATGCTGGATTCTGGGAAATGGGTGTCTCTTCCCTTGGAATAGTGTGTTGTCTATTGAAGATTACTATGTTGAAATATTTCCGGTAGGTGGTCATTTGCTTCACCTGTACTTTATATTCATGGTTAAGCTTTCAATTTGTTCGTAGCCCATTAATTTAGGTTTAGAAACTTGTGACAGTAAATTTTGGGTTGCAATTTGGATGTTCCTCAAAATTACATGCTGAGTAGATACATAAACTAGTTTGGGATAGGTGGATTATCATGCTACCATTCATTTAACGTGGCACATAGATACATGGAGATTTTTAGGCTTTTTGAAGAAACCATGGAGTAAACTTACTGTTCAGTGCTTGTTTACTTGTTCAGAAGTACCACCCCACAAGAATACTTACTCTTGTGTATCAACCTTTTGCAATTGGGTCGCTTGCAATTCTAACATACCATGAAGCGAAGATCAATACGAGATATCGCAACTTAACTGGATATACTATCTACTTCACAAGTTTGCTGCTAGTTTTCATTGTAAGCACTCTTGTCTTGGCTCTTTGTTTCTTTAGTCACGATTGCACTGGCTCTTCTCCCTTCTGATTGACTGGACGATGTAACAACCTCAAGCCCTTTCGAACTTTTGCATTGTCATTTTATGGGTTTGGGTTGGATATTTTTAGGAAGAAATCCCAGAAAAATCAACTGAACAGTCCAATTTAACATTCAACGTCACAGAATTCTGAGATCAAAAAGGAATTCTATCTCAAACGTTTACCAGCTAAACACATTCTCACATTTTTGCGGTTTAAGCAGCATCTTTATGTTTGTTCCCAATATAGATGGATTTGACAACATCCGGCAAAGGAGGAATTGGAACCTTTATCGTTATATGTGCTGCTAGTGGAGCTTTTGGAACTGCAGATGCTCTTGTTGAGGGGGGAATGGTTGGTGATCTGTCTTATATGTGCCCTGAACTGATCCAAGTACGTATTAACAGTCAACAATCTTCATAAAACATGTATCCTACTATTGTTTTATATATTTAATAGGCATAAATTACATGTTTTCTTTTGCTTGTTATAATGAACTGCAGTCATTCTTGGCTGGTTTGGCTGCTTCTGGGGCTCTGACATCTACATTGAGGTTAATTACAAAGGCAGCCTTTGAAAATGCTAAAGATGGCCTTCAAAAAGGAGCTTGTAAGTCACATTATAATAACGACGTTGAGGGCTTCTGATCCCATAGTGATTTTTTCTTATTTAGTTATTTTTGTTATTCTGTTGATGTTTGAAATTATAGTTTTTGCTTGTTTCTGGAGATCCTTGCCCCCTCCCCTTTTTTTGGACTAATAGTTTGAGTGCAATATGTTTCTTCTTGAGTTTCAGAAAGATATTTCTAGAATTAATATGCATGTATAGATGTAGTATTTATGCACCTTTTATTTAATGGATCCTATTTATGTTTTGATAATGCCTGGGGTGCTTGTGTTAATTTTACATTGTTGACACTTAATGGTTGACCAGCAGAACAAACTGCATTTAAAGCTCAGGCATGTGAAATGGCCCAAAAGAGGAGAGGCAATCCTCAGTCAGTTCTAAAGTTCTCTTATAACTCAATTGCACACTTCAGATACTTGTTTTTGTTTTTATTTTCTTTACCCTTTTTTTATGTTTGTGCCTGTATTTGCACCCTGTCCAATGGGAGGCCTGCCATTGTACTTCTAGTAATCTACCAGATAATAATTACATCCTTTTTCATATTTTCTATGATTTGACCAAGAAAAATAATTGCGCAAACCGGTCAATGGCCTCACCTGCATTGTGAACCATTTACCTGTCTACAGAATCATGACAAGTAGGTAAGTGAAAGCATTCATGCTTGTGTCGTATGAGATTTATAGGTGAAAGTAAATTGATGTGGCTATTGGTGGCCTTGCTTATATTGTGTACTTTGTTTGATGGGAGTGGATTCCTTTTGTCATATTTTTAGGTGGACTCTACCCATCAAAGCCCCAAGTGACCATATTGGCACTATGACCTCACTTCAACTGGGTTCTGTAGACTGCAGTAGGTATTGTTCTGGGGTTTCCCTTAAATATTAATCTATCCTGAAGAAAAACTCAATTAGAAGGTTTGCCGGTAATTGATAACTATGGCCTATCTATTTTATTTTAATCAATCCTCTTTCGTCATATGTGCTTGGGAATGATACATGATGTAGGTCAACTGTATAGAGCTTGCAAATTCTAATGTGGTCCTATAGCAAGAGAAGAAAGTCTCAATGGGAAAAAAGGCATAAAATTCTGCTCCAAGTGTTTGGTTCAATAGAGAGGAATACTATGATACAAATTTTTGAGGGAGAGATTTCTCCAATACAGGGAAAGAAGTGATGAAACAAACTTGGAAAACATATCTTAATGGTTCCATATTGCCAATAGTGATTCTGGAGGCGGTTTTGTTTTTCATGCTAAATGCCTTATCTCATGCATCAAATGATGCTTGAATGTAATGTAGTTGGCTGTATTTGATGGATTTGTTACCTTCTTAACAAGTGTAAGATTGTACATATGGAGAATGTTATGGCCAGGTTCCTGATGAATTTCTGTAGACATAGGAATATTAGGTATTTCTGTTTCTTTTACAGCATTTTAAAATGTTCTCATAGATTAAAAGTTTGAGTTGAAGTGCAAATCTACATTTAGATTAGAAGTTTGAGCTAAAGTAATTGTGGGGCGTATGTGTGTGTAGTGTTTGGATCCAGTGCAACCAGGTGCATGGTTTGACCTTTCTTTTTTCTCTTTCATAGTGGGGCCCATACAGTAGACAGCCAGTGCGATTGAAAGGCTTGGAATGGACTGGACTGGGCCATATTTCGGCCCAAACTCTCCGATTCTAGCCGTTGATCTATCCAAGCCAAAGCTTTCTAGGACCTACATGGGTCAAAATTTCTAGGCTTTTCAAAAACCAATAAATGCAAAAAGGTGAAAAAGGAGGAGAGGTTTGGGGGGAGGGGGTGGGTGTTGTTTGGTAGTGGATGTTCTTCTCTCTAGCTCTTTACCACCCTATATCTATATACAGTGTGTGTGAGAGAGAGAGAGAGGAGAGATGATGCCACAGACCCCTCCCACATTGAGAAATGAGAATGAGAACTGAGACTGCATTTGGATGAGGGGTGAAAACGAGGGTAACCTTTGTTTACCCTCATTTGGTAACGAAGGGAAGGGGTGAGAAAATCACAAGTTTCCCCTCTCCAGCACAAATCGAAAAACCCCTTCACTGCAAGAGGTAATGACTTTACCTCTCCCTTAGGGTAAAGGGAAACCCCAGCAAAATTTACCTCTCATCCAAACACAGCGTGAATGTTTTTGTCCCACCCCTCAGTTTTTTTTCTTAAAACACGCTTTGTTCAGACCTAGTGCCTTATCTTGCCACTGGTGAACTCATTTTTCCAGTCTAATATCCATACATGATATTACCTTGGAGTAATATGAGCATTCTCACATACAACTTGATTGGACTTGTAAAATCATGCGGATACTTCATTGAAGTCATTGATACAGACCATCATGTTTCAACCAGGTAGTAGTTTCTTCATGGTTTTCACTAAACTGCATCTCCCAGCAGTGTTCTTTAGTCATGAATTAGTCCATTGCCAATTACTGGGAGATGTTGAAATGGAATGCAATAACAATGTGGAATATAAATGAATTCCAAATTCCCAATTGAACTGCATTGAAGTCAAGTCTATGAAATAGGTAATTTGCATAAGTTACATGGACTCATTTGGTGTGTCGGGAGTTATGAAATACATTCACATGGCTCTTTTCAGACCTCAATGCAACTAAAGTAGTTTTGGCTTCAATTCCCTGAAGAAAGGACCTGGGACTCAACAGTGAACATTGTCATGATTTATGATCCTAAACTGTTTGAATAATGAAAAGTTCTATGGCCTCTAGTTTTTTGAGAGAAATTCTGGTTGCTGCCACAGTGTATAGTCTTGCTGTGATGAAATTAACTGCTGTTGTTTCTGGTTTCATTTTACCTATAAACCTTTAGTGCCTTTTCTATGGATTTTGAACTCATATTTTTCCCCTCTAATGAAAGTTCTATTTAAATTTTCACTGCAGCATTATTCTTAGCAATCACTGCAGCTTTTGAGCTAATGTGTTTTTTCCTTTATGCGTACATCTTCCCAAAACTGCCTATTGTGAGGTATTATCGTTCTAAGGCAGCTTCAGAAGGATCTGCAACAGTAGCTGCTGATCTTGCTGCTGGTGGCATCCAAATGCAACCAAACTCTAATGTATGTAATTCTTGTTATTTATTCGTTCTATATTGTGTTTGAAACCATGATGCATAGGTCTTTGATTAAACATTTTCTGTTTGTAGATTGAAGATCCCACAAAACTAGAGCGCCTGACCAAAAAGCAGTTGATATCACAGAACATTGATTATGCAGTTGAAATTTTTCTGACATATGTGCTGACATTGTCAATTTTTCCTGGTTTTGTATCAGAGGATACTGGATCTCACAGCTTGGGCTCATGGTATATGTTCATTCGACTCCAAATGCGACTAGCTCCTTTTTATTTTACATTTTCTGAAATTTGAGCTCTCTCTCTCTCTCTCTTTCTCTCACACACACACACACACACAAATTCGTGCATGCACAAACTACCCTAATATGAACTCTTTTTCCTAAATACTGGTAATGATGCAGTTTTGATAAAGAATTGAATATTTACATCTTTTAGCTGATGAAATGGACTTGATGGCATGTGGCCTCTTTAAGCCAGTTGTGCTGATAACTCAGCTGAATCTTGAAATTGTGGCAGAGCCCCTGGTGTTCACTCATCTCCATAAATGGACAGCCAACTTAACATCATCATTATCATCTTCACAAGCCATTACCCCGATCATCTTAGATCAGCTTTTCAAGTTTTACTTTCCATTTGACTCTATGAAAAACCATATAGCATGTTACTCAACAATCTACCGTGCCTCTTTATCCATTCCCTCCACATTTTCAATGGTCTTCTTCTCCTCCTTGTTCCTTCAATTTGCAACTTTTCAACTCCGCCAGCTAGGGCTGTCTCACGTCTTCTACTAATGTGAGCAAACTCTCTTAAACAAATATCTCTCATTTTGTGATCTAGGGCCCATCAAAATCATAAGTGTTATCTATTTGAGAAGAAGCTGTCCTTCCTAATTGGCTTGTCCTGAGCCAAATTGGTGCTTGAGAATCCCAAAGAAGTATAAAAATATGTGTATCTGTTTGAAGTGTCCTATTCGTATTCAACTTTTATGCTTTTAGTTGAAACACTTAACACTATCAATTTTAGTTTTATTAAGCTACTTGAATTTTTTATCTTTGTTATTTGGTATATTTAGTTTAAAGAGCCTTCATAGCAAAGTCTTTTTTTTTTAACAAATGGAAAATGTAATAAACTAAAGAGTTCAAAGGTAATGGTAGAATCTGAGAAAGGAGTATATTGATATTTCATCAAACAAATACATGTGCTGATATTTGGTTTCATGTCTGATGAATAAGCATGAAATTTGGTATCTCAACCACAAACGATATCAAACACTAGATTCTTCACTTCAAATAATTTTAATTAGAATCTTATGATAAGCAATAGCTAATGTACTCACCTTTACATTGTTCTGTTGTTGGATTACTGGGGTTGTAGGTATGTGCTCGTTTTAGTAGCCATGTATAATGTGTGGGATCTCATCGGAAGATACATCCCTCTTATAGAAAGCCTCAAAATATCATCACGAATTGGGCTCTTGTTAGCAACTCTTGCTCGTTTCCTGCTCATCCCCGTATTCTACTTCGCAACCAAATATGGAAGCCAGGGTTGGTTGATTATGCTCACTTCATTCTTGGGATTAAGCAATGGTTATCTTACTGTCAGTGTTCTTACAGCGGCACCCAAGGGTTATAAGGTCAGTTAGTTGCCTGTAGTTATGCATTTAATATTAGAGGAGTTTTAATATGACTTACTTTGTCAAATGCAAGCATCCCACATTCATTTATTGATTTGGTAGCCATCATGTGAGATGGCCAAAACCCAAAACAATGTCACTAGTCCCGAAGGGGAAGTAATAAGGAACATGGTGTTTTTGATAACGAGGGACACTGGGTCTGTCTTCTTATCTACTTGCCATCATCTAAGTGATGAAAAGATACACTGGTGCCCTTGTAATAAAAACACCAATGTTCTTATCACTTCTTGTCCCCAAAACATCACTAGTAATTCAGCTGTTCGGCCATCTAAAACTGACTAGGCTTAGCAGAGAAGAAAAAAAGGGGGAAAGTGAAGAGCATTTGCAGACATTTGATGTTAGAGGTCACTATATTCATGTGGTTGACCGGGTCGACAAAACATTGTTTTCCGTGTCTACTCGGTAGCATGTGTTTCACAGTAGCATTCCTATTGTGAATTAAGCTGTGAACTTAATATGGGTATTTTCCTAATCTCGTTGAATTTTTTCCATGCAGGGACCAGAGCAAAATGCCTTGGGGAATATGCTTGTATTCTGTCTTCAATCAGGTATATTTGTAGGAGTTACCCTTGATTGGTTGTGGCTCATTGGCAAAGGGTGGTGAAGGTTCTATTGCAGAGTTGCTTCTTCATGTGTTCTTGATATTCTCATGTATCATTTGTTCACTAAAGAAATCAACACTGCATCAATTTGATATTATTATCAAGTCCTAATATCAATATAAGAATAAGTATTATATCAAGTTTAAATTCTTAATGGATACCACATGCAGCCATGGATGATTGGGACCAAACAATTGCTTCCAGATGATATTAACTTGGACCATAAGCTAATGACAAAATTCCTAGCCTGTTGGCTAGAAATTTCAGCAGAACTTATATCATTAAATTTGAAATTAGAAAATTCTGCTAATTCATCAATTTGATAATTTCCTGCACTATCTATTTTACATTTGGTGGGTTTGAAATATTACTTAGAATATGAGAGTTTTATAATCAAAAGCAATTAAAACTAAGATGAGAATTTATAAATCTTATAAAATTAAAATTTTGTAACATATCACAATTCTCACTTTAGAATTTATATTTTATCAAAAAACAAACTTTAGTTTGAGAATTAAAAAATCTCAAAAGATTTCAGTTCCTACTAAGAATTCCAACCAACTATATGCTCATACAGTAGAAGTGGAAACTCCTGTTATGCAAACAGTTTGTCGTTCTGGATTATCTGAAAGTGAACCTCCATGGAGCATCCAAAATAGCCCAATCTTTAGCATTCACTTCCAGAGGATCTACATTCCAATATTTAAAATGGACGGTGGATTAACTCATCCTTGTGAAAATTATCATGAGAATGATAGCATATTATCATTTAACATAAATAGTAGAAGGCCCACTAGCCTTACACTAATGGTAAACCATCTAACTATAAAAATTTTAGATCAAAACATGTTATTTCAAACCAAGGACCATCAAGCTTATTCTTATAGCTACTGATCCACCACCTTAGAATAGTTTGTCATGGGTCATTATTGAGAAATATGCCACTTGTTGAGAAAATGAATTTCTCGTGATTTTTTTAATAGATAATTTTTGGTACACCATGTTTTTAAAAAGTGTTCAAGTCTTTTAGAGCACTTAATTAATCTATAAACATTAGGTAGTTCTATGGGGAGTGGCCTTTTTGTTAGGATGAGCTTCCAGCCCAAGAGACTAATCTGGTAGGTGGAGTTACTCAATCTCATATAAGTACTTAGTTTTCTTCCCTCATAATTGATGTGGGACTCTCGTTCGCAACTCCAACAATCCCTCCTTCAAATGAAGCTCTCTGCTGACTATTCCATTTGGGTAGAAAATCTCCGAGTCCATATATAGTTTGGGGACCTAATTCTGATACCACAATTAGAACTGGACTAAAAGTACGCACAAACTGCAGCATAACAACTTTCTTTTCTTGTTTACTAAGAACTCTCCCACGTTCTCTGTTGTGAGACGTGAATACTGATTCCCACACGTCTCTATTTCCTTTTCTTTAGACGGTGGTGTGGGGCTGAACCGACAACACCTTTAGAGTGGAGTGGGATAATTTTGTCACACTTACAAGGTGATAGACAGATTATTTATTTATTTATTCTGTCAAAAGTAATGATTTAATACCATAGACCATGTTGTATTTTTTATGTCAATGCATGTGAAGGTAAGCCACCTTTTATCAAAATTATATCATAGAATCTCTTTTTCTTAAAAAAAAGGGATGGCCTCAACATTGGCTATACAAGATTTGATACATCAAAATATAACATGGGGTGTGATGGCAGATGAAATTCACTGTTTTTAGGATTAAGGTTTAATTCAATATGAGTATTATCTTTAAAAATATCAAATTCAAAAGAAATTAATCATTTTAAACTAGCTTATTGTGATCCGTCTAACTTATTTATGATGATAGATGATTTTTAACCTCATCACTTATTATTTAAAAATAGAGAAAATTTGTATAAACGGACTAAAAACTGGAAAAAAAAGAGATCTTATAGAGATAAGCTTCATGAAAACCTTACATTTGTGAGGAGATTTTACCTCATGAAAAGGATCTTTAATGAAACTTTAACTTTAGCCGATCTTGATAGGTTCATTTAGTGGGCCGAGAATGGCCAACTTATCAATTTATTTGATAAACCACGATTAAATTATTAAGTTTTAAGAATTTGACCCACATTTTTTTTAAATTGTGCCAAAAATTATGAATGGAGAAAAATGATCAACTATTAGTTTTTTGTTTAATGTTACCCACCTGAAGTATATACTTCTCACTTATCTATATAAATAGATAATTTAAGGTAATCTTTAAATAAATCTTTTGTTTATTAAGCGAATATAATTCACTTTAAAATTTGTTAAAAATAGTTAAAAATAAGAAAAGAGATTTGAAAATGGGATTTACTTAGTTCAAAGGATTTGATCAACTTTTTTGTATTATATCATTCTCAAAATAGATTAAAAAATGAATTTTATAATTAAATTTACTGAGGCTGCATTTGGATTGGGGGTAAAGAGGGATGGTTCTCCATTACCCTTGTTTGGTAATTAGGGGTAATGGGATAACACCCCTCTTTACCTTTCCCCCCCCCAAAAATTTAAAACTTCATAAATTAGAGAAAAAATTATTCATTATAACTTTTTTACTAAATCACTCACACATTAATTTTTAATTTTAACGTCAGTAGTTTTACTAACATCAGACACAAGTCACAACCCATAAAAAAAACTCACAGCCAGTGCAAGTGAAATCATTTGCAGCGGATCATTGGCAGGGGATAATTTGTGAGTGAGGATGGGAGCTGGAGAAGGAAAAGGAAAAGGAAAAGGAAAAGGAAAAGGAAAAGGGTAAAGGGTAAAAGACAGGATTCTCTGGTTATCGAGAATTTTTCACTCATTCCAGCGCTGGATCCAATTGTCCAAAGACCTCCGTTTCCCCACTTCTCCTTCCCGTCAACCCAACTTCTTCTTCTTTCAAGAATCCAGTAATTACCTTCACTTCGTTTTTCAATAGATGTCGTCGGCGGCGGCGGCTGCTTCTGGTGAGAGTATGTCTAGAAGAACAACAACATCAAACAAGGAGCCCTTTGCACCTTTCTTAAGGATGCTCTCATCAAAAGAAGGGAAAGAGACATTGGCCAGGCGCATCCCGACTGTTGATCGTAGTGTTTCGGAGATGAAGCTAGCATATTTCAAAGCTGAGAAGTGGCAAATTGACCTCAAGGACGAGCTCTCTAAGTTGACTGCAATAGCAGATGATTTTCTTGATGACCCACAAGACTCCACCAAAAAAAATTTGCCTCAAGAAATTGAAGAAGGATTTGCAAGGATTGAGCAAAATCTGCAACCTAATTTGCTTCTGCAGTTGCCAGACCTCCCCAGCAACGATCCTCGTTCTCGTGAAAAGGGAAAGGAAAACAAAGGCGAGGAAGGCGAAGAAACCAAAGACCCAGTTCGCCAACTGCTCGAAGAAAAGCTGGGTCCGAAGATTTTAAAAAGCCCTGCTATCTCCGAACTGCAGGTGAGTTACGACAATCTGGACTCTCAGCTGCGTCTGTGCTTGCTCTATTTCTCCATTTTACCCGAAAACGTGGAAATCAAGAACAGGATTCTCATTCACTGGTGGATTGGAGACCGGTTGGTGACAACAAATGAAGCTGGAGACGAATGCTTCAAGAATCTCTTCGCCAGCGGTCTGATCCAGCCCGTACACAGAGAACACAGTACAATTGCCCGTCACTGTATAATGCACCCTTGGGTGCGGTGGATGCTGGTTTCGGTTGCGAATAACCTCAAATTCTTCCATTTCAATCCACAAGGCTGCCCAATTGATGATTCCACCATTTGCCGTCGTGCTTGTTTGTTCACATCCGATAGACAGAAAACTATTGTCTTTCGACCTGAAGCGAAGAACTCAGAAGATTTGTTATCTTTGTTTAATGTTAACGGGCATTATCTGAGGTTTGAGAAGGATAAGCTCTCCAAGTACAAGGCGATCACAATCCTGCATCTGGGTAGATGGCAAAACAATGCCGAGCATCACATTGAAGTCGATGACACTGAATTCTTGGAAGGTTTGGGAAATCTAACACACTTGAGATATCTTAGCTTCCGAGGTATATCTAGAATCACAAACCTTCCCGAATCATTTGGCAATCTGCGCAATCTCCAGATATTAGATCTATGTGCTTGTCATAATCTAGAAGCATTGTCTGCAGGGATCACATCCCTCAAGAGGCTAGTGCATTTAGATGTATCAGAATGCTACTTTCTAGAGCAGATGCCAGAAGGGCTCGGTTCACTCTTGAATCTGCAGGTTCTAAAAGGGTTTGTTATTGGCAACGCGAGGAGCAAGAATCCCTGTGAAGTCAGTGAGTTATCAGATATGAAGAAATTGAGGAAGCTAAGCATAAACATAGGGAGTGAAGCACAAGTCCACAGAGAAGGGATTATTGACTTAAGCGGATTGCTGAGCCTGCAGTCACTTACTTTAACATGGAGGATTTTAAATTCATCGCCAACCACTGACCCCTCATCACAGCCAACACCAACACCAACACCATCATCATCCCAGATCAGTATTCCACCAGCAGTGAGATCAGAATCATTTAAGATGTCGCCAGTGTTGACCAACATTAAGCTTCCAGAAAACCTTGAGAAACTTGACCTTCGTTGCTTTCCATTGAGCACAACACCGAATTGGTTGGAAGAGGGCAGATTACATTCTCTAAAGAAGCTCTACCTCAGGGGAGGGATGCTGAGCAGTCTTAAAATTAACATTTCGAACCACGTGGAATGCCTACGTCTCAAGTTTCTCAAGAAATTTCAGTGTGAGTGGTCCAAATTAGAGGAGGAGTTTGAATGTCTAACATGTGTGGAGATTCATGATTGCCCATTGATAAATTGCCTACAGCCACCACTTGTTCGTGTGTCCCTACAGCCACCACTTGTTCGTGTGTATTTGAAGGAGAACGGAATGTGGAGACGGAGAGGATAGGAAGAAAACCCAAATGTCTTCAGGGTAAATCTAGCCTAAGTCTTTGGTTTATTTATGTTGTTCGTGTATTTTGTTCTAGTTTTGCTTGCTCAGAATTCAAGCACGAAAACTCTCCATTGTTTCATTTTTGGCAATGCATCCTTTGGAGACTGCTTTCCTGGAACTCCACTTGCTTGTACAAGGAATATATTACAACCTTTGGCCCCAAGCTTATCCACTTGTGTTATAGGCCCCTAATCAGATGGCAGTAATTGATGATTGCTTTATCTTGCTTTATCTCCTGACTGCCCAAATGTTGGGCCTGAAGGGGCGTTCTAATCTTGTTCCCCCAGAATGTTTTGTGACCTGTTGGTCTTCCTTCTTATCTTTTAGTGTGTCATGGAGAGGACTGAGGGTTGTGAATAGGATGTGATAAATGACACAAGTCAATGAGAAATTGAGAAGTAGCATTTGTGAACATTTGGTTCTCTACTAAGCATTCTCAGTTTGTCTGATTTATAGCATAATTCAAATAGAGTTTTCACTGAACTATTCCATTTCTCTTGGACACCGCATGACCTGGTCAAGTAGAATTTTATATTGTATTTCTCATGACCTAGTTCTCTCTCTCTCTCTCTCTCTCTCTCTCTCTCTCTCTCTCTCTCTCTCTATATATATATATATATATATATCATTGAATAATTTAATAAATAAAGGAAGATTGTAAACCAACCTCCTCAACTCTCCATCCTCTCTGTCTAGAAACAAAGGGAAAAGATGTTTGTTGGGGAGATTTTCCTGGGCTGAAAATGATCAATCTTATGGCTTTTATTAAATGTGGAAGTCCAACATAAGGCATTTAGTAGCAGTAGGTTTTTCCATTCTTGTTTGTGGGGAGAAGTAATGTATTGCAATGATAAAAAATTGCTCCTATCAAACCCCCACCAATATAATGAACTTTATCTTGTTCCTTATAGAATATCTTTTTCTTTTTATTTTTAAAGTTCCATGATTTTATTTTCTATGGCTCATTTGCTGTTGGACCTAAACGAATGAGTGGTAATAGTCTTGATTTTGATGTCTGCTGCTCGGGCAGTTTTCAGTATGAAAGAATGTTAGTAGCAGAGAAATTACCGCTATCTGGTGCATGCTAGATGGGTGCTGTTGAAATTGATGCATTCAGAGAACGCATCCTTACTGTTCAGGGTCTTCTCCTTTGTTCTATTTGAAGCCCACTTTACCTTCTCTCTAGTTCATTTGTTTTTAAGAATAGATGCTACTGTTCTTTTCTATTCTTTAAATCCTTTCCTTATGGTTGTATGCTTGACATTTTGATTTTTGGGTGATTTTGTGGACTATGGTAATTGATTTAATGTTTGTCTTGAGGGACTATAGTTTCTTCTTCTTCCTTTTAATCTTTCCAGAAATTCAGAAAAGAAATCAACTGGCCTCCACTATTTTGTTGTTGGTACAGTTGACTAGAAAATTTATATATATATATATATTATTTTTTGTTTCATGGTGATTGTGTTGTCTGTCCTCTTACATTCTTACCGGAAAGATTCATCTTGGGGGCCTTTTATCTGTTTCTACTTATTTATCCATTAGATGCTGAACTTTAGGCAATATCATCAATGTTATAATTTGCTCCCAGATGTGGCTAAAGATCCATGTGGGTCAAAGCAGAGAGCTTGCAGTTGTTAAGACAGAGAGGAAGCAAAGAACCAGGAGGGTGGAAATGTGGAATGCGCTCGGCGTGTGGCATGGACAAGGAATCTGATTCAATCTTTGCCAAAAAAGACAGAAGCTAATTGAATACCAAGATCCCCTTGATGAAGAAGAAGAAGACCAACTTGGACATCGCCAACTGAAGGAAATCCGGATGAGGGAATGTTGTCACGGAAGAACTGAAAATTGTAGTATTACTTGCAGCTTGTAGTATGCAGTGTGGTGTTCCTAAATCTTTGACTCAGAAATGTATGGAGTCTGACAAGAACAGTTCAGATTTGTAGTTGTCTGGTGGATGTTGTAGTGTATCAACAGTTTTTTTAAGTGATTTGCTTTGATGTATTTCCTTTTGCTTGGATAATGGAATTTCTTCTTAAAAGTTTCTTTCAAATAAAAATGGAAATTCTTCTTACAAGAAAAAGATTCTGTTTGATTCTTTCTTTTTTTCTAGTTTTCAGCTTTTATATCAAAATTTCTTTGTTGTGAGTAGACGAAAAAGTGGTGGAGTTGTTCATGAAGAAGGCTATGAAGCATGGCTTATGGATTGCTTTAGAACAAGACAGAGATATTAAATAAATAGGGGAATTAAAATAATTTGGAATGGTGATAAGAAATTAAGGGGAAGGTGTACCGACAATTGATGTCTCGAACCCAACATTTATCTACTTTGCTGGTGAACTTACTAAAATTAGAAATCCTACCCCTAAGATGGAAAATAATATTTATATTAGGGACTCGTTGAAATTCATTCCATCCACTGACTCATGTGGTGCTCCTTGTATTACTCAAATCAATTTCTCAAAAATTGAAGAATCTAAAAATAAGTTATAGATCTGACTCAACCAACACAACTAAAGTACCTGCATCACATCTTGTTTTCCAAATGAAAATCCATTCAAATTTAGATATAAAAATATTAAGTACTTCAAATAAAGAATATTAGTGAAATTATACATCTAATTTTAGTCTTATGATCTTGAACTTAAAACTTACAATACTATGAGCCAGTGATTTTATATATTTTATTTGATAAAATGAAATAATTTAACATCTATAAAAGAGTGGCCAGGAAAACTCTTTTAGTAGACACGGATTTTAGTGAACTTTCCATTTTATCTCCATCCATTCGTACGGGAAAAAAAAAAAAAATCAGACACTTTCCAGTGAATCGGTGCACCGGACCGATGCACTAGAAAATGACAATTTGAGGAAAGTGATCCAGTTAGTGTACCGATTTCTTTAGATGTAAAAGTGTGTCGGTGTACTGATTTTTGAATGTCTGATTTAAAAAAAAAATCGTATGGACGAATGGGAGAAAAGTGGAAAATTCAGAAAATCCTGTCTCATAAAATACTATTCCTGAGTTAGAATGGGCACCCTATAAAATTATAAGCACATTCTCTCACAATCTTACCCAATTATAATCTTCAATACTAATCTTTTAAGTTTTAGTACCTTTCCTATTCATTCTTCTTAGACTCACTTTAGACGCTTAATCTTTACGGGACGTCACTTCTGTCATCTGTGAGTAAAGAAACGACGACCGTTAGAAGGGAAGTCTCCGCCTAGTCTGACTTCAGCAGCTGCATCCCCACCACGTTATCTCATCTACTCAGATCCTTCTTGCCGTTTACATCTTATGTGAGTATCTCAAATCCTTAAGTCCCAATTTCAGTTTTCGTCTCTTCTTTAAGCACTTGAGGAAAGAGGTCGTTGATTGAGTCAGGGTTCAATTCCAATGGCTTTTGAAATTGTACAATTCCTTATGGAGAAGTACACTGATGGGCTCCGAGAAGAACCTAAAATGGAACTTCCTTTCAAGATAAAGTCCCATTTGGATGAAATCGCAGAAGAGCTCAAAAAGAAAATAAAACCATCGATGATCCCAAACGACACCGAATCCATGAGAGGTTATCTCTACGATCTCGACGACCTGCTCATTGAGTGTCGGATGCTGGCAAAGAAGCACGAAGAACGTAGAGAGCGCTGTATGAATTGCTTTTCTCTTCGCGATTTATGGGTTCTTTTCAAATATAAAAATCACCTGATAAAAATCAAGAAGAAAATTCAAATCCTAGAAGCCCCTGAATCCAGAAGTGAGACAGACCCAATAACAACTGTTGTTATGAGAAGATGGACTTGTCGCCACATCTCCGGCAAGATTCATGAGTTTGTCGAGCCGGTGGCGGAGATGGAGAAAATGCTAACTGAACCAGAGAGAGGTGGAGGGTTCAGGGCAATTGGGGTTGTGGGCATTGGAGGCATGGGTAAAACCACACTGGCAAGAACAGTATTCAACAGCTCACAAGTGAAGGCACAATTTTATCCAAGGCTATGGATATGTTTATCGCAAACGATCCCTAAAGGAAATGATGTTAAAATGGAGATAACGAAGAGAATGTTGATGAGTCTAGCAGCTGAAGAGGAGACGATTGAATCAATTGTGAAAAATTCATCGGGGAACAATTACATTGCCCTTGACGGCTTACTCTTTGCCCTTCATCAAAGACTCCTAGACAAGCCCTATCTGATCGTGTTTGATGATGTATGGAACATAGATGGGTGGTATGAGGGTTTGGACTCCACATTGCCTATGCACTATGAATGGGGCAATCGCCTTGCACATGGTCTGCCGAAGTGTAGTGGGGGCAGAGTCATCGTCACCAGTCGGATAGAGGGAGTAGCAAACAGGATGGTTGGCAAACAAAACGTATATAAAACTCCCACCGCTTCTGAATGAAGAAATTCGCTTGATATTGGAAACAGAATTATCGAATCAGAAAGATGGGGAGAAAAAAAATAGTGGCCCTACACTACCCTCTTCTGATACAGTGAATAGCACTACAGAGAGGTTATCATCGGGGAAAGAGCAATTAAGCACTGAAAGCATAATGAACAATAAATCTAAAATGAATGAACTGGTAAACATGTGCCAAGGTCTTCCTCTTGCAGCAAAAACGTTAGGTGACATTTTGGTGGTTTACTCAAAGGAGCAGACAGAGCCTACAAATGCAGAGCATGAGGAAGGGGCTTAAGAGTGACTAGCTTGAATTCCAGGATATGTATTTCTATCATAAAAAGTTGTACTTTTTGGTCATGCTCATGTTAGTGGTAGAGGAGATTTGCCTTATTTCTACCATAAAATGTTGTACTTTTGGTCATGCTCATGTTAGTGGTAGAGGAGATTTGCCTTATTTCTACCATAAAATGTTGTACTTTTGGTCATACTCTTGTTAGCGGTAGAGGAGATTTTCCTAATGTATCTATATATCCTTCAATAAATAACTATAGGACCCTGAGATCCAAGTACAGTCTACATTTTATAGGCCAAATATACCATGCATTTGACCCATTTGGACCATCTTGTAGTGATACAAGGGGTACCATCTTGTAGTGATACAAGGGGTTAAATTGAAGGGCCCAATTACATGTGCACACACATTCTGGCATTCTGCAGTTTGATCCCAGCTTTTTGGGATTTCATAGCTCAAAATTTCTGAAAATCTTCAGAAAAGATTGATCAGCCATTTTCTAGTATTAATGCTAAGACTTTATTATATCTTGGGATTTTAAGTGCTTTATGAGGCAGAGAGAATATTCCTATGAAGGGGCTTGGATTTATTTTTTATTTTTAGAATGGTTAACATATTAAGAGAAGGAAGCACCAAAGGTGCAAATACGACTTGGATTTTTTAATGCTTGTATCCATTTGATTCTGATAACTAGTCCACTCTCTCTGAAATTCTTTATATGATGAGTCAACTTGGTTTTTTTGACCTTTTTCTTGTATATCTTCCCCTCGTTCCTTGCTTGCTATAGCTCTTACCTGTAGTAGATTCAAGATTGTCTTCTCGCTATTTTCTTTGCTCAAGAAAAACACTGAGACGTATACAAAAACTCAAAAACCGAATGACAGGGCTAGTTTTTGGTACCTTGACCCTTGTTCACCTGGTTGTTTTAACTCTTTCACCTTTCTATTTGTTTTCTCTCTTTGCTCCCTTCAGTCTGTCCGCTCATGAGCTTTTATTTATCTCTCGTCACCTCAAGGTTTCCAGTTTCCTTGTCTCTTTATTGCACATGGACCCTCAAGGTGATTCCGTTTTCTTTTATCCCCAAAAAAGCTCAGTGACAAAATTTCTGTGGAAAATAATATCTAGCCTATCTCTCAAGTAAAGGGTTGCAAGAGTGTGCAGAAAATGTGATGGTCCCTCGATGGGCTTCAGTCTTCACCTCCTTATCTTCAGCCTTGGCCATTCAGCTTGTAAATATCTATGCCAGCTAAACATGTCTACATTGACCATGATGAGCAGATAATGTACTGGATCAACGGGGTCTTTTTAGGAGTGTATAATTTTATGGAAGTGGCATTCAAGATAGGTGGTGATCTTCTGATTGAACTTTGTTATCGCTGCTTACTAGACAGAAACAATGATGAAAATGTTTGGATTGCTACCCATGTAAGGAAGATGCTGACAACCATTGTCGCAACTGGCAGAGCAGGCATGCTCGCGAGGATTTTGGTGGGATATTGTCTGGAAACAAAAGAACATCCCAAGAGTGGTAAGTGGGAAAAGAAATGGATCTCATTCATTCAAAATATGTTCAGACAAGATAGCTCTTCAGAATGCTGTGAACTCCCAATGTTTCTGCTTGGTGATAGTCCTCACTTGCTTAAGGTATCGGATTCTCTCATCCAGCAATTGCACTGGATTAGAGTCTCTTGATCTTTCCCATGCAAGTATTGATTCACTATCCTACTCCCTTTTCTCCTCGCAAAACCTTAGAATGCTGAAATTACCTAATGTCTCAAATTGCTGACTCTTCCTTCTTTGCGAGTTCTTATATATCTCAAGATACTAGATCTTCATTGAACTCCTCTGGAGTAAGATATCAGAGGAAGCCTTCGTGGACATGCATTGCCTTTGATTTCTTGACCTTTTCAGTGTGAACATCAGCTCATTTCCTTCAAAATTCTTGGGATTGGTTAAAGTTGAGCAACTCTTGTTGGCAAAATGTGGATATTTGTGCACCCTTCCCTATTTGAGTGCCTTGATATCAACCTTTCCTAGTGTGATATGACATTGCTTCCAACATCCTTCTCATCCGTGGTTAATCTCCGCAAATGCTCCTTGTCACACTGCTCTAAATTGAAGGCTGTTGTACCTCAATTACAAGGACCGAGGGCACTTGAAGAGCTTGATCTCTCAGGTTGTAAGGCACTAGATATTGAACATGCTTCCCCTTGGAGGGGCTTGCAAACCTTTCTGTACTTGATCTTTCAGGTACAAAAGTTCTGGGGAGGCCACTTTCCGTAGAGTTACCTGGTGTGCGTGGGTAGGGAGATTTGCATATGTCCCGAGGATTAGTAGGTGCTCTAGAAGGTCTGGACACCTCGGTCATCAAAAGTTATCATGTTTAAACCCAAAATCGTCACTCTTTGGAAGCCTCACGTAAAGCGAATTCTATAGATAACTTGCCTACCTATTCTTTATGGAGATTCTCTTGTGAGAATTGATCAAACAACGTGTCAGGACCTCTCTACCTATTGCGCTTTTCTCCATTATGAAACAAAATTTCAGTAACTCTTAATTCTTTATTTAAATACAAAAAAGCTAGCTTGATGGTCAGCTTCTGCAGAGGGCCTGGATCTGTTGGTGGCCATTAGAAAGGAATAAAAATCATTATCCATTGGGATCCACCAAAATTTAGCCCATTCGACATTGATGGTCATCTTTGTGGCCCTAGTAATTTTGTGAATTCCTAATCCTCTTCGTTTGCCATGTACAGAAGATCTTTCACATCTGAGAACACCCTAGCACTAGAAACGGTTCAAGTCTCAGAAGGATTCACCAGTCTATGTTCCTTTTTATGGGTTGGACCAGCAAAAACCTCAGCTTGTCACAGCCCATCTCTGCAAAGGCCCTGACCCACATGTATCAGTAACATCCATAACCTGTCATGTAAGGATGTAAATTAGCTGGTACTGGGCCAAGCTTTCCATTTGAATCCTATTCTTGGGTGTCAGGTTAAACTCAGACCATATAGAGTAAAGACAACAATATATACTGGGCTTAAGCCACACTTAATACATGCCAAGCCTTTTTAACACTATGGATCTGAATCTTCAAACTTTGGGCCAAATTTCTATTCCTACTTTGATGAGTTTAAAGTTCAAACTGGTTTAGAGTTGGAAATTGGAATCCAATTGGCAATTTCACTGCAAATTCAAATGAATAAATGAATAAAACAAGTTTACAATCTCAAAAAGAAGAGGAAAAAAGAAATCATATAGATAAGAAGAATAAGAGAATAGTGACAGACATTCAACCACTATTCTCTCTCTCAAGCATGTGATGCCAACATTTTACCACTGATTTTGCTTCGTTTAATTAAATAATAAATAATTGGGCCTCTATTTCCGATCCGACGACCAACATCCTTTTAAAAAGCCCAATTTTATTTTATTTTATTCTCCACCCACTGAGTTCACCAAAAAGTTGCATCTTATACTGTCCCAAGTAGCGACAGAGAAGAAAGGGCTGTGAAAACAAAACAGATTCTCTTTTGGGAAGAGGAAGACTACCCATTTACTTGATTAAAATGTTGATCTTGGGGTGGGCCACTTTTCTATTTTTTTTTTTTTCAATTCAAATAAATATAGGGCACAACTACCCATACATTTGGCACATATGTGTACAAGTTTCTTCTCAAATCTAGTGCTTATCATCATATATTTTCATATTCATATCTCAAGGCTCAAGCCCTCGCTCTCTATTGGGAGGACTCTTTGATGGTTACAAATGGGCTGTTGAATAGTGAGTTCAATACTTCAATTAGAGCCTAACATGTAATGGAGAGGAACCCTTAATCAGAAATCAATCCTAAATAACAATAATAAAATCATTCATTTATTAGTTTAGTTGTATTTAAAAGATTTTTTATTTTCTCTTAATAGATTTATTAAATTGTTGAGGTTTAAAAGTCATTTTTAACTATCTCAAAGGAGTTAGAGTTATGGTTTAGAACCTGTTTTAAAAAAACACGAGTTCCAGCGGATTAATCAGGTGCTCTATAAGACTTGAACATCTTAATAAAAAAAAAAAAAGCCGTTTCTAGATTTTTAATAGAAGACTTTTCTATCCTGCATCTATAGCTTCCCATTGTTTCTAAATTATTTCCTTCTTTGTAGAGTTTTGGCACCTCACACGTGGAAAAACACATGATTTTCTACTTTAAAATTTCTGACTCTCTCATTAAAATTTATTTTTATAAATAAAAATAATGCAATTTTTTAACATTCTTGAGTTCTATATTATTAAATTAACAAGCAACTTTTGATGATTCCATTTCTTCTACTTTTGCACTACAATTTTTCCACTAACATGTAAAATCATTTTCTATTTTTACTTCAATAGTTAGTAAATACTTAGATGAGAATACTATATAGTACTCAGACACAAGTCCTATACAAAATTCTATCGAAAAATTTAGAAAAAAAAAGAAGCAAAATGCTTCTATATGACTTTCAAATGTAAGGTTATACATTTTCCAATTTCAAGGGGGTTGCATCTAAAATATAAAGATTAATTACCTTTTAATAATAAAACTAATTAATTATTAACACAAAATATGCTCTAGCAATTAACTCGTGAGGATTGGCTTGGCGGTCAAGAACTCGCTTAAAACACGGGAGGTCTTGGGTTCAAGTCACTCTCAACACAAAAAGATTACTTTCATAGTGTCATCCGATGTTTGTAGATAAAGAGGTTTTTACATGTCCCAAACATTATTCAGGGTCTCTAAGAGACCTGGACACCTTACTCTTAAAAAAAAAGAAATTTCTACTCCAATATTTTTGAGTCATGGTGATAATAGGGGTCAGTATACTTTTGTTGGCTAAATTCAAATTAAAGCTGATTGAACCCAACTGGAATTATATTTCTCTCAATGTGACTAAATCCCACTTGGCCTAAATTTGTGTAAAATGTGAAAATCTGAAAAAAAGAAAAGAAAAAAAAAGAGTTCTAATTGTATAGAGCATTTGGATAGTAGGCAATTACAAGAATTTGGACCACATTTAATAAGTACTCGTTATTGTAATTATAAAATTGTTAAGTTCAAACTCTAAACAAATGGGATAAAAAGCTCTAATTGTATTATGATGGTGATGATGATGGAGGTTAAGGAAATTTATATTCAGCTAGTAAATGGGTTGGAAAGTTTGGAGTTAGGGGGTGTTTATTGGGTGGATGAAGTAAGAATTGGCTTGCTAAAGAGTCACTTTTAGTGCCCATTGACTCAAATTGATTCCATTAAAATCAAAATTAAGTTATTAAGGGCACCTGATTATGGATAACCCGACCCGAAAATTCAGAGCCCTTTGCACCTGGACTAGAGTGAGAACAGACTTAACAGGGAGAAGTTACTTTTCAAAAGATATTAATAAAAAAAAGTGATGATCAAATTTTATATTAAAGTAAAACCTGAGTTGTGTCAATCATTTGTTAATTATTTCTTTTAGAAAGTAGACCGGGCTCATTAGTCCGAATTCTCGTGGACCGTTGGATTTCATTGTTTTAACTTTATGTCTTCTTGATGTTGTTGCTGGGCCCTGCTATTATAGCCCTGACACAAATCAAAA
Organism: Chimonanthus praecox; assembly: GCA_022113865.1. Taxonomy (NCBI): domain Eukaryota; kingdom Viridiplantae; phylum Streptophyta; class Magnoliopsida; order Laurales; family Calycanthaceae; genus Chimonanthus; species Chimonanthus praecox. The sequence continues at coordinate 66,866,805 of CM039087.1, read as the reverse complement.
AACAACTATGTCGTCATCGATTTTTTTCTTTTTTATCCTCGTACGGACAATCAAACTTTAACAAAAGAAGAAAAATTACAGTAACTGAGATGAATTTTTTATCTTAATTTAACAAAACTCACATGCTCCACTTGAAATTCTATTAAGTTGAATATTTCAGTATTTTTTTTTTTTTTTTTGAATTTTAAACTATGGATGTAGGGGAAATAACCATTCTAGCTTCAATGATTCAGTCATCAATCTTTATCTTAAATTTTAAATCTTGAGTAACTTAAGGAATTAAAAAAAAAAAAAAAAAGTCAATGGAATGGTTCTGACTTCTAACGGTCTATAAGTCACTCAGTTTAAATTTTTAAAAATATTTAATGAGCCCGAATCGATTTGATTCAATTGGATAAGTTTTTTAGTCTGAATTTTTATCAAATTTTGTAATTAGCGTTGTTCTGTTGCAAGCAATCGGATAAAAGTTTCAGACTAAAAGGTGAAGGATAAAGAATAGAGTCCACTCAATGTGATCCCATGATTAAAGGTTTGTTAACTCAACTCAAAGGACTACTTGTAGGTTTTAAAGTTTAAAAATTTATAATTCAACAACCTTAATCATCTCGAGAGAGACCTTAAAAGGCAGATGAGATAATTAAGTCGCACTATTCTAATTACTTCCTCATAATCGAACTGTTTAGATTCATTAAATAAAACTTAAACGTATAGTTTAAACTATGTACTCTAGTTGAATCGTATGGACATGTCAGCCAAAAAAAAAAATTTAAAAGAGCCATATTTTATATGTATTTTCTACCATTTTAAAAGAAAAATGATTTGCAAAACGATTTCCTTTTAAATATTTTAAAAAAGGACAGACAATAAAAAGCAAAGATCTTTCTTCGGATTCCTTTCAAGGCATTTCCCATCCACGGTGGGGCCGGCCAAATTCTGATCCCCGATCACCAATCCATTGTCCTACACTCCTACTTCTTACAATATAGTCATGGTCAAGGAATTGTAAACTTCCATACTTCCCCCGTCAAATAATTTTCACCAGGTTTTATATAATAATAAATAGATTTTATTTTTGGGCTCTCTCATTTTATTGGATATTTAAGAGCCATTCATTATTTTAGATAATTTTATTTTTTACAAGACATAAATTCATCTGCATTTTAAAACTCAAATATAGCCAGATAACTAAAATATCAGCTGAGTTTGTTTGACTCAATACTAATTAATATTATGGCAATTATTATACATCAAATACGCAAATATAGTACGTGGATTAAATAGTAATAGAGATTACTATTTTAGTTTTAGACCCAACATCCACTCAAATGTCATGGCCATTTTAAAATTTCTGATTGTAGGAAAATGGAGTGCATTAGGAGAACAAACCAAAAAAAGTAGTGGTGGCCGGAATGGTAAGTAAAACAGAGAAAGTGGAAACTGGTATACTAAAATAAATATAAAAATGAAGAAAAAAAGGGTCAAAATCCCACCAAATCAGAAACGGGCCGAACTTTACAGTAGTAGAACCAGAAAAAAAAAAGGGTGAAGGGGGCCCACAATCTGTCATTTAGCTACATGTGAACGAGTGACAGAAGAAAAAGACGAGGAAGGTGGTCAGGAGGAGCAGAAGCGGAAGATGAGGAGATGATATTTGAGGTGCGGTGGAGGAGGACTGGTCCTCCGCCTTCTGGAATTGGAGTGAATCGACGGCCAGCGGCATGTTCTCCTGATCGGGGCTGCACTTGGACTGGTGGGGCGGATGTGCGGTGTACATGATGGCGCGTAACACCGCGGACACCGTCGGAATAAAGGCCGTCTTGTTCCTGGCGAGCAGCCACGTAAGGCCCATCAGCTGGCAGTCTCTGCTAAACATCTTGGTCGCCCTGTCGTTTCCATCTCGGCTCCCGTTTTCACCACCTTTCAGCTGCACTCCCATGGAAAACACAAGATTAAAAAAATAATTACATTAGGAAATGATCTCTTTTTCTTCCAAAGCAATAGGGGTAATTAGGTAAAAGTACAGTGAGACAAACAATGCAGAAAAAAAATATAAGCTGGGCCAGCGTCCAAATTTTGATTCAGATCAATGTGAAATCAAATCAGTAAAAAGCTTTTTGTGGACCAAAATTTGTTAGGACTTCAAGCCCAAAAAGAGAAATTATCAACAGTCGAACATCTCCAACCCAAGCATTGACACATGACACTGATTAATGGCTTAAAATGGGTGGTCGATATCAAAATTTCTATTCCATCAGATACCATTCATCTTATTACAAAGAGACTGGTAATTTTAATTAACTTGCATTTTCAAGATTAATGTGCTCGTATACATGCTGTGTGTTTAATTTTAAATGGCTGCAATGACCCCAATTGATCATGTTATGAAATATGAAGCGGGGAGTAGGCAATTACACTAGTCATATGTTAGTGTATATACAGAATTATGGTGTATATGCTTCAGAAAGGAAGGAGACACTGAAATGAAGGGGGGGTCTCCATCTTTCCTCTCTGCTACTTTTTTATTTTATTTTTATTTTTTTCTGAAAGCTTTCCACGAGTACTGCTGCAAGAATGGTGCAGTGTAGAGAGAGAAACGAAAAGCAAAGAGAGCAGAGAAAGGAGGGAAATGGGAGAAGTCTACACCTAATCCTTTTTCTGTTTGTCAACACAACAATCGGCTAAATTCCATCATTTTCCACGCTTCACTGAACACTTTACTTTCTTCAACAAAACGGCAAAAATCTCACTGATATTTTCATTTTTTCCGCTCTTTCCCATCATGACTCAACACGGCACTTCCAATTTCATATATTTGCCAAAACGCCACAACCAATGAATAAACACCGTCGTTTAGGTTTCTAAAGCACAATTATTATCTATAAGAAAATATTAGTAGCGAGGAAAATAAGGGAATGATCAGTATTTAGTAGGTTTGATGGGAAAAAAAGGGGAATGACCAAAACACCCTCGAAGGGCGAAACCACCGCACCCAACCATGCACCAGCTTGGGGGTATCGACCGTACACGTTTCTCCGGAGTAGATCCAGATCGTCCAAGTTTTCGCCGAAATGGACCGGCTCCGGAGCGGAACACTCCTCTCCACCGGTGCATGGTTCAGAGTTGGTTTGAGAAAAGAGAAATCCACCAAACGGAGGAATCATGAAAAGGAGAAAGTGCAAGGAAACGAGGAAAATGAATATTCAGATAGAGAGAGAGAGGTCCTTGTGGATATACAAACCTTCTCCAGCGATTCCAAGCAACGAGTACACCCTGCGTAAGAAGAGTTCTTGCAATTCTTCTCCAAATTCCTGACGGCGGCTGTTGGCGTCGCGTTCCGATACGACGAAACGTTGAAAGCGGCAGGGCAACTCAGTGAGCTGATCTGATGCAGCCGAATCCCACAAAAGCAGAGAATGGCGTCGCAGCTCGAGTTAGGCTGCGGAATGTGTATGTCTCGACTCAGAAGCGAGCTCTGCAGCGAGTTGACGCACTTCTGTGAATCGTCCGGCATCATAGGCTGATCCGATGACGAAGGAGCCGGCGCATGGACCTCCAGGGCCGACCGAGCGTGAGCAGCGAAGAGCCAAGCCGCCAGCACAGGACAGCACCGGCTGCGGTCGAGATTCCGGCCGCATGCCTCGCCAACGCCGCCGAACAGCTCTGCCGAGAGATCGAGCCTGCAGTTCTGAGCCTGTGTCTGGACTGGGTAGGCGGGGACCGTGTTCGGTGTCGAATAGTCACCCGGCTTCAGAGGCTGCTGGTGGCCGTCGTCGGCTGCAAACGCGAGCCGAACAAAAAACAGAGAGACAACACTTGCGCAAATGATCGCAATCTGGAATTTCATTTTCCACTGGTGAAATACTGGAATCCAATCTACTCAATAAAAAGAAAAGAAAGGTCTCGTGACGACGCTTTGAATCTCTCTTTTTCCTTGGGAGATACTCTCCAGAGAGAAAGAAGAAAGCCTAGCTTTTCGTCAGGTTCAAGATATATTCGTCCTTTCTCTTCTTCTTCTTCTTTCACCTGTTTCAAGAAAAAAGCCCAGAAAATGAGGAATTAGAGGAGGCGTTGATGTTGCTATTTTGCTAAATTGCTTCACACTTTATCTGGAGAAAACGATGGCACATTGTCCCGCCAGAGATATGATATGAAGCTTGAATTGATGGAAGTAGAATATTAAGAAAACTTACGGGATGGTTTCGTCCACACTACGAAAATAAGAAAGCAGCGATAGCAGTAGGAGATGAAGAGACAGCAGAGAGAGGTATGAGTAGAAAAAATGAGCTAAAAGAATATAATAAGATGGATCAACCAAAAACTAACATATTAGCCTCTGTCTCAATTTTCCACGCCCTAATCGCTAAAATTAGTAGGTAAATAAATAAATTATTTAAATATTATTTTTTCCTTCAAATTTAGTCGTATTTATGTTGGAAGCTCTCCTATCCAAATTGGCTTAGATTTATATTAATTTGAGTTAATTAAATATATGAATTATCTAAATACAGTATTTCACACAAGATAGGTTACTGATACATATTTTAGGAGTCTTGAATTTCTTTGATCATAAAAAAAAAATTACAATTTTTGTTTTTCTTAAATTGAGTTAAGATAGATTCACCGTTTTAAGTAAAAAATTGTCATCTATCTATCTATCCATCATATATGGTTTCTTATATTTAAGAATACAAATGTAGAAATTTTCTACTATGATGAATTCTGTCTTTTATAATAGTAAGGTTTTTTATATTTTAGTTATTCTTGAATTATCATAAAAAATAAAAAATGTTGTAAAATCTTGAATTATTTATATGGCCTTTATTTTTTAATTTAACATATTTGTTACCAAATTTTTAAAATTTTGGATTTAAAACCAAGAGATAGACTTCAAATTTTGTCAAAAAAAAATTCAAACGATTATTTATAATCAAAGTCTTTAAATAATAAACTCTGCCAACGTAATACTTAGAGATTATTTGGGTCACGCTAGAGTCACCTTCTCAGATTTTATGGGACCTTTGGAGTCGAATGAGGCGGAGCTTCTTAGCATTAAGAGAGCTTTGACAGTAGGTTTGGATATGGGGGAGGTAGCATAGTGATTGAAAGTGACTCATCCAACGGCATAAAATAGGCTAGCGGAGTGAAGTGTCCCCCGTGGAAGCTTACCTCTTTGGTGAGGGAGATTAAAGTGTTGATAGCCGGGATGAAGGTGTCTTTTTCTCTTATCAGTCGATCAGCCAATGCAGTGGTGAATTTTCCGTTAAAAATGGCATTGATGGAGTTATTAAGGGATCTTTTTATTTTTAGGAAGGATAACACTTGTTGAGTTGTTTTTGTATCTTGTTGGTTTTAACTCATTTTTCTTACATTTTGATCTATTCCTCTTAGGCTTTTTTTTTTTTTCTTTTATCTTTTTATTAATGATATCTTCACTGTCACCGTTAAAGAAAAAAAAAATCAAAAGAAAAGAGAATGATATTTTGAAGAATACCTCGGAGAACCTAAAACTAATTAGTCATGAATCTACATATTTCGGTATGAGTCCCCTAAAGAGTAAAGACAAGAGAGTTTACTATTAGAAAAAGTCATTCAGAAAAACAGTTCATTGTAGACTAGTGGGTAGAATTTTCAAGTATTTGTTAAAAGATTATTATTGAGAAGAACACTTAGTGTGATTCTCTGCAATTACAAAGAAACACTGACAGTTAACTAATTTTAATTTTTTTTTTTTTTTTCACTTCAAAATAATCCCCATTTGTGGTTTTTTATTAAGAAATCAATAAAATAATGTTGACTGATTATAAATTTGAATAAATATGCCTTATTGTAATTAATATAATTTGTAGACATTTATTCATATTTTTGTAAAATTAAGATTTTTATGTTAAAAAATTATGAATCGTAATAGAATTTATTAGAGAACATGGATTTTATATTTAGTGTTTGTTAATATTGATTTTCTATTAGAATTTATTTGTATTGAAATTTTCTCTTTCAAACAAAAAAGATGTTCTTTTTAACTAAAATATACTTACAATATTTTTCATTTTGTCCCTTTTTTAGATATTTTTATATTTTCTAAAACAAAAAATAAAAACTTGCCATATATCATTTGTTTTGTGCTAATAAGCTCGTATCAGCCTAACTCTTGACTACATGAAAGGTAATTTTTAGTATGATAGAAGAAAATAAAAAAATATATTCTAAAATAAATAAAAAATTAAAATATGCTCCACTAAGCTAAATATGCCACTTGACAATAATACTGTCTTATTGGTTTTAATTGTATTATGATATTGGGAGGAGAGAGAGATTCGGGATGAAGAGGAATGAAAGTAAAATAATAATAATAATTAATCCTGAAGGATTAGTTTGATATTTTGATGATTACTTAGGGATCAAATCCTATTCAACACAAAAGAGGGTCTCTCTTTTTAGTTTTTTACTGAGCGTGTGAAAATTGAGAAATTTATATACGTTCTCAAAGATTAAATATTTAAAAAAAATTCGGATGCGAAGTTTAGATATCTTGATTTTAAAAATAAAAAAAAAATAATAATAAATATGGTAAAAGGCGAGGTGGCATTTCAGTTATTTGTTTGGATGCGGTGTCCTTTTCTTTTTCATTCTCTCGCTAATGTATTATTCTTTGAATTTGGAGGCTCCTCTCTTTTCTCTCTCTTTCCAGCAGTAGACACGTGAGTCGAGTCACGTACTTGATGCCCGCAACCGCCAGTTTTCTTTTTCTTTTTCTTTTCTTTTTGACAATGACTCCCTTATGTGTCTTTCACCGTGCTACACGTCTCCTATCCCATACCAACCTCTGAATCATCGTACTTTGTAAAAATTGTTATATTTTTATTACTAAAATAGATATAAAATAATAAAAAATTCTTCATTGATTTTAAATCTAAGTCATATGTTATTGACGATTAGATCCACATGCAACCTATGATTTAAAAGAATTTTATCTTATTTTATTTTAAAGTTTTGAAAATTAAGAAATAATTAAAATTTTGGAAAAAAAACTGAAAATAAATATAAAAAATTTCTTAGATCTAAGTAAGATGTGTTGTGTAACCCATCATATCTACATAGAAACTATTTTCTTAAAACCATTTTATGTGATTTTATTTGAAATTTTTGAAAAAATAGCATAAGGTTTATGAAAAATGAAAAATTGAAGAATAATTGAAAATACAATAAATTTTGTTGTTTTGTCCCAACCTTTTTTACATAATGTTTTAGTTTCATTTCTAGGAAAATCATATTATTTTTTAAGAAAAAATAAAAAATAAAAATTTAATTGATATTTTAAAATATTGGGATTTTGAAAAGGTCACGAAATATTTTTCCGATAGCGATTTTGAACAAAAAATTGTACCATGGGTGAGACTAATACAATGAAGCTGAATTTTTTGAAGGGCTGGTCTGGCAGATGCCCAGGCTAAAAAAGCCCGGGTGTTCTAATGGGCTTACCGTGAGGGAGCTGGGCTATTTTTAGAAAAGATATCGACAAAATATTATATAGTTATTTTAAATATTGATCGAAAATTTGTTTAATTTTTTTTTTTTTAGTTTTTTCTAAAACAATGATATGAGTCACTTGGCAGTGAAACTAAAATATTAAGGGTGTAAATGGACCCGAATCCGGCCTGCAGACCGTCCGGCCTGGCCCGACAAATAAGGATACAAGCCGGATCATAAGGTCCACGGACTCAGACTTGGACAGTCCGTTTATTTTTGGATGGTCGACGACCCAGTCGGACGGTCCGCATACGTTTCGAAATCGAAACACTTCAGTAAATAAACCATACCGTAAATAAACCCTAACTATTTTATCTTCCTTCTCCTTCGCCCTTCGAAAGTGAAACACTTCCGTCACTCTCTCCATCTCTCGCCGTCGCCCTTCTCCGATTTGCTGTTGCTTCGGTTCTCGATCACTTTCTCTTGCCGTCGTTCCCAAAAATCCTTCTCTCGCTGTCGTTCTCGATCTCTTTCTCCGTCTCTTCCCTTCTCTCGCTGTCAGTTTCTCCCTCTCTTTTAAAAATATTATGTAAATGAGATTTGGAACCAAACAACAAATTTTATTGCATTTTCAAATTATTCTTTATTTTTTCATTTTTCATAATTTTTTTTTCAAATAGATACTTATGTATATCTTATATAAAACTGAGATGTAACTTTTTAAATAATTTTGTAATAGTGATAGAGACGTATTTTTTTTAGATGTTTATTTTCTCAGAACAAGCCGATAATGTAATTATAGAAATTGAAATATTTATTTAATTAAATAGGTTGATCTTTAATTTGATTTAATCCAGCTTAAAATAGTTGACCTGAATGTAAAATAGATTGAATTTAAAAATGAGTTGGATGAGGGAAAAAATATATTAGACAAAAGGTATTGATCCAAATTTAAATTGAGAGAATTAGGATTAGAGTTTCAACTCATAAAGTTAGCACTCTTACTTAGGGTAGAAATCTCGATATTGACTGATATATTTTTTTCTTCTATTTTTTTTACAAAAATTTACCAAGATATTTACACCTTGCTCTTACCTATAAACAAATATCTACGTCACATAGCCTATTGACTCTCTCCTCCTCTCTTCCATACACAGGGGCTCAGTTTTAGCCCAACAAAGCCCACGAGCTTCTGGGGGAGTTAGGCTTTGACAAAATAGGGTTGGAATTAGCAATTTGCAAAAGCCTTGGTATTTTTGGCATCCAAGGACAAGGTCCCAAATTTAAGCTCATTTAAACTACTAAAATTGTTAATTTTATTCAAAATTTAGATTCATTTATTTTTTTATTTGATGTATTTTAATTATTATAAATTTGATCATGCAATATTTTGCTTTTGATCTTAAAAATCAATTACTAGGATGATTTAGTAAGTTTCATTTCTTATAATTTTATAGCCTCCATGATGATTTATCCATCCATTCTTTTTTATTTAATTTGAAGATGAAACCACCTTTTGAAATGTCTTGTCAAACCACTCGTGTTTCAAGCTAGGTGAATTATTGGACCATCTATACAAATAGCTCTGGAAAAAATAGAACTCAGACTCAGATGGGGACCTGTCAACATTACTATTTGAGGAACAATATGACAAATATCTATTTTTTATTGTTCAACTTTTTTTTAACATGGATATTTTTATTTTATATTAAAAGAAAGATTAATTCTGTGAAATTTAAATTTCTCAATTTATACACTAATTCATAGACTAATTAAGTCAATAAAAAATAACATTATATAAAATCAGCCATCATAATACGGATAAAATATGTTAGGAGATAAAGAATAGAGCTCATTTTATCTTTACTGGTATACGATGTATCATTCTCTACTAGTGTACCGTTCATCAATCTGCATATATATGTTCTATCTATCAGTGTATTGAAGCTTGATAAGTAGTATACCGATGGATATAAGATGAAAATTTTCCTTCATCTCATATATTTTAACAAATTTTGTTAAAATAAAAAATTAAATGTAAATCAAACTAAAGACTTTTTCATTAAAGAGATCTCCCGGGACAGTCACACCAACGAATATCTTGACAGTCACACCAAACTTTATCACTTGACTTTACAGGAGGAGGAACGGGAAAAGAAATCGTTGCCCACCAAAAGAGCTTGTGAATTTGTGATTAGCTACTGATACAATTATACAATTTAGAATTTAATCATAGAATGGAAAGGTAGGCAGAGACAAGAGCAATCGTGCGTGACAGCAAAGGAAGCAACTTTAGGAAAGTTGCATGGCAGAGATAGCGAGTGAAAACAAAACCACTTCACAATATCAAAATCAAATGCTCTCATTTTTATATATACAGATCGTAGATGAAAAAGAAGAGATATGGTCCCTTCCTTTCTTTCTCATTCTTTCATTTTAATAAAGAAACAATATCCTAATCAATAGCCACTTCATCTCTTTACTCTCACTCTCTCTCTCTCTCTCTGTGTATATTCCATTGCAAGAGCGACAACAGATGGGAGTCAGCAGGTAGGGACAGCAGAGAAGAAACTCTGAAGAAGACAAAAAAAAAAAAAAGAGAGAGAGGGATGGAAGGGACTTAAAAAAATAAAAAAAGGGTTGGGCAGTGTGAAAATAATGACAATTCACAAGATTCTACTGTCTAAACATAATATATGCTTGGATCATGCACAATAATTCTCATTATTTAGGTTTTCTAAGCTCTAAAGCTTTCCTTCCTTGCTCCCTTGGATGGTTCACAAGACTGGCAGTGGTAGGACCTGGCATGCTCAACGGTGCAGAAGTGTTGAGCCACCTGGTGTCCAAGAAAGAGTAAGTGGGTCCCTCTTGGACACAAATATGAGGCTGGTTGATCACTCCAATGGGTAGTCAGGTGCACCACCAAAGAAGAGAGCTCTTTAATCTTTAGCTTTTGAGTTTTTTTCTTTTTCTTTTTTAATAATGTGGTGGATTGATGATTTTAAATTTTAATAATAAGAAGATTAAGTTTTTAAGCAACTTTTAGAGGCTTTATGTAAAGAAAGGAAGGGGGTTTCTTTGGTAAATGGGCATAAAAGTAGAGTCAAAAAGAGGTAATGATGCCCTTAAAGGATCAGACGAAAGAAGAAGAACAGAGACATGGTACGATTGCAGGTTTTTGGATCACAAGAAGACGCAAAGCTGTTTCTTCTTTTTTTCAAAATTTGTCGTCTATCTTTGCTATTTTCTCGACAAAACATCTTTCTGAATCTTTTTGTTTATTACAGAAAAGTAAGTAATAATTTTCGTAGCATTTGTTATGGATACATACGACTCTTTAATGATTAAATTGATAATTAAACTAACCTCTGCTCAAATTAATTTTTCCACCTTTTTAACACTCTTAATGCATGTTTTCATACCACTTTTAATGGTAGATTAAGTTATTAGCAAATTAGTAAATTTATGTTGAGATTTCAAAACAATTGATTAAACCAACATAGTCTAACACATGGGTGAAAACCAAAGCGGAGATATCAGTAGATAATTTTTTTTTTTTTTTAAATATCGATATTATTTTATTTTATTTTTTCTGAATTAAAAAATAATTAGAAATAAAAAAGGAAGCTGGTTTTTTTAAAAAAAATTGAAAATGAAAATATCGACCGATATTAGTCCGATATCGGCTGAGATATCAACTCAGGTCCACCACCGTTTTGATTTTTTTTTTTTAAAAAAAGATGCATATTATGAATATCGGCTAAGAACTATTGTGTACGGCCGATATAATACGGCACTAAAAAACGTATCGGCCAATATCTTGACTCCTGGTCTAACATGGGCAATAATTTCTAAGAACCTCACTAATCCAACTCTTTAATGATTAAATTGATATTACTCAAATTCATTAAATAATAAATCAAGGGTAAACATTCTCACACGAGAGAATCCTTTCATTTCACATGAGAATTCAATTTTTTTTTTTTGAAATTCCTCTTTTGCTCTTTCACTTTCCTTTTACCATTCCTTTTTGTGTTGGTTGGAAGGGTAAAATGAAAATTTCAAAAAAAAAATAATTTTGACTTCCAATGTGAGATGAAAAAAATTTCCTCTGTGAGAATGTGTACCCTAAATCAATATCCATTAAATCTAAATCAGACCTCACCCAACCAAGAACTCGTTCTCTGCTGCGTTGGTGTTTTCACACCCCACTCTCCACCAACACAATTTTATTCCACCATATCTCAAGAATAGTCAAAGGAAATAGGCAGGTCCTACCTCCATCTTTGAGTAAACTCCTTCTATATCTTTTATCTAGACAGCTTTGTGAAGTTAGTTTTGTAAATTTTCTCAAAAAAATTCACTTCCCAAAACTTTGAAACGGCTAATGGGATTGGGGTTTTTTTAGGACAAAGTAAAATTTACATGATAATGATCATAAGAACATATATTTAGGCAATTTGTTTGTTCTCTTCCCTAATTTAATTAGACCAAACAAAAGGGGCATGAGGTTGATGATTTGAATAATAATAGTAGAATCTTAAAATCTATATAGAAAAGAGGAGGCTAAGGAAGCTGACAACTCAATTCTAATTGATGGGTCCGATAGCCATATAGGCATTATATTATACTCCCTCTGTCCCAAATTAGTTGTCCTATATGGATTTTAGAATTGTCCTAAAATAGTTGTCTCATTTGGATTGGAATAGTATAAAATGTGTTGAAAATGGATGAGATCACATGTAATGCTAGCCTTATAGAGAGAGTTCCTTAAAAAACACAAATATTTTAAATAAGACAACTAAAATGGGACGGAGGGAGTATGAATTATAAAATAAGCATGACATGAGCAACATTATCATTATATGTGTTTAAAGGATTTAAAAAAAAAAAAAAAAATCTTTCGTACGTTGGCCCAAGGGTGTAAAAATCGATTTTTAAAACCTTTTTATATTCGGCTGATATGATACGTATCGGACGATTTGGTAGGTTTCGGCCGATATGATCTGTATAGGACGTTTTGGTGGGTTTTATAAAAAAAAAAAAAATAGAAGAGAAAAATACATCGACTGATACCGAGATTTCTATCCCTGCATTGACCCTTGAAAGATGGACAGTGTGTGTTTTCTTTTTTTATCAAATGACTTCTTTACCATCAATCTCCTCCTTTCTCACTCAGAAACATTTTTCTATTACGTATTTCCTATTGGGTAAAGTTCTGTAATTGATTAAGGTCAGAATAATTTTATAAGTTAGAATTTTGAATTCAAGTTGGACTGAAATTGGCAAAGAATCAGCAAAATCACCAAAAATTATTAAAATTAGTCCCATCATTAACTTTTGTAGCTCTAAAATTCATAATCAGAATCATGTATATAAATATAGTTATCATTGGGTGTGGGCTTGAATGTTTGGAAGATATTGGCTAACAAAAACAAAGTAAGAATGATTAATATAAGGTTGACTTTAATTTAAGTTAGGTTAAGGTTGAGTAAACTTTATAAGGAGTTCATTTTTCATCAAAGAAAGTAAATTATGAGATTTAAGCATCCCATCACTATCGATCATAGAAAGCAAAATCAATTGCTCACAAAGCCTGATTTCTATTGAATTTAGATATAACTATATATTATATAGTCTCTTAATCTGCTATACATTATGATGCATGAATGGCTAAAATTGGGGTCCATTAATAATTATGAGATAATGTTGAAATTTAAAGGTTTTTTTCTTATTAAAAATAGATCTATACATGGGTTTTAAAATCGGTTGGGCCAATATATCAGCTGATATTTTCTCTCACTTTTTTTTTTTCAAAAATATCAGTCATTTTTTTTTTCTGAATAAAAAAAATTAAAAAACTGAAAAATGTGAGCTTTTTCTGAAAATTAAAAAAACAAAATATTGTCCCGATATGAGCAAATATCGGTCGAGATATCAACCTGAGCCCACAGACGATATCAAGCTTTTAAAAAAAAAAAATTATCAATATCGGCCGTTATTAATACTGTACAACCAATATATATCACAATGGGCAATATTTTACACCCTAAATCTATATCCAAAACTAACTTCACCTTTCCATAATTTACCATATGGTCAGTCTCACGCAATCATTTAAAATACTATAATAATAAAGAAAAGTTGAAAACACTTATGTGTGTGAACTCGTACGTTAAGTATTTTCTGAATGGATATAAAACTAAAAGTGGTGATCACTCATCAAATAAAGTGATGAATATGATGATGGGTCTATCGAAAAAGATCATTGTTTAAGTTTGAGATCTACAAAAAATTACATTAATTGAATCAACCACATCATACTTTTTAAGGCCGCCAAGTTTAATAATTAAAAATAATTTAAACTGATTAAATTTTGGATAAGTTAAAAATGTATATTGATTGATATAAAACATGTCAGTGACTTACATCAATTAACTTAATAAAGAGATCTTTTAAGTAAGAAAAAAAAAAACACCCAAGTACCCAACAATCCAAACTTGGTAGCTGGTATGCAAAAAGAAGTTTTCGCATTGATTAGGGAAGGCAAAGTTGGGCCAGCATTTAGAACTTTGAAGGACTTACCAAATGAAGTGCGTGAGACTAACGGATCAAAATTTATTTCAAAGGCATTTAAGGTGAAACGTGCCGTGCATGAAATCTTGATTTGGAGAAGAGAAGAAGAAAAGGCTGAAAATATGTAATAATCCCATACCAAAACAAGTAGTGAAGCACAAATCCCTTCTGAGAGAGAACAAGTACCAAAAAACAATGAAAATCATAACCTTCCATTTCTATGTACTATGTACTGTGGTTCTATATGCGGTTGTATCGGGTCATATCAGATTTGGATTGGACAAACTACCTATTTATTTTCAAAGTCCAATTCAAATTCGAAGTGGGTTTGAATTGCACCAACCAATTTATTAAATGGGCTACAACACTCAAGTCCTACTTTTTACAACCTTCAGATGAAGGTGTTGGATTGATTTACAAATTGCGAGTCAAATTAAGCTTAGAGTTAAGTAATTGACCTGTTTATTAAGAAACTTCAACGAAAATCTAACTATCTATAAAGAGAGTTCTAAATTAGACAACTCATTTAATAGATGAGTGAAAGTGCTAAATCCAAAACCTTTTATCAAAACTAAGTTCTTCTAACTTGTAAGAGGGTAAAAAATGGTCACAATCAAGGCATCAAACCTTTTATCTAAAGACTTTTCTTTTTTTTTTTTCCCATAAAATTCCATCAAAGGGTGAAGAGTGAGTTGAGAAAACGTTTTCCATTAAAGGGGTACAACCGTACAACTAGACAAATGGGCCACAATTTGGTTGACCTAAGCCCAACTTGACTATGCTAGATCAAGCTCATGACAGAAGTTTAACCCTTGACATCATAGCCCTCAAGTTTCACAATTAATATTGAATATTTTAAGATGAATTGTAATTAAGTGGTGGGTGTTTACCAAATTACATGTCCAATTAAAGTCTGGAGGATATGAATTGCCTGAAATTTGAAAGTGAGCACAATGTTCATAAAAAGAAAAAGTAGATAGGTGCAGCGGTTGAAATATAGCCCGGGCGATATCATGATATCAGCCGATATATCGTCAATATGACTCTCCTTTTTTTTTTGAAATATCGATCATTTCAAAATTTTATTTAAAATTATCATTTTGCCTCTCAGTTTTGTGTAGAGGAGTTGTCTTTTTAAAAAATTGAAGGACAAAATGGTAATTTTCACACAAAATTTTGAAATAGAATATCTTTTAAAAGAAAAGTAAGGTGTCTAAATGACCACTCTATTAAAAATCCTATCACAACCATTTGATCAATCGAGATCTTTGACATGTAAGGTTTTGCAAACTGTCCCCAATTCAACTATGTAACCTTGAACTAGCCTGCTCTGCTGGATGTCGCACAAATATTTTTTTCTTTTTTTTTAATTTACTGTGAGAAATCAAATGAAATCCAGCGTAAAATCTCCACGGATGATACCCACTACCCTTAAGGTCTTGAAGCCATAGGAGTTCGAATTTGACACCTCTCACATCTTAAGGTGGGAGATTACCAGTTGAACTACACCCATGTAGTCCAAACTTTATGAACCTTTTATAAGCGCATCACAAATATGATGAATGATGGTGTTGGATTCCAAACGGTCTTTTTTTTCTTAAGCCTCAGAGTTTGAGTAATATTGAGCCGATGTGGATAGACAACTGTTTTATGTTTTTTTTAATGCCACAGGTATTGAAGGGTTAATGGCCTAAAAGACCAAAGGAACAGCTAATCATTTATAGAATAGGAAATGAAAAATACACATGAATCAACCAAGGGTTAAAAAATCGCCATGGCCGATATTAAAATATCGACAACACCGATATCGTCAATATATGCCGATATTTGAAATATAAATATATCGGCGGATACGACCATATTTGTACCTATACTCAGTCAGGAGTAAAAAACCTAAACAATTCGCTAATCACAACTTGATTCACTGAGAAACAAATTCACGTCAGTTGATGCACATCAGCTGAGATCAAAATCTTTGATTTCAAAGGCCCTCGGTATTCAAGTCAAATGGGATCAACATATAATTGAATGAAATCGACCCAGTCTCAAACATATCCCAAAGTAACCAAAAGAAAGGGATTTGATTTGATTCTTTCAGGATTTCAGTGACAATGGTGAGAATTTCAACTAAAAGCAATCTTGCCAATTAGAAAAGTTGCATCCTCTTATGAAGTAAATCATGAGAAAAAGAAAACCGACAGACAGAAACAGACATCAGACAAACAAAGAGAGAGAGAGAGAGACAGAGAGAGAGAATTTGCCCACTTTATTTTCTTTCGTCTTTTTAATTCTTCAGCACAGTTAAATTGTGAACTATGGCTAAAAGCCACAAAATTAGAGTTACATACCTTATGAACAGTGAGCGCTTAGCTCATACAGAAAAAAAAACATGTATTTTCATAAAATAGCCTCTTGATGTCAAAATTGTTTTGAGTAGAACAAAAAATCATCGAAGGACCTTTTTATGGAGCCATAAGCCCTTCAATTGTGTAGGAAAGGGAAGTTGCCCAGTCAGCTCTAAACAACAATGACTGTAGCGTGTGCATCACATCATAATCCGGATCAAGTTTACGCTGCCAACCCTGCACAAAGATCATAATGAGATGAGAAACTGAATAAATGTAGATACCTTTATTACAGGCATATTCTATTAAGGGAAAAAATGTTCTATCATTGGCAGCAGAGCAATTTGCAAACAGATATGATGACCCACACTATTCTATCACTAGCTCGAACCTTGCACATTCTATCACGTATTACAGGAAGATGCAAATTCTCTGGATGTTAAAAGAAAAAAAAAAAAGATTATCTAGCAATGCTCATCCTTTTTTGTAGTGAATATTATTTCCTCATTAACCACACCAGCCAAACAGAAATACCCCATCATGGTAATGAGAAAGTGGATTGTGTTTGTTTTGCCTTATTTGATATTTTCATCTCTCACATGGGTATGACTGCTTCCACCATTAAGTAAGCATTTGACTTGGCTCTTTGGAGGAAGTGCCAGCCTAGTGACATAGGCAAGTCCAGCACTCCAGTTCTGGCATCCTCAGTTGAGGATTTCCCCGGTTTCATCCAAAAATCAAGCAACAATGACTAGATGTTGAATGTTCTCCATTTGCTGATCACAATATCCCCAAAACAACCAGTAACAATACAACAGATGCTGGAAAAGAGTCCATTTGATCTGTTGTATTGATTGATATTCAATACAACAGATCCGAAACGTTCCGGATCTTGCCGTGGCTCTCACTAGTATGAAAACATTAAACTCTCTCTCTCTCTCTCTCTCTCTCTCTCTATTTTCTTTTTATTTTTTGTTCCATTTTCCCCTTTTGCAATTTTTTTTTTTAGATTTTGAATATTAAATGGGGCAGCTATGGAGATTGAAATCTTACATGTGTTACATGCAGCATTGTTGTTTTTTTTCATAACAAAAATAGTAAATGAATTTCAAGTTTCCAGTCTTAGACTCCATGACTTATATTTAGTGATTAGAAAAAAGGGAAATCCAATGCAGCCTCATATTGGCTATATAGACAATACAAAATGTATTCATGAAATTTGGCCAACATGTGCTTGTATCAGATCATTCTTATTTTTCAGAAAAATATGAAAATAAAAGAAAATCACGAAATTTATTTTGTATCAAACCACTAAACGTTAAAAGTAAGTACATAAAAAACTATGAAAAATTCTAAACAGTTGTTGGTGTTACTACCATTGTATCCGTTGAATTGAAAGTTTGATTTTTTCTTTTTATTGTATGTTATCCTTTGGCTTATTTTTTAAATGAGGAAAGTACTGGAAGCTTGAAATTGAAATGAGTGGAAGTGATGAGAAAAGAACCCCTTCAAGCTTGAAATTATAAAATAAGTTAATTTACATAATATTTTGATTTTCATTATTTTTACATATATATTTTTTTCTTGCCGTCTTTTTTGGAAGGGTCGAAACGCCGAGACGTTCCGCTAATGAGTAAAAAAGGGACCAGATCTTACAACTATGAATTAAAGGCAACTCCAAACCACAAAAACCAGCCAAAAGCGCAACCTAATTTCCTTTCTATAGTTATCCTTTGATTGGTAGAAAGAGAATGCAGTGGTAAAGGTGAGTGTGTTGGAATACAACAATGTTATGAGGTTTTGGACACAGCCAATCACAGAAGTTAAGATTTGTGGACATGGCATAATATTTAAATAAATAGTCCTAAGTTTTTAAATGATGAAATTAAGCTGTGAAAATAATAATAATAATAATAGAAAATAATGTACATGTTTTACTTGTCAATATTATAGTTAGGTTCCAAATGAAGAAAAGCATGGTAATATTTTTTCCATGTACGAAAACAATGTCAAAAAGTTACTTGAATATGAAGAGTCTGACAAAAAAAAGTGTTTGTTTGGTTGTCTGTATTTGCACCTCTGGTGCCTTTTTCTATTAATATATGAACCATTTCAAAAAAAGAAAAAAGAAAAGTATTTGAAATGAGTGTGGCACATTTTGAAGAGCCTGTGGAACATGGGTCCAGTGATGCAAGCATTCACAACACTGAAATGGGCAATGAAGAAGACTACACACCTGAAAAAGAAAAGTTCTTTGGCCTAACTAAATCTCATTCAAGAAAAGGAAAATTTGGGTCTGACCAGAAATTATACCTGACACGTATTTATGGATCCTACAACCAAAACCAACCCCAAAGCAAATATAACCATCCATCGACCAAATAAGATTAAATCTAAACCCTTACAAAATATACTTAAATTTATTGAGGCCACCTAAATAACTCATAGAAACTCATAGAGTTAAAGCAAGATCCTAGCATATGGGTCAGTCCACCATATGGGGAGTGTGTGTAAGGGTTCATGTGGACCTAGGATCAATGCTTCACAATCCATGTTGGTGATCCAATGCTATCATTCAATCAAATCTTTCATGTTGACATTGTTGGTTTCGTCGGTAGTGAAATCATTAATGAGGATTGGAAATGGAGAAGGAAGGGTCGGGGAGACATTTCTAAGGGGGATTAGACTACAGGTTGGCAATGGATTGAGGGTGAGGTTCTGGAAAGATAAATGGGTGGGGGAGAGTCCATTAATGGTAGTATTTCCTAGGCTTTTTAGAATGGCTCTAAATCGTGAAGCTCTAGTTAGTGATTATTACAGAGAGGTAAATGGTTCACCACAATGGTCAATCTCCTTTAGAAGGTCCTTGCGGGACTTTGAGGCTGCTTCCCACCGAGCTTTGATTGGAATCCTTAGTGATAATAGATTGTGGGTTGAGGATGGGGACAAATAGATCTGGACTTTGGAGACATCTGGGTATTTCTCAGTAAAATCAATCATGCGATCTACATATGCAGCCAATTCATCCTCACCTCCTATTGCAATTTGGCTTGAAACAACAAGATTCCCCCTAGAATCCAGTTTTTTGTGTGGACGTTTTTTAAAAAAAAAAGGATACTTGTGAGACAAAATCTTAAGAGAAGAGGCATCGACAATTTGGACATTGTGTGAGGTCGAAGAGGAGTCTGTGGACCACTTGCTATGCAAATGTCGATTCACGGGGGTTGCGTGGTACTTATTTCTGGGTTTGTTTGAATGCTCATGGGTGTTTGGTAGTGGTGTGGAGGATTTACTGGTGGCTTGGATGGGGACCCCTTTTAGAAGTAGACATAGAGTGGCCTGGAAAATGGTTCCGTTCGCCGTCTTTTGGGAAATTTGGAAAGAAAGTAATAGGAGGATCCTTGAGGATAAGAGAGGTAGTCCTAGTGATGTTTTTGAGAGGGCGAAATGACATTTGATTGGTTGGCTGTCTGTGTGTAAAGACTTTAGGGGTTTAACTGCAGAAGATTTTTATTTGTCTTGGGATGGATGTATGAGAGGGGTTGGTAAATTTAGCAGGCGGGTGGTTAAGTGGGTAGCGCCTCCCATCATCTAAATTCAATGTTGATGGTGCAGCTAGGGGCAAACAAAGGCTGGCAGGATTTGGCGGAGTTCTTCACGATGATAAGGGTAGAATGTTCGCAGCCTTCGCCGAATCAGTAGGGTCAATGGAATCAAATGAAGCTGAACTGAGGGCAATTAGAAGAGCAATTCAGATCTGGTCAAGGTTTAGAAGTGGTAATCTCATTATCGAAAGTGACTCAACTAATGCTATCTCCTAGGCTAGTAATAGGAAATTCCCCCAGTGGAGGTTGGTTTGTATTGCTAGGGACATTTGGAGTTTGTATAATATGGGTAACATCTATTTTATTCATACACCTCGTTCAGCAAATTGTGTGGCAGACTTCTTGGCGAAAGCTGGCGTTCATCTTCAAATACCGGTTGTGGAATTCTTTCCTCCAGCCACCTTGGGGAGTTAGGGGAATCGGGCCTTCTTTTGGTCTTAGTTTGGGCTGGCATATTGTTGTATCTTTTGTTTTATTTACTATTTTCCTATGTTCTTTTTATATACTTCTTGTTCCCCTTCTTCGCTCTGAGTATATACCTCCTATACTCAGATCCTTCTTATGAACTCTTTTCTCATATTAATAGAATCTAATTGTTAATGTGTCAAAAAAAAAAAAAAACATTGTTGGTTTCAGTGACTATCTTGAGCTATCACCCTCATACATAAGAAATAACCCAATAGAAAGTACCATGGGCCCCATTGAACATAGCTAGTGGACCAACAACAACAAGGCATAGATGCGTCAAGACTCAATAGCATGGTTGTTAAAATCTTACGATACACGATTCGTATTTTACGATTCATACGATATGATAAGAGAAACGATTCGTATCTACCAACAAATCTTACGATTCATATAAATAATAGAATTATGGGGTTATTAAGAGTGTGAAAGCATAACACATTTCGTTTTAATGATTTTTAAGGCTTGAGTTAATGAACATTTAAGACCTTTCGATTTTTTGAGGGTTTTTTAGTTCATTATTGACTTTTCATAATATAGTTGGATTATATACTGGTCTTATACTTTTGGGAGTTGGAGCATTGAAATTTGAGCTCTAATGAACTAATTATATAGAATTCACTTAATATTTAAAGAAAGTTGAAGAATTTCTCATGTTATTACATTTTAGATATATTTTACGCTATTTCATTTATTAAATATTTTTTAGGGAAAACACTTATGAATCTTACGATTCTACGATTTACGATTCAAGATGTATTAGCGATTTACGATACGATTCGATTTTCACAACATTGCTCAATAGTTGTTATGTCATGAATTCTCAGTTTTTAATTTTCTTGCTATATCATACATTTGCAGTTCTTACTTTTCAAATAAACATTTAATTAAGAGTGCGTTAGGTTCCTTCTTTGGGAGCAAAGAAAGTGTCCTTAATTTCAATTCTTAGGTCAATGTGGCAAGGACCAAGTGGAGCCTAATCACACAATCTTTTGGTATTTTAGTTTTGGTTATGCCTCCACAAGCAAATCCTAGTGGAACTGTTGCTTAACTAGGGTCTGACTGTCAACATCTATAAATGAATTTATGCTAAAATACCAGTTCAACTCCAAGGAAAACTAAATTCCTCTTTATTTTTGGTCTATATTGGATTGTGTGTGTTTTTGGGAAAAAGGGTGAGCAAGATCAATGCATCAAGGTTTTTTTTTTTTTTTGAATGGTAGATTAATGCATTCAAGTGAAAGGATAGATTTATGATATGATGAACATGTGTCTCACACCAATGGATTAATGCCCTAAAGAAGATAGATTATAAGAAACAATCTACACATAAGCAATACAAGTGCACAATCATCACAGTGACCTTAAAAATACAATAAAAAAAACTTATCAATCATATCAACACACCTCAGATGGGTCCACATGACCACACCCCTAGCTTCACCAGATATAACATGACAGTAGGCAGTTAGATTTAGGGGTGCACAGTGCACCTACACTTACCACAGACCCAAGCATAGTTCAAAAACTCGGTCAGACTAGACTCCATTCATTTGAGTCAATCCAATCTTGTTCCCAGGGTAGATAAAAACTCAATACAATCTTGTTCTCAGATTTTGAAACTGTGCACACAAGCACTCGCAAACCCACCCAAAACCAACAAAAAATACACATGCACATGTGCATGCAGGCACACACACACAGACACAAGCAGGCACACACAAGCATGTAAAAACTAACATGAACCAACAAGTACATGAAGATGACCAGGCATAACCATGCACAACACACATGTACATACAATAAAACAAAATTCAAAATGAACTGTGTGGAGATTACCTCAAGAACCAAAGTGGTTACCATCACTGTGCAAACATTTCCGTCAATGTTAACTTTATGACGCCGAACTTGCTCAAGCAACTGTTGCATGCACTCAGCTGGATGGACAATGTCACCTTCTGTAGTGCCCCAAAAATCAAACGACTTACCCACTTCCTGTTAGGATAATAAAAGGCAAATATCAAATGAACACAGGTCAGATAAGAGCAGTGAGTTACAGAGAAAATATGACAGAGACATTAACAAATCCTAATAAAGCTGAACATTAGTGCTGGCAAATGAGTAGTACCAAAAGAATACAGAATCAAGCCTAAGATTGCATTAAAAGCAACCATTAAAAGGATAACCACGTAAAGATATCTTTTGCTGTATTGTATATCTTTTTTTCCTTTTTTGATAATAAAATTTTTCATTACTTTTTTTTAAGGATACTTGTATTACCATCGATATTTTTTTTCTGGGTCCAGTGTTCATGATGCTAGGTTTCAAACCTCAAGATATTTTTTAACTGCTTTGACATACTGTAAAATACATATTTAGTACCAAGGTACAAATTTGATGACCCTAGTGAACCAATCACATCCAGAGTATGATAGTCCAGCCAGTTTGATTCCATGATGCATCCCAGTGTACATCCAGGTGAACTTGAACCAAATGAAGAGGTTAAAAACAGCCCAAGTTCACCAAATTGTTGGACCACAAACATTGGGCACATGACCATGTGGATGGTAGAATGGTACCAATCCTTTCTTTAATTTAGGGCTAACTTAGGACTCAATTAAGGAATCAAATGGCATAAAAATGCTATAAAATTGATGCCAATGGATGGGCAATTGGCTATAGAATCATCCAACCAACCAGATCAAGCATTCATGATTTTGACAAAATTTTGGCATGTAATGATGGATTTGAAAGCCAGGAACCATCATCACGTGTTGCTTTGGATCATGACTAGCAAAAAGGAGCCCAAGTCTATGGGCACAAAGATCATCAGAACTAAAATTTTACCTCAATGAAAGCCTCTGGATTTGGGCAATTCTGTTGTTTTGATAGTCTCAAAGTGCACTCTGCAGCACTACGGCCATCTCTAAGAGCAACAGCCTTAAAGAACTCGACCAAATTTTCACGATCACTCCTGGATAATTCGGCAGTCATGCCAACATCAAGGAAAATGACATGAGGCTTGGACTTAAAGAGCTTTTTGTGAGAAGGCTTGGTCCGGACTAGGATATTCCCAGGATGCATATCTGCATGGACAAAATTATCCACCTGAAAAACAAGAGACATTCTCAGAAGGCCTACAGGTGTGATAGCTTAAATTATTTTATTGTCATTGTTTAAACAGCTAAAAGAGAGTCAAGCAGAAAAGTTAACTACTACTATCACAATTTAAAATTAAAGAAGACAAAACACCAATACAACATGAGTATGTCTCTGCCACTATATGTGTTTTTTTTTTTTGGAATGGTAGCTGTTCTTAAATTATTAGTAGCTGCCTCTGCTAAAGATTAAATTATCAAGAACTTGCACCTTCCAAAGTGTGTCTGCCATGATTTAACCACAATCATGTCAATGTCGACAAAGTAGACACAAAGTAAAAGTTCCATCCAAAGGCCTAACTTTCATCAACAGGCACACCTCACTCAGTTCAATGAAGCAGAAATCCATTTCCTCATTTCAACGAAAATCCATTTGTAACCTTAAAATATGTCACAAACTCTTCAAGAAGCAGAAAGTTGAGATGTATAAACAGGAAGGAGACCTTTTCACCAAGAAGGCCTTTGTTGGAGTGATACAGGTACTAAAAGAAAGACATCGGTTCTTCTCAAAGGGAGAATTGCTTGTCAAAGCTTTGACAATAGGATCTCAAAGCTTCTTAGAGGCAATGACACTAGACAACAGTCCCAAATGGTTGACAGGAACTCATCACTGATTAAGGATCTGTGTTGAGATTTTTTTTATTTATCATTACTATTATTATTTTTGGGGGTTTGTTGGGGGATGTAACCTCATGGACCATGAGAACCCACAGTTGGAGGTTGTCCTTTAATCAATGGGTCCATTCCATCATTGGGGTAAAAAATCCTTTCTTTTTTATATTATTTTTTATTTTTTGAGATGAGAAGAACACAAGATAATTTGGTGCAGGAAATCTAATGCGACCCTTCAAGTCTATCTGTCTACTTCCTTTTGAAACCCTCCTCAGCCTCCCAAATATCTTTGATATGCAATGGATAATTTGATTGGTTATAAAATGGGAGGGTGAATGGCCCATATTTTAAATCCATGTGCATTGGCTAAATCAAATAAAAAGCAACTGCTAATAAAAATCTGCATTCATAATGGAACCAAATAATATGTACCATACCAAAAGCATCTTCAGGAGCGCATTAGTCCCAATGTCAGCTAGAGCACTTTTGATTCGAGCATTTCCTTCAAGCTCATCAACATAATGTGAAACGCTCTCTCCCTGCTCATAAGTCTCCACCAAAACAGCAGGGTGAACAAAGGGATACAAGGGCTTAGGGAATGACACATCCTTCCATCTGCGGAAATTATAAATGAACCGGTTCAAATGGGCAGCTTCCCTTGCAAGATCTACTTGGGACATCATAAAAACAGCAAACTGCTGTACACTTTCGTCAAGTCTCAACCACTGAAGAGCTGGGATGAACTTCGAAATTTTGGCGATCGTATTAATAATTGCAAAATCCCTCCTAATTGACTCTCCAACACCAGGATGCCTTACTTTCACTGCAACTACAATGGGCTTGACTTGTTGACCTGGTTTGCCAAATCTCAAAGAAGCCCTATGCACTTGTGCAACACTTCCAGATGCAACAGGTTCTTCTCCAAACTCTTCAAAAATTTCAGAAATGTTGCGTCCAAATGCCTTCGCAATCATCTTCTTCGTGTAGGCAAAGGTATGGACTGGTGCTTTGCTATGAAGCTTGGTCAGCTCAGTACAAAGATCCCTGGGGAAGAGATCAGGGCGGGTAGCTGCCCATTGACCCCATTTTATAAATGCTGGACCTGCCTTTTCTAGAGAAATATGAACCAGATGAAGCCACATTTTCCTGAACTGAATGCCAAAACTATCAGCAAATGGAGCCATTGCTATAGTAGGGGAGAACAAAATTGCCAAGTAGACTGCTCTTAATAACAAAACGAGACACTCCAAAATTGTAGATAAGAACGAAATAAAATAAATATGCCCATCTTGTGCTCGTGTGGGCAGCGTACTCCATGCCGGAAAGTGTTCTGCATCTGCCCATGTCCTTTGAGTCCAGGCCATTTCTCCCATTATAAAGGCAAGAACACTAGGTACTAGGTGTGACCTGGTGAAGGCCAAGCTCACAGCACAAGCCATCCTATTTATTGGTGGGAAAGCTGGTCCACGATAAGAACACATTAGAGAAAGCCTTTTCCAAGCATCTTGGGCATTTCTTGTCATAGAATTACCAACTGACAGGACAGAGAAGTTCTTGATGCTGCTACCTCTACAGATATTTTCCTTAAGGTTATATTCTGCGAATGGGAGATATCCTCTGTACGAAAGCTTATATTGTGAATATAATCTACATATGGTGGGATGAAGTAGTCTGTTTTTAACAAATGCTCCATGATTGCTTGCAGCTGAAAGTCTTGTCCAAGCAACTTGGGTATTTCTTGTCATAGAATTACCAACTGACAGGACAGAGAAGTTCTTGATGCTGCTACCGCTGCAGATATTTTCCTTAAGCTTATATTCTGCGAATGGAAGATATCCTCTGTTCGAAAGCTTATATTGTGAATATAATCTACATATGATGGAATGAAGTAGTCTGTTTTTAACAAATGCTCCATGATTCCTTGCAGCTGAACCGCTGGTTGTCTGGTTGTCTAATAGGAAATTCCTAGCTCTCTGAGTATTTCCAAATGCCGAAAACCTGCAAAGTAAATGTCGTCATCTTTCTTTGTAATAAAATAATGACTTCTGCATTTTACATGCAAAAAATTGTTGAATAAATTATGGTAATCTCTTAAGAAGAGGAAAAAAAGATTTCAGTCTTGAGTAACGTTCTGGAAATCAGACTGGTAGATAAAATCACATCAGGGTTGGAATCATTGGTCTTAGAAATACGATCAACAAAAAACTAAACAATTTAAAAATCTCAGATTATTAGAAAATAAATAAAACTTGATGCTATAAATTCTTCTTATAGAGATGATTGTTTGTAAATAAAGTCACAAGATTGAGAGAATACATTTTTTTTTTTTTGAAAGATAACTCCATTAATGAAAAAAGAGAGAGAATACAATATGATTCTCATATCTCATAACATTAAAAAACCATATTACTGTGATTCAAGATCAAGTATGACAAACACCAAAGTGTTGTCCAGGTGGCATTTCAAAATAGAACCTCTAGATCTATCCAGTGCAAAGGCTTGGCCAATTTGAAGTCCCCATTTATTGGATATGAGGTCATAACAACAATGGTTGGTATTGAAATTGCATGCTAAAGCTAGAAATTCCATGGCTTCAATGTTAACCATCAAATTCATTTCCATATGAGAGAGCTAGAAACTATATGAGTCCATTTGAGCTTATAAATTAATTGAATGATAAATATTTCACTTCTTGTAATTTAAAACACACATACTTTTCTACATAAATGATAAAAGCTCCAATAAGTGGAGAGTGAAAAAAGGTCACGACATTACATGCCTAGAAAACATGCATTTTGGGAATATTGCTCATCCCCAACTGTCTCTGTCATTCATGATACTGACCAAACCCCACATGAGGTTTTTTCGTACTGGATAGATCTTACTATTCTATCGGTGTCCTATTTTAAAATGCCACCTGAAAATATTATTGTGTTTACGATCCAAACATGGTGAAAAGGGAATGAAATCAAATCAAAATAGAATATGGTAGAACGCCCCAAAATTCAACCATAGAGGAGAGACCGAGAGAGTAACCCCAAATTGAACCATAAGAAGAGGGAAATCCCATTGTCATATCACTAGGCATCCGATCCTGAAACCCTTTTGCAGAGAAAATATCGGAACAGATAATTTTTTTTTAAAAAAAAATTGAAACCCTACAACGACAAACTAATTAAGAATAAAGGGGAATAAGATGTCATCCACACCCACAACATCGGACAGTGAATGCAGCGAAGAGATCGAAAGGAAAATTGAAAAAGAAGAGGGGGAAAAAGGATTTTCAATCTGACCTTAACATGGCGTCCGATCCTCAGGGCCTTGTGCTAGAATGCGCTGCACCTGGTCTATTCCCAGCTGGCACTTTCTACTTGCAGCATAGAAGCATCGCTCCTCTCGAAAATCGCGAGCGATGCGATTCTTTCGTTTCAATAATAAAACTGGTTAGCAAGGCGAGAGAGAGATTCTGCAAATCTGAACATCACCATGGAAAGTGGGGAAGGATTGCCTGAAAGCGCCTAAAATAGCGTCGGAAGCCAGACACGAGCGTCAGAGGGAGAGACGGCAGCGGGGAGAAGAACGTCATGTAAATAGAAGTTACCTTTTTTATTTATTGATGCCCACCATCTTGGACCACTTCGTAAGGACTCACGGCGGTTCTTTTCCATGGTTCGTGGAGGAATCAGTACCGTGGATTTCGTGTGAAATCCATTCAGAATCTCTCACTTCATTTAGATTTATATATATATACCATTTAAATTTACCATGGACACAGCGTAAAAATCTCATGGATAACTAAGGTACATCAAAATTAAATTATAGAAACTCAAACTCTCAATTTCTCACTTCCTAAAACTAAAACAAAAGGCAATCATTTGAATACACATGAATTAAATTTTATGTATTTTTGTTATTTCAGTTGTAACAATTATCTGACCTATTCTTATAAGTACCGTCTTCCTCACTTTCTTTCTTCTGAGTTTCACGGCTGTTCGGGGGTCTCCGTTTACACACTCAGATTTTCTACCTCTGTACATTCATTTTTCACGTGGATGTGGCTAATTATCATTTTGCCCATGGTTTTCATTCGTTCGAACGAATTCTCAGTTCATTTCACCATTCGTTCGAGCGAATGGACAGATACCCCATCCAATTTTGATTCGTTAGAACGAATCCGTCTTATAATCCTATTCGTTCGAACGAATGTTACGTGTGAACAGTACTCTTCATCTGTCTTCGAATGAATGAAATGGGTGAACAGTAACGCAGGTTACTGTTCACTCGTCTGATTCTCAAAGTTATTTTTTAAGCACTATGTATTTTTAAAATTTCTCAAATTAAATATCCGGACTAATTAGTATAATCTGATAAAAATACTTTAAGACTTCAAGGTCTTTTGACACTCCTAAATATTTAAAACACAGTATTTTACAAATAAGGGTATCTCTAGGGCGTGCCGAAAACACATTTAGGAATGTCCAAAGACCTTAAAGTCTTAAAGTATATTTATCAGGTTATCGTAATTAGTCCGGATATTCAATTTGAGAAATTTTGAAAATACACAGTGCTTAAAAAATAACTTTGAAGTTTTAAAGGAGATTTTATTATTTAATACACGATGCACATTATTTTTTAAGCACAGTGTATTTTCAAAATTTCTCAAATTAAATATTTAGACTAATTACGATAACTTGATAAATATACTTTAAGACTTTAAGGTCTTTTGATATTCTTAAATGTATTTTCGGCACGCCCTAGGGATACCCTTATTTGTAAAATACTATGTTTTAAATATTTTTATCAGATTATAGTAATTAGTCTGGATATTTAATTTGAGAAATTTTAAAAATACATAGTGTTAAAAAAATAACTCATTTATTCAAATGAATCAGTTTTTTTTTTAAATTTCAAAGTTATTTTTTAAGCACTGTGTATTTTTAAAATTTCTCAAATTAAATATCCAGACTAATTACTATAATCTGATAAAAATACTTTAAGACTTCAGGGTCTTTTGACACTCCTAAATATTTAAAACACAGTATTTTACAAATAAGGGTATCCTTAGGGCGTGAATACAGTGTTTTACAAATAAGGGTATTTCTAGACTGGGCTGAAAATACATTTGGGAGTGTCATAAGACCTTAAAGTCTTAAAATATTTTTATCAAGTTATCGTAATTAGTCAGAATATTCAATTTGATAAATTTTGAAAATACACAGTGCTTAAAAAATAACTTTAAAGTTTTTAAAAAAAAATTATTATTTAAATAATCAATATTATGCAGAGTGGTTCAAATGAACGATCTCGTTCGTGCATTACTGTTCACTCCATTCGTTCAAACGAATTAAATTTATACGTGGGGTATTTTGAATGCCAAAATAAACTAAAAATTCATTCGACCGAGTGAAAATATGGAGGCAGAATGATAATTTCAGTCTAAAATCTGAAAATAGGTGTATGGAGGCAGTTTTTCTGAATGTCTATAAGTCAGGCCTAGAATTAGTGTTCCTTCTACCATGTCCAAATTAATACCCTTATTTTTTATGAAAAACATAAAATTATAAAAAAAAAATCACATTCAACTTGTTTTTCATTAATTTTTATTTTTTCAACTAAACCATTTTCATCAAAATTTATGGAAAATAAACTTATATTAGAAGAGATTAAAAAATAATTTCATAATTAATGAATTTTAAAATCCATAACTTAACTTAGAAACTAATTATGGTCTAAACTAGAATTATGACCTACCTAAAATATAATGTAACTATATCACATGATCGAATCTAAAGATTGATTGACGTTTGGACATTTGAATCTCGTTTTCACTCCTCTTATCTCTTGTCCGAACGCAACCCTAATATGTTATATTGTCAGGCTTATAAAATAAAAACTTGAGATTATGAGTTTTTCAAGTGGACGAAAGTCGAAGGAAAACACTTGATCTAATTACATAATATTCTCTCTTAAAGTAAACTATTGGTTAAATAAAGTATATATATAACGTATATAACTGAAGTATATTTTTTATCATTATCTTATCTTAAGTGACAGAATATATCGGCCGATATTTCAGATTTTAATTAAAAAAAATTAAGAAGTCGATATTCAATATCGGCCGATACTCGATATTTAGTACCGGCTGATATCTCGACCTTGTTATATCTCATTCACTAATAATAAAACAGAATTTTCATTGATGAATCATTGCATAAAGTCATTATTATATTAAACAATAAATATTGATAATAGCAAAGCCCAAAAATTAGTAAATTTTATTTTTGTCAAAAATAATCATAAAAATAAAATTCCACCACTGTTAAAAATTATCAAATACGATTCTCCGTTAAATTCACTCACCTCTAAAATTCTTTCGCTCAAATAAAAAGAAACGATTGAGAATAAGGGAAGGTCTTTTTTTAAAAAAAAAAAAAAAAATCATTTTGGGCCTAAAATTAGACCTTATTAAATGGACCAATACATGGCCGAGATCTTACACTACTGTAATTAATATTTGGCCATTATCATCCATACGTATTGGCTGATATCTAGAATTGTGGGACCTCATAATGAACCGCTTATAACTTAGGATTGAGGTATGCACAATAAGCGAAAAAGCTAACTTCTGTTAATAATTCCTTTTCTTTTTTTGAATTTATGTAGGTCCACTTGTTACCTCCCATTTTAGGAAGCAGGAGATTGTGGGTTCGATTCAGGATGCAGGAGGTTGTGGGTTCGAGCCCCATTACCTAACCTTGGTGTGCCCCAGGGGTAGTGATAGGAGTGAAAATATTTAGTATCGGCCGATATATATTGGTTTTTCAAGACCGAATAATATCGGTCGATACGTCTTTTATCAATCGTACGAAAAGTTTATCGGACGATATGACCGATAAACGGTCCAAAATATTGGTCACAATAGCGGCCGATATGAATTAAAATCGGTTTTTAATTTTTTTTCCTTTTTTCTTTAAAAAAAAACATTATGATGACTTTTCATTTTTTAATAAAAAATAATGGTGACTATTTAGAGAATGATGGAAAAATTAATGATGGCTTAATCAAAATCGATGAAAATTTATTTTGAATTCTCGTTTTTTATAGAAATTTAATTGTCATTTTCGTTTTTTGATGAATTTAATTGTCTTTTCGTCTTTTATGAAAATTAATGGTGACTTTTAAAAAAAAAAATTAATAATGTCTAAATCAAAATCGATGAACATATATTGTCATTTTTCGTTTTTTGATAAATTTAATTGTGTCTTTTCGTTTTTTATGAAAGTTAATGGTGACTTTTCAAAAAACAATGAAAAATTAATAATGGCCAAATCAAAATCAATGAACATTTATTGTCATTTTTCGTTTTTTGATGAATTTAATTGTGTTTTTTCGTTCTTTTATGCAAATTTAATTGTCTTTTCGTTTTTTGATGGAAATAATCATAATTTTTTTTAAAAAAATGAAAAATTAATGGTGGGTTAATCAAATTCGATGAAAATTTATGGTTGTGACGTTTCATTTTTTTTTAATGAAAATTTAACGGTGATTTTCGTTTTTTAATAGATATTAATGGTCATTTTTTGAAAATAATGAAAATAATATTTGAATAGGTAAACGGCCGATATTTAATGAAAAAATTATATATTCATAAAGCCCATAATTTTATTTATTTTCTAAAAAAAATTAAAATATCACCGGAATATCAGCCGATATATCGGTATTGCCGATATTGATATTTCGGCCGATATATCGCTATGGGCGATATTTTGACCCCTGCGTAGTGGGCTCATCCGTGGGGGTTTTACGCTACGTATCCCGTTGTTTTCCACACGTAAATTAAAAAAAAATGTAGGAAACCCATCATAAAACCTCAACATGTGATATCCACTGCCCTTAAGACATACTACGTGAGGCTATAGAGGTTCGAACCTGACACCTCCCACCTTTTGAGATGGGAGATTACCATGCACATGCAATTTGAATCCAAAGTCTGTGCATGACTGCAAAAGTTAAACATGTGTATCTGAAACAAAATTGAAATCCAAATCCAAATTGGATACATGGGTTCCCGACATTTTCCCCCATTTTCCCTTGTCAAATCTCCTAAATGGATCTCTCAATCCAAGTCTGAACTTTGATTCCTCTAGATGGAACACTTCGTAGTTAATCTCCAAGCACTCCTGCAAGTCCAAATCTGGTCTGAGCTCAGCTAAAAATATTTCAGCCAGGAGCCCAGGAGAATTTTTGGTCCCCTCTTAGACCAAAAATTTTGGCCAAAATTTGGAGATATTTCAGAAATATTGACCAATATTTCCAAAAATGTACATATTTCAGCTAAAGTTTAGATCAAAAGATTTCA
This sequence comes from Chimonanthus praecox, assembly GCA_022113865.1. Lineage (NCBI taxonomy): Eukaryota > Viridiplantae > Streptophyta > Magnoliopsida > Laurales > Calycanthaceae > Chimonanthus > Chimonanthus praecox. The sequence continues at coordinate 66,834,218 of CM039087.1, read as the reverse complement.
GCCAAAATTTGTAACTGAAGTTTTGAGTCTAATCCTCTAAATGGAAAAGCCCAATAGGACAGAAACCCGGATATGGCTTTTAAGGGCCGAAAGCCCAAAACCACGTCTATAGCTGCCTCATAGCATGCCGAAACGGGATTTATCCCAATTGGGACTAACTTTAGGCTCAGTAACAACTTTACTGAAGGGTCGATCGGTGATGTCTGCAGTAATATTTTCCCTAAGTTTCATGTTTATGCATGGTAGAAAGACAAAGTAGGAAGCTAACCGGAGACTGATTGATATGAGACGTCAGTGAAAGAATCAAATGCTATCCTAAGATTTTCCTCACGTAAATTAAAAAAAAAATGAAGTGAGCTTACCTTGATTATGTTCAAGCCCAGGCATAGAACTGGTTCATCAAATCATTTCTTTGAAAATGTGAATCTATGGTGATAATGTAACTTAGAGAAAATGTTGAAAAACTTCAAACTCAACCCATAAAGTCAGTTGAGTAAGAGAGTATATTAGCGAACTTCACTGAGTCATTCAAATGATGACCTTTCGAGTTGAGTCTAGTCTTCTCAAATTTCTAAGGACCGGTAACGGAAGTAAGAATAGGCAATGAGCCAGGTTTTGTTCAGGTCCAAGTAGACCTCGGTTGGTACTTGATATAGTTATTACTTATTAGAAAGTCCAGGCCCAGTCCTGACATGGACTCGAGAAGACAGTCTCAGTCCAAAGAGTGATTTAGATCTAAGGAGACCACAAGCCCATGAAAGGAAAGTAAAGTTGAATTTCAGTCCTAGGCCCATTAGACCTTTAAAAGTGGAAGGGAATAAATTAGAGTAGACTTGGGTGGAACCCAACTTCTGTACCAAATTAAGATGGAAATGCTTTCTAAGTTCTGGACTCGGAAAACATAAGGCCCATATGGCATAGATAACTTAAAAAAAATTCAGGGCTCAAGCGATCATGCTAAAAGGTAGGGTCCAAACCATGTCACTTCTGCTTGTAGAAAACGTTAAAAAGTTAGGGCTCAAATTATCCTGCTCAAAATTAGGGACTAAACTAACTGTCAATTTTTTTTTTTTTTTAAGACCAAGTCAGGTCTTTTACAACACTTAACAAATCATTGGAGCATATGTAAACCTTCATATTCACATTCGCTAAGTAACACTATGGAGAGTAACTTTTTTTTTGTTGAGAGTGACTTGAATCCAAAATCTCCCACAACTCAGACGTATTCTTGACCGCCAAACAAATCGTCACGAATTATAAACTATGTCACTTCTGCTAATGCCACATTTCTTCTTCATATTAAAAGATGCTGAACTCATTAGACATATGGCCAGATTACCATATATCTAGTGGGGGGCTTTAATACGGAACATGTGGTCAAGTGGTGCGTCCATTGAAGCACCAGCTTTAAACAAGCATAACACCTCGTACAAGCATTGCCTGGCAGTCATATATCCAATTAGGGTTGCAACTTAGGTAGGTCTAACCCAAGCCTGTATGACAAAACTCCAAAAACTTCTGATTTGGGTTGACCCATGCTCAAGTGGGTCTCATTTTAAGGCCCAAAATATTAAACCCAAATTAGAATTTGATTTGGTCTTGTGCCTAATACATGAAATCCGAATTTGGCCCGAAAGTCCAAATTTGAGTTAAGTACTATAAAATATAGTCCTTCTGTCCCAAATTAGTTATCTTTATGGATTTTAGAATTGTCCCAAAATAGTTGTCTCATTTGTATTAGAGTAGTATAAAGTGTGTCAAAAATAGATGAGATTACATGGAGTGTTAGCCTTATATAGAGAGTTCCTTAAAAAATAGAAATATTTCAAATAAGACAATTAAAATAGGAGGAAGTACTTTCTAATTGATTTTATATAAATATAATAAGCTCGAGATTGGATAAGCATGCATACATATTTTAGACTTGAAATTAGGCTTTGGTACTACATATATAATTTGGACTAGGCTTGAGTTTGAGTAAAAATGAGTAATTTAGTCACTCATTTTTACCACAAGTAAAATATTTGAGGGTCATCTGATGCCCGTGGCTTATAGGGATTACGTGCATTTAAAATTTTACTCAATACTTATATAGATTTATTAGTAAATATGAGAAAATAAATTAAAATGAACACACAACAATTACAGATTTTAGATTAAATTATAAAAGTCCCATTTTTTGGCAGTTTCTTTGTGTCCTTCATCTCTTTCAGGACTTTCTCTTGCAGGCAAAGACTATCCATCTGAATCCGACATAATTTGAACTTGTAAAGTAGAATGCTAAATAGCCATAATTGGATACTTTTCTTGAACTTTCCTTGAAAGATAACTCAAGGTTGAAAATGGCAAGGAAAGATAGAAAAATACCATTTTACTTTTTGGCCTTCAGCTTTCACATCGCTCTTTTTCTTTTTCTCAGCTTATATTTCTTCCGAAGCTTTCTTCCTCTACTGCTTAGGCTTAAGCTGAAGCTCACGCCACCTTCAAATAAATCAAACCTTTCTCATACGGTATAAGGAAGAGAAAGATTCCTGAAAATCCCTAATCAAGTAAGTCACAAATGATGAAGAGAAGTCAATAAGATCGCCATACAAAAGAGGAAAAAAAATGAAAGTATGGATCATACCTCATTTGCATTCCTCATGCTTACGTACCCCTCTCTCTCTCTCTCTCTCTCTCTCTGTGTGTGTCTAAAAGATTTCAACCATTGTAATCAGTGGAGTCGATCCTATACTACTTGAGAACGAAATTTCTCAGCCACCCATTTGCTTTCATGTCAAAGCCTTGCATGGGACTGTGTTTGATTAGATTGAAAGAACAGATGAAAATGAATGGTGGCTATACGACAAAATTTTCTATCATCTGCTGTTTCTATTTATTGAATTGGTGGCCAATAAAAGCACAATAAGAGGCAAAATTTTCCTAATAAAATTTTAGATAAGTTGACTCCATTTGATTGTTAGCGGTTCCCGTATTCTGTGAATTTCGAGATCTTAGAGTTTATAAACACACGACTTTTCTCTCATCTTAAGGTAGTTTTTAAAGATGAATTCTACTCACAGAACAAGAGTAATATAGAGATGTGTTGAGTTTGTATCTCCAGCCCTCTATGGAGGGAGAGAGCCAAATGTCTCCAACCTTGACTATGCAGGGGAGTGTTGGCATATTCCACATCTTCTGTGGGTTTTAGAATCTTCAGGTTTATAAATATATGGGTTTCTTATATTTTCAAGAAAGTTTTTAAGAATGAGTTATATTTATATGTTTAACATAGATTATAATTTAAGTCACATGATTTTATTTAAAAAAAAATAAAAAGTCATTGAGTTACTTAATTGAATGTCTTAAGTGTCATGTATTGTTGACGGTCGTCCTGGCCAAGAAAAGTTGTAATCATCTCATGCTTACACGTGCCACGTTAAGGGAGTGAGTCACATCCTCAAATAACTTTGAGCATCACATATTGGATGGACGGCAGGCTAACTTTTGGCCAATTCAAGAGTCAAAATTTCGGCCGTTAAGGTGCGTATCGGCCGACATATCTTAGAATTTCCATAGTCGAGATATCTCGGTCAATACGCTTAGTATTGGTAAGAGATAAAAAAGTTCGGCCCATATGGCCGATTTTTATTTTTTATTTAAAAAAAAACAAATATCGGCATGGGCCCGGTCTATATCTCGGCCGATATTCCGATATGGGCGAATATCGGCCTAGATATCGACTGATTTTTATATTTTAATTTTTTAAAAAAAAAACAGCCCTTTTTTATTTTTAAATGATTTTTTAAAAAAAAACCACCGAGATTTTTAAAAAAAATGAAGAGAGAGAAAAATCTCGGCCGAGATCAAATACCGGCCGAATTTTCGACCCATGGGCCAATTCAAGTTTTCTACTAGGGATGAATGGGCTGGGTAAAGAAAAAGCCCATGTCATTGTCAAGCTCAAACATAATTAGTACATGAAAATTTAAGTTTAGTAATAACATGAGACTAAAATTTAAAAGATATACTGAGCATGAGAAGACCAAATTAACAGGACAAGAAGCCCAAATAGATGCATGACTTTTCACATATCTTTATTTTTAATTTTTAACTCATAATTTTTAACTGTGTTAAGAAGTTTAATTGAGACTCAAAGGACCTAATGTTGGCATTAAAATCCAAACTTCTTTGTACTAAATATTTACTACAGTGCCTCCACAGAACACGCCAATGCCCATTAGACTCCAATAGATGTACATCATTGCGTGTTTATGTTTCTAATTGCTAGAAGATCAACGGTCCAGATCATCCTCAACTCTTTGATCGCGTGTTAACAACTAAATCCCATTCTTAGGCCAAATAATGTTTAACAGGTAAATCAACGGTCAGCCCATGATTGTGCAAATCATCAATACGACAAAAGCACCTTTTTTATTGTTTGACTATTTGGACGGTGATCCGCTCACGTTTACAGATCTGACTTTTCAACGATGGGCCCCACAAGCAAGGGATGGGTCCGTATACGACACCCGACCACGCTCCACGCATATAATATTATAATAATTTCCATTTCCTCTCCCTTTTTTTTTTTTTTAACTAAAGAAAGAAAATCTGTTCGACAGAAACGCGCTTTTTCCGATAATTTGAATACGGAGTAGAGATTTGGGCGGTTGGCCGTAGAAAACAACGGACTTATCGATCACCATGGCCGCCAAATTGTGGGGCCAGGTCGGTCGGTCTTTAGACGGCTGGATTTAGTCAAGATGACCTGCTCCTTTCACTGCCTTCGACCTGCCCGACACCCATTAGTCCATGACGTGTCAATATGCTATAAATCAAAGAAAATCGACGGCTATGATTTTGTCTAGTGTGGACGGGCGAAAGTGTCGGTCGAGAGCACTAATGAAGTTGTACTCCTGCAAATGGGAGCGTTTAAACCGCCGTATCATTGTTCTAATTTCTAAATATCTTTAATAATTTAATTCTATCTCAATTCTACTTTAATATTATATTTTTTAACTAATAATTTACTTTCAAATAATCTTCAGCAATATTGTAATAAAGTCTAAGAATTAACAATACTTTTATATTCCAATAGTACGAAGTATTCTGGAAAAGTAGAAAGTTTAAACAATCGGATATAAATATTGATAAGTAGATTATGATAATTGAGTTTAATAAAAAAATGCACTTTATATTATTTTAAGCTGACATAACTTGTGCCTACGGTGCACACTGCATAGTAATTCATGGATGCTCCTTCGTCCACTTGAGTTTTGATCCTCATGGCGACGTTTCCCTGACGAATGGCTGACGACAGCGATGGCTAATTTTTTTTTATATTATTAAAGAAAAGCTTCCGATAGCTGCGATGGGACTTAAATATTCATCGGCGATTATTTGATGGATTCGCCACGACAAGAAGCGCAGCAAAATTTAACTTGTATCGGAAATTTGAGCTGATTTCAAAACAAGAGATTCGCTCAAAATCTATAAATTAAATTAAAACGTTCAATAATAGAAGTTAGAATATGAAAGAGAGATAAATAAAAGGCAGTTAGAAGAGAGAAAGTAAAAGAAGAACAAAAAAGGACAGTTAAAACTATATTATTATACAATATTTGTGGCGACTCAAATTTAATTCGATATAATATTATTTGTTTTGATTCCATATAAGCCTTCAAAGCTAGTTGTTGAGCGATGTGTGACTTTTTCTACAATCTCATGTCCATCCAGTTGCACATCGTCGGTTATACCAAGTAGAGGCCTTTTTTCTGAGTTGAGGCATCGTATATTAATTAAAAATATACTAACATGTATTAAATAGAAATCCTATTTGACCTAATGCAAACAATAATATTTTAAATTCTAAAAAAAAAAAGAAGACAAAACCAAATTGTCCGCTGAGTAAACCCACACTAACTCATGCAGTAACACCCTGCCACTCAGAGATTTAGAAAATGTTATCGGTCGATATTTTTCTCTCTCTTCATCTTTTTTTAAAAAATAATCAATATCGATCGATATTTTGATATCGGCCGATATTATGAATATCAACTGAACCAATATGATATCGATTGATATTCAACTTTCCAAAATCATTTCATATCAGCCAATATAACACGTAACAACTGATATGTATCCTATTGTCACCTCTCGCTAACAGTTGAGTTTTCATCAACGGTCGCGTAGCGTAAAAGTAATCGGCGATTATATATAGGTACCGAGTCATCTGTCACGTCAATTGCGACTACCGAAAATGTAATATAAAATTATGGATTAAGAGTCTTTGGTCAACTTGTTAGTGAAGTTGAAAGCAGAGTCCACGTGGCTCTCTTTTCTTGGAAAACACGTGGCATCTTTTGCTAGGACGAGCGCTTTCCCAAAGGGTTTGACGTAGCTAGATTAATTAATTAATTAATTACTATTATTAGTATAGACTAGAGAAAGACAAAAGAGCACGGGACCCACGCCAAAGCTTTCAAAAGAAAGCGGAAAGTGAGGCCCACCATTCTATTGAACCTTTTGCCTGCCGACACGTGCCACGTAAAGACTTTTATCTGGCAATTATTGGAGTTAGATATGAACAGCTATAGGAACACGTAGCGGGACACGTATTAGATATGACGATACGAGTAACCGGCGCCTGAGCCGGGCCTTGTCCGAACCCAGAATCCGTTATCTTCGGCTTGTCGGAATCCCAGAATCCGTGAGCTTCGGCTTGTCGGAATCCCAGAATCCGTGAGCTTCCGTGCTTCGGTTAAACCCTGCAAGCTTCAGGAGAAATTTTACTTTATGCCATTAAAATATTTACTATATTACTTCAATCTAATACACCTAAAACGTTGATAACGAGCAGTTTTAGTGTCAATATTTTATCATTATTATTTTTTTTTTAAACAAATGAGTAAGATTTCATTTAAAGTGAGGAAAAAATTCTAAAATTAAATAAAAAAGCACTCAAGCAAGAGTAAAAGAAGAGAAAACTCACAATCTGGACCATACCAAAAAAGCTCCAAATAGGACACAAAATAAACCCTAAAGATTAGAGAACATTCTCGAACAAAAGGTAGACAAACTGAAAATGTTTAAGTTGTTAGTCCAATCCCTAAGATTCAAAAAGCAAGAGTCCTTATGTTTAACAATGTACATATGAGAAACATTCAAACACTTAACAAGGTCGGCAATACTACGTGCATTAGTCTTGAGGCGCCAATGGCAAGAGGATGAAACCATGACAACAGAGAGAATTTCAGTATTAGGAAGCAGAATCAGGCCCACTTGAATGTCCAAATTAAGACAGTAGCAAAGGAACCCGCTGACAAGTAAGTAAGATGAGGTTGGCATTGTGAGCAGACGAGTAAGGAAAAGCACATGGGCCAAGGATCATGCCGAAATTGTTGCAGAGTTGAGCCCCAAGAATGAAGCTTTGCTGGATCTGAAAGCAGCCGAAAGCTAGAGTGGAGGAATAAATTAATGGGGAACTACGAGGAATAGGTGAGGAGCAAGAGGAGTTGGGCTGAATGAGAGGAGGCAGATCTCAAAGAGAGGCAAACGTATCACCAATTTCAGAAAGATCCTTGTTCGTAAGGAAAAATAAAATGCCATATTTATCATTATTTTTTTTAAGTACTTGATCATATTTTGATTATTCAGTGATACAATGTCATATTTTAAAATTGAAATGCAATGTTCAATTGCCAAAGATTGATAATGAGAGGGGTAAATACTACAAGAATGTTTTAAATAATAGATAACATTTGATTTATTTACTGATATTTACCAAAATTTTGAAAATTCACTAGTCACTTATAATGTTAGAGATCTAATTGAGTTTGACATTCAACACTGACAGCCATCAATTTATGATTCGAAACCTTATGTGTTAGTTGGTCTTTAAATAAATTTAACTAAAACTTTTTAAAAAATACCATATTACACCCGAAAATAAATCATATTTTTAGAATAGTTCCTAACTATCGCTAAGAGATAATGAGAAACAAATCAACTGAAGAGTCATTATCTGCAAGAAGAGGAAAAAGTCTTCTAATTCATAAATTGATTAATGCATACACCATTTCTAGAAGGTCGGCAAAGATGAGGCTCACGTACATAGAAGAACTTGCACAAAAGAAACTTTAATGGCAGGTTGGAAGATCATCACCTTCTTTATTGAATCGATTGTTAGTATCACTGTCATTGAATAACGCCTTATCCCATCTTGACTCTAAAGATGAACGCAAAAGGTCAAAAGTAAAAGTCTTTCTCACCATGATCTCTCTTTCAAGTTGTAATTGGTGATCCATCTTCCAGTCTTCCCTACAAACTAAGCTCAAATTACTTCAAACAAGGGTTCCCTCTAATCTCGCCATCAACTATTTGGATGTTCATTTGTAGTGTGGAAATAATTTCAAAGGGGTTAAACTGCATCTAATCGTATGCGTACCTTATTTAATGATGTGGTTCATTGATAATGAAGGTTCAAATTAAAGGGACTTTCTGTTGGAAAGTTTCAGATGATCTGTACTTCTTCTTATAGCCCTCTTATTTGTTTTCACTTGAAGGAAAGTTTTAAAATCAAACGGAAAATTCAATGATAAACTAGATTGCATTCTAATGACCTACTTGGGGGTAGAGATGCTTGCTTGAACCTAATTTTTGGAAGGGCATGTCGCACATATACCTGAAAACTCGGGTGTATCTTCATGTACACAATAGGGAACAAAGAAACAATAAAAAAAATAACCATTTATGATTGAGCTACAGTTCTTGTAAGTACGACAACCACTTAATAGTGTTTTTAACGTGACTTTTTTTTCTTTTCCATCTTTAATATTTATTGAATGAGACATGAACCACATTCATATTAAAACGACAATAATGGTAGGGAACAAATGAGACAGTAAGATGTACATAAAAATAAGATCAAAGAGAGAACGATTATTAAAAAAAAAAATAAACAAACATCAGTGGATTGTCCATAAATTCATTTGGGTTTACAGTATCAGTACAGGAAAGGAAATTCATGAACCAAAAGATTCAAAATCCAAGCCATGGATGTTTCGATCTACTAGCATTTTTTTTTTTACATAAATTCATTCACATCCAGTAGCTGGGGGATCTCGAACTTGAGCATGTTGCTGCAGTAGCTATCACCTTCGTCCTCAGTGCTGCTGTTGACATATGTAGTAGATGAGTTCAAAGGAGTTGGGCTTGCACTGCCGTTGATGAACACTGACTTTAAGTTGAAGGAGGCTGGACTTGATGCAGGTGTTGAAAGAACTGAAGAGAAATTCAAGTTCTCCATGCTTGTTGTTGTTGTTGTTGTTGTCAGGGTGATAATTTGAGTTTTCAGACAGAAGATTGATACATGATTGGTTGGAATTATAAAACTCGCTACTCAATGCTGGAAAAAACGTCTGATTTTCTTGCCATAGATTCGAGTTAGGGCTTTGGTAGTCCCAATCCGAAGGATCCAATGGGAATTGGTCTACATTGGTAGGCAGGATTTGCGTTTCACTTGGAATCTGAGGATTTGATGTGGTGCAAGCTGGAATGCCTTGAATTGGGGTTTGAAGCTGATGGGATTGGAAAGACTGAAGTGGGTTTTCGATCTGTTGGTTTGAGAATTGATGTTGTTGAAGAAATTCTGGGTTTTCACGTTGGGTACATAGGATGTTGTTTGCCATTCTTAAAAGCTCCGGATTGACCAGTTGTTCAAATCCAAGTAGTCTAGAAATACTCAACTGAGTTGGGTTGTAAAGAGATGAGCCGAGAATTGAAGAGATGTCGAGAAGATCGAGTCGTAGGCTATGAGTTACCGGGTCGATTCCCATTCTCAAGAGCCTCTTCCTGATGTGGGTGTTCCAGTAGTTCTTGATTTCATTGTCAGTTCTTCCTGGTAAGCGAGCCGCAATTGCAGACCATCTGAAATGCCAGACAAAAACCAAAAAGCATTAATTATTGACACTTGCCTACCTTTCATAGAAAAATAAATAAATAAAGCATACAAAATTAGACTAATTGTTAACCTGTCGTTGTTAATAAAATAATTAAACAAACTATAGTGTTCGAAAAGACTAGTTTGATAGATGAAGTGATTCAATCTTGTACACTCTTTCAGGAACATCTTGACTCAGAGGAGTGGAAGGAGATAAATTTATCACAATAGAAAATGGATGATGATCTTACTTGTTTCCCAAAATACTGTGAAGTTGGATTATTGTCTCCTCTTCTTCAAATGAGAACCGCCCTCTTTTGATGTCAGGCCTGAGATAATTCGTCCACCGGAGCCGGCAACTCTTTCCGCACCTCGCTAGCCCTACACAATCCAATGAACCTATTTCTCTCAACATCCATGGAAACCATAAAACTAAAAAAAATAAAAGAACATGCACTAGTACACACAAGTCCATTTATAATGGTTGAATTGGATTCCAAAAATTGAAGAATAAAGCATGAGCGTACCAGCATTTTTGGGTAGTGTCCTCCAACTTCCATGGCCATGTTTCTGTATGTAATCCATTAGCTTTTGGTCTTCCTCTGGAGTCCAAGGCCCCTTCTTCAACCCATTTTTATCACAACAAGGTGCTCTCCCCATGGCGTTGAAATCCCTTGTAATTTCAATGAAAATTTCCAAGTGAAAGGTAGACTACTATCAGAGGAGGAAGACGAAGAAGAAGAGTTTTCTTGGTTACAGAGACTGGATCAATGTAGTTTTGGTTTGAGGACAACGTAGAAATTTATATGGAGAGGAAAGAGAGAAAGTCAAAGAGATTCGGTGCCGTCCTTCGTAAACACACAGTCGACGTGTCTTCATTACGGCTTAAAACTGTGCCTCTTTTTCTCACGCTTTACAAATGGTTTTCCCGCGTAAGTACTTGTCTCGCTTTCTCTACTGTTTTCACATTAGCTGTCACCAACTGTCAGTCGCCACGTATTCGCCAGTGACGCTTTTCGGAGAGGGAAATTACTGCGACTTCACGGTGCTGCTGGATGGCTCACGACTCGCCTCGGCTCTCCCCAAGCCACGATTTTTGAACGGTCCAGATCGTCGGTTAATCGATTCAGTCATTTATTTTGGGCTGTGGTCTTGCATGGCGGATTGGCGGGGACCGAGGAGAAGTGAGAACCCAATGCAATTCTCGTCGGACACCGACGTGTGGTAAGAATCTCAGTCGACATTAATTTTTATGACAAATAAAAATTGAATTCATATTAAATGAAACTTTTTGATGTTTTGATAATAATAGAATTAAAAAATGTTATAATTTATGTTCTAATTTAGTTATCTTATATACATTTTGAAATTGTTCTAAAATAGTTATTTTATTTGTATTAGAGTAGCATAAAGTGTGTTGAAAATAAATGAGATCATATGGAATATTAGCCTTATACATAAAGTTCTTTTAAAAATACAAATCCTTCAAATGAGACAATTAAAATGGGACGGAGAGAGTATATATTATGAAATTTTATCTAAAGCTCGACTTTTATATTAAATTTCATTTGAAAAATCAGATCTTACCCACTTGCGGGTAGTGTTCAAACATCAAGAGGTACTTTTTTTAAATACTCTTGTAATTTTAACTGCTAAGTTTAAATGGCTAAGATTAAAAAAAATTCAATTGAAATTTGGTCCACATGCTAAGCTTGAAATACTCTTTTATTTCCACCAGATAATTTTATTTTACAAATTTATAATTATCTTATTTTACAAATAAAAAAGTTCTAACACACAATTTATGTAACCTCACTGACTTCTAGACCCTAAACCATTCAGGAATAAGTCTCTTATAATAAATAACTAGAAATATAATCTGCATATCTATCCTCACTGAAAATAGATATGTGAATTTATTTGCAGAAAGTTATCTGAGAATTGGTAAAATTGAACCTTACAATATTTTTTAAACTCTCTCTTTCTCTTCTTCTATAAATCAAATATTTTATCAATTCTAACAACATCAACACTCCCATTCTATCTTTTTTTAGTACAAGAGTCTTTACTGATTTATAGTGTTCCTCAGGAGCTTTTCTTTGTTTTGCTTGGCCCGAGTTGTAATCATTCATTGCTTTTATTTACTCCTGTTGTGAGCTCTTTTTATATATTTTTTCAGAATTTTTTCTTCCTTTGAATGAACTTACCCTTTCGTTAAAAAAAAAAATCCTATATTTTACCATTCAATTCCTTTTGGGTGAAAAACGTTTGGATCATCTTGATTTTCATACACATGAAAAAAAATATATATAATGACTGGCTGGCATTTATTCATTTCACGACAGATGAAGAATGGAGATGGAAAGGTATGATCGATTGGTCTCTATCAAAGGTGTACCATTGATAGCTCCATATGGTAATCTAGTAAGGTCTTTAGTTCCATCACCAGTACATAGATGATGCAACATCTCATTGGCACATAAGGACACCGCACACCTGGTGTAATCGTATAACGTATAGTCGTATATATATACATCAATCCAAATTTCCAAACAGTTCTGTGACTTCTGTCCAAGAGCTATCACTACCATTGTCTGCTAATTTTTTTGAATTTTTAAGAAAAAGCTCAATAATTTAGAGTTTTAGACCAGGGCGGGATATGAATCATTTATTTAATTATTATATATATAACAAAATAAATATATTTTAAAGCCCAATGGACTTTGATGGACTTTAAGTAAAAATCCAAACCTGATACTCTAGACAAAAAGGTTTGTTCAAATCTATATGTTTAAATCGAGTTTAGACGAGTCATGAGACAGAAAGTGGATATGCATGTGTTGGAACTAGAGGTGATATTAATTTGAGTTGAGTTGATTTGACCATATATAATACTCTCTCTGTCTTAAATTAATTGTTTTATATATGGATTTTGAAATTATCTCTTTTATATTGAATTAGTATAAAGTGTGTTGAAAATGGATGAGATCATATGAAGTGTTTGTCTTATAAGAGAATTACTTAATAAATACAAATATTTTACATGAGACAACTAAAATGGGATGAAAGGAATATTATATTTTTTTGATATTATTCAACTTAACTTAGCATTTTTTCTGTTAGCTTGATTCAATTTGAATTAATATGGATTTTATTTTAATTGTTCTGACTGATAAGTAAAACAGGTTTAAAGTATAAATCTACACTAATTATTATTCTAGTTTTATAAACCCCTCTTAACATCCTTAATTGTACTCTCGGCTTGGTCTCAAATCTCAATCGACTGGCTCACAACTGCAACTGTGTCTGCTGCCATCTTTTCCCTTAAAATAAATAAATATATATATAACACTCTTATCCTGTCACCCAATCTCACAATATCGCCTGTGACGACTTCACATGCACGCATCTTGTTCGTCAATTACTTTTTTAATCAGATGACGTAGAATCCCCGCCCACCACGTGTCCTCTCAAAGTTGGAAGTGGTGCCCACCGATGTGGGCCAATCATCTGCTCACAGCTAGTGTTGAAGCCAGTGACACGTGTCCACCTGTCTACTCTAGAACAGCAGGATACTGGATCGTATCTTACGAGAGCATATGCATGCAGTGCATGATTTCCATTATTATAAAGGATTAGAGAGGGATGGGAAGCCTATTCAGAGTCATAGAAATGAGGTAAGTGTCTCATCCACTCCTAACAAGGGAAATCTTGGTCAAATAATAATTTATTCTCTACTTAGATATGTCTATTTATTTTTTTATTTTTCTAAATAAATGATTATTCCATCCATTGTCCTCTTGCTTGAACCCATTTCTTACCTTATTGCCATAGAGGAGGAAAAGGGAAGAAGACAATCCATGGATGCAGTGATATCTAGGCCGTACAGATGGTAGATAATAACGATGCATTCACTGTGAAAAGTTGTGAGCCATTGATGTGATGTAGCATTGGTTGGACCGTCCTTACGGCAACCGGTGTGGAGATGATCATATATAGTTGGCTATGTCACTAAATATAGTCAGCTATATAATTAAATAATATAATTTTTGATGATATGGCTGGCTATAATTTTTAGCCAGCCTCGTTACACGGTATAGTGTTAACTAGAATGACTATTTTTTAATATTTTATTATTATTTTTTTATGTACATTTTTTTAATAAATTTAAAAGAAAATAAATATAAAGACATTACATATTTTTTCACAAGTAATTAAATAAATTAACAAAACATATATATTTTCTCACAAGTAATTAAATAAATTAAAGAACATACATATTCTCTCAAAAGAAATTAAATAAATCAAAAAGACATACATATTTGTGATGCTGGAAATAAATAAATTAAAAAGACATTACATACTCTAGTATAAATAAAAATACATTACATATGATTGCCACCTTGAGTTAATTTATTTATGATTGCATTTTGTGGAATAAATTTGGTAATGAAGAACTTTAAAGAGAATATTTTTAGAAATGTAATTTTTCATATTGTTTGCGATGAATAAAATATTATTTTTAATATTTTTGTTTCTCAATAGCTATAATTTTAATTTTTTGTACAGAATAATTTTAATTTTTTGTTTCTCATATATTTTGTATACAAATGTAAAGGAAAAAAAATCAAAACGTAAAGAGTTATTTTTTATTTTTTGTATAAAAAATAAAATAATAAAGTAAAGAAAAAAATAATTATTTGCCCTAATATACAAATTATACCCAAAAACAAAACCAAAAATCCAAAATAATCAAATAAATAAATAAAAAGAGAAAATAAAAAAAAATCAACAACTATATACAAGTTATACATATATATATATATATATAAAAGAGGAGAGAGAGAGAAATGGCTGGCTACATGTATGTTATCTGTAGACAGCCATTTAACAAAAAATGGTGTGGGCCCCACATATGGCTAGCCCCATACGGTTGGCCATATGGCCACCACACCGGTTGCCCTTACTCGTTACTGTTTGATTGGTTCAGAAAATTATGGCTACAACTCAATTTAGCAGCAATTTTTTCTTGGGTAACTATTTAGAAACTGCACTTTTTTTTTTTTAAAGACATTCCATTTCAAGATTTTACGTGATATTATCATTTTATCCCTCAATTTTGTGTAAAGGGATTGTCTTTTTTAAAAAAATTGAAGGACAAAATGGTAATTTTTACACAAAATTTTAAAATGAGGTGTCTGTTAAAAGAAAAGTAAAGTGTCTAAATGACCACTTTTTTCTTGGTGTAATTTAGAGGAGGATCCGATGTAAGATATGTTGGGGTATTTTTATGTTCTTCACAATAGCTGTTATTGAAGAGATTGCATTTAAAAAATAAATATTTTCTTATGAACCATAATTTTTCCAAAAAAATAATTGTTTAAAAGGAACCAATATCTGGATTCTATTTGATATTGATTACCAATCAGACTTTTACAACCACGATCCATATTCAATGGATAAAGATATTCATAGTTAGATTTGGTGAGGTGATTTTCAAGCAATGGCTCATTAGGGTGAAGTCAATGAAGTTCGTACTCGTCTAGACTAATTTATATCAGGGATTTAAAAATCGGCCAAGCCAATATATCGGCCGATAATTTTATCTCTCCTCCCGATATCGGCATTTTCTCTCTCCTCCGATATCGGAACCGTGAAAAACCGCAAAAAACCGTAAAAAACCTCAAAAAACCGTGAAAGCCATATCGGACGGACCGTTATGAATCATGGAGAACCGCAAAAAAACCGTGTAAAAACCGTATCGGTGTTTTTTTAAAAAAAAAAAAATTTAAAAACCGATATTTATGAATATCGGCCGATATTGTGACTGATATTTCGGACCGAATATCGGCCGATAATATGTATATATGACCGATACATATCGTATCGGCCGATATCGTTCGGTATGAAAATACCAATACATATCTGCCGATGCGATATGTATCGGCCGATATTTAAACTTTAGATTTATATAACACTTGAGATACGCTCTTCTCAATAGTTTGTTTTTTAGAGTGAGTTTTACGTCAAGAATGTTAATATGATTTTCTTCATAATAAGTTAAGAAAAAGCTCCACGATCACCTGGACTATATATAATACTTGAAGCACCCTCGTCTCAATGGCTAGCTTTTAAATCTGAGTTCTACCTGTTTAACGCAGTAGTATTAGATTTATGATTTCACCAATCAAACATTCTCACCTATATCAATTCAAAAGCAAATTATTTATTATGTAAAAAAATTTATCAATTTCTAAATAATTGAAATGACTAATGATATTACTACACTATATGAATTCTAATTTAATAAATATGCATACAAGCCATGCTTTTGGATGGACGTGGTGATAGACCGCAGGCTACAGTAAAGAACTAGAAAAGAAATGTTTAATGTGGGTTTAGACATTGGAACTAGGTCTTTAACTAATAATTAGTATTCAGATAAGCACTGAATTTCCAACAAATGGGTATGTTAAGATTTAATTAACCCAAGATCTTAGGCCCATGTCTCCATGTTTGGTTTCATGCAGACACCATTTATTTTATAAGGTCCATCAATTAGGCTTCTAATTAAAATTAAAGAAAGAATGCTTATATCATATGCTCCCTCGACTAACTACATGGCCATAATCTATGGTTTGCTTGCTCATAGGATTACCCTAAAAAGTCATTTACGTCTCTAAGTTGACCAAATCTTGTTTAATTTGGTAGATGATAATTGAATATAATGTTTGTGAGGTGTCCTCTGACTGCTATAAGCTAATAATAATAATAATCAATATAAATGGGCTTTGATTAATTTATAGTAATCTTTATTCTATTCGGGTGTTCAAATTCTCTGAGGTTTGTTAGAGTTAGAACACCTATTTTTTTCTTCCTATTGCATTTTATTTTAGTCTTATGCAACCATGTACATCATATAATAATATATTGATATACGTATTACCCTGCTGTTTATTACCTTGAGAAGATGAGGACAAAGACTATGTAATGTCATGCCTTAATACTGAAGTGAGTGTATTATATTAATATATTATAAAAAATGAGGAGATGAGTATGTTGGGGTTGCAAACGAGTTCTACATCGTGTTGGGAAAGGGAAAAATAGAGAGTTATAAGGGGCTGGACAACTCCACCTAAAATGCTAGTTTTTTGGACTGAAACTCCAGGCCTAACAAGTGGTATCAGAGCTAGGCCTCAAGCCAACGCATGTGAAATGAGGATCCCTTAACCGAACGAGATGGTTGGCGTCGATATTTGATCTGTTGGAGAGCCTCGTTTGAGATAGGGGATTGTTGGGCTGCGAATGAGTCCCATATCGGTTGGAAAAGGGGGGATATAGAAAGTTATAAGGGGATTGGACAACTCCATCTAACATACTAGTCTTTTGAACTGGAACCCGAAGTCCAACAGTGTATTTTAATAATGTATTAGTGAAAATTAACACCTCACCCTCTAGAGAGTTCCTTAATTTTCAAATTAATAATTCTATGCAAAGTGCCTTGTGCATACACGTGCATGCATATGTGTTTTTAAAATGAAATATTTTAATTTTCATCTTATAATTATCATCTTCATTAAACTTTTCCAAGTTGATCTCATAATCTTGAATTGTTGCATAGAGTGACATTTGATGTAGTTACAATCTTAACCACTTTTCAATGAGAAAAACTTCAGCTCGAGGACATTGCTTGTAGGTAATGCCATACTTGGAACTCTTATGTGGGATCTATTTAGATATGATGTCACATTCTCTATTTTTCACCCCTATATCTCATAAATTGTATTTATACTTAATTAAAACTCGTAGGATTAAAATCATTCAAAATTAACCTCATTTTCACGTTGATTTTCAAACCTATAAAAATCATGATTTTTTAAATGCGCTGAACTTGATATTTTATGAGAAGTATCATCACTTGAAATGTCTTTCAAACTCGCTATCTTCGTGCATTGGACCCCATCTCTATGAACTCCAGAAGACCCAAAAGTGGTTGTTGCTCAACTTAAAGTTGTTCCATTGTAATTTATATTTATGTAAATATTATATCTTCTATTATTATTATCATAAAAATCCACACGTTTCAGTAGATGCATGGCAATTCCTTCAGGGCCACGACTGCAGTACCTTATTCCAATGGCAAATTTGCAAGCCTGAGCTAGAATTTCAAATGTAGATTTTTTTTTTTGTTTGGTGAATGAAAATTCTGATTGTGGCCATCTTCAACATGCAACGTAATAAGTTGGTGGGACTTAACCATGTGGAATTATGCAGTTTATTGTTAGGTTAGAGGAAAACTTTAGGAAAATAAGAGAAGGATTATGTTTGGTAATGTGTCAATTGAAGAAGCTAGATGATGCAACTAAGGATAACCCACAATCCTAAGAAAGAAGAAGTATGATGCAATCCACAATGCCTAAGTCTATAGATATTTCTCGTATAGATGCCAAGCTTGTGAGTCTTGATACCATGTAAAATTGGATACGAGAATTTGGTGTGTCTTTCTCAATCAAAGAGAGAAGGCTATTGTCTTTGTGTTTATATAGTGCAAAATATAAGATAAAAAATATATAAAAATACAAAAAAGGAATGAAATAATGATAAAGAAAAGCCAATAAAGTTAATAGTTCTCCACCCTAATCTAATTTAATCTAATATAATCTTCCTAACACACATCATACACCATTGGCATCTCCTATACTCGATCCCTTTGAACTTGTAATTTCTAAATGGCTTGATAAAAGGAAAACGGGAACACTCATGGCTAGGCAATTGGAGCTCAATGCCACTTCACTTTACTACCAAACTGATGCAAATTGGCTGAGTTGATAATAACTGGACTTCAGTTAATGGGCCAGGGTTGGATTGGGCCTTGTGAAACCCAGCTCTTGATTCCCGCTATTGAGGAGGCAGATTTGCCTGTTGGTGAAGCATCGACCGATTATCATGTTTTGGCGGCTCGATTCACATATTTTAATGCTTTATTTAAATGCTTTTTTTTTTCATTTAATTCTCCTCAATTCCTCATTTGGTGATGGTGATACAATAAAACAACAATACTGGATATCTCAACTGGTTGCTTCCCACTACTTTCAGTGAGAGGTAACAGGTTCAATCCGTGGTGACGTTAACTGGGGGCACTCTATGTGGGTGTAGGGTGTCCCCCTAGGGTTTTAGGAGGGTGAGGTGTAAGCACACTTTGGCAACATGTCTACAAACCGTCAAGGTGGGCTCGAGGTTTCTTTGGGTCTCAAAAAAAAAAAACAATGGTCTAGTTTTTACATACAAGACTTAATTTGGGTGTAAATGTTGTGTTGATGTCTGATGATTCAGGTCAGGCTGGATCTTGCTTCAGTTGAGGGTTCTAAGGGGACCGGTCTCTAAATTGGTAGAGGGGTGTCGTGCCCCCTTCTGGTGGTTTTCGAGCATACTCTTCGACTCGATGTTTTTTGGACATAAGGGTATTTTTATAATTTAATACTTTATGCAGTCTATATATTGTATTTTGGAATAATTTCTAGGACTCCAAGTATTCATCTATTTTGAGACAGGTTAGAGGAAGAGAGTTTTAATTTAATTAGGGCCGGCTCTGGCTATATGCGGCATAGGCCGCCGCCTAGGACCCTCTAAAATAGGTCTAAAAAATAACTTGTGGTAGAGCCCTTGAGATTTTAAGGCCTCTACAGTAGAGCCCATCTTAACAGTTTTGTTTAAGGCCCCTGAGATTTTACACTATCTCTGAACTGACTCATCTCTATGCAGATGCAGACACACTAAATAATCATGTAAATTTTGAATATTTTTGTGTGATCGCTTGTTGTTTACTGCATTGTGATTTGTTTTCCTTTTAACACCAACTCCAATAAACTTGCAAAATGTGGGCTTCTAGTTGTTATTATAACTTGGCATCTCTCCTTGTATTAAGTGTTACCGGGTTAGTTTGGGTCAATAATTTGTTTGCTATAGGCCAAGATATTTCTCATGGCCATCTAAATCTACTAATTATATTGGGGGCTGACTGTTCAATTAAAAAGTACCACGTGTAAAAGTTACTCTAATCAAATCTCAGTAACTACAGTGTGAAAACTATAAGACTTATAAAATTTCAATTTTTAAAATTTATAAATTGTTCACTCAGTTGTTATATATTTGAAATGTCGTGGAGTATATCACTAATCATTAAATGTGAGACTAATTCCCACATACAAACGAAGTCACATGCAAATCACGTGTATCAAGGTAAGATTGGAAGGGGTTGACCTCGAGACCTCTGAGACTAATCTCCTAAATCTAACTATGCTTAAGTTGTTATTTGAAATTCTATCTAATTATGGGGATTCACTCTAGAAAAAGGCAAGGGCATTGGAAGGGGCTAGTGTGTTGATAGGTTGGCCTTAACAACAAGATTTGTAAGCAAGTGAAAGTTTGATTTGTGTGAGCTCGACAAACATAGATTAGAAATAAATATGTAGAAAAATAAGAGATTCAGAGTAATGGAAGTACGCTGAAAAAGTGAATCTCCTCTCTTGAGTCTAGATATTCTGTAACTTCCTGACCCAAATACAAGGTTTAGGACTTGACTCAGTATGATATTGTCTACTTTGGGCCTCGCACAAAGCTCGAACCAGCACGGTTTTGCTTTTGGGCCCGAACCCACATGGCCAGGCCCGAAAAACCTCACAGAGTTACATGGGGTGGTTTCATATATATCCCCCTCTCCTTTACTTCACCACCCATGTGGGACTTCCCTACATTGGTGGTGTGTGACTGCCCATTGCCCACATAGGGCAGGGTATCACATATTCACTTAAAAATCCTCTTAAACCAAAACTAACAGTTACCAATCTCTCCATTCCCTAATGACTAAAATAAATAAATTTTAATAGGAGTAAATTTCTCCTGATGTCCTAAATTTAGAATCTCCGATATTAAAATCGACCCATTGCCACCAACAGACTAACTTATCAAGTTAAAAGCTGAAGGTGTGGTCAGCTGCTGGATTTTCATTTTGCCATTTTGGCTTAATCTGTATCTCCAATGCTGGATTGTAAATGTGAATATGCATGTAGGCACTTATATATTACTCCCACTAATCAATTTAATTAAAATTCTTCTTGAGTGTCAACTATCAAGCAAATGGGTATTGCCATGGTTGGATCATAAGCCAACAATATTTATTCAGGACCATCTCTTTGATATCTAATGCCAGTAAAGGGCACTAAGATTTGTTGAGGAGAAGCCCTGCTTTCAAGCCGTCTAATCTACTGCAGAAGCTTGTCGAGGCCCATAACCTTT
Source organism: Chimonanthus praecox (assembly GCA_022113865.1). Taxonomy (NCBI): domain Eukaryota; kingdom Viridiplantae; phylum Streptophyta; class Magnoliopsida; order Laurales; family Calycanthaceae; genus Chimonanthus; species Chimonanthus praecox. The sequence goes on along the minus strand of CM039087.1, from coordinate 66,813,001 downwards.
ACTCGTCTTGTTAATTTTAGCTTGGATCTATGCTGTAGACCTGAAAATTAGCCCCAGATTTGGCCCATATCTCCAGTTTACATTGGGCTTATCTGAGTATATACTCTGGCTTTCAAGGTTACAGTGACTGAGGCCCAATCCATCTGAAACATGTCCAGCTGAATGTAACTGAATCCTGGGCCAGTTGGGCCTGGGCCAACTAACCAATAAAAACCCTTTGAGGTGTCAAATGAATTGTCTGTTCTTGTTGTGGATCTCATATTTGTACAGATGAATGATGTGATTCTTCCTGCTGAGGAATAGCATACATTTTGATTCAGGCCTTAATTTTCTGAACTGGGCCCATGTTTTGGTTACATAGACAATTTATGGAAACTCCAATATCTCGAGAGATGTCCCTCTTGAACTGATGATGATAACAAAAACAATGGAGTTGATGGAACGCATAAAATTAGGCTTTTATTCTACCCTACAAGAATAGCCGAACATGATACTCTCACTTCAGACTAGGTAGCCATTTCCACCTTTATAACACCTTCCATAATGACAACAACTAGGGGCGTTCACGAGCTGGGTTTAGGCAGGACTACCCTCTGTGGCAGCCCAATCCTCTTTATATATACAAAAGCCCAAGCCCACCTGAAACCTGTTGGGCTTTGTAAGTTAAAGCTCGATCACTCTATTTGAGACCGTTCAGAGTTAAACTGGACCTGATGACCTATAAGCATATCAAATATGAGCTCAAAACCTGACTTTAAGCCATTTGATCTTCGTGGCCAAAGTCACTCGGAGTCCTTGTATTATTGATTCTTAAAGATGTCTGATGACTTTGATGACTTTGACCTTTAGATGTCAGTTCTATTTTGTTTTACATCTGGCTGAAAAATAGGAATAGGTCCAGCTCTAGAATGGATTTCATTTTGGGCTGAAAGCCTGAGACGGATTTGTTCCGGACAAAGCGGATTGGAATGGCCCAGATTTCAGCTATTTCATGGTATTGTATTGGATAGTTAAAAACTTTAAACTTCTGAATTCTGATTGAGCATAAACAGGTTGTTCCATGATAGAACTTTTTAGCTTAGAATTAATTTTAACTATGTAATTTAATGACTTTAATTGAATTGTTAAAATATTAATATTTTAACTAGATGTAGAAAATTTGTTTTTCATTTAAATATATGACACAAGAGATCTCACCATGGTGATAGATCTGAAAAGATTTCTATTTTAATAGATTATTTATCAAGATATAGTTTGATAGAATAAGTGTGTCCATGATTTTACAACATAATTATAAAAGTTCTACAATAATTAAAATTGAAGACTTAAAAATAAGATTTAATTTATCTAATTAAAATCTTTTTAGATAAATTTTTTATTGAATCATATTTTTTTTTCAATTAATCAATTATCATGTACCAAAGTATACTTTGAATTGATACACACACCATAATAGAGTCAATGAGTAATTATTTATGTTGTCATGATTAATAAATCTCACAAGTCACAACTACAGAGCCATGCCCTATATAAAGCACGTGGTTGGAATACCAAAGTGGTGGGATCCAATTTTTTTTTTTTTCAACTAAGATGTCTAGGATTTTTAGAGCGTGACTAATTCTTTGAGTGTCTTTTTAGAGTATGTACAAACTTTTCTATTATACCAGCGGTTTAAATATCGGCCGATACAATATCAATTTTTAAAACCTTTATTTATCGGTCGATATTCGATATATATCGCCGATATCGGTGGTTTTAATTAAAAAAAATAGGAGAGAAAATTCACGGCTGAGATATCATCTGATACCGAGATTATTTTCCTGATCTATATATATTGGGTAATACTATGGAGAGTGATCCTTTTGTATTGAGAGCAATTTGAACCTAAGATGTCCCGTATCTCAAACACGTTCTTAATCGCCAAGCCAACTCTTACAGGTTAATTGTCTTTCTTTTTTAGATGAGATTAAGATATTGATATATAAGTAATTCAATTGGTCTAAACTTTTAAAATTAAATTAGAGGTCTTGAGTTCTAACTCTTTCCGAATTTCTTTGATTCACGAGGCTTGCGAGTGTTTCTGTATATTCATGGGATTAATATCACCTCCAATATTAGAGGGGAGAACTGGAGATATCCATATAATAAAAAAAATCCTTATTATTTTAAATTATTCCTTGTGTATCATCCAACTAAATTTGGTCCTGCCCAATCGCAGCCATGTTTTGAATCTTCTGCTTCCCTCTTATATATCGAAGTCAACATCGGTAGGCAAGGAAGAAGAACAAATGTAAATCCTAACGACACTCTTACCCATTTTCTTCGTAACTTATTGAACTTTTAGAAGGAGAGGAATTGTCTTCTAGAATCTTTTAAAATTATAGAAAATGAAAATCATAAGTTAAATGTGATAAAATAAATAAGTTGTAAATTTAAGAAAGATAATTTGTCAAATTTAATATTAAGTATCAATTCAAGATACAGAAAATAAAATAAATCATTTTTTTGATAGAGAAAATAAAATATATCATGTTTGAGTTTTTTTTTTGAATTTTTTTAATGAAATAATATACAAATGTTTTTTATAATTAAATAAAGAACCCTTGATATAATTGAATATAGTTTTTAGAGTGTGTGTGATTTCTTTTTCTTTTTTTTGGTTAAGACCAAAGTATCTAAGTATATCAATCTGTACACACAGGTACAAAACTAAGAAGAGATACTCTGTGTTGAAGGAGCCTTGAGCCCAAGACCTCCCACAAACAAGAGTATTTGTGTGATTTTTTTATTATTTCAATATTTTTATCAAAATTATATTTTTTTTAGATAAAAAAATTATGAATTATAATGGAAGATATATGCCATTATGTGATACTTAAGAATATTTTTTTTTTTCATATTAGATGTTTCTTCAAGTTGGTTTTCTATTTTTTAATTTTTTAGATATTTTTAAAATTTTAAGATTTTTTTTTTAATTTTAAGACATATTTTATTCCTATCAAAATTTCGTCTAAAAATCTTTAAAAATGACTTGAATGAAATAATCCCCAGTCTTATAAACTCTCTTTTACATTAAAAGAAAGAAAGAAAAAAAAAGAAGGGTGTGATGGACTCTTCAGGTGAGCCTACGTCTATATTGGCTCCTGTCTCGTGGAAGTCCAATTCAAAGAAGTGACCATCAAAAAATTCTAAAAGTATCATCTTCTTCTAAACTTCTTCTTTGTCTTTCGAATTCAATGCTTTGCTTTTGTTTCACTGTCGAATATGGATTTACCTATTGAATTTGAAAAGCTTTATTTTTTAATAATATAAAGAACAATGATCAATATTGAAATTAGTTGAATATATTTTAATCCAACAAAGAGATCTAACACTAAATGAATTCAAATTGAATATGATTACAATTCATCAAGAGTACGTAAAAAGAAGTGCAATTTCAAACTCTGGTCAAGTGAACTTTACCTGCTAGCTATGAGCCATAATTTTTTGAATAATGGATAAGATTCATTCAATGCCGGAAAAATTCTGAAAAAGATATACAAATGAGTTCAAAACATGAGCAAATAAAAAACCAAAACGCCCGTAACCCGGGCCAGATAAAAAACAAACCCACAAGGGGCAAAAGACAAACACTAAATGTCTGTGAAAACTCCCGTACCCAAAAAAGACAGATTGAGAGTACCTAAATTGTTCGCCCAAGACATGAGATTCAGAACGGGAGAGTCATTTTTCTTTGCAAAGACCAAGTGATTAATATTGAGACTCCAAATGAGCCCGAGAGTACCATTTGCAGGGGACTTGAGGCTTCAATGGCAAGAAGAAGGAACATTAAGAGTAAAAAAAATATCTCGTAAGAATTCTATCTATAGAGAGATTTTGTCTTAAACATAATCTGAAAACCTTCTGACAGGACAATAATGAGAAGTGGTTGCAACTAATGGATTCGGCAGGAAAAGCACGTAAACCCAAGATTAAGTCATGAGCATCACATAGCTGCGAACGAAAAAGATGCGATTATGAACATGGAGAAAACCAAAGGTAAGGATGGAAGAGAAAGAGAGGGGGGATGGGCGATGAGCCATAATTGCTCAAGAGCACATGTAGAAAATATGGTCAATATAATTCATATGGATTGTAATATAAAAAAAATGAAGACCAATATCTATTGACAGTAGATGCTTACGAAAGAAGTTATTTAAATGATTTTTTTTTTTTTAAGATTTAGAAAAAACCTTAGACCCACTCTAACTTATGCTTTGGCCATAGTACTTCTAAAACTTTTGAGGTGTGAAAATAAGATTGGAGGTGTCCCTTATGAATTAAGGAGAGACTCAGACTTTATTATATAGATAAAGATTATTATAATAATAGAAATGGAATCAAATAAAAAAGGGAAGACTTAAAATAGAACATATATCTTTAGAAATGCTAACTAAATAAATAATTTAATTAAAATAATTAAATAACAAATTATATTTTCACAGATTTTAACATGGAGAGAGCAATATAGACCCTATACTCCTGAGTAAAAATTACTGGAGATTGAACTTGTGACTTCTCCCTTCCCGAGGGGAGAGGCCAGCCGAGTTACCAGCAATGGGTATTTAAGTGATATTACCTTAATAAATAACTGAAAAGTTGATATATATTATAAAATGTATAAGTGTCCTCATTGTATATTATCGGCCATATAATTAACATCAATCTAATTTTGATTTAAAAATATATTATATTTTTAAAATAAATTGCCTAAAACTTGGTCTTTAAATATTAAAGTAGTCCATGTGATTTTTGTTAAAATATGTAAAAAATTAAAAAATTTGTTAAGTCTGTAAAATTTAAATATTATTTAATTATTATAATCTTATAATTTTAAACTTTAAAATTTCATAACTTATAAAAGAAAGTTAAAATGATAAGAATTTAAAATCCACCATTTCCCAGCCAAAATGCTCGCATCACCCTCAACGTTCGCGCCACTGCCACCAAAGGGGCCACAGTATCATTCGTAATCTCGCGGTGTACGATACCTGTCTTCCTGCTCTTGCTCCCTTCTGGAGTTGGTTAATAGAACCCGCCCAAGAAAAGGGTCCTTCCCTGCTTCCTCGTGCATTTCAAATACTGGGAAGGAAAACTTCTCTCTCTTTCTTGCTATTTACACTCTTTTTCTTCAGAACCTTCCTCCTTAAATACGCGTTTCGCAAGCGATTCTTGATTCTTGTCTGGAAAAGAATCCTATAAGAACCTTTTTTTTTGCAATTTCTTCTGTAAGACAGAACAATCCCTTTTTGAATTCATTCTTTCCCGGGTAAGAATGTGCTTTTCTTTCATCTTCAATACTTTGGTTATTCTCATTTCGTTTTTGCTTCTCCTTTTCTCGATTCATGTCCCATTTTCGATTATAATGCTTTGCTTTTAAATCTTCACTCGAAAAGGTAGGATTTTCGGGGAATAGTCTCTGCTTGGATGCATGGAAAAGGGAGTCCTTTGTAGGAAAATAGCCATTTGTTAACTAAAGAATGGTTTTTATCATTTTTGTTTTGTTGGAAGTAGTTATTTTTCTGGAAAGTAGCCTCCATTTGGATGCATGGGAAGGAGAGTACTATTCTGAAAAATAAGACGAACTCTGGAAGTGAATTTGATGGCACAAATGGGACAAACAAACGGGACAAATGCTTGGTGAGAACAAAAATAATTAGACCCATTCAATTTTGGCGGTTGGTTTTCCTTTATTGTGCTTAACTAATACGAATGGATAACCATTAGATTTTCCAAAATTATTAACTCCTTTCATTTCTTTTATGACCAAGGTGCAGGACGTAAAGCACCCGTCTAATCCTTGGGGCATGGGCATGTGTAAGCCTCCCTAAACTCTACATGCAGTGGCCCTTTGGGTTGGAGTGGGAATCGAACTCAAGACTCCCGCTTCTTGAGGCGGGTTCTTGGCCATCACTCCAACCCCTTGTTAACTGCTTTCAATTTGGGGCATAGATGCAGCTTTAGTTGCTCATATTCTTGATTAGTGGCTGTGATTTGCTTTAGTCCATTGTATTGTCGCTGGTATCAATGGAATTATGTTTTTTTAAAGGATTCACTGGAATCACCATGTTGAGAATTATTCAGAAATCAGAAATTATTTTAATATGATTAGTGAAATAAGTTACAATTTTGACTTTATACCATAGAATCTTTTTGCCTCTGTGCTTCTTTATTTGAACATTTTTATTTGTACTTTAGCAAGGTGGTTGCAAAATATGAAAGACAATTCCAATATGAAAATAATCAGATTGGTTCTGAAGTTTCATTGTTGTAGGTGACATATGAATGAAATAATTTCAATGATTAAAAATAAAAAATGGTGGTTATACATGTGGTAATATATGCTAATTTATGTTGCATGTAATTTATGTTTTTTTTCTTCTGAATCCTAGTCAGTCAATGATATTCTGCTTGGTGAAGGAACTTGTAACTTGTTTGTTTTTTTCATTATTCTGTAAATAGCCCACTTGATTTGATAATGAGTTGAAATTTTCTTCATTAATTTATCTCTTCAAAATTCGGTGATTGGTTGTGAAAAATGTTCTACTGCAGTTATGTTAGAGAGATGGGTGGATGCAAGTCTGAGAGTTTCCAGTTATTGGAGTTCTACATCCCAAACTACATATTGGCATCAGATTCAGCCACTGAAACACTTTCATATATGCCAGAATGCCCAGTGCTAGTGTTCATCAACTCCAAAAGTGGGGGGCAGCTAGGTGGGGATTTGTTGACAACTTATCGTACTCTTCTCAATAAAACTCAGGTATTTACTTCTGCTTACTGAGGAAACTATAGGCAAGTTCTGGATCTCTGTGCACTGGACGTCTAAAAACACAGTTCATGCACTTGGCACATGTAGTAAGGCAATAACAGGTCCATACACTGTTGACAATATAGATGGGGCTAGAAATGTATGACTTGTTTCAATTCATGATTTTTGTGACTTGAGACTTTCTTTCATGTAATTTGTTGCAAGTCTGCAGCATGCCAGACTCATCTTTCCCAAACCTAGCATTTTTAGATGCTTATTTAAACGTATCTTGTTCATTGAAGATTCATAACATTTATGGTGAACACTATAGCATTAAAATTCATATCCATGGTCACATTCAAAATAGGTACTTTGAGGGATTTGAACAATCTGGATATCATTTGTAGCTCGCTGGAACTTCATCGACTAGGACAGAGACACCTCATCTTCTGAGGATAAATGAAAATGTGATCAATCATAAACATAATGAATGCATAATCTTCTTATTCATCTCATCATGCCATTAAGTGTTATAAATTGAAGTCCATTCTCTTGTCTTTTTCAAGTCCATTAATTTTCTTTAATATTAAAGTCTATTCAAATGAGCATTCCTGGAATTTGAATGCTTTCCTTGATATGCATGAACTTAACTAAATGGCTGTAATTTCAGGTTTATGATCTTCGGGAAGAGGCTCCAGATAAGGTGCTGCACATGATTTACCGAAATTTAGAAAGACTTAAATTTAATGGTGATGAGTTTGCTGCTGAGATTGAGAAAAGATTGAAAATAATAGTGAGTCGAGTTTGAAATGGTACCACAATGATAGTTTTCACTTTTCTTCTGGTTTAATGTTTTTTTAAAGTCCTCTGTACATTTATACAGAGGACAATGAATATATGAGCTCCACAATCGAATTAGTTTGAACTTTATTTTCTTTTGTCTTTTATCTACTTCCTTTTTGTTTGTTTGTTTTGACATATATTTATTCGATCAGGTTGCAGGTGGAGATGGTACAGCAAGCTGGTTGCTTGGAGTAGTTTCTGACCTCAAACTAGCTCAGCCACCTCCTATTGCTACAGTGCCATTGGGAACAGGAAACAATCTTCCATTTTCATTCGGATGGGTAGGTCAGATGTATATAAAATTATGAAAATATTAAGGATGTTTTTAAGATTTATGAAGCTTAGTTCATTAACCAACTAGTAACTGGGACACCAAAACATGTGTGATCCAAGTAGCTTAATCACCTGGAGTGTTTAATATGCTTCATCTTGTATTAAACAAAATAAAAAATCATCATTCCTTTATGACATTTTTCATTGATCAGATCAAACAAGAAAGCATATACATTTATATGTACACACACATGCAGTTAATTCTCATCATCATTATTGGAGCATTTGTTTCATCTATATCAAACACGCGTATCTTCTTTTTCTTTTCTTTTTTCTTTTCACAATTTTCACTTGATTTATCAGCTATTTTATCCTCATATGTGCGTTTGAGGATTGAAATTGTTCTCATGCAATGTCCAATTGATGCTCCATATCCTAAAATTTATACTGGTTAGAAAATCCTCCAAAGGCATGGTTGGGATTGTCAAGTCTGTATATTTTAGGCTCTGGTCCATCTTAGTTACGGTGCATGATGTTATGGCAATAGAATCTTGTGCATTGGTGATGTTAACTCGACATACCTAAAATCTGCCTGTTTTATTGAATGACAGATACCTCTATGAATACATAAGGTGAACCCTGATGTTATCTTCCTATTGTTTCCTTGTGACAAACATTCTTTGTGTATCTTTAACCTTCAACTGTTTTCCTTATTTTTTTTTTGTAAATGGAGATATTAAATCAGCTGAAAACAAAAGAAAACAGTTATGGTCCATGGCCATATTATAGTTTTTATGCTTGGGCTTACAAGGAGACCAACAAAAAGGAGCCTAAACATAACCTTCAATCATTTGTTTTAAATATTTGTTTGTTAACATGACTAAACATATATTACTAAGCGTTGTATGTTCCCAAGAGTTTTTCCTTTTTCATCTGGAAGCTGTATAATGTCTGCTGCATCTTGTGGAGAGATACTCCATCATACATTGTTACTTACCACTAAGTTGTGAGTAGATTTGGTATAAAGTTAAATGCGGTTTTCATTATTTCATTGTCATCTACATAATATAACATGCACTTTTGTGTGGCCTTTGCAGGGGAAGAAAAATCCTGGCACAGATAGCAGGTCTGTGAAGTCATTCTTAAATCAAGTGAAGAAGGCAAAAGAAATGAAAATAGACAGGTTTATACCATATGCTGTCTGAAGTGAAATAGATATATAAATATGAGAGATGATTTAGGATTTTCCATTGCTTATCTGTCCATAACTCTAGTTAGTATTGTGCAGTGTGTTTTTTTTGTGACAAATGGGGAGCTATTGGATAGTGCCTCATTTGTTTTCAACTGTCACATCAGCGATACTTTTGGTCAATGGTGCATCGTTGGTGAGACCAATGAAATTTCATTGGGACAGGACTAAGCCATGAACCCCACTTTTTCAAACTACCTGATGAATATAGATCTTTTTATTAGTTTCTAATAGATCTTTTACAAACTACCTGATGAATAAGTTCTTTATTAATCTCTAATAGAGAGACACAATATTTACAATCTTTGTGTAGATTTTCCTTTATTTGGGGCAAGTTTTTGTAACATGGCCATGAATAGTTTTCAAGATGCAGTCCATGTTTTATTGCTATTTTGTTATGCTATTTTGGAAAATGATTTATTCTTTGATTGTTTTTATGATATGAATATACTGCAGCTGGCACATTCTTATGAGGATGAAAGCTCCCAAAGAAGGTTCCTGTGACCCTATTGTACCTCTAGAATTGCCACATTCGTTGCATACATTTCAACGTGTGTCCAGTACAGATTCATTCAACAAGGTCAGACAATGACAGTCTACTCCTTTTAATGTATTTATAGAGCAGATAACTTAAGATGCTATTATGTTCTGTGCAAGTGAACAAGACTGTGTAAAATTTCATGAACCTTAATTTTATGCTTTCTAGCTTTTGTTCTAATTTGTGGTACTCAAGAGGACCAAAGACTACCCTAGGTACATTGCATGTGGAATTACATTGTATGATATTTACCTTACAGAGAATTTCGAATTTTCAGAAGTTGCTTGATTTCTTGACTTATTCTTTGGTGATCTCATCTCAGGAAGGTTATCACACATTTTGTGGGGGGTTTTGGAACTATTTCAGCATGGGTATGAGCTTTCCATCACATGTTTCTCTACACCGTCACTCCTCATCAAAGGCTATAGAATTATCATTTTTTTTGGAAAAATAAGGTTATATGATTGTCATTCGGCGTTCAAATTTGCTAGTCGCAATAGTTACTGCATCCTGTGGTTTTAGACACATTTTATTTTCATTGCAGAAAGGAAGAGAGAGAGAGAGAGAGAGAGAGAGAGAGAGAGAGAGAGAGAGAGAGGGGGGGGGGGGGGGGGGGGGGGGGGGTGGGTAGGTGTGGGGGGAATTTGATTGTTGGGGTTGGGGGTGTTGAAACCTTGATTTTTGACAGTGTGTCACTCCCAAATTCCCAATGCCTAGGCCTTTGGAACTAGTGGGTGGTCTTTGGACAGATTCCCTTTTGGGCTTCTTATGATCAGGTGCATACCTTTCTTAAGGTGCACACCATGTGCATTTGATTATTAGAGGTGCACACAGACATGATATCCCCCAAAGCCAAGACTGCATGTGGGGTTCACCATGGCTCCGTTTATCTACCTTTTCCCCCTCAACCACATGCTTTGTCAGAGGTGAAATGGCAAATGTGATGGATGACTAGTCCACAGGAACCTTTGAACTGGGGGTTTATTCAAAGTGTCAGATCATCCTAACCCATTTTTGAATGCTAAGTTGAATCAAGGATAAATATTTATAGTTGATTATTTGATCCAATGGTTAGCATGTGTTAGATGGGTACTAACTCAGGCAGGTTTTGGCTTCAGGGAGGGGAAAATAGTGCGAAAACACTTGGATTGATCATAGAGGTGGGTAGGTTTAAATATGAATGGGATTGTACAAAAACTCAAAATTGTTGATTCTACTCAAAATTTATCGAGTCAAGTTGGACACTTGGGTGAGTTTAAAAAGTCAAGAATTGTGATATATATATATATAAGAGAGAGAGAGAGAGAGAGAGAGAGAGAGAGAGAGAGAGAGATGGTTGTGGCCATGGCATGTGGAAGGAGACAGTCCACCGGTGCCACTATCCATTGCGACAGATGTCTTTGACCTCCTTCGCGGATGAGATGATGAGAAATCGTTAAGAAAAATTATGACGGTTTGGAACTTCAGATTATAATATTAGCAATCAACTTCACTGCTCCAAGCACTGGACCAGCAATTGAATTTCATCCAAGAGATGCTGGGAAGTGCATTAGAAAGAGAAAGGGGCTAGGATTTCAGTTTTTGGTTTTAATTTAATTTGTCTTGTTTTACACTTGGTTGACTTGTTTGAGGAATTGAGGAATTCAATCCAACTTGTCTCAGCCAAGTTTTCTCCAAGACTTAGCTTCAAGTTTGTCAGAGTTTTGAACCACAATGCATGCTTGCATGGATAGAAGGACCAACAGAGGTCATCTTCAGTTGATGCTTGTTGGTGTGGTTTTAATTCCCAGAGACCAAGGAAATGGGCATAGAAAACCTTGTGAGTGCTGAAAATTGGGGTGGGTAAGGGCAATTGGATCTTTTTGGTTCTGTAGTCCTTCCAAGGAAATTGCAATTGTTCCTTCATGTTAGAGATTACAATGATATTTTTCACAAATACGGTTGGGTCTAGTTTGGGTTACACTTGCTCCTGAAAAACCGGTCCGGTTAGTGTCTAACAGTGTCAAATTTCCTATTTCACAGGAATGGATGCTCAAGTATCTTATGCATTTCACACTGAGCGGAAGTTGCATCCAGAAAGATTCAAAAGTCAGATAGTTAATCAAGTGAGTCTGATTCTTATTTATTATGAATGGCAAGGAAAAGATAATAAATTTTTTGAACCCTCAACCATAACTAGGTAGTTTGCTAATGTGGAAGGCGCCGACCACTACTATTACTATATGTGATGTACCAGGTCATACTGGGGTGAGGCAGTTGACTCTCCAGTTCGTGGTCTGCTTACAATCCACATACCAAGATGCATCCTTTGATAACATAATCACTTTGAAGTTAGTAAAGTTAGAACTATTGGATGACAACTATTTCATTTAGGTCATCTAGACAGGAACTCCGCATGATACATGCATGAAACTTACTGTACTCTGGTTTCCTCCATCTTTCAAGTTTAATCACCCAACAAAAATTTGGTGCCAATCTTTATATAAAATTTCAATAAATATTTACTTTTCACTGTTTAAAAATATTTCATTATTTTGTTTTATTTTTTGTTATCTTAGTACCTGTTATTATTTGTCTCAGTGTACATATGCGATGCTCGGGTGTACACAAGGATGGTTTTGTGCGTCACTCATTCATCCTTCATCAAGGTATCTTAGTTGATAATTGATACATATAATAGTACATCAAAACATATTATTTGATTTAATTTCACTTAGAATGCTTAATTACTAACTTTAAGTAAGAACTATGTTGACGCAGTCCAACCCATGACTAATCATAAATCAAACTAAAATGAAAAGTGAAAGTAGATCTATAGGACCAACCCTTTTCTTTTTAATCTCAACTCACAATGAAGAGAAACCAATAACTCATGCTAATCAAAATCCATAAGCTACAATGTAGGGGTGGCAACACCCTTTTATCCTAATTTTGTCCCAACATCCAGCTTGCAGGCCCTTGATCATAAATGTTGGGCCCAAATGGGCCTCACACACCCTTTTTTTTTTTGACAAATAAGTTGATAAGTAGGTTCACAATAGAAAGATACTTGGACATCTAAATGAGGTAAATATCTCCATTTAGGGTGGTCCAGTTGGATTGATTGCACATGATCTGTACCCTCTCAAACCTATCCGACCTATTTCACATATCTAAACTAAGCCTATCCATCACTTGGGGTACTTATCAGTTATCACAGCCATATGAAGATTTTCAGTGGTTTTGTCAAGAAGATTAATGATTGATAATGTGTTGGATTAGATAAAAAAATACCCATCATTCATGAGACTTCACCCTCTCATTTAGATCCATAACTGATATTGGCCTTGATATTTTTAATAATTTTGGAGGTTTCAAAGTTCACTTTCTAGTTTCTAGAAGATCAAGTCTTGTGGTGATTCAATGGCAGGCAGATCACAGAGATGTGCCTCAACTCATTAAAGGGATATAGACTTTGACAATTTCTACCAATATGTGAATTCAGACTCATAGCTGGCTTATTTCTGAAAGCTCCTTCTTGTAACACTTTTGCCACTCATCCAAGCATTTTATTTTGTCTAAACCCCAGCTGCTCCATTTCTCTAAACTTCTAGCACCCCTCATGCCCTTCATTATCAACACAAATTAGCCAATCTCTCTATCTAATTATTTGACATTATACTATCTAACCTCCAATACCTTCACAACCCTACACTTTCAAACTCAGTCACTTTATCCCATCTATCTAATCTTTCCATCCTTCACAACTCAACCAATCACCCAAGACACATGAAAATTATCTGTTTTGGACCAGAGAAGTACTTTTACAGTTCTAATGATGAGGATGAGTTGGTGGGAAAGACCTATGCCTGGATAGGTGTATACCAAAAATCAGCTTAAGCAAATTACTCTAACTATGGTTTTAAATGATAAAATATTAATGCTTCATAGGTCTTGAATGGGTTCAACCTAGGTGCATATCCAATTAAATGGATGGCAATGGGTGTGATGTGGAGAAAGGGTATGAATATGATCTTTACATAGTTACTTGGTTCACAACAAACTGGTTCAAAAAGGATAACATCTCTAATGCAAATAACATTGCCATTCCATTGTGTTAGCAAGAACTTCTTCCATTTTTTGCTAATTTTGAAGTGTTGAGGAACCTTGTGTTAGGTTCTATGGAGCATGATCATCAGAGATGTATTGTCAATCCGGTCGGGGGTCAAAGGGGGGCAACATCCCCTTGTCAGGGGGGATGGGGATGGAGCCCCCTAGCTGAATTTTTTATTGGAGGGCAATTTTGTAATTTTTTCATTGCACCTTTTATAAACCCTAATCAAGGCAATACATAATGTCTCTTTTTCTTGAGAGAGAGAGAGAGTATGAGCGAAAATTGTAATGAGGATCATAATCGTCTCTTCTTCGTTTTCTTGCCTTTGAGCATAGTGGATCTGGTTTGAACCCGTGGACGTACCGAAAGCGAACCATGTAAATCTATATGTTGTGGTTTGATTTGATTTTCTATTTTTTGTTTCTATTTTCTTGTCGATGTTGCTGCTTTCATGTGGTAGGAAAGGTGTTTCCACCCAACACCTTGGGACACTCCTTCCTTGATGAGCTGTAGGAGAATTACTCTCTCATTCAGCAAGACACATGGTCTTTTTTCTTTTTCACTGCATAAACGTGTGTTGACTCCTTAATTATTTCACAAGACTTAACATGTAATAGTGTTAAGTGACAAAAGTCCCACATCGTTTAATTTGAGAAACCAATGACTCCATCGAACACTTGAGACACCCTTCTCGCAACAGCTAGCTTTTGAGAGTGGGTTCTACCTCAAGAATGTTATCAAGTCATGATTTTCTAACATGGTCTCAGAGCAAGCTCTGCGTGCAGCCATAGGGTCCAGCTGCACGTGAAGGCGGGCCTACAGTTTCCACGTGCAGCCGCAGGGTGTAGTTGCACGTGAGGGAGGGTGTGAAGTGTGACAAAAGTCCCACATCGGTTAATTTGAGAAACCAATGACTCCATATAACACTTGAGGCACCATTTTCTCAACGGATAACTTTTGAGAGTGAGTTCTACGTCAATAGTGTTATCAAGTCATGGTTTTCTAATAAATAGGGCACACTTTTGCCAATAGAGGGGCGCTTAAACACTTGAGAGCTTGCCAAAAAATGAATATATCCATTGTTCTCAACCTTGATTCTATTGAAGCACCTCAGTTATTAAAGACCTTGATCTCTAAAAGAGTATATTAGAGATGCAAGGCCTTTGACTCCTTTGAAGACTGCTCATAATCTTCTATCCATGCTAATTACCATCCATTTTAACTTCTTACTAGCTTCTCATTTCGTAACATGCCTATTAAAGGAATAAAAATATTATTGGGTAGCAGTGACAAATGTTGGTCCTTGAGCTAATACTTTCTTGGCTTTTTCACGTTAAACGGTCGAGTACAAAAGCTTTCTTTTTAAAATTCATACTAAGAAATTAGTGCTTTCCAACGGAATGCAAAGATCATGTAGTTGTGTCTCATTAACTTGGTATTATATCTCTTGGAATGGGTGACTATCATTGCAGGAACATTTCCCAACTTGCAAATGTTAAGATTATGAAAAGGCAAGGTAAATGGGAAGTCCTCAACATACCTCCCAGGTAACAATTCCTGCTTCAATTTCACCGAAATTTAGTACTTCTGTATCTTAGCTACTTCATCATGACTAGTAATGCATACTTCTACTGAGAAATATTTTGCTATGCATGAAAACACACCATTTAGTTCTAGCAGCAGTTGTGATCTTTAATATAAAATCTTACTGCATAGGATCTTTATTTTTCTATAGAAATTTAGACACGAAAACACTTTAATGTTCAGTATTTATTACTAATCTTCATCATTAGAAAGGAATGCTATGTCTGTTGGTGGCTGGTCACAGGATAGTTATATCGAGATCTAAGACATGCCATAAATGCTTCACCATTTCTTATATGGCCATGCTTCCATTTCCATGTAACTTTCACATTTTTGTTTTTCTTGTTTGGAGCTCCCAAGGAAATTCTCTTAATTGAGGTATTGATGCTCAGTTTTGTTTTATCAGATAACCTTGTAAACCTTACTTTATCCCTCCAATTATGTGATGCCTTGTATGGCTAGAGATGGAATTTTATACTGCTAATGCATGATTTCATTGCTTGGACATCCATGTTTGTAGGTATTGATGTTCAGTTTTGTTTTATCACATAACCTTGTAAACCTTACTTTATCCCTCCAATTATTTGGTGCCTTGTATGGCTAGAGATGGCATTTTTATACTGCTAATGCATGATTTCATTGCTTGGACATCCATGTTTGTAAATCTTGAGTATGGGCACATTGGTCTGCCTTCATTGTTTTTCTCCTTCAGTTGATATGATTCCTGGATTTTAGAAAGGGAAATACTCCCATACTTCATAGTTTATACTACAAACATGGCAACATGGTCTCGTTATCCAAATTGTTTATCTGATGGCTGTACCTTGGCTTGACCATGCTGCCAAATTCTTCTTGGAGAGAGTATGCTACCCTTGTTACTCCATCATCAGGCTATTAGATCAGTGGCTATCAGGCTGCTATTAGATCAGTGGCCAAAGACAATGGACTGTAAGTTCCACTTGTACAGAGTCAAGGTCTATGAGACTGTAGACTTCAGTCTTACAATCATTGAAATCAACTTCATGGATAGAGTAACTTGGTTTCTGGTTGAGCTCCTATCAACCAAACTCATCTTTGATCTACAGTATCAGATCGATCATCTGTCTCAACTTACCAAGCTTTTCGGGTGGATTAAACCCTTGGGGAACTCCAAATCAGAAGAAAGCGCGAGATGTAAGTTCTAATCTGTGTTTGCAATATTTTTAGTACTTGTTTCAAAAAGAAGACAGTGCACATATCAAATTGCTCTATCCAAAAATTGCAATCAAGTTTGATTTAAGATTCTTTTTTTCAACTGATGCTTCCCATCTCATGTTATATTTGGCATTCTACAGAGAGATTTGACTCCACCATTTGTAGATGATGGCCTACTTGAAATTGTGGGCTTTAAAGATGGTTGGCATGGACTTGTTTTATTTGCTCCAAAAGGACATGGGACTCGTCTTGCTCAGGTAAGAAATACTTACTGTACACCGACATGCAGTCCTGCAACATGCTTGGGCCTGATGTGAATACGGAAGGACATGCATTTTAGCAGGATGAAACTCTTAATGCGTATCATTTGTCATGCCTGCTAAAATGATTCACTTATTTATTAGTTGAATAGACAAAACTATGTCAGTTTCTTTACTCATTAGAGACATAGAGACCTTCTTCAATTGGTAATAATTGTGACATTTTTAAAGAATATACTACACGGCTTATTACCAGAAGCTGTTAATCCATTATAGAAAGGAAAGTGTAAATTACGTGCACTAATTGAACTCCAGTGCCATTTGATGTATGCTCTATATTAAAATACCACAAGGAGCCCGTCATGATGATGTTCTCACTATCATACATGGGTTTAGCTGGTCATTATGGGACACAAAAGTTCATTTGATACATGACTTATCCCATAGGTGAACTTCATGCTTCCAAGAGTACTTGGTGAGTTCTAAAGTCGATAGTTTAGGCTTAAGTTAGACCTCTCTTCAAAGATTTAGAAAGAAGAAAAAAAAATTGGTTGATTTACGTAACTCAAGTCTTCATTGAATTTCAAGCTAAGTCTTTCTCCCTCCGCCCGGGCCAATAATGATATTTCCATCTCATGGGGGAACCAAAATTTTGGTCTTATTGGTCATGTTGGCCCATATGTAATTTCTATTAAAAATTCAAAGAAAGTTTTGGCTGAAATTTCACTTGAAATCTTGGATTGCTACAATAATTTCAGCATTTTTGAAGAAATTCAAAAAAAAAATAAAAAATTGCATATCTGGTGGATCCATTATTGAAAAATTTGCCTTTCAATTTGGATTTATCCAAATTTTCTGTTTCTAAGATTTCAAGTTGGCAAGATTTAATTTTGTTGAATGCATGAAAAACTTGTTAAGCGACTCACTCCAATTGGATTTCAACTTTTGAGTCTGAGTTCGAATTTGGTCTAGAACATTTTAGTCAATTATTGCCCCTTGAAAAGAATCAGCTGGAACCTCTTAAAGAAGTGAGATAGTTGTTCATCCAAGTTCGGAGATGAATTAGCTTCAGTTGTAAGGCATTTATGCTCAACGGTTCCAACCAAATTTTTAGGTTCAATCCAAAATTTCAAGATTAAGCTAATTACTCTCAGACAGGCTCTAATTTTATGCCGGAGTTTATATTTTTAGCCAATAGAGATATTTTGTCAGAATTTCAATCATGTAAATTTCAACTAAAATTCAAAAAACGAGTCAAGATTTTCAAAATGGAGCGAAATTTCAGCCTGCTGAAGTATTTTCAGTATTTCCAAAAGTAGTTTCAGTATGAAACTTTAATGCCTAGACCATGTTTCCAAGAGAAGTTAGCATGCATACCTTTTATCTTCATCAACGGACTGCAAAATCTGCAAAGATGGACAAATAGGGATTCTCACAAAATGGAGAAACGATGAACTTAGGCACGGTAAGACCTTCCTAACCCAGTCCTTTCATGGTGGGTTTACTATATTACAATCCAGAACATTGAATAAAGTCCAACCAGTACATTGTGAATCATATACGAATGCATGCATACATAAGAGTCGGAGGATCATATGGTTTCAACCAATATATTAATTGGATCATTTCATGCGTTTAGGCACGGAGAATCTGCTTTGAATTTCGAAAAGGTGCAACTGACCACACGTACATGAGAATTGATGGAGAACCATGGGAGCAACCTCTTCCTATCGATGATGAGACTGTCATCGTTGAGGTTTCTCATCTTGGTCAAGTATCAATTCTGGCAACTCAAGACTGCAGAGCTACAAGCATCAATGATCCCTCAGCACCTACACTATTTAATCATCGAACTGATGAAGAAGAGGATTTTAGTGGCATAACGAGTGAAGACACTAAAGAAAGGAGGAAGTTTGGTGCCGCTGATACATTCAGAATGCCTGATGATGTTGGCATGACTAATCCTTAGTTAAGATTGTTTTAGTACCATCATCTATTGTACATTGTTTTGCAATGATACCAGAGTTCTTTCTTTCCCACCCTCTTTCATTTGTGTTTCTGTTGTAATCAAGATTATGGTTGCCCTAACTTGTAGTTGGCTTGTACATGATAGTGGCAGTTTTGGACCTATTAGTTTCCCCTCTCTCTAAAATCTCCCGTAGTGATTAACTTGCTGTAACATATGTTGTTCTAAAATGTTTGCAGAGAGAAAAGCCATCGAATGTGGTGGTTTGTTTCTTTAGAAAATTACCAAAATATATTGAAGTTAAAACTGTTGACCATAATTTAACCAAGTTTCATGACATTGTTTAAACCTATACAGCTGTAAAACTTGAGCCTGAGGACACACTGTTTCTTTATGTTTCATCTGTTTTTATCAGTCTAAACAAAGGCTGAGTACAGTACATGTTAACCAATGCTATTGTCAACAGCATTTTGGCGAAAAAACTGTAGAAAATTCATAGTAAACTCCTTTTAGAGTCTACAGAGTAGATATTACCAGGGGTCAAAAAATCGGCTCGGCCGATATCGGCCGATATCCGATATGGACGATATATCGACCGATAATTTTATCTCTCATACCGATATCGGCATTTTCTCTCTCCTCCGATATCGGAACCGTGAAAAAACCGCAAAAAATCGTGATGAATAGTGGTGAACCGTGACAAAACCGCAAAAAATCGTAAACACCCTGAGAACCGTAAACCCTGAACCGCGGAAACAGCGGAAAACCGTGAAAAATCGTGTATATCCCTAAGAACCGTAAACCATGGAAAACCGCGAAAAATCGTGTAAAAACCGTGAAAAACCGTATCGGTGTTTTAAATTTTTTTTTTTTTTTTTAAATACCGATATTTATGAATATCGGCCATATCGGCCGATATTCGGTATGTACGGCCGATATTACTCGGTTTAAAAAAACCGGTATTTAAACCTTAGGATATTACAGCCCATTTCCTATCTCAGTTAAAATCATTTTACAAAGTAAGGGCCTCTTCATCAACCTCAATATGTGGGAGTTTTTACAATAATTTTCCAACATCATTAAACCCTTTTCCATACAAGTTGGATTAATGCTACTTTCAGAAAGCAGACTATCGTGTTCCCTTACCTCCAATAATTAGCTCACCTAAATTGAATGGAGTGTGACTGTATTGATGGTACAACCCCTGATTTCAAACAAAGAAATCAGGGCATTCAAGCAACCACCGAATCTTGTCTAAAAAAGATAAGGATCATCACCGATGGCGATTCCAAAGGCAAAGAAGTTCAAACTGAAGTTCAAACTCATCGAAAGATATTGAAACTACCTATCTTCATCTAAAGAAGATAAGGATCGATGATCCAACAGACAAAGAAGTCTAATTTAATTAGACCTCTTCCTTCTCATGTATCTCTCTCCTACGTATTTATCTATTTATTATAAATATTACTTTTGTATCACCTAAGTAAGGTGGGGAAAATATTTGTAAATCAAATATAAATTACACAGTAAATCAATAAGTATCTTACTGTGAATTGATGTTGTTAGTCTTTTGTTTTTCTATAACCCCAAGTTTGAATTATGATAAAAACACTGAAAATAAAAAGTGAATTGAACTATAGACACAATTAACTCCAACAACTACAAAAATTTTAGACGATTGTATGACATTGATCCACTTCTAGTGTAGGACTCTTTACATCACAAAAAGATAAAAGTAAACTGCAAGAAGGATGACACCAAAGAACAGGAAAGAAGAAACCAAAGGCAAGGAGTAAAAATATAAATTTAGACTAAAGAAAAATAACATGAACACGTTCATGAGTTAGAAAGAGTTCTTCACTATCCACAATAGGACAGCAAATGGGTTAATTTTTTTTTTTTCAAAAAAAAAAAAAAATTGATTTATAGTGCCAATCTTACTCTGCCCATCATTGTCAACTGATGTGATGGTCCACACAATGTAATATACTGTTCTAGAGACGAAGTTACAATAGTTTTCTTTAAGCTTTAAAAGAAAAATGATCATAAGAATGTGTCCATGGAGCATTAGAGTGAATGGCAAAGAAAGGGCCATTGTAGATATTTATTTATTTTTAAATTTACGTAATCTTCACGTGATACTCACTGCTTTTAGAGTACACCAGGTGAGATTGGAGGTTTGAACCTAACATTATATATTTATATTCATATCAACTACAAACAAAACCAGATTAGCTTGTTACATTGATCATCATCACTCAAGTCCTTTGTTCTATTTATTAAAATAAGTATTTCAAACACTGCTTTTCAGTCGATCTTTACCAGCAGCCTCCCTCCCACAATCCCTTTTTTTTTTTATAATCCTTTCCACTCTAGATAATTAATTAATCATTTTAAACCATGTCCTTTGATATTTTCTTCTATCGTGGGTATTTTTCAGACTTGTTGTATCTTCTAATACATTTATTTTAGATATATTTTTATTAAGACTTTATTGTTTTTATTTTTCATTTTCGAAGAAGAAGAACCAACGTGTGTGAGCCATCCAGTATCCAACAGAATGATGACAAAAGGGATAAAAAGTAACAAAAGACAAGTGACTTCGTCATACTCTCTTTCTCCCTTGTTTCTTCTCTTCTGTTCAGTGCATCCACTCGTACTTGATGTTGTTTTAACGATTACAGTGATTGAAGAAAACCATTTGCGACCTAAAAAACTGCCCTTCATTCTTCTGAACAGTGAACACCCACCAAAAACTAGATCCACTTGTATTTGCCTGCTTTTCTCCTCTCTTGTCTGTACATGTCTCTCTTCTCTATTGCTTCACTTATCCAAAGTACCATCTTTCTCTTTTGAAACTTGATAAAAACACCAATGACCCAGAAACATTTGCATTTTACAAGGATGAGTTCGACGAGTAAAGGGATCAAATAAAAGTACTTAGAAAATCTAAAAAAAATTCACACTCCTCTCATTAATCTATCTAATGATAGGTCTAATGATTTTGCAAAATCTAAATATTTAAAAATTAAATTTAAAAAAAAAAATAGACCATACATAACCTAAATGAGGCCATTTCAAATTACCCTAACCATTTTCAAGTATCCTTAATCATTTCTCAACAAATTTTGGATAGTGAATTTTGCACCTCTATTTTCTCTCACGGTGTACCCCTTTAAAAGAAATTTTCAACTTTGTCTGTACTTTTCTCCTCCTCTCCCTTTTCCTCTTTTCTAAAAGCAAGAGCAAATTTAGAAATTTCTTTTAAAGAGGTGCATCATAGAAAAAAATGAGGGTGCAAAAATCATTACCCCAAATGTTATGTTGTAACCTTTTTCGTCTTTAGGTGAAAGGTATTTTATATACGCGACCCGAGAAATCAACAGGGTCAGGTCAAGAAAGTTGGGTCAGTGGGTCGGGTCGGGTAGAGAAGATAAAAATCCACATTGAATTAAGGTCGGGTTGAGGGATTTTTAAGTAAATCCAATCTGACCCGATTAAATTTAGGCTAAAATAGGTTAAAAATGCGGGTCAGGTCAGAATTCAAATTGAGTCGGATTATAATTCGGGTCGAGCTGGGTTAAAACGTTCGGGTCTAACCGGATCGGATTCCATATTTTAATAACTCGAGTCAGATTGGATTTAAAAAATCCGACCTGACCCTTTAAACCCAACCCGACCCGGCCCTATTTCAGCCCTTGTCTATTTTCGTAGTTTTATGCTGAAGAGCGGGGATGAAATGGAAGGAACCCATGGTTTTGTTTCCGCGCCCTGCCGCTGGGAACCAGGGAAGAGAAAAAGCCAAAAAGGCAAAACCACTGTTATTTATTTATTAATAAAACAAAACCAGAATGTCGGAAGTGGAAAAGCCGTCAATGGTTTTCTCTTTCCATTCTGTCTACAGACTCCAGTTCCTCTGTTTATATATGTGTATTCAGCTCTCTCTGCTTCTCTTCATTACCAGATTTCCATCCAAACACTCATAAAATCATCTCCTCTCCATTTCCAAACTCCCGACTCCAATACTACTACTAGTCTATTGAACCAACAAATACAAATCAATCTTACTGATTAAGATGAGTTCGACGAGCAGAGCATGGATAGTAGCTGCAAGCATGGCAGCAGTGGAGGCTCTGAAAGATCAAGGCTTCTGCAGATGGAACTACACACTCAGATCCTTACATCATCAGGCTAAGAAGAACATGGGTTCCTATCTCCAATTCAGCCCACTTCTTTCGTCCTCTTCTGTCCACCCTTCTTCCTCTTCTTTGGTCGGAGATGAGAAATCCAAGCGATCAGAAGAGTCGCTGAGGAAAGTCATGTATTTGAGCTGCTGGGGACCCAATTAAATGCAAGCCCTGAATTCACGCAGCCGACTGAAATTTTTTTTGGTGCTGACTACTGAGAGAGAGAATTGGAAACTGCCCTTGTTCCCAATTGTATGTGATATGATCGTATTTGCCTTGACAGGTCCTTTGTAATCAAATCCAATTATATGTTCGATCCATACTGAGTTTGTCTTTCAATATTGGATCTTTTGGATCCTTTTTAGAAATTTCTCTCAATTCAATGCCCTCCTACTCAGTTTGTCCATTTTTATTTTTTATTTTTTTGTGCAAGTAACAAGTTAGGGAGAATTGGTACAATTAATTTCGATCAATCACAGATAGTGATAGGTGGGTATTTTTCTTTCTTAATGAAAGAAGATACTATTGATCTTGTCCGTCTAAATTGGGCAGTTTGGCAATGGCTGTCATCATGTTTAAAAGCTCATAAAAGAATTTGGATTAGTCGGTCTGAGTTAGCTCGAATGAATATAATTTCAAGTCCAATAAATCAACAAATTTTATCGAACTTTTCTAAATTGAGTTAGAAAAACTCATTCAAATTATTTGATTAACCCGTTTTTGTGAATCCATGGTGTTATCGGGGCATGTATTAGTTAGGGTTTAATATAATGACAGTGTTTGATAAAAAAAAAAAAACAGAACAGTATTTTTTTACTTTTACTTTTATTTTTACTAGTGTTTGCATGCTCTGATATGTGGGTTCTATTCATTCAGTTCATGTTTTATTTGATTAATTTAATATTTAAAATAATTGAATCAGATTTATTGTTATGATTGAAATTCTCTCTGAGTTGGAAAGATTCCATTCATTAAATCAGTATATGAGCAATTCAAAAGTTTTCTCGTTCAATAAATTTTCATTATTCAAAAAGTTTCATACATTTTTTTTAAGTTGAAATCGATATATGAAGTACTTTTGTTGAAATTATCTCTTTCTAATTTTTTTATATTTTTTCAATTAAAGTTTTATTTTACCATTTAAAAGATTAAGAGATTTTACGTCAATTTTTTACTATTCATTCATGTAATGATTTGAGAATACATTATTTTTTAGCAGCAAATATATATTGAATGATAAGTGGTGAACATAACTTTTCAGTGTAAAATATATTCCCTCTGTTCCAAATTAGTTGTCCTATATGAATTTTGGAATTCCCCGAAAATAGTTATCTCATTTATATTGAGGTAGTACAAAGTGTGTTGAAAATATATGAGATCACGTGGAGTGCTAGCATATATAGAGAGTTCCTTAAAAAATACAAATATTTCAAATGAGACAACTAAAATGGGACGAAATGAATATTAGATAATACAATTTAGAGTAGAAAACACAATTCAATTTTTCTCTTTCCACTTTGAAAATTTTCTTTCTAATGGAAGCTTCCATAAGCCTCAAGAATTAATTGTGTTCTAAAAAACTATTATAAAAAAAATCAATATTTTAGTCTAAAAAACAAGTATCTATTTTACCCCATATTTTACTTCTAGAGTTCCCACACCAAATGATTGAAACAAATTCTATTGGAGGTGAGAACTGCACCAATCATTGACAATTGAATCCATGGAATTTCAAGAGAATTTTTTTAGAAAATGAAATATGAAAAATAACCTCTAACAAAAACAAAAATTCTCATTTTATATTTACTTGTATACTGTTCATCAAATATCAATACACCAATATACAGAATATATACATTCCGACGAGTTATCTAACCTAAAAATCTATCGTTTAAGAAGGGAAATGATTCGGTATTAGCTTCTCCCAACATTAAAGAGTATACAACAGTGGAATTGCGTTCATCAATTGGGCCCCCAACAACTCAAAAACATCACTTTCCTCAGTGACTCCTCTGATTGCTTTCGTCTCTCATCTTCATCTTTTCTCCTTAAATTTGAAGGAGAAGAATTAGAGGGAGGAGACTTCTTGGGTTGTGGATAGGATCCTTTGCTCATCATCCCTTGTTCTTTAAGAGAATCAACGACTCCAACGGTGGCAGCGGCGGCGACGACGACCCAAGGACACATGTTTATGTGATCTGTTTCTTTACTGCTTCTGATAGTAACAGATAAGAATGGAGATTTGGAGCAGTAGAATGGTTTTTTGATTAAGTTGGATGATGGAGAGAAGAGTTACATAGATTGCAGAAGGACAAGAGGGAGGGAGAAACCGGAGGCTGAAAGTAGCTGTTTTTGAGAAAACCAGTTTCTTCCTTTTATCGTTTCAGTGATTACTGTAGTGAGAGAAGAAAGCATGAGTCAAGTCAGTTGACAGTGAATGCAGGAGAACGCCCTACGTTTGAATGTAAACCAAGTCCCAAATTTGGGAGATGTGGGCCTGGCTAGGAACAGCCCATCCATTTGCCAGTTGGTACCCACTTTTCCTGCTGCCTTTACCGCTTCAATTGAAAGAAACGTGCCTTTGTTTTTCGACGGGGCTTGCCAAACCATTTATAGGAAGTGATTCGAAGCCGATCTAAAAAACAAGTTGGATAATAAAGTAAAATATATGTTGGGTTATATAAAATGTCCGTAGGAGGATCGCTACCTTTTTAGAATATGTTCAAATGGAAGACTCGAGATTTTACAATCTCATGTGAAATTACTATTTTCTCCTTCGATTTTTTAAAAAATTGGAATCTTTCCACGATCGTCCGAACACCACTCAGAACATTTTTCGTGCAATAGGATGATCCGATTGTTCGACGCACATTTCAGGATAAAATGCAATCGTCCGAACATACAAAGGAATGTATATGAGAGATCGTTCAGATGGTCTATTCTCTAATATTGAGTGTGAGATGTGGAGAAGGATTTTCAGTCGAGACCGTTTCTCGATCGATTTCTATAAATAAGATATCAAAATTCATTTATTCTGAATTTTATGAACTCCGAGATTAATTTTAAGTGAAAAGGGTATAATTTTAAACTCAAAAATTGTACCTAAATAATTAAAGAAAAATGGTTAAGAAACAACCTCGTTTGGAAATCTCTCTATAGCCCACACCCAATATAAGAGAACGGACCGTTCGAACGATCTCATATACATTTCTTTGTACATTCAGACGATTGCATTTTACTCTGAAATGTGCATTTGCATAGTCCGATCGTCCGAACACACGAAAAATGTTCTGCATGGCATTCGGACGATGCAGAAAGATTCTAATTTTTTAAAAAACTGAAAAGCAAAATAGTAATTTTACACAAATTTTTGAAATCCCATGTCTAAATTCTTAATAAAGAATTTATCTTATTGTGATATTATCATTTATCACATTTATCAAGAATTTACTATAATATCATTAAATACGCATTCCTAATGCAGTAATGATATTTTGCACGTAAAAGTGTAATGAAGTTGAAAACACGATTAGTATTTGTGACATTGCCTGCTATTGCAATCCATAAATTCAAGTGGGCCACACACTCTACATTCCATAGATGAAGCATTTATGATTTTCAACATTTAAAGATCTATCATTAATACAATATTGCCCCTTGAATAGACTCATAGACTCGCTGGCATGTCTTATTCTTGTGGTAGTATTCATGAGGATAAGTGAATCTACCATCCATCAAATTTTTTAACTAGTTTTAATCAGTGATTGTATATGATTATTCCATAATAAATAGTGAATTCACTCATCTTCATAGAAATTATCATATGAATAACAGCATATCATCAATTCCCCTATTCTTTTAAACAACTTGAAGATCTTCACCACGTTTCTCTAACTTTATGTAGGCAGCTTTTAAATGTGTGAAAAGTGAAATGTGATTCAATCAATGACATTGCATAAGTACATTTTGATAGGTTGGATCCAAGTCAAGTGATGGGTTGGGCTTACGGCCCACTAGCTGGCCCATGGTATGTCCAAAGAGAATTAGAAGCTCTAACAATAGTGGCAAAGGAAAGTCCTTAAATGACTAGGAGGTGACTGCTCCATCCTTGGTGCCTTCTAAAGAGCTTGCACCTGAGCCGTAGTTTGCTGGACATGAGTAGAGATTAATGAATAGGCAGAGTTTGAACAGGGTGGATGGGTTTGATTAAGAGATGGTAAGCTAGTTAATAATACAATTAATCTATAAAGTCAAGAATTGATACTTGATAAGAGTGACAGCGCTATCGATATAGAAATGTGATTCAATCTTCTTCAGTATTACAATAGTTAATTTTGGTAACTACCAAAATCTATAACGATTTTAATTAGGACAGCGATCCTCTCACGGATATTTTGTGTAATCTGACATGGGTTTTACTATACTGCCCATTTTGCCCTTCGAATAGGCTTGCCGAACTCTTTGCTATAAGTGATTCGAAGGTTTCGGCGAGCCGATTCGAAGGGCAAAATGGACAATACAGTAAAACCCGCGTCGGATTACACAAAATACTCATGAGAGGATTGCTACCTTTTAATTAAATTAAATTGATGATTTCATTAGGGAATTGGGACATTTTTCTCGAGAGAAAGGATCACTGTTTTGGCTCAAAACTCCAAAGGCAGTGAAGGCCTGTTTATATGAATATGATATTTCATACAAATATGTCCAGAGACAGATTGATTGAATAAATAATTTGAGTTCAAGAATTTAACCATTTGTTTTTATTGGATGTAGCATATGAATATCGAATTGACAAAAAGTTTTCAATTTAAATGCTATTAAAATAGATAAATAGAATAGATGATAATATCAAAGTACTAAACTTGGTGAAATTAAGAAATATCAAATTGATAGTTTAAGTGTGACAACTAATTGAAGTGTATATAAGTCTGATTGAAATTTTAAATATATTAATGAATTCCAATCATTTAGTGTTTGGCGTATATGTTGAGAGAAAATCACCTTCTCCCCTATTTATATAGAAATATCGAAAAAGAGAAAAGAAAATGATTAATTGATCCAATATGTTTAAAAACGAAAAAAGAAAGAAGAGATGGCTCTCGTTAGAGATACACAATTCTCTCTCCCACAAAGAGTCTATATATACTATTTGTAACTGGATCGACATTACTCTCTGATTATTAGACTCTATAGATTTTAACAGTATATTCTATCTTAATGTATAAAGAATTAATTTATCAAAATAAACTTGTAGAGTAGCTGATCCTTAGCTTGTAGATCATCCGTATCTTCTTCTCAAGAACTAGAAAAAGTAGAAATCAATGAACTGAGAAAATTCGTGGACGAGAAATCATTTACTCATCATAAAAAGCTTATTGAAGACCATATAAGTTGGAGATAGAGAAGAACATAAAATCTCAGTTATAAGATAAAATACTTCTTTTATATGTTACACTTCTGTCTAAATTACAGTAAGTCGATATACTTCCATTTTAGGGAAAATTTTCATTGGTGAATGAAATCCCATTTCACTTGGCAAAAATTCCAACTGGGTTTCTGCTAATTGAGTTTAGTAGGGACCCCAGCAGCTCAAATACATGACTTTCCTCAGAGACTCCTCAGATTGTTTGAGCTTCTCATCTCCTTCTCTCAGCTTGGAAGCATGCGAAGAAGACGACCCAGAGCCGAGAGATGAAGAGATTCTATTGGCTTGTGTATAGGATCTGATATTCTTCTTTGCTTGTTGGTGTAAGGATCTGAGAGTGTAATTCCATCTGCAGAAGCCTTGATCTTTCAAGACCTCCACAGCTGCAACAGTGCCAGCCACAATCCATGCTCTGCTTGTAGAACTCATCTTCTCTGCAACTGTAACCCCTCTTTCTGCTTGTTTCTTTTGGGTGTGGGAGAAAATGATTTGAGTACAATCTTAAATTTTCAATAGAAGAAAGGTAATGAGTAAGTAGGAGGCTTTTGTTGGTGTTTTGAATTTGGAATGTGGAATTTGGATGAAGAAAGCGTAGGAGAGACAGAAGAATATATAGAGAAGTGAAAATAAGGAAAATCCATGAGTGGAAATGGAGCGGTTTCTGGTTTCCATTCCAAAAAACCAGCGGCTTCTGAGTTATTTAATCTCAAAACCAGTGGCCTCAAATTCAGGTAGCTGGTAAATCATTGAATGTGGACAACAAACACAACGATTGCCTATTCTAATCAAAGTGAAAATAAGACATTTTCTTTATAATAACACGGGTATCTCTACTTTATATTAGTCGTCGTCGAGTGTCAATCTTTCAATTCACTTATACTAATTCAAATTTACAATTTACGAGAAATAGCCCATTAGAATTAAGAGTGAATCGAGCTTAACACCTCCCTTCACATGACTGCCTTCTTAACCTCTATCGTGTATTGTAGTTGTTATCATTTTATCTCATATATCAGAAGAAACAATTTTCTTTTTCAAAAAAGAAAAAGAAATAAATTAGATTGATTGGCTGAACCAGATAGAATTGCTATTTATCACAAAGTTGTTTGAATTAGATCATTGAGAATTTAAAATATAATAATTTATGTTTAAAATAAGTAATGATTGAAATATTTTTATTTTACTTTATATATGTTGATCATTTAAATAATCAAAATTTAAAATGTCTTTTTATAAAAAAGAAATTTATTGATATATATGTGAGGGAATTAAGCCCCTCATCCACATACACACACAATCACAGATCACAACACATAAAGAGAAACCACACGAGATATACGTGGTTTAGCCCACCTGATCTACGTCCACAGAGCGATAGAAACTTCACTATATGAGAGAAAAATACATGTACAAGATTAACTCCCCGATTTAAAGTCCAAATCCGAAGTCTCGAGCCCTTTGTATACCATCCCTCTATCTCACTCTGAAATCCAAAAGTGAACCCATTTTCTAAGTCGCCCCCCTCACTGCTTCCTACATTCTATGAGCACATCCCGACGTGTTTCACGAACGTGAGCCTGCGTCTCCAATAGATTACAGCAATCAACACAGATACGTCTTTCTGGAGCCTCTTTACGCGTATGGCCAAGATGCCATTTCCACACGTACCGCTAAAATGCTAGAAGGCCCTTCATGGTGCCTCTTCTCTAGACTACATGTTGCCATCACTCCTTGGTACGATCTCACACACCACCTCTCGTTGGAGAGACTCACATTTATAAGACTTACAGCCCGTCCCAATATGGAGTCCCACTCTTCTTTATAGCAATTTCCAAGTTCTCTCTTGTAAATGGGAAACCCAATAGCCGTGTATTGGATAGCCTCTTTTGGAGAGTCCCAGCTTCAAATCAGCAATTGCCGATTGAAGACTTGCCTAAATCCAAATTTGAGCCCCACGTCAATAAGATATACTAAGATGGGTAAATGAGATTAAATTAAAAATAAAAAATAAAAGATAATTACATTAAAATGGTTATGAAATTTAACTGCAATGGATAAGATGATGAAGAATATCTAAGATAATATAAACCTTAGTAAAGCAAATATGTAAATTGCAGGAATGAGGAGAAAGAGAGGGGTGAAGAATGACTTGAATACTCGACAGAATGTAGGGTCAGAGAAAGTATAGTCTTTGACGAGGAGTTCTTTAATGTATATAATTAATAATTTTAATATATTAAATTGATATTATTAGAAAATTAAAATGTTGATCTGACTGACCTGATTTCTTTTTTATACAATTTAGATTTTTAATTTTTTAATATACTTTATATAAAGTTAGCCTAATTTTATTTATTTATTAAGTACAGTCTAATCATAATATAAAGAATCTTAGTTCAAATTCACCCATAGATAGTTCCGATATTTTTTTTTTTAAATCGATTTTAATGTATGTCCATAATTTTAATAATGGCCAGCCATTCTAATACGGGTAAAATCGATTTGGAGATACGAGATAGAGTGAAATTTCCATTTTACCCTTACATATATCGCTTATCAAATACCGATGTATCGATAACATGTCGTTCTACATGTATATGTTATTTATATCGGTACACCTGTACTTGATGAGCAGTACAGATAGAGGTAAAATGAGAATTTCACTCCATCCTGTACCTTCTAATAAATTTTGATCGTATTAAGATGGCCGTCTTATAATGATAATGTATGGTCCATAAGCAAGCGTATTTGTTACACATGATGAGATTTTTTTTCAGTGCTACTCTAACCGATGTCCGAAATTTTGAAGATTTCATTCGGACCCGATCAGTGATGAGCCGACTCAACGGGTTTAATTTTAATACACCAGAATTGTAAATACAGTGGTAGGCCTTGGTTTGAATTTTAATTCGAAGAAGTTTTGTTTGAAGTTATCCATAGGTTTGAGGCAAGTTCTTTGTATTTAATTTGACTTTCGTGTTTGAATTAATTTTAATTATTTAGAATTAAATTTCTGCATGGTGAATTTTTTTCATATCTTGTATTTTATTTTTTATGAGTAATTAAATTATAATTCCACGAACAAATTAGATCGTAGAAGACTCAGTGTTTGACAAATCAAATTTGTGCTGGATTTAAGTTTCATATATGCTTATAATTTGATTATTGCATTTTGAATACAATTCTATTTTCATTTTGGCACTCAATACTTAATTTCATAGGTGAGTTGATTCCATGAAGTATTATAATAAAATTAGTATATATTTCTTTTTTTGAGAGTATCGAGAAAATCAAGAGAAGGCCCCGTTTTTATTATTGAAATCTTTATATAGCTATGAAACAAGAATAATTGAAAATTGTTAATGGAATTATGGAAGTACTAATCCAAGTGGAACTCTCCTCTAATCAGTCCTAATCCGAATTGTATTATATTCTACTTGATTTGTTCCTTTTCAAAGAGAGGCTTGTAAAACTCTATTTATATCGGTGATAATGAGAAAGATACTGAGCCATTTTTACCCATTTCTTAAAAAAAAATGTTAAAACACAGTAATAGAAATTAAAATAACTCAGAACCTTTAATTACATTGCTTAAATATTCCGTCAGTAAATCCTTTGATTAAACTGGAGACATATTTTTCTTTCTTTAAAATGTCTGCTACTATCGATCTTACAAAAAAATGATTTTTTATAAATTGTTTTTTTATAACAAATCATGGGATAAAATTGGACTTTCAATGAAAGTTTCATTTTTAAAGATATATAATAATTTCTAAGATACCATTTTACTTGATCCTGATAAAGTCAAATTTTAAAAATCATATTTTTTTTAAAAAAAATTGATCGTTAGATATTTTTTATCTCAATGATGTGTGAATTTAAAAGATCGAGATGTGAAGACTTTGGTTGTAAATAATTATGATTACAAGCCTTTCTTTTAAAAGATAATTGTTGCAAGAATTCTATCAATAATGTTCATTTCAAGGGTGAAAATATTGTTTCACCCGATATATCGGGTACAATGAACTTTTCTCTCTTTTTTTTTTTAAAAATAGTGGCCCCTTTTTATTTTTTATTTTTCTGAATTAAAAAAAATTAGAATCAGACTTTTAAAAAAAATCTGAAAATTAAAAACAAAAATATCTGCTGATGTTGGCCGATATTCACCTGGTATCGGTCAAGATATTGGTTGGGCCCATGATTGATACTCAATTTTCTTTTTTTAAAAATGCTGATAGTTATAGCGATATCATAGTATTAGCTCAAAAAATCGATACATGTATGTACCGACTGATATTTAATCCCTAGGCTTGTTTGTTTGAATTCGGTTCAAGTCCGACCTGAATATACAAGTTCAAATAAAGATTTTTGTCTAATGTCTATTTATTTTTTAAAAATATTTTTTATTTTATAAATTGAGTATTAATTTTTTTTATAGACATCTATTTTTAAAGAGATTTATCAATTTTGATTATTAAAATCGAGTGAGTAGAAATTATATTTTAAATCATGATATATATTTAAATATATTTCTAATCTAGAATTATATATTCAATTTACATAATAATTAAAAAAAAATTAACATGCTAGGGCTTTTCCAGTGATGCTCCGCCCAAGCCGGATCGAAGAACACCCCTAATTCTACTACCCATTCTAAAACTAATTTCAGAAATTTGTAGATTATAAATTTAGCTAAAATTTCCAAGGAAAAAGTTCAGTCTCACACGCGTTTGATGATTGATTTCAGTCTCGTGAAGTTTTCAGCATTCATATTCCATCCAAATTCCAAATAAACCCAATTGCGAAAAAGAAGAAAAAAGTTTGGGAGAAAATCTCACACATTTGCCATTTGAACTTCGAATAAATTTCCAAGCAAATTGCATCTAATCTACATATTAAATTGAGGGTCATCCCCCATTTGCCTCAATTGGGTCCCCAGCAGATCAAATGCATGACTTTCGCCAGCCTCTCTTCCGATCGCTTGGATTTCTCGTCTCCGACCAAAGAAGAAGAAGAAGAAGAAGGATGGAGAGAAGAGGAAGAAAGCAGTGTGTTGGATTGGAGATAGGAAGCCATGTTCTTCTTCGCCTGATGATGGAAGGCTCTGAGGGTGTAATTCCATCTGCAGAATCCTTGATCTTTCAGTGCTTCGACCGCTGCTACGCTTGCAGCTACGATCCAGGCTCTGCTTGCCGAACTCATCTTAATCGGTAAGATTGGATTTGATTTGTTGGTATTGGAATTTGGAAATGGAAAGGATGGATTTCCAAAGAGGAGATTGGATGGGTATGAAGGAGTAGCAGATGTCTGATTTTATAAATACAAGAGAGAGAGAGAGAGAGAGAGAGAGAGAGAGAGAGAGAGAGAGACCACAGGAAGTGAGAAAACCATTGGCAGCTGTTAATCCAGCGGCGTCAAGTGGAACCCACGCGAAACCACAGAAATTATCCGTTCTCAACCGGTTCACAATAAATGCTTTCAACTTTCATTTACAATTTTTAAATAAATAAAAAATTATTTAAGCCAAAAAAATTATGGATTGTGAATCAGCTCATAATAAATTAGTGCAAACTTAATCTTAATATACTACAATCAAAAGTTTACATTAATTTTGTGAATTGATCACAAGAAATCATTTCTCATCTAAGTCTTAATTTCAAAATTAGTCACAATTCAACATAAAAATACCCCTCAAAGGGTAGCTCAACTCGTAAATATTTTAGCTCAGGAATTAAAAGTCCTAAGTTTGAGTTTTGTAAAAAATTTGATGTCCATTATTTAACGAGAGATGAGAGTGTTAGAGTTTTCAGTCTTGAAAAAAACCAATATAAGAATTGTGATTGAAAATTTATACTAATTTAATGTGAACCAATTCACGTATACTATTCTCAACCCAAACTATGAAGACACCTTGCACTTTAAAAGACATTTAAAAGGTATAGTATTGTACTTAAGCCAACCTTAGTTTATTTAAATAAAATTTGATTTTCATCAACTTATTTCAAATTCATATTTGGATAATGTATCAGTCGTAAAAATATAATTCAAATCCACGTGTACTCCAGAGAAGGGAGAAAAAAGAGCTCTCTCTGTCAAAGATTTAGTATCTCAAGAATGATTCTGATATCATATGAAGGGTCTCCGATTACACACCTGTATTTTCTGTCTTTGCACATCTATTTTTGGTACAGATGGCTAATTACCATTTTGTCCCTGTGTTTCTATTCGTTCGAACGAATTTCCAGTTTATTTCGCCATTCGTTCGAATGAATGGACACATACCCCATCTAATCTGATTCGTTCGAACGAATCTCTTTTATAAACCAATTGGTTCGAATGAATGATACGGGTGAACAGTAAGTTACTGTTCACTCGTGTTACTGTTCACTCGTGAAGGGTGAACGATTAAATGAATCAGTGATTCATTCGAATGAATCACCAATGAATTGATTCATCCGCATGAATCAATGATTCATCCGAATGAATCACCAATGAATTGATTCATCCGAATGAATAAGTGATTCATCCGAATGAATCAGTGATTCATCTGAATAAATCAATTTTTTAAAAAAAAATTGAAGTTATTTTTTAAGCACTGTGTACTTCCAAAATTTCTCAAATTAAATATTCAGATTAATTACGATAATCTGATAAAAATACTTTAAAACTTTAAGGTGTTTTGACACTCCTAAATATTTAAAACACAATATTTTACAAATAAGGGTATCCATAGGGTGTACCAAAAACACATTTAGGAGTGTCAAAAGACCTTGAAGTCTTAAAGTATATTTATTAGATTATCGTAATTAGTCCGGATATTCAATTTAAGAAATTTTGAAAATACACAGTGCTTAAAAAATAATGTACATAGTGTATTAAATAATAAAATCTCCTTTAAAACTTCAAAGTTATTTTTTAAGCATTGTGTATTTTCCAAATTTCTCAAATTGAATATCCAGATTAATTACGATAACCTGATAAAAATACTTTAAGACTTCAAGGTCTTTTGATACTCTTAAATGTGTTTTCGGCACACCCTAGAGATACTCTTATTTGTAAAATACTGTGTTTTAAATATTTAGGAGTGTCAAAACACCTTAAAGTCTTAAAGTATTTTTATCAGATTATCGTAATTAGTTCAAATATTTAATTTGAGAAATTTTAGAAATATATAATATTTAAAAAATAACTTTAAAATTTTAAAAAAAATTGATTCATTACAACGAATTCAGTTATGGGTGAACAGTAATTGTTCACCCGTATCATTCATTCGAACCAATTGGTTTATAAAAGGGATTCATTCGAACGAATCAGATTAAATGGGGTATGTGTCAATTCGTTCGAACGAATGGCAAAATGAATTGGGAATTTGTTCGAACGAATGGAAATGCAGTGGCAAAATGGTAATTAGCCATCCACACCCAGAAATGGGTGTGTAGAGGCAACAAATTCGGATGTGTAAATGGAGACCCCATATGAAAATTAGAAAATTTAATTAATTTATATATATAGTCCATAAGCAAGCGTTACTAGTTATACACATGATGAGATTTTTTTTAGCGCTATTCTAATCGATGTCTGAAATTTTGAAGATTCCATTCGGACATTGAGTTTCATTCGGACCAGACGAGTGATGAGCCGACTCAACGGATTAATTTTAATACACCAGACTTGTATGTGGTAGGCCACCGATTGTAAATACACCAGAATTAGTTTCAATTTTAATTTGAAGAAGCTTTGTTTGAAGTTCTCCAGAATTCCATAGGTTTGAGGCAAGTTCTTTGTATTTAATTTGAGGGTGCCCATATAGACACCGACATTTTCTGCTAGCAGACACCGAAATTCAGATTTTAAGTGAAAATTACCATTCTGCCCTTCCGTGTAGAATTGATCTGAAGAAATCGATCGATTGAAGCACGAGCTGAAGAAATCGATCGATTAATCCCTTGAATGAGCGGAAGCAAAACTAGTGTAACAAATCGATCGCACGATGAAGCAATCGATTATGTTAATGTATGCTAAAGTAATTGTATTATTTAAATAATAAATTTTCTTTTAAAATTTTAAAGTTATTGTTCAAGCATTATGTATTTTCAAAATTTCTCAAATTTAATATCCGGACTAATTATGATAACCTAATAAAAATACTTTAAGACTTTAAGGTCTTTTGACACTCTAAAAGACTTAAAACAGAGTGTTTTACAAATAAAGGTATCCCTTGGCTGTGCCGAAAATACATTTGAGAGTATAAAAGACCTTAAAGTCTTAAAGTATTTTTATCAGGTTATTGTAATTAGTCCAGATATAAAAATTTGAGAAATTTTGAAGATACACAGTGTTTAAAAAATACCGTTAAAGTTTTAAAGGAAAGATAAAACTTTAACAGTATTTTTTAAGCATTGTGTATCTTCAAAATTTTTCAAATTGAATATCCGAACTAATTATAATAACCTGATAAAAATACTTTAAGACTTTAAGGTCTTTTGAGAATCCCAAATGTATTTTCGACACAGCCAACGGATACCCTTATTTGTAAATCACTCTGTTTTAAGTATTTGGGAGTGTCAAAAGACCTTTAAGTCTTAAAGTATTTTTATCAGGTTATTGTAATTAGTCTTGATATTAAATTTGAGCCTTTAAAGTTTTAAAGAAATTTTTTGTCACACCCCGAACCCAGATGTGGACCCGGAACGAGACTAATTTTTTTTTTTTTAAAAATAATAAAATCTAATCACCCAACGTCATAACTGGGCTGGATCTTCAAGTTTACCAAAACCCGATCCTAGAAAATGTCACACGTGCTTTTCACACATGAACTCAAATATATACCATATGTCCCCATATCTAAACCCATATCACACAACGAATATTTTCATTTATCTCATCAGTGTTACGAACGAAACATAGCGCGGATATAATGTATACGACATTAAAACTTACAGACATGAGTTTCTTATGCTACATAAGGCATATTTATAATAAAAACACACAAAATAGCCAAAGGTACGCTTGGTTTCCACGTGCAAAAAACCACAGACAATTCCCAAGTTCTGACTCCTAACGAGGCACCATTGGTTCCTCCAGCCCATATCCTGCATTGTAAGGGACGTGAGCTACTAGCCCAGTGAGGAAAACTCACCATAAAATCCAACATACAATATTCATGGAATAAATAACAATGCATGTTCCATAAATGAAACGCAGTTAATCCACTTAACTCATTTTCACCATAACATCCAACATATTATATGAAACAATAAAGAATGCATGTCTCATGAATGTAATGCGGTTAATCCACTTAACCCATTTTCACCCTAGGATCGCTTTCTAAGGTGTTTTATTAATTTTTACCAAGGTCAGCCCCCATTTAGCAACTTGCAAGTACATAAGGTCTCCGCTACCCGGTCTACTAGCCCATTCAACACCAACGGTTGATGGCGGTCGACCACAGCCTACTAACACGTCCAACCCAACGGTTCGCAAACGGCGTTCGGTCTAACATCACAAGGTCTCCATGACCCGGCATAGTAGCCCATCCAACACCAACGGTTGATGGCGATCGACCATAACTTACTAACACGTCCAACCCATTGGTTCGCAAACGGTGTTCGGCTAATCTCAGCAATTATAACTCAATGGCCAATGTTCAACTTTACAAAGTTATTATCTTCCATAGATTTAACTTATAATCATAATTATCACATGCAAATGTCAAATGCATGATAATACATGATTTCCAATGCCCTCCTTACATAGGGACTTATTCTGAGAGAACCACCATATTTCAGCCTTACCATTTGGTGTCTCAAATACCAATACAATAAATCAATAAAATAATCAATATCACACCAACATATAAAACTGGATTTAATAACACGAATGCCTTCACCCAGTTTTTACCCGACAATTTCCAGACACTCCATGGGTCCATACTGCGTTAGAGACTACAAGTCCTCGACTCCCCAACACCATTTTAACGCCTACGTTCTAACAGTTAGAACATTTACATCCCTTACATGTAGGCAGTGTCAGGTCTCGTATTCTGGACCTATATAGCCTTTTCCATCTTTAATTGACCATGGGTCCCATTTCAGTCTGGTGTTAGTTGGTTTAACATATAACACAATACAAGTGTTGGTTCGAGTCTCCTCACCTTCTCCGGTTGAGTTTTTCACAGAAAATCTGTAAGATAGAGCAAAATGTATAAATTTCTATTTATCAGTATATACACATAATAATTTTCCAAACCCCGTGCTATTTTTCCCAGAAAACATGATATGTGTAATGAGTCACGTAGGCTCTTTCTACTCCTTTAAATTATGTCAAAAAGTTAGTTGTCAGCCATCCAAAACATTACAATAAAATGAAAAATATAAAGTACTCAGTGCCTTCTCTCGTATTGTCTTCTGGAGAAAGGACCATGGAGACGTATTGTGAGAGGCCCAGAGGGTACAGAGACAGTAAAGTAAATAAAAGTACTCAGTGCCCTATCCTCGTATTGTCTTCTGGAAGAAGGACCATGGAGACGTATTGAGAATGTGGCCCAGAGGGTAAAGTACAGGAATTTAAACACATAAGGCGGAAAAATAAACACACAATAGTCAGCTGGAGTTAATCTTTTCCCCGATTTTACTTAGGGTCAAAATTATATTTTGAACGTAAAATAATACGAATCTTGAGGGTAAAATTTAAATTTTAAGAGGAAATCTATTTTTCCTCCATTTTAAAAAATATCATTTCTTTGAACCCCAATATTAAGCTATTTTACTCCTAATTTGCTATGGAGTTAATAAAAATAAAAGATAGAATTATTTTGATACCTTGGGTGCAAAATTCTGTGTAAGATTGACTAAATTTGAAAACCTTTAAAAAAATGCGGGAAACTCGAACGTTCGGCTGCTGCTGGTATGGCCAAGCAAGAGAAAGAAGAGGAAAATAGGAGAGAGGGTGCTTGCTGTTTTTGAAAGAGGGAGAGGGAGCAAAACGGCAGAACAGTTTTTTTTTGTTTCTTTACTTTCTGGTTTCCTCGCCGATTACACCTATTTATAGGCAACCGTATGTATTTTTTTAATCATAAAGGTTACCTAAGCTATTCGTAGGTTTATAAGTTTTTTAATAACTATGCATTTAATGTTATATATTAATATTATTATTACAACTACCGCATAGTGACATAGGCAATTGGCGGGTTGTATTTTTCCAGCACAACAAGCTACATCCGTAGCTTTGAAACCTATCTTTCGTTTGGTATTATATAATAAATATTATTTATTTTTTTTACTATTTACATCTATGTCTTTATCGGGGTATTTCAGGGTCACTAAATTGATACAATTGGTTCAGTAGTAGGTCAGGTATTAAAACTGTATGGTATTAAAATTTAAAATATTTCAAAATCCACTTTGTTTTTTAAAAACAAAATCTTCTGATGTTCAAGATTCTTTTTGAAAGTATCCAACCTTATATTTTGATAGAGTAAATTTGTCTGATAAAAACATTCTAAAGTTTTAAAGTGTTTTGAAGTCAAAAATCACACTTTCTAAGTGAAAGAATATTCAACGGCCCATATTTCATGGCTTAAAATAAATATAAAAAACTAACTATTTTAGAGTGTAAAGAAAAAAACAGCTTAGTTATAATACAGATTGAGTACTGACTCTCTCTATATATTTTTAGGACTTCCTCTACCCTGTCAAATTGGAGTTTTACCACTTTAAAACTTAGGGGTAAAATAAATTAGCGAAATTATAACGAGATTGGCATGTCATTAGGTCCAGAATTTAAAAATAATGCATAATCTAAAATTTGAAGTTCAAACTAAGTCAAATGACTGAGTTATACAGCTAAGGTTTAAGCCTAAAATAATATTATTATTATATTCGTAACTCACCCATATATCTTTGAAACTTAATTAAAAGAGTTACCGGATTCGGATCAAGTCAAACTTAGATCCGTTGAAAAACTTATTTGATACTCTTTACGATTAGAGGAAAATAATTCATAATTAACGGATAAAAAAATTTATTTAATTAATCATAATTAATCATAATTAATTCTTAAATTGGGATGGGGTATTACAATTTTATTATTTAAATAATATAATTACTGAAGCATACGTTAACAGAATCGATCGCTTGTCGATCGCTTCATATTGTGCGATTGATTTATTACGCTGGTTTTGCTTCTGCTCATTCAAGGGATCAATCAATCGATTTTTCAATTGATCGATTTCTTCAGCTCGTGCTTCAATCGATCGATTTCTTCATGTCAATTCTGCGCGGAAGGGCAGAATGATAATTTTCACTTAGTATTAGTAATTTTCACTTAAAATTTGAATTTCAGTATCTACTAAAAACGACGGTGTCTATATAGGCTCACTTTCGTGTTTGAATTAATTTTAATTATTTAGAATTAAATTAAAATTATAATTTCACGGACAGATTAGATCGTAGAAGATTCAGTATTTGACAATCAAATTTGTGTTGGATTTAAGTTTCATACATGCTTATAATTTGATCATTGCATTTATAATACAATTCCATTTTCATTTTAGCATTCGATTTGAATACTTAATTTCATAAGTGAGTTTGATTCCGCCAAGTATCCTAATTATATTGCTACCATCTTTCTTTTTAGAGCGTGTGTCAAAAGAAGGTTCCTTCAGAATTTTTATCATTGATTTCAAAACGCATATCTAAAAATCTTAGAGGTGAAACTTGTGTCTGGTTTTATATTGCTATGAAACAAAAAGGGTGGATACATAATTATTTTTAAGGATATATAATAATTTCTAAGATACCATTTTACTTGATCCTAATAATGCCAAATTTAAAAAAAAAAAATGATCGTTAGCTATTTTTTATCTCAAAGATGTTGTCTTTGAATTTATAAGATCGGGATGTGAAGACTTTGATTGTAAATAATTATGATAACAAGCCTTTCTTTTAAAGATAATTGTTGCAAGAATTCTATCAAGAATTTTCATTATTAACAGGGTGAAAATATCTTTTCACCTTATTTTGACTATTAAAATTGAGTGATTAGAAATTATATTTTTAATTAAAACTTTAAATCATAATAGATATTTAAAAGTATATTTCTGTAGAATTAGACATTCAATTTACATAATAATTTTTTTTATAAAAATAATAATAACATGCTTGGGCTTTTGTGGTGAAGCACTCTGCCTGAGGCGTATCGAAGAACACCCCTAATTCTACTACCCATTCTAAAACCAATTTCAGAAATTCGCAGATTTATAAATTTAGCTAAGATTTCCAAGGAAAAAGTTCAGTTTCTCACTCGTTTGATGATCGATTTCAGTCTCCTGAAGTTTTCAGCATTCATATTCCATCCAAATTCCAAATAAACCCAATTGCGAAAAAGAAGAAAAAAGTTTGGGAGAAAATCTCACACATTTGCCATTTGAATTTCGTATAAATTTCCAAGCAAATTGCATCTAATCTACATATAAAATTGAGGGTCATTCCCCCATTTGCCTCAATTGGGCCCCCAGCAGATCAAATGCATGACTTTCGCCAGCCTCTCTTCCGATCGCTTGGATTTCTCGTCTCCCGCCAAAGAAGAAGAAGAAGAAGGATGGAGAGAAGAGGAAGAAAGCAGTGTATTGGATTGGAGATAGGAAGCCATGTTCTTCTTCGCCTGATGATGGAAGGATCTGAGGGTGTAATTCCATCTGCAGAATCCTTGATCTTTCAGTGCTTCGACCGCTGCTACG
This sequence comes from Chimonanthus praecox, assembly GCA_022113865.1. Taxonomy (NCBI): domain Eukaryota; kingdom Viridiplantae; phylum Streptophyta; class Magnoliopsida; order Laurales; family Calycanthaceae; genus Chimonanthus; species Chimonanthus praecox. The sequence continues at coordinate 66,770,858 of CM039087.1, read as the reverse complement.
CTTGCAGCTACGATCCAGGCTCTGCTTGCCGAACTCATTTTAATCGGTAAGATTGGATTTGATTTGTTGATATTGGAATTTGGAAATGGAAAGGATGGATTTCCGAAGAGGAGATTGGATGGGTATGAAGGAGTAGCAGATGTCTGATTTTATAAATACGAGAGAGAGAGAGAGAGAGAGAGAGAGAGACCACAGGAAGTGAGAAAACCATTGGCAGCTGTTTTTTCCCATATTCCAGAAAGGCAGTAATCCAGCGGCGTCAAGTGGAACCCACGCGAAACCACAGAAATTATCCGTTCTGAACCCGTTCACAATAAATGCTTTCAACTTTCATTTACAATTTTCAAATAAATAAAAATTAATTTAAGCCAAAAAATTTATGGATTGTGAATCAGTTCATAATAAATTAGTGCAAACTTGAGTCTTAAAATACAAACCATATTACAATCAAACGTTTACATTAATTTTGTGAATTGATCACAAGAAATCATTTCCCATCTAAGTTTTAATTTCAAATTTAGTCACAATTCAATATAAGAATACCCTTCAAAAAGTAGCTCAACTTGTAAATATTTTAGCTCACTAACTAGAAGTCCTAAGTTTGAGTATTGTAAAATCCGATGTCTATCATTTAAAGAGAGATGAGAGTTTTGAAGTTTCCGGTCTTAGAAAAACTAATATAAGAATTGTGATTGAAAGTTTATACTAATCAATGTGAATCAATTTACATATACTATTCTCAACAACCGAAACTATGAAGACACCTTGCACTTAAAAAGACATTTAAAAGGTATAGTATTATACTTATGCCCAACTTTAGTTTTATTTAAATAAAATTTGATTTCCATCAACTTAGTTCAAATTCATATTTGGATAATGTAGCGGTCATAAAAAAATATAATTTAAATCCACGTGTAGTCCCGCAAATGGAGAGAAAAAGAACTCTCTCTGTCTAAAATTTAGTATCTCAAGAATGGCTCTGATATTATTAGAAAATTTAATTAATTTATTATAATACATTCAAATATATATATATAATCACAGATAAATTGAAACTCTATATCTAATTATAAACCAAGTGTATCTCTTTAATATGAGATCAATACAAATTTAAAAAGACGAGTCAATAAAAACTCTAACATACTAGACTCTCAATGAGTGAACGTGGGCCTCTCATTTTTTTTTTTTTTATTGATTTTGCCCACACGACAGAATGAGTGAAGTAAGATGGCCAAACAAAATTTACGCGTTACACTCCATTCATACCGTTTTAAATTTTAAAGGTCAACTTAGTTAAGAAACTAATAATAAAGGATGTTTTAAAACTGGCGTCCCATCTTAATAGGGATTTTCATTTTTTGACTTTATTTTTCACCTTCTTTAATCTTTTAAAAATAAAATTATAATTACATCGTTCATAATTATAGATGTACTATTCATTATTATAAATACACCACTCATAATTATATATATAAAGTTCATAATTAAAGGTGCACGGTTAGATTCACCACATAAGTGTACGGCCGTGTTCAACTTAAGATTTACATATAGGAAGACGGGGTAAAGTACATGTCTCCTCACAAACAACACTTGTATTAGAATGAACGGCCTTTAAAAATATTAAAATTAAAATTATCTACTTAATTTAAATTAAAAAAATTGAGCATCTGAAAAAGTGAAAAATTCCAACTAACCCATGAGGCCATGACAGGCTTGAAAACGTGTATCAGGCAGGATGACCTGAGGGGGCCAGTCGTAAGTTATTCCTGTGGTCCTTAACACACGAACACTTCCTGCCCTTTACTCATTTTTCTTTGTAAAGCAGAAAGAGAGAAGGAAAGCAAAAGGAAACCACCTCCCTCTCCTATCTCCCTCTGTTTTAGAATACCACCTCCCTTCACCACACTCTCTCTCCACTATTTATAGCTTTGCAGAGAGCCAAATCTGTTTGGGCAGAGACACCCAGCATTAAATTTCTTTTCCTACTTCCATATTCCAAATTCCATTCAATCCCATCATCACTTGCCAGATATTCCATATTCTTTCCTCACCCAGATAAATACCGGGCGCTGCCAGTGCCACCTTCTGCAAAAGAAAGAAAGAGACGATGAGCGGCAGCGGAAGCAGGATTTGCAAGTTGGAATCAACCTTCAAGTCGTTGCAGAGGAGCGTGATGACGGATTCCAGCAAGTCGAACCAAATAAGGAGGTTCTCTGGGGCTCTGGATCTGGTGAAGAGAAAGACCGCCGAAGAGAAGAGGAAGCGAGAGCAGGAGAAGGCTGAGAATGTCATGCAATTGATTTTCTGGGGTCCCAAATAAATCATGTCCCTGAAGATATGAATTAAGAAAGTGGAAAATGGTTTTCCTTGTTTTTATCTTCTCTTTAGCAATTTAGGCTCTTTCCATTTGATTGTAAGCTGCAGCTTATGTGAAAAAGTGGATCTTATATTTTTGTATCGGTGAAAGTTGATTAATTTCTACTTTTCTGTCTGGTCTGCAAGGAAGTAAAATAAAAAAGGGAAAATTAAATTACAGTACTCTAGATTTTGATAAATTTGAAAATTCAAGCTAATTTTCACTTAATTATGTGGGCTACCCAAATCATCAAAACTAGTTGCTCTGTTAATTATCATTTGAAGTAAATTATAAAGAGCTTTTTCTTTTTTGCAAGAGTTTTAAAATAAAGGGATGTGATTTAGCAGTAGTTCAAGCTACATTAGATTGATGCATATTTTAGGGATTAGTTGAACTTGACAGATGATTATTTCATAAAGAAAATAGTGATTATTATTTGTACTATGACCAATTAATGATTCAAGAAATATAAAGAACAGACAATTAACTATATTTTTGTGATCATCCAAAAAATTACTTTTGAAACATCCATTGTTCTAAAGTGCACTTTCTCATTTTTAACGCTGCATATGGGTGGTGATTTTTTTTTTTTTTTTGAATTTATGTATGGAAAATCACAGAAAATTAAGGATAAAATCTTTACAGGTGATATCTACTACTCTTAAGACACATCAGGTGAGACACGAGGCTCGAACATAGATGGTGAATTGATGATAGGTTTAGGCCATGAAACGATGGTAATAAAAACAAATCCTTACAACTCACTTTCTCAGGTGGAACACTCACAGAGGAGAACTATCCAAACCCAGGACCTGATTCGCTCATGAAAGAGAACTGGAAGGGGGTTAGAGGGAGGGACCAACTCCAGCTAGGCACAACCGCTGTACACCATGGCCTTTTGGATACGAATTCTGATGGTGACCCTACTTATTCACAGCACGAAGCTGTTCTAAGAGAGAGTTCCTAGAGTATATGGTCTAAGTTGATCCATATTGCTCGGTATGTACTGTATTATATGTATATATCATGTATCATTCTAATATAATTTATAATATAGTACAACATGTTGAAAAAGAAACCAACAACAAGGTTGTTTCATCTTTTTTTTATAAAAAATATTTTATCCGTTTTATTTTACTTATCTTATTTGAAACATTTATATTTTTTAAGAAACTCTATATATAAAATTAGTATTTCATGTGATTTCATCCATTTTAAAAAAAAAATATTATTTTTAAATTATGAATTATAAATTTATAAAATAGAAAATTACGGGTCATTATCGGGACAGAGAGAAAATGAATTCATGTCAAACCGTTAACTCTAACTCTAACCTTGAAGTTCCAACCGTTAAAGGAATTTATTTATTTATTTATTGGAGATGCAATCTGAATGGCCACATTGAATGAGTCCTCCAACGCGCTAATTCTAACCTTGTTTCATTAAATTTTAATTTTATGAGGCGGCCAACAACCCTAGCACTTCTAATACGGCACCCTTAAAAAAATAAATCACAATCCTTCCTGCTTTTGAGTCAACCAAGTCAACTCCTTAGTCATCCTTACCCTTCAACAATTCAGCCCAAACAACAATAAAATAATTAAAATATGATACCATACCATTTTACCTTAGGCCCGACAATCTTGGGCTAGCCAATATTTCGTTTAAAATCTATAATTTGGATAATGATCTATACATCATGAGTTTTCATCACGGTGCATCACTTTTTAAAAGGAAAATACTATTTTATTATTACTTTCTTTTCACATGTCTTCTCTCTTTCAAAAAAGAGAGGGAAAAATAGTGTTTTTCTTTTAAGAGTGATGTCTCTATAATTTATGATATAGTTGGTAACTTCGATTCTAAGGTTGTAAATGGATTATGTTTGACCCTTGGCCTGACATAAACAATTATATGTTTGCAGCTAGGGTTGCACCTCGCAATTGCGTTGTGCCAAACCATTTTAGCTATGGGGCTTGAAAGTCGGCCCAAAATGTAGTGCATGGGCTTGAAGTCAGAGTTCTAACCGCTTCATTTGGAAAATACTGTAACAATATGGAATTGCAGGCCTTGTGTTGGACTTGGGGGTAAAAAAAATGCCCATACGCTGATATCTCGGTATCTCGAATCTTGGCCCAGATATCAGTCAATCTCGGCCAATAAATCTCTCTCTAATATTGTTTTTTGGCAAAAATCGGTAGTTTAAAACTGTATTAGCCAATATCGACGAGATCTCGGTCATATCGGCCGATATAGTGCTTATTGACTGAGATTTATACCCTGATTGGACCAATGGAGAAACGTAGATGGGCTTTAATTAAGAAATAACTCCAGGATTAGATAATCTATCTCTCCAACTCTGGAAATGATCCAGACATCTCTGTCTAGATGGGCCTGGGCTGACCGGATCCAATTGGAATTTGGAACTTTGTTGTTCTGTCTTAAAAAAAAGTTGTCACTTGCACAACATAACGCTTGGGAAATACGTCCCGGAATGTGAAAACATAGAAATCAAGCAATTTTAGTACCACATTTTTCATTTATAAAAGAACTGTAAGGTCTAGAGGTCAGGTAACTTGATTTTATAAGAATAGATTAGCAGTCTTAAATTTGATCATTTTTAAACTTATTTGATAAGCGGTCTCGTGTATTTGTAGAATTTGTCCAGAGTATAGTTTAATTGATTTGATCAAACTTGGGTTGACTTGCCACGTGTGAATCTTTGTGGATAAGCTCAAAGTTAATAATATTATATTAGCAGAACGGTCATTTTATAGAATATATAAGATGGGAAAAGCACTCTTTAGGCTCTCTTATTTTTTATCTAATTATATATATATTTATTAATTATTTGGTTATTGTTGGTGCTATTACATCTTTTGTGAAAGCATTAAAGGATGGAGAGACTAGTTGAAATAAAGCCAACTATGTGTGCCTTTTTACTTTAGAAGCATCGATTAATACATGTCATTTATTGATAGTTGTTTTCAAATGTGAGTCACAATGTGGGGTTCATGAATGGTTGACTCGAGTGAACGGTTATATTTTAACATGATCCAACGGACTAAATTAAATGTCATTTACTCTAGTCCAAATTGTTTTTAATAAAAAGGAAAAATTGAAAATTAAAGTAAATTTTATATAAAAATAGATATTAAATTGTGCTGTTAATGAGTTGAAATCTTTTGACATCAGTCAGTTTTGTCTATTTTGAATCCAAATTTCTTACTTCTCAAGATCTTTCACTGGGATACCCATATGTTTAGAAATTGAAGAATTTCAACTTTGATTGAAAGTTTTCTGAATTATTATTTTAATATTTAATAAACAAAATAATGGGTGATGGTGGAGTTCACAATGTTTTTTATATTGAAGTGTTAACTGAATTTAAAAAATAAAGTTTGACATTATTATCATTCTTAAAAATCTGACATGCTTTTAATGCATATAATTTGATGTTATAAATCACATAATAAAATGAAGAGATGGAGACTGAAAAATTTGAAGAAAGAAATAAAGAAAGATCATCTAATAAAAATATAAATTATAATAAATTCAAATGAAAAATAAAACAAAAATATTGACTATAAACAAATAAAATTTTAGCATTTGATAATATAATAAATTACAACATCTCAATTGCTATCCAAAAACTCTAAGATGTGTTTGGATTACTCTCATTTGGTAATAAAAAGTAGAAGTAAAAAATCAATTTTTTATCTCTCCCCTACTTCTTTTGAAAACCTTTTTACTGCAAGAAGTATTCAAAGTATCTAGAGTAACCCGATCAAAGGTAATACTTATAAAATTTACCCCTCACCAAAATACATCCCATGAGAATATATTAGAGAGACTAGTATTTTTAAGGAATAGATGCTGTACTTACCTTCAACTTATATTGTTTTATACATTAATTTCATACAACAAATCATAGTGGTTGACTTTTTAAGAATTAATTAAAGTAATAATCAAATAATTTACAACATCACTAAAAATTATAAAAAATATAACTTAAAAGTAAGCTTAGCAGTTTTTTTTTTTTTCATAATAAGGACGAAAGTATATTTTTCATCATTTAAATAATAAAAAAAAAAAAAAATAAAAATATAACATCAATTGAAAATTTTGTTGGGACTCCCTCGAGTGCCATACAACGGTGGAGTGGAGAGTTTGAGACCAGCATACTTACTAGATTGAGCCCTTTTTTAGACATAATAATAATCACCTCCAACAACATAATTTCCCTACATCCACCATTCCAACAACCAGTGGGGCCCACCATCTCAACGGTATGGATCACCAAATCATGTCCCCACCTTCACCAGTCCCTTGTTATTATTCAAGAAAATGAAAACAAAAACGTCGTGGAAAGTAAGCAGTAGGCAGCCAAATCCACGGACTTCAACCCCACAACCCACAATTACAATTAATTCGCTTTTCAGATCCGACTCGTCTTCTCCATTTCCCATTTTGCATTTCCCAATCCTCTCCATTTCTCTCTACAGACCAACCCATCAACGTCCACAGCTACAACACAAACAGAGAAAGGAGAAAAAGAATTCAGAGCTTTTCAACTTTTACATAAACCCCCTTTTTAATTTTTAATTCCTCTACTCACCCATCAAAATTCCAACCCAATTTGCTTGTTCTTCACCTGTTTTTCGTTATTGTGCATGGCTTGAGAACCAAAGCTCCTGAGGGAGAAAAATCTGGTGCTGGGTGTGGGTATTTTGGTAAATAGTGAAGGAAGGGATGGCTATTTTGGAGGAGAAAACGGGGTCCGACGGCGGGAACGGCAAGGTGTGGAGTCTGTGTCGGATGCCGTTTTGGCAAACGGGGAATAATTCGTCTTCGTCTTCCCACCATCTGCACCTGTCGCAGAGACACAGCCAGCAGCAGCAGCAGCAGCAGCAGCAGCACAACGTCGAGGGATCGAATCCACACCATTCCACTTCTGTCTCTTCGGTGGCTAGATCTCTTCTCCCTGCTAGACGACGCCTTCGTCTCGATCCTTCATCCAAGCTCTATTTCCCTTGTAAGAACTATTTCGCTGCCTATTTACTTAATTGATATATTTATCTTTGCTGCTTTGACTTAGCTGTTATGCTAAGACAATGTCTCCATTTGGATTTGTGGAAAGGAAATGACTTTAATCGAAAACAAACATTTTTTCATCATAAATAGGTAAACCCATTTCTGTTTTTAGTTAAAAGTGGTGATTTTTCAAGAAATTTCGTTCCTTTCGATGTTTCTCTTTTTATTCTTGGTGTTTTGGATCGATTTGGAGAATTACATTTCCTTTTCATTTATCAAGTTTTGTTTGTGTTGTTTGGTCTTTTCATTTGAGGTACATGAATTCTATGTAGACACACAAGAGATGAAGTATTGTCTTTTACGAATGATTTAAGGAATTTCTTTCGCTAGAAGTCATTGTATCTGGGTCTTTTTAGCCTTTTCATTTCGATACAGGGATTATAAGCAAAATCTTTCAAATGGGACTTAATGGTTTCACTGTGGATGTCATGATTTTGGATGCTGTACTTGATTTAGGGAATTGGTTTTACTATTTTTGTTTATTGATTTTCATTTATGCATTTTTGTATTATAATCAGATACATGGAAAAAAAAAATCAGATGCTAGTAACATTAACATTCTCTTTTTAATCTGTTTGCTTTCTCTCATTTGATTCTGCTTATTTTCAGTCCGTTCTGTTTTCTGCTATATATTTAGTTGCCAAGTGTTGTGCACTTGTGTTGTAAATTTCGATTTAATCAGTTTAGTTTCTTTTTCTAATACACAATGATTTGGTTTGGCACCCCACCTTATTCTCCCACAGGGAATGCAGAACATCCTGCAGAAGTCCACAAGAAGTTTTTCTGTTTTGTGTATTGACTTTGATTCTTGTTAATTTTTCCTTCTGTTTTAAAAATAAATAAATTGGTCTATTGTTGTTTGCTTGACTGGGACTTATTTTGTACTCATATGCAGCAGAGGTGTCGAATTTGGATACTTCAATGGAAAAAATAGTTTGAATTCTTCTAACTATTTTTAAATTGTTTTTGTTTTCTATTCATATTGGAATTTTTATGGTTGGCTTTTTTTGTAGAATTATTTTCTTTGTCGTCTGACTAATCATTTTCTTTCAATTGTTTTTGGTTAAAGATGAACCTGGCAAACAAGTTAGAAGTGCGGTTAGGATCAAGAATTCCAGCAAGTCTCATGTAGCTTTCAAGGTAAGCAGAAGCTTCTAAATATGGGTTTATGAGAGGGGCGGGGGGTTTGCGTGTCAAGGCATGTGCATGAATGGGTTTATGGTCTATATTTTATATTTTTATTTTTCATTATTTTCTGTATCTGATGTTGATAGATTCCTAATTTTAGTTATCACAATAAAACATGTTAATGCTCAAATTCTGAATTCATTTGATTATAAGGAGAATTCCATGGTATTCATCAGCATTAGGGGCATGACCAACATCATGATTGTTGTTGGAATTAACTAAATGGTTTCATGTTTGTATGTTTCCAGTTTCAAACAACTGCACCTAAAAGCTGCTTTATGCGTCCTCCCGGGGGTATCCTTGCTCCTGGTGAGAGCTTGATAGCAACAGGTACTCTGTTCATTGTCATGTCTTTGTTTGAAATTTTATTTTTTCCTGCCATTGAGGAAATGGTTAATCATGAAACTCCCTGTTTATGACATCTCCCTTCTTTACTTTGGACAATTCTAGTGTTTAAGTTTGTGGAGCATCCAGAAAACAATGAGAAGCATACTGATCAAAAGAGCAAGGTGAAGTTTAAGATCATGAGTCTAAAAGTGAAAGAAGGAATGGAATATGTGCCTGAGCTGGTGAGTTATGCTCCAAACTAATAATAACCTCATTGATGGAATATTGTCTGGCTCTGCATGTCATGTAATGATTGAACCTATGATAAGTAATAGAGATGTTGGTGGAACAAGGATACAGGAAACAGGGATATAATACCCCATTTCCCAAATCTCGGACATGGAAATTTTTACGGCTATGCAATTCATAGTATACTTTCACATTAGTTTTATAATTTATTCTTGAAGGTTTTTACCTATTTTGTATTGTTTGATGAGAGCTTACAACATATTGACAAGTGTTTTCTTTTACAACCATCCAAAAACGTTGGGGCTTGAGTGACTTTACCATTTCAAAAAGAAAATAACTTGTAAAACTAAAAGAGAAAGTCGTGTTTTTTACTCTTATTAAATGAAGCAGTCCTTCAGGCATGCGTTGTCATTATTTTATACAGACTCTTCAAAATGTGCAAAGACGCACCCGTATCACTGTGGGACACTTCTATCTGTGTTGGACACTCGCACCTTTCTTAACATTATTTTCAAACACAACTAAAATATTACAACACTTTTCTTCTCTTAAAACCTAATCAAAATATCGATAATAGTGCCCTTTTTTTGTGGAGTACATAGAATTGGGATCTTTTAATGTTCTTGTGAAAATGTATTTTGAAGATGTACTAAAATATTACCGCTTCTGACATAACAAAACTAGTAAAATATACCGATTATGACATCACAAAACTAGGACAACCCGATTATGTTCAAGCATATTCTAAAAGCATCCTATAATTACTATACGTATTGGGACATCTATCTGGGTATCTAATGCATGCAGATGTCTGATACAATACATTGAGCATATACTTCGTCTTGAACTCATAAGTGCAACTCATCCACCTCATACACATGCAGTATGTTGTAGAGATTTAGTGTAGTTAGCCACATGGGTGTAGCTCAACTGGTTGCCTCCTCCCTCAGGAAGCGGGAGGTTGCGGGTTCGAGTTCCCATGGCCTAACCTTGGTGTGCCCTAGGGGTAGTGGGCTCACCCGTTGGGGTTTTACCCTGGGTATCCCGCGGTTTCCCACATGTAAATTCAAAAGAAAAAGAGATTTAGTGTAGTTTCTTGATAGTAAGTTTCCTCTCTAGTTATTGCCTATTGCCATTTTCTTTCTTGCATTGACTATGTAACATAGACATATGCTCTATTTCATGATTTGATGGTTTTTGGCTTTGACAAACAAGAGTAACAGTGAAATTCACCATCAATTAATTAAGATGAGTCTGTAGAGGTAGTATTACAGTATTTGTAAAAGATGGAATCATGGAAATATTCATGGGAATGCATTACAAATGTAGAAATGTTGAATAAACTATAGCTAAAATAAGGACTACATAACTTTTTTTAACTCACGTTGAACATATGTGAGAACAGCTAAAGAAAAGATATAGAACAAAATTGTTCTTGTTGGATTAGTTCTCCAGATAACAACCGTGCAGATTTTTTTTTTTTTCCTAATATAAGTAACCAAACATCTTTCCCGATCTTTGGTCATACTTTGTGGCGAATGGGACAAGCTATCTGATTTATTTTGATACAGTTTGATGAACAAAGGGATCAAGTGGTAGTTGAACAAATTCTACGGGTTGTATTCTTGGATGTGGAACGCCCAAACACTGTAAGTAGGCCTTTTAATGGGTCAGTGGCAAGGTTCTTCTCCTTCTATATCTCCTAATCTTAAAGGGAGTGGTAGAAAAATGCATTTTGACATACATTGCAAAATGTTAATTTCTAGGCTATGGAAAAGCTCAAACGTCAATTAGCTGAGGCAGAGGCTGCACTTGAAGCACGTAAGAAGCCTCCTGAAGATACTGGTCCTCGGATTGTTGGTGAAGGACTTGTTATAGATGAATGGGTAAACCAATCGTCTTTGATGTTTGATTTATTTGGTGTTGCTTTAATTAAATTTTATCTTCTTATTATCTTCTTGCTTCCTTTTTCTGGACTGAGCTTATGTCGGTATTTGTTTTTCATGAGCCCAGAAGGAACGAAGGGAGAGATACCTTGCTCAGCAACAGGTTGAAGGGGTTGTTGATTCAGCGTAAAGTGCCGATTGCTGTTGTTGCGAGACTTCATTTACTGGAATGATTTTGTCATATAATTTGGAGAAAAAAATGTATCATTCTCTGTCCTCGTTTTCAGCTTCATCATTGAAGTTGGTTTAGTTGAAGTATCCTTTAGAAAACAATAGCATGTTTTGATGTCATAAAAATATAACATGAACATTATGTGTATGAGGCTTTTCTTTTCAGGCTTTGTAGATAATGGTTCCTTTTGAATAAAAAAAAATTAATTTGGAAAGTTCGAAAACGTTATGGATCTCTTAGTTTTTGGTGGGATAACACTGTGCACTTCTGGGATCATAAGGTATTTGTGATTCTTTGTAAACTCACACATGAACACATTTGTGTCAAAAGAAGACACGGGAGCCTAGAAAACAAGAAATGCTACTTCTGTTGAAGTTTTAGTTCATAAATGTGTGATGTATATGAAAGTTTCCCTTAAAAAAATTCAAATAACTAGCAGTACTTAATGGTGGATAAATGCTGACAGTTTACAAGACTTGAAGATAAACTTAAGGATACTTGTAGCATGGGTGTCATTACAATTACATTGCTTATTTTTATTTAATTTTTGTTAGAAAAATTGGAATGCCCTTGTTAGGCAGTTCCTAATTGATGTCTTCCACAAATTATATTGATTATTTCTCATTGATGGACCGTGCCATGCATAGTTCATTCAATGTTACTCTGTTGGTATGAAAGTCTTCTGAGCTCCAGTATTGGATTCCTTCTGGTTTTTCTCTTATTACTTGTGGAGTGTGGATGATGCATGCACATGAACATCCCTGTTGGTGATACTTATTTCCCTAAATAATGCAGATCAGGACTTAAGGTTGATGCAGTCCTTGTAAGAGGCTTGAGATACTTGGTAAATTTTTCCTGATCTTGGTTTTGGTTACTGCTCCTTTAGAATTCAAGTGTAGGAAACTGTGGGAAACCCAGCATAAAACTTCAACTTGTGATATCCACTGTCTTTAGGACACAACAGGTGAGGCCATGGGGTTCGAACCTGGCACCTCTGGCTTCGTGAGGTGGGAGATTACCAGTTGAGCTACACCCATGTGGGCTTGGTTACTGCTCCTAATACATTCTTTCTTTAATTTTCTCAAGGCCTGGCATTGGATATACGCCTGCATTTTTTAATTGATTACTAAAAATAATTTAAGAGGGCATCATTTGTAATATAATTTGATTTATGAATAGGGCTGCTGTTGCTGGCCTATAATTTTGTGAGCTAAGCTTTCATCAGTATCTCACGCCAGAGAGAAATCTGGTTGCTGTAGTGTGTTTTTTAATGACGATAGGCACACTTTTAAACCCAGTGGCACCAGTAATAACTACAGCTATTATGTCTAATGGTGGCAATTATGGTTTAAAATGAACCATCAAAGGAGCTACACTGACACCATAGGGAATGCTATATTTTAGAATAAATAATTGGAAAATTAATTATTTATTATACCACTTTCTCTAACCCTATAAAGCTAAAAGATTTGGTTTGGGCATTGGAGAATCATGTTAGGTTAGTTAATTATTAATTAATGGAATGTCAATCCAAATCAAGATTCGATTATGTGGTCCAAGACTCCAAGTATTAAACTAAAGAACCTTGTTATCCAGACTTCATGCTGGTGTAGTTTCTTTCAGATCGGATCAAGCGCTGATATTTTATAGCTTTTTTCTTAACAATTTGACATGCGAGATAGAGTAGGACTCATAAATTATTTCATTTGAAATATATTTATTATATCTCTTTAAATAAAAATTATATTTTATTTTATGTTATATAATGTCATAAAAATGGACAATTGAATCTGGACACACATTTCAAAGTTAATTTTTTTTTTTCAAGTTAAATAATTTCGTCTCTAAATTCAGTCATCCATTTTTATGGTCTTGTATCACATAAATAAGATATATTTTTAAAATTAATTTTTTATATTTATTTAAATCTAATATATCTCTTAAATGATGATCAAGACTCCATCTATGAAAATAGAAGTTCTGGGTTTAATTTTTACTCCCAATCATCCCCTTAATATTATTTAGTCTTGAGACATGGGTAAAAATTATTAAGAAAAGTGTTCATCATAATATGGGCATTATCTTTTAGGACGAGTGAGTTTTTTAGATTTCCAATTTACCCTCGTAGAAATCAGTACTTACTATTGAATCGATTCACCTGTCTGATGCATCAATGAACAGATTCATGAAAAAGTGAATCAAATTGTACAAATAAATAAAAAGTAAAATAGAAAATTCACTAAAACACGCCTCTTCTTAAAGATAATCTTCGTATTAAATTAACATAAAAAAAATTATCATACAAGAACGAGTGAAGCCTTTCTTACTTTCTGAGCACTCTCTGACATGTCAGATATTATGGAGGTCCCACCTTTAGTCAATTCAATCACTTGGCCACTTGAATCGGCACCCATCATTATTTCGATCCTATCCAATTGTGGAATTTGCCTGTTTGTTTTCTTTGTGAGAAATATAACGTTAAATTAATCATTTTCTCAATCCATCCAAAGATAGAGTTCAAATTTAAAGCAGTGTAATCAGTCCAAATGCTAAGTCAATGGTTGTAGGTGGTTAAGAAGGCTAGATGGACACCTCCAATGAGATAATTTACTTAACAGGATTTTGGCTCAAAAATCAAAGGTCAGTGTTACAGTACCTCGATGTTCATATTTGTAAGAATTTACGTACATATGTAATTTTATTCAATACTCTCAATATTTAAAAAGAGATGAGATCTTGGAGTTCTTCCTAGTTAAAAAAGAAAAAGAAAAAGAATTAATTGACTAAAGTTGTAAGGACAAAGAGCATAGAAACATACTAAATGCACTTTTTTCTAACCTATTAACACATGAGGGCAAAGAGTAATAGAGCTAATCTCATGCTAATCTTGAAGGATAAAGATGATAAGATTAAGATCTGGAATGCTAAATCCTAGGATCTTGTCTCCTTAGGCATGTTTAATTTTTATATGAAAAGAAATGAAGGCACATAGATAGCTTGATGTGATGTCTTATTAAATTCATTAAGCTGGGCCAATAATTAAGGCCTCCTAAAGAGGGGTTATTTACCAACTATGCTGAACAAACAGGAATGCCCACTCCTACAGCTGTAGTTCTTTATTCTTATTCCCATCATGAGGGAGATGGCAAAGACCCTTTCTTCCACTAGTGCCGCATTTGAATCGGGGGTAAAGGGGGTGAATGGGTAAATCCCATAAGGGGGTGAATGGGTAAATCCCATTTCCCTTATTTAGTAATTGGAGGGGTTATAAGATAACACCTCTTTTTATTCCTTTTTTCTCACTTTTTTAAAAATCTTTTCTATGCAAGTGGGCATTAGAAAAAGGTTTAAACTAAAAGATAGATAAAGCCACAGAGGAGTAGCTCTCATCCATTCCCCAGTTGGAGAGTTCACGGTTTTTGCCATTGCTTTTGTACAATATCTAGTAAGGATTAAAGAATTTAATCTTACTAAAATACACAATTATTTATGCAAGTATTTTTATTTATTTTGGATTAAATAAGTAATCAGTATTAAAATTAGTAGATTCCAATATTATCAGAACTGGACCGTCTAACGAACCATTTTCAGAACATTTTAGATTCAATCTAGTTCAACTGCAGAAAGAGTTGATCAAAGTCGGTCAAGTAATAATATGATATAAATATTACATATAATATTAAATAAGACATCTTTTATAAATAATATTAATATAATATTCAAATTCTAAATAATATACTAAAATAGTGAAAGATATTTGATAGAAATAATAAGAAATTTTTATATTTTAAATATATTTATTTTTTAATATTATTTTTTGATATTTTGAACGAATTTTTTTTAAAAAATAAAAAAAATTAAATTTTGTCAACCACGATTCACAAAACCGCATAAAATCACAGTTCACAGTAGGTTCTTTCGGTTCGATTGAAAATCTGGTTTGCGGTTCGGTCCGAGTAGATTTTAAGAAAATATCATATCTTATTAGAATTTTGAATTGATCCATGAAGCTTGATTGTGGAAGAAACAGAGAGAAAGGAGCAGATTGCAGAAGGGTGGGCACTTGGTTTAGATAGGTAGAACCAAGTGTCACCTCTATCAGTTCTCAAAATGATTGAAAACATTAATAATAATTGGTACCTAAATTGGAGCAGACCACACCACGTGAACTTCGATGAAGAGTAAACAAGTGTTGGGATCTGATTGGTCATCTAGATGAGTCAGCAGGGTGTTGGGAAGATAAGGTGGACACCTGTTCCACTTTTCTTCACTCTAATGCTTTTGCTTTCACTCTCTTTTTCCTCCACAAAGCGTTACTTCTGTATCAATCTGCATAATATCGGAATACGATATTCGTTTCCACGAATGAAGCCTTCACTCGAGACAATGGACAAGTATAACAAAATCTTCAAAAATATTAATTCTTTCTGTTATTAAATTAAATTTTAATTTACTGCGACTTGTACACCACATTGTGTTTGTGTATAATGAAAATGAAAATTCGCCTTACAAATTATGTGACTACCCATGCCATGTTAAAGAGGAAAATTTCAGATAATTTCGATTGCTATTACGTCTTTTGAATATAGATAAGAACCTTTTATTATATTAAATTGATGCAATTTTATAATTAATAAATTATAATAAAAAATTATTCATTGATTTATTTTTATTATAAAAACAAGAACTAGAATGGGCAGTCACTCTATAATAGTTTATATATTCTTTTAATTATTTTTTCTTAAGATAGATTTTTTAATTAATAATGTTTGGATCTTGACATAGATCAAAATATTTAAATATCAACTAAATTTTTTAAAATTTACATATTTCAATTAATATTATCAACTTTGACGCAGTCGGTGAGAGCCGGGGCCTTTCCGTCAAGTGACAGTAAATTATCGCATTCAGTTTAAAGTTTGTCGAGATATTGATCGAGAAACTGACGATAAATAAGGCTTTTGTTTTTTCTTATACGGACAAAAATATCCATACCCCGCGCACTCTCTCTCCTCGTCAATCGCTATCAGGAAAACCGGAAACCGACGTTTGGAAGAAACCGCTGTTCCCTAAAAACCACTCATTCCTCTGCCTATAAAATCTAAATCTGCTGCTCCAGTCTCTCACTTGTCCACACAACCAAAGGAGGCCAAAAAAAGGGTGCAAATCAATTTTCGACACGTATTGCTGGAATCTGAAAATTCGCCGGAAAGAGAGAGATCAGAGATGAGTTACATGAGCAGGGTATGGATGGCGACGACGGTGGCGATGGTACATGGCCACACCGACCCCGGAATCAAATGGAATTCCAATCTGACATCTCTCCATGTTGGAAAGAAGCTCCTCTCTATCGCCGGACTCCGCCTCTTCTCTTTCGGACCCGCTCTCGGAAGCGGGAGCGGAGATGAGAGGAGGAGGGTGGCCGACGATTCGCTGCAAAAGGCCATGTATTTGAGCTGCTGGGGACATAGCTAAGCTAAACAGGCTGGAATCTGACGTTGACGAGCTATGATGATCGGCCGGAATCTGACCATCCACTGAATTGACTGACGTTGTAGGAGATGCGGTGGGGATGACAGCTGACATGTGGGAATCGAGCTGGTTAAACTGTAAATATTTTGTAATAGTTGGAGTGCCTGATCCTCGTGTGTAAATTCTTGTAATATGTTGGGGCGAAGTTAAGAAGGCAAAGATCTTTGAGGGGATCTAAAACCCTGTGTCATTATTATTATTTTTGGATGGTTTATGATCTGAGATGAAATGTTTTTACTTAATATTAATTAAAGAAAATTAAATTTTATAAATGAAGTTCAAATTTATACTTTTTAAGTTCAAATTCAGACTTTCATCTACTAAGCCCAGATCAACCTGAATTTTAATTTGGGTATGATACTCTGTTTTCAGATATTTTCATGCAAATTTATATTAATTGCAAATGACTTCCTAACAATAAAGTTAAATCTTTCATCTCTACTATTTAACAGTGAAAGCTTCCTATTTTATAATTTTAGATTCCACTTAGCATAACTTTATTACAATTAAATCTTTTGCACTTTACCACTTCTCTTTATTTTATATTTGAATAAATATTAAAATTTCGTAAATAAAATCTAATGCATGAATTACATGTCGAAGAAAAGAAGAGATTGCCATCAAAGTGTTTGTTTCAAATTTCTTGTAAATCAGTAGAGTGGTGAGTCAAGCATCCCCATTTTCATAGAATGTCATTTTCATTACTTAAAAAAAGAAAAGAAGTTGAGAAGTTGAAGTAACATGGAGATCTCTTGAACAATGCAGTCACCAAATCACACCAAGATCAATGAAAATTGAAAATCCACATTCAAAAGGGACCCAAATCACAAAATGATCTTCCGCCCCCACCCCAAAAAGAAAATATAAAAATAAAAAGAAAGGAAAGAAAGCAAGAGGCATCTCTGCAACCCAATGATATCCCTAAACACAATACATGATCTCAAATATTCTCAGGCAAATGGAACTGCTGCAAACCAAACACATGAAGTGAAGTATTTTGAACGAAGACAACCACACTGCACTTGCTGCCATCAAAACCATCCCAAAGAGTGAAATTGACGGCACCCGAAATCGTCTTCTTCGCAGAGATGTCTTTAACAGTGCAAAGCTTCTGAACCCCTCTCACGACGAAGTCGTTGGAGAGAACGCGGCCGCGATTCTCTCCCTTAGAACAGTCAGTGACTAGGCCACTCTCATTGAGAACCACCATCACCTCTGCTCCCTTGCTATCCACCTTAGTGCGAAGGGACCCTGTTATAGAGACTTGGAGAGAATTCTGAGCAGGGCATTGGAATGTTGCCTGCTCCACAGAGAGGAAAAAGGGAAAAACTGAGAACAAGTTTTAAAAGATAAAACATTTAGCTAAGTGATAGATGTAACTCTTGTAAATAACATAATGTAGCTTAGGGACATGAAGATACAACTTACCATTCAAAGGAATAGATTTCTATATTTTTTTTCTTGAAAAATAATATGAAAGATACATTTATTGGTTAGAGTCATGTAAAAAGGCTACGTCTAGTCATGATTGAATAAGAATAGCTCTCATGAAAACAATACCGGCTTCAGGGAGATAACAAGGAGCAGCGCCTAAGTCTATTTCCATTGGTTTTGATCCAATAATTTAGATCCATGAATTATCAAAATATATGATGTGAGCTTGATGGATGGATGGATGGATGGATGGATGGTAGTCTGGTAGGGTTTTTTTTTTTTCCTTTTAAGCGTTTATATGTTGAGAGTGACTGTAACTCACCCTAAACCCTAACTTAGAATCTCCACTGATATTGATGCAATTTAAAGTGTGTCAGCGACACCGGCATTTTCTTTTCTGTTTTCGTCCTTCCACTAAATGCTTCCGCATCCGCCGAACCAACCGTTTTTCGAAAGAGTTTTTCGTGAACAGTGGCGAAACCCATATCTGATTTGATCTGAAGTAAAGAAGAAAAACCATCGGCGTCGGCACAAGGGGAGAAGTTTTTTTGATCTGTTGCATACCCGATCTCCATCGATCGGCCGTGGGTTTCCAGCAGCAGAGGCGCCAAAAAGGAAAGGGTTTTTCGTGGGTTCCCTTCAATCCACAATCGCGGCGGCTGGAGTAGCAGCCGCAGGCAACCAACGACAGGGCCGTGCATCCCAAGGGTTTCCAGTGAAACCATATTCTCGCCGGACCAGATCTGGGGGTAGAATGCACAGATCTGGTTTGAGATCTGAGAGTAGCCACAGCAGAGGGGGTTTCTCAGTGAGAGATCTAGCGACAGCAGACTCGGAATCCAGAAGAGCAGCAGTGCCGGAGGCGGAGGAGACACACGAAGAGGCTAGGTACGGATTCGGTGAAAAACAGCAGGAAGCCAGATTTATCTGGGTTCTTTCACCGCCAGCAGTGTGTGCATCAAGATCCCTAATCAACGCCCAGCCCAGCTTAGGGCAGATCCACTCTCGACGTGTAGGCCTCTTCCTGCAGCCAGATCTAAATCTGTAAACTGTAAACCTAGCAATCGACGGCTGCAAGCAGCAGCAGCGAGATCAGAGGTACAGCAGCGTGGGAAGGAGAAGAAAGCACGGCTGTTTCAAAGAGGGTTTTCTTATTGGAAACCAGTTACCGTCGGCAACAGAAGTAACTGCAGATCTGAGAGCGGGCTACATTGTTGCCGGACGTGGCTGAAGCAACACAGGCGGGCCCTTTGACCCTTTTTTTTCCCTAAGTGAACGAATTTTTCCTTTCGCGGTTCAGAAGGAGAAAAGGATACTTTTACTATTTTGAGTATAAAAAGATTTTACATGTATTGTAATAATATTAATATATGGTAATTACAATTGATTAACATTTTAAAAGTTAAAAAGACATTTAATAAAAAAGTTGTCACGTGCAATGATAAAAATAAAATAATAATTTTTGAATAAGTTTAAGATTTTTCTTAAATATGAAATAGAAAATTATTTCTAGTAAGTTAAGCGATTGAGGTAATACATCTAATCAAAATAATAGTGTAGAGAACAACCATTTAGAAAATGAGATGATACCATTTTTTTATTTATCTCTTTTTTTTTTTTCTGTTAGGTGAGAATGTGAGATATAATCGACCAACATGAGCTTGCCACCCAATTAAATATAGATAAAATGTCAAAATGACTAAGATGCAAACCTGTCACCTAAATATTATAATAGAGTTGGTCCAACGAATCTATCATGCAACTTACAGATCAAAAGTAGTATATTAACATATAATTAACATATGGCATATATTATTTAATATATTTATACTTCTATAACGATGGTGACATTCAATGTGTCCAATCATCACCCACTTCCATTGTTATTAAAAGAAGAAAAGAAAAGAAAAATACTTTCTTTACTAAGAAAGTAAGAATCTGATCCCCTTAACACATTGGCCTTTGCAAATTTTATTAAATGAAAGACAAATTTAGTTTTAGATGAATTGAAATCATAAATTCCTAATTTTAAAAAGAATTCCAATTTAAATTAGAACTATAAAGCCTTGCATAGCTTTTAAAATATTAATATGATAATTTTTTTTTTGAATTTACATGTGAAAAACTGCAGAAAGCTCATTATAAAACTCCCATGGATGATATCTACTGTCTTTAGAACACAACAGATGAGGCTATCCATGACAAAATTGTTGTGTAACCAAAATAAATAATGCAATTTAATTTTAAACTATTTAGGGTATCTAATATAAAGTGATGAAAATAAGTGTATAAAGTATAAACGATCTTGCTTGAATATAAAAATACATTGTAAAGTGTTTTTTTTTCTTAATTTGTAAGATGAATGGGCACTACAGCTTAATTTTTTTTTTTTAAGTAGGTGATACGTTAAGCTGAAAATGTTAAAAAATAGTAAAAATTATAGTTAAAACAAAATTTAAATTCATTTACCATTCTTGCTTGTAATTTTATACTTTAAGAATTTGATTTTATAAATTCTTCTGCCTTGGATTATTTGACACTAGAAATGATCATCCTCTCTAAAAATCACCACCGTCACCTCTCTAAAGAGGGTGCTCTTTGAATGATACTCTCTCTTACTTTTTAAAAAAAAAAAAAAATTGCTCTTCATAAGAAAGTTGAGTAGACATAATACATAAAAAAATAGAATTAAAACAATACACATTATTTAATATAAAAACAAAATACTATCCAATAAAAAATCGTTGATGTGTTTAAATATTAAAAAAAAAAGAGTCATAATATGAATTGAAAAATGGATTTCGTTACAATGAAGATGAAAATAGACGAGCAAGGTCGACAGTAAAATCTCTAAAAACAGTAGTGGGAAAAAGAGAGAGAAGGGCGACCTGAAAGGTGGGAGAGGCAAAGCGATCGGCGGACAAGACGGCTGAGATTATCTTCTCCTGATCGGTGCCCACGCACTGGGCGCGGCCCTGCACCACCACCTGGGGAGTGTAGAGCGTGTCGAGCTTCAGGGACTCCACGTAGGCCTTCTGACGGACGGTACACATACTTGATCCAAATGGGTCCCTCCATCCAAGATGATCCCAGTAGTCCACGTGGTAAGCAAGCACTATCACAGGCACGTCCAGCTGGAAGTCCCCCCTCCCCAGCCTCGACAACAACATCTCCGCCTCCGGCGAGGTGGCGCACCCCTGCGACGAAAACAACTCTACCAGTACGGGTCCTCCCCTCCTCTGCTCCTCAGCTGCCTGGTCCGCCGTCGCATTCTCGGATGCTGAAGCACCGCAAGAATCCGAAGAGCCCCGCCCGAAGCAAAAGAAGAAACGGGGTGCCATGGCCGGAGAAGGGGGTGGGGGGATGGGGTCAGATCGAGCAGATGCCCGGAAAACGAGACAGAGTCCAGGGGGACAGGAAGGAGGGGTTTTGGCGGGTAGGAGAGTTGTAGAATGAGGTGGGTACTTCAGAGGTTTGGTGGAGGGGAGAGAGAGGTGGCGAAGAGGAAGGGTTAACGGTGTAAATGCTTCTATTTTGTCTCTTTGGGCTGTTCTTAGCCGTACACGTGGCATAGTTGCTTGCAAGGTGTATTCTATTTTTTTTTTATCATTTCATTTCTTCCTGTGGTTTCGTTATCGACGGGATTCGATCGGTAGATGTATGCCGCCTTTGCTTGGATTGTTTGCGCAGATTCCGTTTGGAGTTGAACTGTTGGTAGTCCTGGGATTTAAGAATGGAATGATGGACGGTTGGGATTTTATATTTTTAATCGGATGGTAGATTAATTTGATGGATTGGAATTGTAAAAACTTGAAGACGGTTACAGGCCTGTAAACGGACTTGGATCCGCCCTGCTCGACTTGATCTGAGTCCGGATCCGTCAGGCCTATTAAAGCTCAGGCTGGCCCTGCCGAAAGCTCTTAGGACCGTCCAAAAGCCCAATAAAGGTTTCATTATCCACTTGACCCATTTAATAGCTTAAGTTGTTGCTGCTAGACCTAATATAGAATTTTTACTCAAATTTGATGCTATCAAGCCTAATATCAAATTCTTACTCACATTTTGATACTACCAAACCTAATATCAAAAGTTTTAATTTTAATTTATTCTACGATAGTGGGCTCATCCAAGGGGGTTTTAATAAGACTGTGTTTGACTTTCTCAAACGTTAATCCAAAATATATATATATATATATTCTATAACATGTGGGCTAGACCTGGATCCGGTTACAAGCCTTACTTACAGTGATTGCTCTTGGTACAAATGTGTTCGCCAGAGTGTAATCATATCATATCGGCTGATATCGGCCTTTTTTCTTAAAAAAAAAGGGAGAGAAAAAATATCGGTCGATACTGAATTTTGGACCCTTGAACTAAAACTGATGGTTTGAATTTATTAAAAAGTTATATTTAATAATCAGTTTCATTTGGTGGTATAGTTTATTCAGTGATTAGTAGATGATAACTGAAGGCAAAGGCTACTGCGTGTGTAAAAATGAAGCTGTAAAGATGGTAAGTTGAAAGTAAAAATAAATTATTGGAAATTGTAGAATAAAAAGTAAAAAGAAAAACACGGCAAATTTTATAGTTTATGATAAGTATAATGAAAAATTAAAATTCAAAAAATTATTATAAAATATGTAATTTTAACTTTTGATAATAATGAAGATTTCACAACAAAGTTTATAGACGTTACCATTTTTGAAATATTATATCTATAAAGACCTTTCTTCTTCCTCTTTTATATGGCTAATAAGAAGTACGTAATTTGAATGTGTGATGGTCGAATTATATTTAGGCTAAAATGTGATAGAAATTAGGACTAAGTCATAGAAGAATTATAATCAAATCATAATTCACAAAAACAAAATAAAAATCCTTCAAGTATAATGTTACGATTCGAAATAATACAAATTAAAATCTATTGCATTCACTATGCTTTTGATCATTGAAAATCAATAGGATCTAAATCTTTACGACGCAATAACTTTGTTTTCTCTCAGTCTCACTAGGAGGCATGGTTACAAATCTCGGGCGATACACAATATCGGCGATTTTTGGGAGGTTTATCAAATATGAAGGAAGCCTTTAGACTTCAATTCTGAAAGCAAAATACTTGAAATCTGAAAAAAAAAAAAAAAATGCTTATCATGACCATAATATGGATGCAATATCAAGCTCTCATCTCGTAAAACTAAGTAAAACATCATCTTTGTTGTGCTGGTGTATATTTTACTATCATCACCATTCTAACTTAATACTAAGTAAACCCTGCCTAAGAACACAAAAAGAAGTCTTTCCACTTCTCTCCATTTAAACACAAAATGTGACCAACTAAAAATAATAAATATTTCATAATAATATTTAAAATAATTTAGAGAATAAATTATTGATTAACCCAATTTTTTTAAATTAAAGTTTCTCTCCATAACTACTTTCCATGTGACACAACTGATGACAATGGCCAAAAGGGATTAAGTGGGTCAAAATCCAATGGATACAAATGGGTCAACTTTCGAGTATAATCGGATCCAATAAATTAAGTTTGGGTCTCCGCTTCCCTCCATTGTGTTCAAACAGTCTATTCCTCGATTTCGACAAAACGAGTCTCGATGAAGCCATCATTGGATATCTAAATATATCCTAATAGAATTCAAAAAATCCGGCATCACTTGTTATTTAAAAAAAATAAATAGAAAAAAGCCATTCAGATAAATTTTTTTTTTTAAATCATTGAATTTTGAAGTAGATTTTGTCTCCAATAAAATGTAGTGAATTAAGTGGAACCTCAATATTTATTAAAATAACAAAAAAATTAGGCTTAATCAGTGATGATAAAATAATACTCAAAGTTGAAAATCAAGAAAAGTGTGTACATAAATTCTTCAATTTCGTCGATTTAAATTATGATTCAATGAATCCAAACTTTTAACAAATTTTCAAAGATAGTGTTTAGATTGATTCATAATTCATGGCTCATTATATTCATGATAAGTGCGCCTAAGTTCTTAATCTGGGCTTAATTGTTCAACGTAAAAATCAACAGAGTCTAGTGACGTGTAAATGAATAGAAGTAACAATAGTGAACAACTAAAAAAACTAAATTGGACGGCGAAGATCTAAATTAGTGTAGAAAAGATATAATCTGAGTATATTAATTAAATCTTTATACTATTACATGTATTTATAGCCTCTAACCGACTTTAAGGCTATCACACTCAAATTCAAACTCTATGCTAATTATAAATAAAATACACCTTTTAATTAGAGGTAAACCCAAACTAGTACTCCTAATTAGATAATAAGTCTAATTATTTCAAGAATTAGGATGGTCAAAGGCATTGACACGATTTTCCTACTCTCTTAATATGAATTGCCAATTGGATAAGTGAGCAAGTTTCCTTCCTCGCCATCCCTCTTACCTTATAAATTCCGCTGCCCGGCCATTACAACACAGCAACACTATCTCTCTCTCTCTTTCTCTTCCTTAGAACTTGTTCTTTCTTCAATGGCAGGTGGTGGTGTTGTCGTCTCCGGAGGTCCGGAGAAGAAGTACCCGGGGAAGATGACGTATTATGTCTTCTTCACTTGCGTTATTGCAGCGACGGGTGGTTTGATCTTTGGATATGATATTGGAATTTCAGGTGAACATGTTGTTGAGTTTTTTCTCTCTGATGGGTTTTTCTTAAGTTCTCTGTTTGTTTGTTTGATTTTATTTGTGACTTGATATTTATGTTTATGGCAGGTGGAGTGACGTCTATGGGTCCCTTTCTCTCCAAGTTCTTTCCGTCTGTGTATCAGAAGATGAAGGAGGATACGGAGACAAACCAGTACTGTACATTTGACAGTGTTCCATTAACGCTATTCACGTCGTCATTATACCTTGCAGCACTGGTTTCGTCCTTCTTTGCATCATGGATGACTAGAAAGTTTGGAAGGAAAATGTCAATGTTGGTGGGTGGAGCCATATTTTTAGTCGGTGCTGGGCTGAATGGCGGTGCTGCAAATCTAGAGATGCTCATTATCGGTAGGATCTTGCTCGGCTTTGGAGTTGGGTTTGCTAATCAGGTATTTTTTTCTGAATGATGGGTTAGTATTTCAAAAAAAATTGGAATCAAACGTTGTCATCCCTTTCAAATCTAACTGGCAAAATCCCCAAGTTTTCGACTTTTTCTTTCAAAGGATTCAATTTAGAGTCCCACTGGTGAGGGGTAGATGAAAAGAGCAGTGCCCTTTATTAATAAGCCAAGTGTTTATAGGACAGATTGATTAGGAGTAAACGAAAAGCGAAATTTATGGAGGATTAGTTGGGGCCTGTCTTTAATGCCGAAGGAAGACTGTAACCTTTCCTTTTCGAAATAAGATCGAAATTCGAATAGAAAAAGGGTAGACATTTAGTCACCTGACTTTTCTGTTAGAAGGCACCATTTTTCGAAATTTATGGTGAAATTATCATTTTGACCTTCTAATTTTTCACAATCAGAAGGATAAAATGGTAATTTCAACCTAAATTTAAAAAAGAATGTCTCATGTCAGAAAAGTCGGGTGTCTAAACAGCCACTCTAAAAAAATATATACTTGTTCCTTAACTTTCGAATTTCATGTCAGCAAGATTTCTGGGATATCCAAATAATTTAATTATGGATGAGATATAATGTATTAAATAAGTGATCATATGAAAATTGATTTTATAAAAAAATTTGTAATTGAGATATATAGTTGTACTTGTTTCTTAACCTAAATTGTAATTTTTTTTAATTTTTTCCGTTAATGTGTTCTTTGATTTCTTTTTGGATATAATGAATGATTAAAAGATTAAAAGATTAAAAGTAAGAATATTGTCGACAAACACTGATTTGAATTAGATGAAAATTGCAGTCAGTGCCAGTGTACCTATCGGAGATGGCCCCGGCCCAATATCGTGGATCTCTCAACATGTTCTTCCAGCAGATGATCACCATCGGAATCCTTGCCGCCAATCTCATTAACTACGGCACCGATAAGATTAAAGGTGGTTGGGGTTGGCGGGTGAGCTTGGGCCTAGCTGCAGTCCCGGCAGCGATCATCACCGTCGGCTCCCTTTTCCTCCCCGACACTCCCAACTCGATCATAGAGCGCCATCCGAACAATCCTGAGAAGGCCAAGAACATGCTTCGCTGGATCCGTGGAACTGAAGACATAGACGAGGAATATCGTGACTTGGCTGCAGCCAGCGAAGCGTCGAACAAAGTGGAACATCCATGGAGGAACATACTGATGAGGAAGTACAGGCCTCAGCTGGTGATGGCCATCTCCATCCCCTTCTTCCAGCAACTCACCGGCATTAACGTCATTATGTTCTACGCTCCCGTGCTGTTCAAGACGATTGGCTTCGGTAACAATGCATCTTTGGCCTCAGCTGTCATCACTGGCGTCGTCAATGTGGTTGCCACCTTAGTCTCCATTTTTTCCGTTGATAAGGTCGGCAGAAGGGCTCTTTTCCTTGTGGGTGGAATTCAGATGCTTCTTTCCCAGGTATTTAATTTTCAAATTGACTTAAGAATTAAAAATAGACCAGTCACACAACCTTTCACTGGTCATCCAGATCACGTGGACCAGGTTATAAAATATTACTTGAGTTACCTCTAGTTGGGTCATATCAGATTTAATAAATTTTGACATGGGTAAGACTTGAGTTTATTAAAACTCGATCTTTCTTGTTCGGCCCTAGTATTTAAAATTTGGTAAAGTAAAATGAGAAGAATTTTTTATTTCTTGTGAACACGAGATAGATAGGAATACTAATCCAAAGTTTAAAGATACACATTATCATTCTTGTATAATCCAAATTCTAAGCTTGCATGGTCTTACTTTATGGTCGCAGATTGTGGTTGGGTCACTCATCGCCGCCAAGTTTGGAACGGAAGGTGTGGCGAGTATGCCAAAGGCATTTGCGGACGTGCTGGTGGCCTTCATCTGCATCTATGTGGCCGGATTTGCATGGTCATGGGGCCCTCTCGGCTGGCTAGTCCCCAGTGAGATATTCCCACTTGAAATCCGATCGGCAGGCCAGAGTATCAATGTTTCAGTCAACATGTTGTTCACCTTCATCATTGCTCAGGCCTTCCTCTCCATGCTTTGCCACATGAAGTTTGGTCTCTTCTACTTCTTTGCCGGCTGGGTGGTGATCATGACTGCTTTCATTGCATTGATGCTGCCGGAAACGAAGAACGTGCCAATTGACGAGGTTGTCCTCGTTTGGAAAAATCATTGGTTCTGGCGAAAGTTCATCTCCGACGATGACATCCCTAAGAAGCAGACACATGTTTGATATCGCTGGACCGAGAATGAAGAAGAAGAAAACAAATAGCGGATTATGATTTACTCTTTTTTTTTCTTTCAATTTGTTTATTTACTCATTTCTTTTTTTTAATTTACTAATCTTTCATTTCGAAATCATTTACATTTGAAGCTCCAATGTAATTTGTAAATGTCATCACGAATTAATGACTTTCATCTATCTCATTAAATCTCTTACTCAATTATTCTTGTCAAATATTTTTTTTGAATTTACGTGTAGAAAATTATGGAATACTCAATGTAAAATCTCCACGGGTGAGCCTGTTACTCCTATAACAAACTAAGATTAAGCCATAGAGATTCGAACCCACAACCTCCCTTTTAGCTGTCGCCAACCAGTTGAACTATACCCTTATTAGATTGCCCACATTAAAGAGTGCCAAGAAAAATCATGAATAGTGTAAAATCCTGATTAGTAAAATCCATGGCACTTGTTGCAGTGTTGAACCTTGGTTTTAAGGCCTTTGCAACGATGGACCGCAACATGTCTTGGGCTTTATGTGAATCTTATTTTGGATCCCAATCTAGTCGTCCATTTCATGGATAGTAGACCCCACTTCAAGTACGGGTCCTAGTAGATCCAAGTGGGTCCTAGTAGTTCCACCCTCAGTCTCAAATTTTTCACTGGCAATTTCTTTTCTAGATTACCATAGATGTCACTTTCTGGTTTTTCTATGTAATTGTTGACGTTATCCGAATGGCTTTCTTCTTTGTTTTTTTTTTTTTATTTCAAAATAACAAGTGATGCCAGATTTGTTGAATCCAACTAGGATATATTTAGATATCCGATGATGGCTCCATCGAGACTCGATCTCTAGAAATCAAGGAATTGACTGTTCAAACACAAGATCGAACCGATGGAGGGAAGCAGAGTCCCAGACTTAATTTATTGGATCCGATTATACTCGAAAATGGACCCATTTGTATCAATTCGATTTTGACCCACTTAATCCCTTTTGGCCATTGTCATCAGCTGTGTCACATGGAACGTAGTTATGGGGAGAAAATTCAATTTTAAAAAATTGGGTTAATCTATAATTTATTCTCTAAATTATTTTAAATATTACTATGAAATATTTATTATTTTTAGTTGGTCACATTTTGTGTTTAAATGGAGAGAAGTGGAAAGACTCCTTTTTGTGTTCTTAGGAAGGGTTTACTTAGTATTAAGTTAGAATGGTGATGATGGCATAACAAAGATGATGTTTTACTTAGTTTTATCATGACAACTCGTAGTCATATTGTATCACAATGTCTTGGTAGGAAGCCCAGCCTGAGAGAGGAGAGATTTTTTAAAGAGAGATTGGCACATATTTTAAGAGACGAGAGTTTGATGTTGCATCCATGTTATGGTCATGATAAGCAGAATTTTTTTTTTTTTTTTTTCAGATTTCAACTATTTTGCTTTCAGAATTGAAGTGTAAAGGCTTCCTTCATTCTCCCTCCGTCCCATTTTAGTTGTCTCATTTGAAATATTTGTATTTTGTAAGGAATTCTCTATATAAGATTAGCACTCCATGTGATCTCATTCATTTTCAACACACTTTATACTACTCCAATATAAATAAGACAACTATTTTGGGACAATTCCAAAATCCATATAAGACAATTAATTTGGGATAGAGGGAGTATTTGATAAACCTCCTAGCAAGTTTGGGATACTCTTAGCACCATATTCAAAGGTGTTGATCGATTGAAACAGGTTCAACTTCAAACTCTTAGAGTCGAGTTCGAGGTAGCTCACATGAAGGAAAATGAAGGTATTTTCGACTATTTTTCACGGCTACTTGTAATTGTTAACAACTTGAGAAGAAATAGTGAAAGAATTGAAGACATTCGTGTTGTTGAAAAGGTTCTTCGATCACTCACAACCAAGTTTGAATATGTGGTGGTGACAATTGAAGAATCAAAAGATCTTGAAAATTTGTCAATTGATGAACTAATGGGTTCATTGCAAGTCCATGAGCAACGAATGGAAAATAATTCTAGTCCTAATGGTGTAGAACAAGCTTTGGAATCAAAATTGACTCTAAATGACCAAAAATCTGGTCATTCATAATGTGGTGGCCGCACCACTGGTAATCGTGGTAGAGGCAGAGGGCGAGGAAATTATCATTGCAATGAACAACATCAAAAGTATATAAATTTCCATGGGAGAGGAAATGGTAGAGGCAAATCCACGAGAGGGCGAGAAATATAAAAAAATATTCAATGCCGAAATTGCAACGAGTTCGGCCATTAT
The DNA here is from genome assembly GCA_022113865.1 of Chimonanthus praecox. Classification (NCBI taxonomy): domain Eukaryota; kingdom Viridiplantae; phylum Streptophyta; class Magnoliopsida; order Laurales; family Calycanthaceae; genus Chimonanthus; species Chimonanthus praecox. The sequence continues at coordinate 66,740,979 of CM039087.1, read as the reverse complement.
GCCTCAGATTGCTGGAGTAAACCACTGAATCAAAGTGACCATTCAAATTTTGTAAATGCTTCAAATGATGAAAAAGAAGACTCCACACTTCTACTTGCACATGAAGAGGTGTGTGGCCAAAATGACATGTGGTTTCTTGACTCCGGTGCAAGCAACAACATGTGTGGGAGAAAATAATTGTTTGTAGAACTCAAAGAAGTTGTTTAAGGTAACGTGAGTTTGGGTGACTCATCACAAATACCTAACAAAAGGATGGCACTCCAACTTACATCTCCAATGTGTATTATGTACCTAATATGAAAAATAACATACTCAGTGTTGGACAACTTCTTGAAAGGGGGTATGTGATACACATGGAGAATTTCTCTCTTTATTTGAAAGATGCACATGAGAGACTTGTGGTTCGAGTCCAAATGGCAAGAAATCGTATGTTCCCACTCCAAATTAACACAAGATTTGAGAAGTGCTTTCATGGACTAGTAAAGAACGAGTCATGGAAATGACACATTCACTTCGGGCATCTTAATTTCAACGGCCTCAAATTATTGTCTAAAGCAAACATGGTACATGGGTTGCCAACTATTGAAAATTCAGATGAAGTATGTGAGATATGTACACTTGGAAAACAACAAATAAATTCTTTTCCATGTGGAACATCATGGAGGGCTAAAACACCATTGCAATTGGTTCACACAGACATTTGTGGACAAATAGAGTCGACTTCTCTTGGAGGTAATAAATATTTTATTACTTTCATTGATGATTTTAGCAGAAAATTGTGGGTGTATTGTATTAAAGAAAAATCTAAAAGATTTTGTTATCTTAAAAAATTTCAAAGCCCAAGTCGAATTGGAAACTGGTTACAAAATTAAAACACTCAGTTCTGATAGAGGTGGAGAGTACACCTCAAATGTGTTTCAATAATTTTGCAGGCAATATGGCATAAAGTAGTAGTTTACAACAGCCTACACACCACAACAGAATGGGATTGCAGAAAGAAAAAATCGTACCATTCTTGATATGACGAGGACGATGCTTAAAGAAAAGGGATTGCCAAACAAGTTTTGGGCGGAGGCGGTTGCATTTACTACCTATTTGCTTAATCGGTGCCTACAAAGAGTGTGAGGAATATGACACCTCAAGAAGCATGGAGCGTCTATAAACCAACTGGGACACACCTAAAGATCTTTGGGTGTGTTGCATATGCTCAAGTTCTAGAAGCCAAAAAGAAGAAGTTGGATGATCGTGGTGAAAAATGCATCTTCATCGGATATAGCGAGATGTCTAAAGCATATAAACTCTACAATCCACTTACCAACAAACTAGTGGTGAGTAGAGATGTGGTCTTCAATGAAGAAGAAACATGGAGATGGAATGTAAAAAATGGTATCCAAGAAAATCAACTTGACGTAGAAGAGTAAGATGCAAGTCCTCAAAATCATCAAGACGACATGCAGAATTACACCACCATACACAACATCACAAAGTTCAGAAGGACAAAGCCCAACCAACAATTTGTCATGCTCAGGTAGATGTTCATCATCTATGAGACCAATAAAAATAAAAAGCCTTTTGGAGATATATGAACAAATTGAAGAGACAAAATTTCTATTGTCTTTATGCTGATCATGAGCCTCTCACTTTTCAAGAGGCTATGAATGAAAATTGTTGGAGAGATGCAATGAAAGTAGAAATTCAGGCCATCGAAAAAAACAACACGTGTGAGTTGACTACACTCCCTAATGGCCAAAGAACCATTGGTGTTAAATGGGTATATGAGATCAAACGAACGACTGATGGGGAAATTGATCGCTACAAGTCAAGACTTGTAGTTAAAGGCTACAAACAAAAATATGGTGTGGATTATGAAGAAGTTTTTGCTCTAGTTGCTCAGCTTGACACAGTGAGGATGCTAATCTCACTTGCAGCACATCACTGTAGGAAAATCTACCATTTAGATGTAAAATCTGCATTCCTAAATGGAATCCTTGAAGAAGAAGTTTATGTTGAACAACTTGAAGGCTTCATTGTGAGAGGAGAATAAGATAAAGTTTATCGCCTGAAGAAAGTCTTGTATGGGTTAAAGCAGACTCCAAGAGCTTGGAATGCATGTATTGATTCCTATCTATAAGAAAAAGGCTTCTTCAAATGTCCATATGAGCATGCAGTCTATATTAAAAAGAATGTCAATGGAGAAATGCTCATAGCATGTCTTTATATTGATGACATGTTATTTAGGGGGAATAGTCTGCAAATGTTCCATGAATTAGAGCACGCTATGTTTAAGGAGTTTGAAATGACTGATGGTGGTCTTATATCCTTCTTCCTTGGCATTGAGTTAAGACAACAATCTTACGATATTTTCATTTCTTAGAAAAAGTATGCAAAAGAATTTCTTGAAAAGTTCAAAATGACTAACTGCAATGCTGTCAATACGCCTGTTTCAACTGGCTCGAAATTGTCAAAGGAAGGAGAAGGAAAGACTATGGATTCAACTCTTTTCAAGAGTTTGATTAGAAGCCTAAGGTACCTCACAATCACAAGGCCTCACATTGTTTACAGTGTTGGAGTTTTGAGCAAATATATGGAAAACCCAAAGGAATCACATTGGCTTGCTGCAAAAAGAATCCTTAGATATATTAAGGGAACCATGGATTTTGATATTTTTTATTCATATAATGATGAAGCAATGTTGTATGGATATTTCGACAGTGATTGGGGAGGTGATCAAGAGGAAAGAAAAAGTACAACTGGGTATGTTTTCTATCTTTGATCAACTGCTTTTACTTGGAATTCAAAGAAACAAAATGTTGTTTCTTTATCTTCATGCGAAGCCGAATATGTGGTGGCTTCGTCAACCGTCTGTGAAACAATATGGTTGAAGAATTTGCTAAAGGAGATAAATTACCTGCAAGAAGAGTCCACAATCATATATGTGGACAACAAGTCTGCAATTGAACTTGCCAAGAATCCAGTACGGCATGGTAGAAGCAAGCACATTGATACATTCCATTTCATAAGAGATCATGTCAAGCAGAAAACAATAAAGCTGGAGTATTGCAATACTATAGAACAAGTGGTTGATATTTTTACAAAAGCTTTGCCCACTGGAGCGTTCAAGAAAATAAGAGAGATGCTTGGAATGAAGTTGTTTTTGGTTTGAAGGGGAGTGTTGGAAGTGCAAACCAAATATGACCTTTTGTTTTCCAATGACCCTTTGTCTTCCAATGAGTTCATTATTTTATTTTAAAGGGGAGTTACCAACCATTGAAGGAGAGTTACCAACAACCATTGAGTTTCTAAGGAGTTACCAATAGCCATTGAGTTTCCAAGGAGTCTTTTTATGAATCTTTTATGATATGAGATTCTTTTTCAAATGGTTGTGTCTTTTCATATGTTTAGTCCAAATCTATATAAAGTGAAGTTGTGTAGCCTATTTCTTATATTCCAATGAAATGAAATTCTAGCAACAAAGAAATTCTAGATTGTTTGTGTAGTGTTTAGCCATCTTCAAGTTCCTAAATATTTTCTTTAGGCTTTGTAAAGCCAACAGTGCGTGGGCACCGATTAGGAGAAGATAATCTCAGCCGTCCTGTCCGCCGATCGCTTTGCTGCTCCACCTTTCAGGTCGCCCTTCTCTCTCTTTTCCCCGCTATTGTTTTTAGATTTTACCGCCGATCTTGGTCGTCTATTTTCATCTTCATTGTAACGAAATTCATTTTTCAATTCATATTTTAACAAAATTTTGAATATCTTTTTTTTTTAATATATATTCAAACACATCAAGGATTTTTTATTGGATGTTATTTTGTTTTTATATTAAATAATGTGTATTGTTTTAATTCTATTTTTGTTATGTATTATGTCTACTCAACCTTCTCATGAATAGCACCCTCTTTAGAGAGTGCAGGTGGTGATTTTTAGAGACGATGATCATCTCTAGTTTTAAATAATCGAAGGCACAAGAATTTTTATCATCAGATTCTTAAAGTATAAAATTACAAACAAGAATGGTAAAATGAATTTAAATTTTATTTTAACTATAATTTTTACTATTTTTTAACGTATCACCTACTTTATAAAAAAAATTAAATAGCAAGAGTTTGAAGAAGTAATGTCGATCTAACTAGGTAATGTAGTATGTGGTGCATAATTTCTCGAGTCGGGTCATGTGGGTCGGGTCAAAACCCGACCTGAGTTGCAGCCGTACTCATATAATATAAGAGGCTCGTGGATTATTTCTTGTATCCGTGGGTTTAGTTTCTCCTATAATATAAGATGAAAATACCTATATTATCTAAAAAAGAAGTTAGAACATGCTCATAGCAGGTCGATCTTTTTAAGGTTAAAGTTCAAATATATTGATTTAAGAGTTAAAGATTGTTAAAGGTTTGATTGGACTAATTGGAAATAAATATGTGGAGCTAAAAGCGAAAAAGATTTTGGTGTTATGCTAGTTCCTTTAAAATCTTAACACTTGATTTTTAATGATTTCTATGAATTTAAAATTTAATAATTTTCATGAGATCTATTTACTTGTAATCATGGGTCAAAATAACGTTGATATCGGTCGATATCTTAGATAATCGGATTAGAAAAAATAAAAATAAAAACTCAATCGATATTTGAAAAAAAAAAAGGAGGAAAGGAAAAGATATTTTCAAAAACTGAGATTTCTACCTCTAGAATGGAGTCTGCTATTATTATATTAAGTCCAATTTAAACTAAAATCATGGGCCATAGGTTGAAATGGAACAAAGAAATCAACAATTACATAGAAAAACCAGAAAGTGACATCTATGGTAATCTAGAAAAGAAATTGCAAGTGAAAAATTTGAGAGTCAGGGTGGAACTACTAGGACCCACTTGGATCTACTAGGACCCGTACTTGAAGTGGGGTCTACTATCCATGAAATGGACCATTAGATTGGGATCCAAAATACGATTCCCATAAAGCCCAAGACATGTTGCGGTCCATCGTTGGAAAGGCCTTAAAACCAAGGTTCAACACTACAACAAGTGCCAGGCCATGGCCCACCAACTTCAGAAGTGATGATGGGTCATAGTCCAACCGTTTGGTATTAATGTCTACATGGGTGTATATGGATTAAACTGGGGTAGCAATCCTCCCATGGGGATTCTGTGTAAAGAGAAATGAGTTTTAGGATATTGTCCATTTTACCCTTTCATTATCATACGAAAGCATTTTAAAAAAAATCTAGTGATCCGATTTGTTGTTCTATATGAAAAAAATAGTCTCACTTAAATAAATTTCAGTGATCCGATAAATTGCAGCGGAAGGGTCAGTGGTCCAGTAAATAGATTAGTAAACCGATTTATACTGCAGTGAAAGAGTAAAATGGGCAATACCCTAAATCTCATGTCTAGCTACATAAAAAAGGATCACAACCCTTAAAATGACTCTATCATTTAATCAAGAAAGATCCAAAACTTTAGAAAATAATTTTCAAATATATCAAAGTCATGGATTTTACTAATCAGGATTTTACACACTTCATGATTTTTCTTGTCACTCTCTAATGTCGGCAACCACACAACGTGCTAATAAGATTTGACAAGAATAATCGAGCACATTGAACAGAATTACTGAGATAGATGAAAGTCATTAATTCATGATAACATTTACAAATTACATTGGAGCATATAGAAGGAGGAGAGCTTCAAATGTAAATGATTTCGAAATAAAAGATTAGTAAATTAAAAAAAAAAAAACAAAATGAGTAATTAAACAAATTGAAAGTAAAAAAGGAGTAAATCATAATCCGCTATTTGTTTTCTTCTTCTTCATTCTCGGTCCAGCGATATCAAACATGTGTCTGCTTCTTAGGGATGTCATCGTCGGAGATGAACTTTCGCCAGAACCAATGATTTTTCCAAACGAGGACAACCTCGTCAATTGGCACGTTCTTCGTTTCCGGCAGCATCAATGCAATGAAAGCAGTCATGATCACCACCCAGCCGGCAAAGAAGTAGAAGAGACCAAACTTCATGTGGCAAAGCATGGAGAGGAAGGCCTGAGCAATGATGAAGGTGAACAACATGTTGACTGAAACATTGATACTCTGGCCTGCCGATCGGATTTCAAGTGGGAATATCTCACTGGGGACTAGCCAACCGAGAGGGCCCCATGACCATGCAAATCCGGCCACATAGATGCAGATGAAGGCCACCAGCACGTCCGCAAATGCCTTTGGCATACTCGCCACACCTTCCGTTCCAAACTTGGCGGCGATGAGTGACCCAACCACAATCTGCGAGCATAAAGTAAGACCATGCAAGCTTAGAATTTGGATTATACAAGAATGATAATGTGCATCTTTAAACTTTGGATTAGTATTCCTATCTATCTCGTGTTCACAAGAAATAAAAAATTCTTCTCATTTTACTTTAACAAATTGTAAATAATAGAGCTGAAAAAGAAAGGTCGAATTTTAATAAACTCAAGTCTAACCTATCTGACTCGATCCAACTCGTGCCAACTCAAGTAATATTTTATAACTTGATCACGTGGATCTGGATGACCAGTGAAAGGTTGTGTGACTAGTCTATTTTTAATTCTTAAGTCAATTTGAGAATTAAATACCTGGGAAAGAAGCATCTGAATTCCACCCACAAGGAAAAGAGCCCTTCTGCCGACCTTATCAACGGAAAAAATGGAGACTAAGGTGGCAACCACATTGACGACGCCAGTGATGACAGCTGAGGCCAAAGATGCATTGTTACCGAAGCCAATCGTCTTGAACAGCACGGGAGCGTAGAACATAATGACGTTAATGCCGGTGAGTTGCTGGAAGAAGGGGATGGAGATGGCCATCACCAGCTGAGGCCTGTACTTCCTCATCAGTATGTTCCTCCATGGATGTTCCACTTTGTTCGACGCTTCGCTGGCTGCAGCCAAGTCACGATATTCCTCGTCTATGTCTTCAGTTCCACGGATCCGCCAAGCATGTTCTTGGCCTTCTCAGGATTGTTCGGATGGCGCTCTATGATCGAGTTGGGAGTGTCGGGGAGGAAAAGGGAGCCGACGGTGATGATCGCTGCAGGGACTGCAGCTAGGCCCAAGCTCACCCGCCAACCCCAACCACCTTTAATCTTATCGGTGCTGTAGTTAATGAGATTGGCGGCAAGGATTCCGATGGTGATCATCAGCTGGAAGAACATGTTGAGAGATCCACGATATTGGGCCGGGGCCATCTCCGATAGGTACACTGGCACTGACTGCAATTTTCATCTCATTCAAATCAGTGTTTGTCGACAATATTCTTACTTTTAATCTTTTAATCATTCATTATATCTAAAAAGAAAATCAACGAACACATTAACGCTAAAAAAAAAAAAAAATTACAATTTAGGTTAGGAAACAAGTACAACTATATATCTCAATTACAATTTTTTTTTTTTTATAAAATCAATTTTCATATGATCACTTATTTAATACATTCAACTATTTATCTCATCCATAATGAAATTATTTGGATATCCCAGAAATCTTGCTGACATGAAATTCGAAAGTTAAGGAATAAGTATATATATTTTTTTAGAGTGGCCATTTAGCCACCAGACTTTTCTGACAGGAGATACTCTTTTTTGAAATTTAAGTTGAAATTACTATTTTGCTCTTCCGATTGTAAAAAATCTTTTAATCGAACGAAAGCACGTTGAAATGGTAAAATGATAATTTCACCTTAAATTTTGAAAAATGATACCTTATAACAGAAAAATCAGATGGCTAAATGACTACCTTTTTACTATTGGAATTTCAATCTTATTTCGAAAAGGAAAGGTTACACTCTTACTTTGGCATTAAAGACAGGCCCCATTTAATCCTCCATAAATTTCGCTTTTCGTTTACTCCTAATCAAGATCTGTCCTATAAACACTTGGCTAATTAATAAAGGGCACTGCTCTTTTCATCTACCCCTCACCAATGGGACTCTAAATTGAATCCTTTGAAAGAAAAAGCCGAAAACTTGGGGATTTTGCCAGTTGGATTTGAAAGGGATGACAACGTTTGATTCCAATTTCTTTTTTTTTTTTGAAATACTAACCCATCATTCAAAAAAAATACCTGATTAGCAAACCCAACTCCAAAGCCGAGCAAGATCCTACCGATAATGAGCATCTCTAGATTTGCAGCACCGCCATTCAGCCCAGCACCGACTAAAAATATGGCTCCACCCACCAACATTGACATTTTCCTTCCAAACTTTCTAGTCATCCATGATGCAAAGAAGGACGAAACCAGTGCTGCAATGTATAATGACGACGTGAATAGCGTTAATGGAACACTGTCAAATTTACAGTACTGGTTTGTCTCCGTATCCTCCTTCATCTTCTGATACACAGACGGAAAGAACTTGGAGAGAAAGGGATCCATAGACGTCACTCCACCTGCCATAAACATAAATATCAAATCATAAATAAAATCAAACAAACAGAGATCTTAAAAAAAAACCATCAGAGAGAAAAAACTCAACAACATGTTTACCTGAAATTCCAATATCATATCCAAAGATCAAACCACCCGTCGCTGCAATAACACAAGTGAAGAAGACATAATACGTCATCTTCCCCGGGTACTTCTTCTCCGGACCTCCGGAGACGACAACACCACCACCTGCCATTGAAGAAAGAACAAGTTCTAAGGAGAGAGAGAGAGAGAGATAGTGTCGGTGTGTTGTAATGGCCGGGCAGCGGAATTTATAAGGTAAGAGGGATGGCGAGGAAGGAAACTTGTTTAGTTATCCAATTGGCAATTCATACTAAGAGAGTAGGAAAATCGTGTCAATGCGTTTGACCATCCTAATTTAGATCTTGGCCGTCCAATTTAGTCTTTTAGTTGTTCACTATTGTTACGTCGGTTCATTTACACGTCACTAGACTCTGTCGATTTTTACGTTGAACAATTAAGCCCAGATTAGGCGCACTTGTCACGAATATAATGATCAATGAATTATGAATCAATCTAAACACTATCTTTGAAAATTTGTTAAAAGTTTGGATTCATTGAATCATAATTTTAATTGACGAAATTGAAGAATTTATGTACACACTTTTCTTGATTTTCAATTTCGAGTATTATTGTAATGACTGGACTCGATATTTTGCGGTCTTAGAGATTTTTATGGATATTGAACATGATGCTTAAAACTTTGATAACACGTGTATTTAGCTATAACATGTGAATGAATTTATGATGAGTATAAGACATGCGTTGGATGTCAAAGATGATGTTAGGGACTAAATGATAATGAGAGGTGGAAATCTCGATTTTTGAAAATATCTTTTCCTTTCCTCTTTTTTTTTTCAAATATCGATTGATTTTTTATTTTTTATTTTTTCTAATTCGATATCTGAGATATCGACCAATATCATTTAAAAATGATATTTTGCCCCATGATTACAAGTAAATAGATCTCATGAAAATTATTAAATATTAAATTCATAGAACTCATTAAAAATCAAGTGTTAAGATTTTAAAGGAACTAGCATAACACCAAAATCTTTTTCACTTTTAGGTTCTCATATTTATTTTCAATTAGTCCAATCAAACTCTAGCTACATTACCTTGTTAGATCCACATCCCTGAGAAGCAGACACATGTTTGATATCGCTGGACAGAGAATGAAGAAGAAGAAGAAAACAAATAGCGGATTATGATTTACTCTTTTTTTTCCTTTCAATTTATTTAATTACTCATTTTGTTTGTAACTGTTATCATGAATTATTAATGACTTTCATCTATCTCACTAAATCTGTTCAAAGTGCTCGATTATTTTTGTCAAATCTTTTTTCAACTTAAAATCTCTACGGGTGATCTCACAGCCCCTAAGACACATCAAGTTTAGACCATGAAGGTTCGAACGCACAACCTCCAGACTTCGTGAGGCTGGAGGCAATTACACCTTTATTAGATTGCCCACATTAGAAACTGCAAAGAAAAACCATGAATAGTGTAAAATCCTGATTAGTAAAACCCATGACTTTGATATATTTGAAAATTAATTTCTAAAGTTTTGGATCTTTCTTGGTTAAATGATAGTCACTTTAATCGTATATATACCCACGTAGACATTAATACCAAACGGTTGGACTATGAACCATCATCACTTCTGAAGTTGGTGGGCCATTGCCTGGCACTTGCTGTAGTGTTGAACACTTGAACCTTGGTCTCTTTAGGCATGCAATTTCTTTTCTAGATTACCATAGATGTCACTTTCTGTTTTTTCTATGTAATTGTAGATTTCTTTGTTCTATTTCAACATATGGTCCATGAGTTTAGTTTAAATTGTACTTAATATAATAATAGCAGACTCCATTCCAGAGGTAGAAATCTCAGTATTTTAAAATATCTTTTCCTTTCCTCTTTTTTTTTTTTTTCAAATATCGATTGAGCTTTTATTTTTATTTTTTCTAATCCGATTATCTAAGATATTAACCGATATCATTCGAAAACGATATTTTGACCTATGATTACAAGTAAATAGATCTCATGAAAATTATTAAATTTTAAATTCATAGAACTCATTAAAAATCAAGTGTTAAGATTTTAAAGGAACTTGCATAACTCCACATATTTATTTTCAAAGTCCAATCAAACTTTTAATAATCTAACTCTTAAATCAATATATTTGAACCTTAACCTTAAAAAGATCGACCTGCTATGAGCATGTTCTAACTTCTTTTTTAGATAATATAGGTATTTTCATCTTATATTATAGGAGAAACTAAACCCACGAATACAAGAAACAATTCACGAGCCTCTTATATCATATAAGTAGGGCTGCAAAACCTGACCCGAGAAATTATGCACCACATACTACATTACCTAGTTAGATCCACATTACTTGTTCAAACTCTTGCTATTTAATTTTTTTTTAAGTAGGTGATACGTTGAAAATGTTAAAAAATAGTAAAAATTATAGTTAAAATAAAATTTAAATTCATTTTACCATTCTTCTTTGTAATTTTATACTTTAGGAATCTGATTTTATAAATTCTTGTGCCTTCGATTATTTAAAACTAGAGATGATCATCCTCTCTAAAAATCACCTCCTTCACCTCTCTAAAGAGGGTACTCTTCATGAGAAGGTTGAGTAGACATAATACATAACAAAAATAGAATTAAAAAAATACACATTATTTAATATAGAAACAAAATAACATCCAATAAAAAATCCTTGATGTGTTTGAATATATATATAAAAAAAAAGATATTCAAAATTTTGTTAAAATATGAATTGAAAAATGAATTTCGTTACAATGAAGATGAAAATAGAAGACCAAGATTGACGATAAAATCTAAAAACAGTAGCGGGGAAAAGAGAGAGAAGGGAGACCTGAAAGGTGGGAGCGGCAAAGCGATCGCCGGACAGTACGACTGAGATTATCTTCTCCTGATCGGTGCCCACGCACTGTTGGCTTTATAAAGCCTAAAGAAAATATTTAGGAACTTGAAGATGGCTAAACACTAGACAAACAATCTAGAATTTCTTTGTTGCTAGAATTTCATTTCATTTGAATATATGAAAAAGACTACACAACTTCACTTTATATAGATTTAGAGTAAACATATGAAAAGACACAACATATGAAAAGACACAACCAATTGAAAAAGAAACTCATATCATAAAAGATTCATAAAAAGACTCCTTGGAAACTCAACGGTTGTTGGTAACTCCTTAGAAGCTCAATGGTTGTTGGTAACTCTCACTCAATGGTTGGTAACTCCCTTTTAAACTAAAATAATGAACTCATTGGAAGACAAAGGGTCATTGGAAGACAAAAGGTCATATTTGGTTTGCACTTCCAACACTTCCCTTCAAACCAAAAACAACTTCATTCCAAGCATCTCTCTTAATTTCTTGAATGCTCCAGTGGGCAAAGCTTTTGTAAAAATATCTGACACTTGTTCTGTAGTATTGCAATACTCCAGCTTTATTGTTTTCTGCTTGACATGATCTCTTATGAAATGGAATGTATCAATGTGCTTGCTTCTACCATGCCATACTAGATTCTTGGCAAGTTCAATTGCAGACTTGTTATCCACATATATGATTGTGGACTCTTCTTGCAAGTGATTTAGCTTGTTTAACAAATTCTTCAACCATATTGCTTCACAGACTGTTGAAGAAGCCGCCACATATTCGGCTTCGCATGAAGATAAAGCAACACATTTTGTTTCTTTGAATTCCAAGTAAAAGCAGTTGATCAAAGATAGAAAACATACCCAGTTGTGTTTTTTCTTTCATCTTGATCACCTCCCCAATCACTGTCGAAATATCCATACAACATTGCTTCATCATTGTATGAGTAAAAAAGATCAAAATCCATGGTTCCCTTAATATATCTAAGGATTCTTTTTTCAGCAAGCCAATGTAATTCCTCTGGGTTTTCCATATATTTGCTCAAAACTCCGACACTATAAACAATGTGAGGCCTTGTGATTGTGAGTACCTTAGGCTTCTAATCAAACTCTTGAAAAGAGTTGAATCCATAGTCTTTCCTTCTCCTTCCTTTGACAATTTCGAGCCAGTTGAAACAGGCGTATTGACAGCATTGCAGTTAGTCATTTTGAACTTTTCAAGAAATTCTTTTGCATACTTTTTCTAAGAAATGAAAATATCGTAAGATTGTTGTCTTAACTCAATGCCAAGGAAGAAGGATATAAGACCACCATCAGTCATTTCAAACTCCTTAAACATAGCGTGCTCTAATTCATGGAACATTTGCAGACTATTCCCCCTAAATAACATGTCATCAATATAAAGACATGCTATGAGCATTTCTCCATTGACATTCTTTTTAATATAGACTGCATGCTCATATGGACATTTGAAGAAGCCTTTTTCTTATAGATAGGAATCAATACATGCATTCCAAGCTCTTGGAGTCTGCTTTAACTCATACAAGACTTTCTTCAGACGATAAACTTTATCTTATTCTCCTCTCACAATGAAGCCTTCAGGTTGTTCACATACCCCCTTTCAAGAAGTTGTCCAACACTGACTATGTTATTTTCATATTAGGTACATAATACACATTGGAGATGTAATTTGGAGTGCCATCCTTTTGATAGATTTTGATTTTTCCTTTACTTTTCACACGTACTTGTGATGAATCGCCCAAACTCACGTTGCCTTAAACAACTTCTTTGAGTTCTACAAACAATTCTTTTCTCCCAAACATATTGTTGCTTGCACCGGAGTCAAGAAACCACACGTCATTTTGGCTACACACCTCTTCATGTGCAAGTAGAAGTGTGGAGTCTTGTTTTTCATCATTTGAAGCATTCACAAAATTTGAATGGTCACTTTGATTCAATGGTTTGCTCCAGCAATCTGAGGCATAATGGCTGAATTTGTTGCAATTTCGGCATTGAATATTTTTTATATTTCTACACCCTCTCGTGGATCTGCCTCTACCATTTCCTCTCCCATGGAAATTTGTATACTTTTGATGTTGTTCATTGCTATGATAATTTCCTCGCCCTTTGCCTCTAGCACGATTACCAGTGGTGTGGCCACCACGTTGTGAATGACCAGATTTTTGATCATTTAGAGTCAATTTTGATTCCTAAGCTTATTCTACACCATTAGGACTAGAATTCTTTTGCATTCGTTACTCATGGACTTGCAATGAACCCATTAGTTCATCAATTGACAAATTTTCAAGATCTTTTTATTCTTTAATTGCCACAACCACATGTTCAAACTTGGTTGTGAGTAATAGAAGAACCTTTTCAACAACACGAATGTCTTCAATTCTTTCACCGTTTCTTCTCAAGTTGTTAACAATTACAAGTAGCCATGAAAAATAGTCAGAAATACCTTCATTTTCCTTCATGTGAGCTATCTCGAATTCGACTCTAAGAATTTGAAGTCGAACCCGCTTCAATCGATGAACACCATTGAATATGGTGCTAAGAGTATCCCAAACTTGCTAGGAGGTTTATCAAATATGAAGGAAGCCTTTAGACTTCAATTCTAAAAGCAAAATAGTTGAAATCTGAAAAAAAAAAAATCTGCTTGACGATAACATGGATGCAACATCAAGCTCTCATATCTTAAAATATGTGCCAATATCTGTTAAAAAATCTCTCTTCTCTCAGGTTGGACTTCCTACCAAGACATTGTGATACAATATGACTACGAGTTGTCATGATAAAACTAAGTAAAACATCATCTTTGTTGTGCCATCATATACTAAGTAAACCCTTCCTAAGAACACAAAAAGAAGTCTTTCCACTTCTCTCCATTTAAACACAAAATGCTACCAACTAAAAATAATAAATATTTCATAATAATATTTAAAATAATTTAGAGAACAAATTATAGATTAGCCCAATTTTTTTAAATTGAATTTTCTCTCCATTACAACGTTCCATGTGACACAGCTGATGACAATGGCCAAAAGGGATTAAGTGGATCAAAATCCAATTGATACAAATGGGTCCATTTTCGAGTATAATGGGATCCAATAAATTAAGTCTGGATCTCTGCTTCCCTCCATCTGTTCGATCGTGTGTTTGAACAGTCTATTTCTCAATTTCGACAGATCGAGTCTCGATGGAGCCATCATTGGATATCTAAATATATCCTAATATAATTCAACCAATCCGACATCACTTGTTATTTAAAACAAAAACATAAAAAAAAACCTATTCAGGTAATTTTTTTAAAAAAAACATTGAATTTCGAAGTTGATTTTCAAAAACCGAGATTTCTACCTCTGGAATGGAGTTTGCTATTATTATATTAAGTACAATTTAAACTAAAATCATGGACAGAGTCGAGTGACGTGTAAATGAACCGACGTAACAATAGTGAACAACTAAAAGACTAAATTGGACGGCCAAGATCTAAATTAGGATGGTCAAACGCATTGACACGATTTTCCTACTCTCTTAGTATGAATTGCCAATTGGATAACTAAACAAGTTTCCTTCCTCGCCATCCCCCTTACCTTATAAATTCCGCTGCCCGGCCATTACAACACACCGACACTATCTCTCTCTCTCTCCTCCTTAGAACTTGTTCTTTCTTCAATGGCAGGTGGTGGTGTTGTCGTCTCCGGAGGTCCGGAGAAGAAGTACCCGGGGAAGATGACGTATTATGTCTTCTTCACTTGTGTTATTGCAGCGACGGGTGGTTTGATCTTTGGATATGATATTGGAATTTCAGGTAAACATGTTGTTGAGTTTTTTCTCTCTGATAGTTTTTTTTAAGATCTCTGTTTGTTTGATTTTATTTATGATTTGATATTTATGTTTATGGCAGGTGGAGTGACGTCTATGGATCCCTTTCTCTCCAAGTTCTTTCCGTCTGTGTATCAGAAGATGAAGGAGGATACGGAGACAAACCAGTACTGTAAATTTGACAGTGTTCCATTAACGCTATTCACGTCGTCATTATACCTTGCAGCACTGGTTTCGTCCTTCTTTGCATCATGGATGACTAGAAAGTTTGGAAGGAAAATGTCAATGTTGGTGGGTGGAGCCATATTTTTAGTCGGTGCTGGGCTGAACGGCGGTGCTGCAAATCTAGAGATGCTCATTATCGGTAGGATCTTGCTCGGCTTTGGAGTTGGGTTTGCTAATCAGGTATTTTTTTTGGAATGATGGGTTAGTAAAAAAAAAAAAAAAATTTGGAATCAAACGTTTTCATCCCTTTCAAATCCGCAAAATCCCCAAGTTTTCGGCTTTTTCTTTCAAAGGATTCATTTTAGAGTCCCATTGGTGAGGAGTAGATGAAAAGAGCAGTGCCCTTTATTAATTAGCCAAGTGTTTATAGGACAGATCTTGATTAGGAGTAAACGAAAAGCGAAATTTATGGAGGATTAAATGGGGCCTGTCTTTAATGCCAAAGTAAGAGTGTAACCTTTCCTTCTCGAAATAAGATTAAAATTCGAACAGGAAAAAGGTAGTCATTTAGCCATCTAACTTTTCTGTTATAAGGCACCATTTTTTGAAATTTAAGGTGAAATTATCATTTTACTCTTCTAATGTGCTTTCGTGCGATTAAAAGATTTTTCACAATCGAAAGGGTAAAATGGTAATTTTAACCTAAATTTCGAAAAAGAGTATCTCTTATCAGAAAAGTCAGGTGTCTAAATCGCCACTCTAAAAAAAAAATATACTTGTTCCTTAACTTTCGAATTTCATGTCAGCAAGATTTCTGGGATATCCAAATAATTTAATTATGGATGAGATATATAGTTGAATGTATTAAATAAGTGATCATATGAAATTGATTTTATAAAAAAAAAAATTGTAATTGAGATATATAGTTGTACTTGTTTCTTAACCTAAATTGTAATTTTTTATTTTTTTTTGCGTTAATGTGTTCTTTGATTTCTTTTTAGATATAATGAATGATTAAAAGATTAAAAGTAAGAATATTGTCGACAAACACTGATTTGAATGAGATGAAAATTGCAGTCAGTGCCAGTGTACCTATCGGAGATGGCCCCGGCCCAACATCGTGGATCTCTCAACATGTTCTTCCAGCAGATGATCACCATCGGAATCCTTGCCGCCAATCTCATTAACTACGGCACCGATAAGATTAAAGGTGGTTGGGGTTGGCGGGTGAGCTTGGGCCTAGCTGCAGTCCCGGCAGCGATCATCACCGTCGGCTCCCTTTTCCTCCCCGACACTCCCAACTCGATCATAGAGCGCCATCCGAACAATCCTGAGAAGGCCAAGAACATGCTTCGCTGGATCCGTGGAACTGAAGACATAGACGAGGAATATCGTGACTTGGCTGCAGCCAGCGAAGCGTCGAACAAAGTGGAACATCCATGGAGGAACATACTGATGAGGAAGTACAGGCCTCAGCTGGTGATGGCCATCTCCATCCCCTTCTTCCAGCAGCTCACCGGCATTAACGTCATTATGTTCTACGCTCCCGTGCTGTTCAAGACGATTGGCTTCGGTAACAATGCATCTTTGGCCTCAGCTGTCATCACTGGCGTCGTCAATGTGGTTGCCACCTTAGTCTCCATTTTTTCCGTTGATAAGGTCGGCAGAAGGGCTCTTTTCCTTGTGGGTGGAATTCAGATGCTTCTTTCCCAGGTATTTAATTTTCAAATTGACTTAAGAATTAAAAATAGACCAGTCACACAACCTTTCACTGGTCATCCAGATCACGTGGTCCAGGTTATAAAATATTACTTGAGTTGCCTCGAGTTGAGTCAGATCAGATTTAATAAATTTTGACATGGATAAGACTTGAGTTTATAAAACTCGATCTTTCTTGTTCAGCCCTAGTATTTAAAATTTGGTAAAGTAAAATGAGAAGAATTTTTTATTTCTTGTGAACACGAGATAGATAGGAATACTAATCCAAAGTTTAAAGATACACATTATCATTCTTGTATAATCCAAATTCTAAGCTTGCATGGTCTTACTTTATGGTCGCAGATTGTGGTTGGGTCACTCATCGCCGCCAAGTTGGAACGGAAGGTGTGGCGAGTATGCCAAAGGCATTTGCGGACGTGCTGGTGGCCTTCATCTGCATCTATGTGGCCGGATTTGCATGGTCATGGGGCCCTCTCGGCTGGCTAGTCCCCAGTGAGATATTCCCACTTGAAATCCGATCGGCAGGCCAGAGTATCAATGTTTCAGTCAACATGTTGTTCACCTTCATCATTGCTCAGGCCTTCCTCTCCATGCTTTGCCACATGAAGTTTGGTCTCTTCTACTTCTTTGCCGGCTGGGTGGTGATCATGACTGCTTTCATTGCATTGATGCTGCCGGAAACGAAGAACGTGCCAATTGACGAGGTTGTCCTCGTTTGGAAAAATCATTGGTTCTGGCGAAAGTTCATCTCCGACGATGACATCCCTAAGAAGCAGACACATGTTTGATATCGCTGGACAGAGAATGAAGAAGAAAACAAATAGCGGATTATGATTTACTCTTTTTTTTTTTTTTTTCAATTTATTTAATTACTCATTTTGTTTGTAAATGTTTCCATGAATTAATGATTTTCATCTATCTCACTAAATCTGTTTAATGTGCTCGATTATTCTTGTCAAATCTTTTTTTTTTTTAAATTTACTGTGTGGGAAACCACGGGATACTCAACTTAAAATCTCCACGTGTGAGCCGACTACCCATAGGACACACCAAGTTTAGGCCATGGAAGTTCGAACGCACAATCTCCCGCTTCCTGAGGCAGGAGGCAACCAGTTGAACTACACCCTTATTAGATTGTCCACATTAGAAACTACAAAGAAAAATCATGAATAGTGTAAAATCCTGATTAGTAAGACCCATGACTTTTATATATTTGAATTTTTTTTTTAATAATGGGTAAGAATTCAATCAAAGAGAAAGTCCAGAGATATGTATAAAGAAATGAACAAAATCTTACAGCCTAGACCAGGCAATTGTGGCCAAACAAAAAGGGGCCCAAAAATAAGCCCCACAGAGGCCAAGACAAAAAAATAGAGGACCCAAGGGATCCCACCAATTATATTGACACTTCAGAAAAAATTCTGAGGTCTACAACATTTACACGATTTATTAGGTGGTTAATCAAAATATCATCAAAACAAACCATCTTTGGGCTATCAGGACCAAAGAGTTTGAGGATAGCCCTGATAGCACAAACATGGCCATGAGTGGCTCAGTTTCGAACTTTCGAATTGTTGATCAGCGAAACCAATTCCTCTCGAAGATACAGATAACTGAAAGAGTGCCCTGGTTGTGGAGAGATAGCAGAATTTTCTGAGCAAAGGTCAAGATTGTTGATGTCGAAAATTAATTTCTAAAGTTTTGAATCTTTCTTGATTAAATGATAGAGTCACTTTAATTGTATATAAACCCATGTAGACATTAATACCAAACGGTTGGACTATGACCCATCATCACGTCTGAAGTTGGTGGGCCAGGGCCTGGCAATTGTTGTAGTGTTGAACCTTGGTTTTAACTTTTACGGCCTTTCCAACGATGGACCGCAACATTCATTTCACCTAAGTTCTTGGGTTTTATGGGAATCGTATTTTGGATCCCAATCTAGTCGTCCATTTCATGGATAGTAGACCCCACTTCAAGTACGGGTCCTAGTAGATCCAAGTGGGTCCTAGTAGTTCCACCCTCAGTCTCAAATTTTTCACTGGCAATTTCTTTTCTAGATTACCATAGATGTCACTTTCTGGTTTTTCTATGTAATTGTTGATGTTATCCGAATGGCTTTTTTTTTTTTTAAATAATAAGTGATGCCGGATTTGTTGGATCCAATTAGGATATATTTAGATATCCAATGATGGCTCCATCGAGACTCGATCTGTCATCAAACCGATGGAGGGAAGCAGAGACCTAGGCTTAATTTATTGGATCCGATTATACTCGAAAATGGACCCATTTGTATCAATTCGATTTTGACCTACTTAATCCCTTTTGGCCATTGTCATCAGCTGTGTCACATGGAACGTAGTTATGGAGAGAAAATTCAATTTTTAAAAATTGGGTTAATCTATAATTTATTCTCTAAATTATTTTAAATATTATTATGAAATATTTATTATTTTTAGTTAGTCACATTTTGTGTTTAAATGGAGAGAAGTGGAAAGACTTTTTTTGTGTTCTTAGGAAGGGTTTACTTAGTATTAAGTTAGAATAGTGATGATGGCAAAATATACACCCGCACAACAAAGATGATGTTT
Organism: Chimonanthus praecox; assembly: GCA_022113865.1. Lineage (NCBI taxonomy): Eukaryota > Viridiplantae > Streptophyta > Magnoliopsida > Laurales > Calycanthaceae > Chimonanthus > Chimonanthus praecox. The sequence goes on along the minus strand of CM039087.1, from coordinate 66,721,287 downwards.
TACTTAGTTTTATCATGACAACTCGTAGTCGTATTGTATCACAATGTCTTCGTAGGAAGCCCAGCCTGAGAGAGGAGAGATTTTTTAAGAGAGATTGGCACATATTTTAAGACTGATATTTCTTTCTCTCACAATGTCTCTTTCGGTCGATACGAGATATATCGGCTGAGATTTATATCCCTGAGTCCACCTTCATCACACTCGGGCTTTCAAAGCCCATACACCCAAGTCCATCTACTGTCCATGAAGAAGACTCCTCAAAGTAGATTAGTAGAGGAAGGGTTGAAAATTTGGTCGAGATTTTTCCTCTCTCTTCAATTTTTTTTTAAAAAAAATCTTGGTGGCTTTTTTTTTTGAAAAAAATCATTTAAAAATAAAAAGGCTGTTTTTTTTTTTTTTTTTAAAAAAATATAGTATGGGCCTAAATAGGAAAGAGCAGAATTAGGGCATTAATATAGATCAATGAAAAGGTTAGTCACAACTGAGGCATACTCAAATATATCTAACTAAAATTGGCACCAGGATGTGTCTTCCTTGTCATCATCTGCTTTAACCATGTTAATCTAACCAGTTGGTCACTCCAACGATCAACAATATCTCTATCAGGCATCATCTGCTTTAACCATGTTAATCTAACCAGTTGGTCACTCCAACGATCAACAATATCTCTAACAGGCATCATCTGCTTTAACCATGTTAATCTAACCAGTTGGTCACTCCAACGATCAACAATATCTCTAACAGGCATCATCTGCTTTAACCATGTTAATCTAACCTGCCTTCCTTGTCGAGCATTGGTTTTTACCTCAACAACTTATTTTCAGCAAGCCATAAAGAAACTATAAATGAAATAATTATTTGAAATCAAATAAAGCATCATGCAACTGCATGTAGAAAACTGAATACATCTAAGTTCAAAGTAGCACCTGGTTACAAGCAATTAAGCACGAGGGTTGCAACTATAATGGAGCATGAAGCGCATTGTTGAAAGTCAAGTAGATAGATTAATGGAACAGAGAAACATGTTGAGATGGATATGTAGTAACAACGAAAGATAGGTTTAGAGATAAGTGCATTAGAGGAAACCTTAAGGTTGCATCTACTGCCTATTTGTTTAATCGGTGCCCTATAAATAGTGTGAGGAATATGACACCTCAAGAAGTATGGAATGGCTATAAACCAACTGTGCCAAACCTAAAGATCTTTGGGTGTGTTGCAAATGCTTAAGTCCTAGAAGCCAAAAGGAAGAAGTTGAATGATCGTGGTGAAAAATGCATCCTCACCAGATACAACGAGGTGTTTAAAGCATACAAACTCTACAATCCACTTACCAACAAAGTAGTGGTGAGTAGAAATGTGGTCTTCAATGTAGAAGAAACATGGAGATGGAATGAAAAAAATGGTGTCCAAGAAAATCAACTTGAGATAGAAGAGTAAGATGCAAGTCTTCAAAATCATCAAGAAATTAAGAGAGATACTTGGAATGAAGTTGTTTTTGATTTGAAGGGGAGTGTTGGAAGTGCAAACCTTTGTGTTTATTATTTTAGTTTAAAGGGGAGTTACCAACCATTGAGGGAGAGTTACCAACAACCATTGAATTTCCAAAGAGTCTTTTTATGAATATTTTATGATATGAGTTTCTTTTTCAAATGGTTGTGTCTTTTCATATGTTTAGTCCAAGTCTATATAAAGTGAAGTTGTGTAGTCTATTTCATATATTCCAATGAAATGAAATTCTAGCAACAAAAAAATCTAGATTGTTTGTGTAGTGTTTAGCCATCTTCAAGTTCCTAAATATTTTCTTTAGGCTTTGTAAAACCAAGAGTGTGTGGGCACCGATTAGGAGAAGATAATCTCAGCCGTCCTGTCCGCCAATCGCTTTGCCGTTCCCACCTCTCAGGTCGCCCTTCTTTTCCCTGCTACTATTTTTAGATTTTACGGTCGATCTTGGTCATCTATTTTCATCTTCAGCGTAACGAAATTCATTTTTCAATTCATATTTTAACAAAATTTTGAATATCTTTTTTTATATATATATATTCAAACTCATCAACGATTTCTTATTGGATGTTATTTTGTTTTTATATTAAATAATGTGTATTGTTTTAATTCTATTTTTGTTATGTATTATGTCTACTCGACCTTCTCATGAAGAGCACCCTTTTTAGAGAGGATGATCATCTCTAGTTTTAAATAATCGAAGGCACAAGAATTTATAAAATCAGATTCTTAAAGTATAAAATTACAAACAAGAATGGTAAAATGAATTTAAATTTTATTTTAACTATAATTTTTATTATTTTTTAACATTTTCAACGTATCACCTACTTAAAAAAAAAAAAATGGCAAGAGTTTGAACAAGTAATGTGGATCTAACTAGGTAATGTAGTATGTGGTGCATAATTTCTCAGGTCAGGTTTTGCAGCCCTACTTATATGATATAAGAGGCTCGTGGATTGTTTCTCGTATTCTTGGGTTTAGTTTCTCCTATAATATAAGATGAAAATACCTATGTTATCTAAAAAAGAAGTTAGAACATGCTCATAGCAGGATGATCTGTTTAAGGTTAAAGTTCAAATATATTGATTTAAGAGTTAAGATTATTAAAAGTTTGATTGGACTAATTGAAAATAAATATGTGGAGCTAAAAACGAAAAAGATTTTGGTGTCATGCTAGTTCGTTTAAAATCTTAACACTTGATTTTTAATGAGTTCTATGAATTTAAAATTTAATAATTTTCATGAGATCTATTTACTTGTAATTATGGGTCAAAATATCTTTTTCGAATGATATTGGTCGATATCTTAGATAATCGGATTAGAAAAAATAAAAATAAAAGCTCAATCGATATTTGAAAAAAAAAGGAGGAAAGGAAAAGATATTTTAAAATACTGAGACTTCTACCTCTGGAATGGAGTCTGCTATTATTATATTAATTACAATTTAAACTAAAATCATGGACCATATGTTGAAATGGAACAAAGAAATCTACAATTACATAGAAAAAACAGAAAGTGACATCTATGGTAATCTAGAAAAGAAATTGCGAGTGAAAAATTTGAGAGTGAGGGTGGAACTACTAGGACCCACTTGGATCTACTAGGACCCGTACTTGAAGTGGGGTCTACTATCCATGAAATGGACCATTAGATTGGGATCCAAAATACGATTCCCATAAAGCCCAAGACATGTTGCGGTCCATCAGAAGTGATGATGGGTCATAGTCGAACCGTTTGGTATTAATGTCTGCGTGGGTATATATACGATTAAAGTGACTATCATTTAATCAAGAAAGATCCAAAACTTTAGAAATTAATTTTCAAATATATCAAAGTCATGGGTTTTACTAATCAGGATTTTACACCATTCATGGTTTTTCTTGCAGTTTCTAATGTGGACAATCTAATAAGAATGAAGTTCAACTGGTTGCGTTCAGCTTTAGAAAGTGAGAGGCTGTGCGTTCGAACCTCTATGGCCTAAATTTGGTGTGTTTTAGGAGTAGTGGAATCACCCATAGAGATTTTAACTAAAAAAAAGATTTGACTAAGAATAATCGAACACATTGAACAGATTTAGTGAGATAGATGAAAGTCATTAATAATTCATGATAACAGTTACAAACAAAATGAGTAATTAATAAATTGAAAAAAAAAAAAAGAGTAAATCATAATCCGCTATTTGTTTTCTTCTTCTTCTTCATTCTCTGTCCAGCCATATCAAACATGTGCCTGCTTCTTAGGGATGTCATCGTCGGAGATGAACTCTCGCCAGAACCAATGATTTTTCCAAACGAGGACAACCTCGTCAATTGGCACGTTCTTCGTTTCCGGCAGCATCAATGCAATGAAAGCAGTCATGATCACCACCCAGCCGGCAAAGAAGTAGAAGAGACCAAACTTCATGTGGCAAAGCATGGAGAGGAAGGCCTGAGCAATGATGAAGGTGAACAACATGTTGACTGAAACATTGATACTCTGGCCTGCCGATCGGATTTCAAGTGGGAATATCTCACTGGGGACTAGCCAGCCGAGAGGGCCCCATGACCATGCAAATCCGGCCACATAGATGCAGATGAAGGCCACCAGCACGTCCGCAAATGCCTTTGGCATACTCGCCACACCTTCCGTTCCAAACTTGGCGGCGATGAGTGACCCAACCACAATCTGCGAGCATAAAGTAAGACCATGCAAGCTTAGAATTTGGATAATACAAGAATGATAATGTCCATCCTTAAACTTTGGATTAGTATTCCTATCTATCTCGTGTTCACGAGAAATAAAAAATTCTTCTCATTTTACTTTAACAAATTGTAAATACTAGGGCTGAAAACAGGGCCCGCCCTAGATTTCAGGGTCTCTAGGTGAGTTTTTAAGATGGGGCCTTTATATACTCATAAAAAATAAAATCATATAATTTTTTTTTACAATGTGTGAAACTAAATAAAATATCATAATTAAATTTATAACAAAGTATTATTTTAAAATTTATTCTTATTTTGAGATGCAAAATTAGTAATTAAATTACTATATTTAAGTTTTTTTAACATTTATTTTTCAATAGATAATATAGCTAATTTATTCAATATTTCTTGTGACGTTGTAGACCGAAGATAAGATTTTATCAGTTTTAACTTTAAAAAACTTATTTCTGCATAGGTAACTGTAATCGGTATAATCAATATTATTTTATAAGCAATTCATGCATTTGGAAAAGAACAATTCATTCTTTTTATATAATTTGGCAATTCATTCTTTTGGTACTGCATCTTTTATCATATGGAGTGTGACACTACTATAAATTCTCATTTGAAACGAAGATATTATTATTATTTTAATTTTTCATTTTTTTGTATTTTTAAAAAAATTAAAAATTAAAAATTATCTTAATTATAATGATTTATACTTGTATATTAGTTCTAATAAAATCAACATTGATCAAATGAATAAAGTTATATTTTTTCATCTCTTCAAATTTTAAAAGCTTTAAATTATTTTTAATTCAAAATTATCAACTCAATATAGATTTCTCTTTCTCTTTATTTAGATGATAGATATATTTTAAAAGAGTCTTTATTAATTAAAAGTATTTTATTATTATTATTATTATTAAACTCAATAAAATGAGAATTATAATAATTATTATTATGATTGTTATTATCATTATTTTAATTTTTTAAGAAACCTACGCTTTAAATTGAATAAAAAAATTATCAATATATAAATTTAAAAAATTACTATTATTAACACAGTCGGGATTTGATCCCAGGCCTGCATCAATAAAGGGTGAATTCTGACCAACCAGACAAGAATGTATGTGTTTTAAATTATACATTATTAACTATTTAACATATAGTAAATGAGCTTATAGACTTGGGGGCCCTTTTTATTTGGGGGCCCTAGGTGACCGCCTACTTCGCCTGCTGAAAAAGAAATGTCGAGTTTTAATAAATTCAAGTCAAGCTATATCAAAATTTATTAAATCTGATCCGACTCAACTTAAGTAATATTTTATAACTTGATCCACCTAGATCTGAATGACCAGTGAAAGGCTGTGTGACTGGTCTATTTTTAATACTTTAAGTCAATTTGAAAATTAAATACCTGGGAAAGAAGCATCTGAATTCCACCCACAAGGAAAAGAGCCCTTCTGCCGACCTTATCAACCGAAAAAATGGAGACTAAGGTGGCAACCACATTGACGACGCCAGTGATGACAGCTGAGGCCAAAGATGCATTGTTACCGAAGCCAATCGTCTTGAACAGCACGGGAGCGTAGAACATAATGACGTTAATGCCGGTGAGTTGCTGGAAGAAGGGGATGGAGATGGCCATCACCAGCTGAGGCCTGTACTTCCTCATCAGTATGTTCCTCCATGGATGTTCCACTTGTTCGACGCTTCGCTGGCTTCAGCCAAGTCACGATATCCTCGTCTATGTCTTCAGTTCCACGGATCCAGCGAAGCATGTTCTTGGCTTCTCAGGATTGTTCGGATGGCGCTATGATCGAGTTGGGAGTGTCGGGGAGGAAAAGGGAGCCGACGGTGATGATCGCTGCCGGGACTGCAGCTAGGCCCAAGCTCACCCGCCAACCCCAACCACCTTTAATCTTATCGGTGCCGTAGTTAATGAGATTGGCGGCAAGGATTCCGATGGTGATCATCTGCTGGAAGAACATGTTGAGAGATCCACGATATTGGGCCGGGGCCATCTCCGATAGGTACACTGGCACTGACTGCAATTTTCATCTAATTCAAATCAGTGTTTGTCGACAATATTCTTACTTTTAATCTTTTAATCATTCATTATATCTAAAAAGAAAATCAACGAACACATTAACGCTAAAAAAAAAAAAAATTAAAATTTAGGTTAAGAAACAAGTACCACTATATATCTCAATTACAATTTTTTTTTTTTATAAAATCAATTTTCATATGATCACTTATTTAATACATTCAACTATATATCTCATCCATAATTAAATTATTTGGATATCCCAGAAATCTTGCTGACATGAAATTCGAAAGTTAAGGAACAAGTATATATATTTTTAGGTTGGTCATTTTAGACACCAGACTTTTTTTATAGGAGATACTATTTTTCTAAATTTAAGTTGAAATTACTATTTTGCCCTTCTGATTATGAAAAATCTTTCATTGCACGAAAGGACATCGAAAGGGCAAAATGATAATTTCATTTTAAATTTCGAAAAATGATACCTTCTAACAGAAAAAATTAGATGACTAAAATGACTACTCTTTTTCTATTCGAATTTCAATCTTATTTGGAAAATGAAAGGTTACCCTCTTACATTGGCATTAAAGACAGGCCCCAACTAATCCTCCATAAATTTCGCTTTTCGTTTAATCCTAATCGATATCTGTCCTATAAGCACTTGGCTTATTAATAAAGGGCACTGCTCTTTTCATCTACCCCTCACCAATGGGACTCTAAATTGAATCCTTTGAAAGAAAAAGTCGAAAACTTGGGGATTTTGCCAGTTGGATTTGAAAGGGATGACAACGTTTGATTCCAATTTTTTTTTTTTGAAATACTAACCCATCATTCAAAAAAAATACCTGATTAGCAAACCCAACTCCAAAGCCGAGCAAGATCCTACCGACAATGAGCATCTCTAGATTTGCAGCACCGCCGTTCAGCCCAGCACCGACTAAAAATATGGCTCCACCCACCAACATTGACATTTTCCTTCCAAACTTTCTAGTCATCCATGATGCAAAGAAGGACGAAACCAGTGCTGCAAGGTATAACGACGACGTGAATAGCGTTAATGGAACACTGTCAAATTTACAGTACTGGTTTGTCTCCGTATCCTCCTTCATCTTCTGATACACAGACGGAAAGAACTTGGAGAGAAAGGGATCCATAGACGTCACTCCACCTGCCATAATCATAAATAAAATCAAACAAACAAACAAACAGAGATCTTAAGAAAAACCCATCAGAGAGAAAAAAACTCAACAACATGTTTACCTGAAATTCCAATATCATATCCAAAGATCAAACCACCCGTCGCTGCAATAACGCAAGTGAAGAAGACATGATAAGTCATCTTCCCCGGGTACTTCTTCTCCGGACCTCCGGAGACGACAACACCACCACCTGCCATTGAAGAAAGAACAAGTTCTAAGGAAGAGAAAGAGAGAGAGATAGTGTTGCTGTGTTGTAATGGCCCGGCAGCGGAATTTATAAGGTAAGAGGGATGGCGAGGAAGGAAACTTGTTTAGTTATCCAATTGGCAATTCATATTAAGAGAGTAGGAAAATCGTGTCAATGCCTTTGACCATCCTAATTTAGATCTTGGCCGTCCAATTTAGTCTTTTAGTTGTTCACTATTGTTACGTCGGTTCATTTACACGTCACTAGACTCTGTCCAAAGTTTATCCGATTAGAAAATTTTCAACTCTTTCCAACTCCATCTTTCATTTATTGAAAATTAGTTGATATTTAATTTTATATTAAATAACGTAAAATTTTATCCCGATTTTTACGTCGAACAATTAAGCCCACATTAAGAACTTAGGCCCACTTATCATGAATATAATGAGCTACGAATTATGAACCTAAACACTATCTTTGAAAATTTGTTAAAAGTTTGGATTCATTGAATCATAATTTAAATTGACGAAATTGAAGCATTTATGTACATACTTTTCTTGATTTTCGACTTTGAGTAATAGCCTAAATTTTTTGTTATTTTAATAAATATTGAGGTTCCATTTAATTTACTACATTTTATTGGAGCCAAAATCCAACGTGTTTTTTTTAAAAAAAAAAAAAAAACTTTGCTCCATTTCAACATATGGTCCATGATTTTAGTATAAATTGTACTTAATATAATAATAGCAGACTCCATTCCAGGAATAAAAATCTCGGTTTTATAGAATATCTTTTTCTCTTCAGCTTTTTTTTTTTCAAATATCGATTGAATTTTTATTTTTATTTTTTTCTAATCTAATATCTGAAATATCGGCCGATATATTTGACTCATGATTACAAGTAAATAGATCTGATGAAAATTATTAAATAATAAATTCATAGAACTCATTAAAAAACAGGTGTTATGATTTTAAAGGAATTAACATAACATCAAATTCTTTTTCACTTTTAGCTCCTCATATTTATTTCCAATTAGTCCAATCAAACTTTATCAATATGTTCGAACTTTAACCTTAAAAAGACCGACTTGATATGAGCATGTTCTAACATTTTTTTTAGATAATATATGTATTTTCATCTTACATTAGAGGAGAAATGAATCCCACAAATATACAAAACAATCCACAAACTTTTTTATATCAGATAAACTTAAGAGAAGTCAAATCTAATATCTATAGTCTAATTCTAAAAACATGGACCAACCGAACTACTCTTACCCGTTAGGCTGAAATTGAAATATTAATTAAAATACTTATTTATAATACAAAATGAAACATCTTTGATAGTAGTGGGGGTCCACACATTGTTGAACTTCAACCTTACCTCACATACCCTAAGTAACGTTTTAAACATTCATACGTTGTGGTCATACTTATCTAACGATTTGTTTTCTATACCCGTTTTTAAGGAAAGTGAGTGTCGGTGGCTCCTTAAAAGAAACTGTTGAGCATTTCGATATTAATTTCTTGATAAGGTTTTGCCTCAAAGCCAGCTGCCAGTGTGTCCAGAAGCAAAGATTTCTGTCGCTTGATATTTTTTAATATATAAATAATATAATTATTTTATTTTTTATTAAAAGTATATCTAATTTTGATTTTTTTTGGGCGTTAATTATTTTGAAAATATAATTGGCAAAAGTGAGCTTCATAAGATTGTCTTAATTAAAAATTTAATTTTTAAAACTGAAATAATTTTTTTAATTATAAATATTTTTCTAAAGATAAAAGATGATTACATTTGTACATTACCCTCCATATTCTCTATTCTCGTGATGGATAAAATCAAATAACAAGACTGTGTATTTTAATTACTATGCACGTTATACTGTACATTAATTTTATAAATCCTTAAACCACGGGTCCAAATATCGGCCGATACGCATCGTATCTGTCGATATCTCGCCATATCATATCGGTCGACATCGGCCGATAATGATATATCGGTCGATACCGAATTTTACATCCCTGCCTTAAACACTTGTGTATTAGACTAATTCCTACTATTTATCTAATATGTTAGTGGTACATGTAATTTATGAAAGAGATTGAAAATGAGATAAATGGTATTAGATTTCTTTCAAATATGCATATAAATAAATTGATTAAGTCATATTTTTTTGTTAATGCTGGGTTAGTATGTCATTCAAAAAAATCTGAAGGAAAAAATACAAAGAAGCCCATAGCCCCGGCGAGGAAAAGCAGCCGGCAAGTGTGATCCAAAGAATAAAGGATATATATATATATATATATTTTTTTTTTTTTTACATGTGGAAAACTACGGGAAACCCAACGGAAAACTCTATGGGTGATATCCACTACCCTTAGGGCACACAAGGTGAGACCATGGGACTCGAACTTGACACCTCCTACTTCCTGAAGTGGGAGATCACCAGTTGAAATACATCCATATGAACTATAAAGCAAAATTTAAAGATAAAAAAAAATAAAGTAAGTAAAATTTTAAAAACTTAAAAAAATGTCTTGATCAATTTAATTATAATAAATTTTTATTAATAATACATTGAAGAAAGATCATTAAATTCCGGATAAATGAATCATTTATTACCTAACTTATTGCCTACTTGGCCTATTGACTAATTTGTCTTTTGAACATAGGAAAAGTGTGAAAGAAGTGAAGACATTGACAGCTTATTCTCTGCTGGGGAACAGTGTGGAGTAGCATGTTAGTGAAGAATACATTTATTTTTTGTTTGCTGCAATATGTTGGGATGACTGGATATGGATAATGTATCTGTAACATCCACGTCATGTGGGCCCAGTTGTTTCAACATTCCCAACCATGGCTTGAAAGTGGGCCCATTGTAGAAAGACCATTTACCCTCTCCTCTACATCTGATGAAGAAGCTGTAATTCAAAGCAAACTAATCAAATCTTGGTGTCATGAAAAACTTACTACATCTGATATTTGTTGCACCTAACCCACTTTAACACTTGTTCCAATTAAATAGGCATCTTAGCAGAAATTTTCACCACCTTTACAAATTTTGGGTACACGTTTTCATGATGGTTCAAATCCATGGCTACACCTTTATTTATCGAAACAAATAACGTTTCCGGGAAATTATCGATGATTGTTAGTATCAGGATATTTTTAAATTATTAGTAGAAAAATCTCACTGAAATTATAATATTTAAAAATAATAAAAATAGCATAAATAATTTTTTTAGTAAAATGAAAATGGTAATAAGAAATTTACCAAGATATTATCACGATATTACCATTTATCATGTTTTTAACGAGTTAATTGTATTTTACCAATAAAAATATGGTAAATTTAAAAATACCACGACAATGCCTTTATTCACAATTGTGAGGTTAAAAGGGTTGTAATTTATGAATGAGATTATGAACCTGACATTGTTATCAACTTATCATTTTGGTTTTGTACACGTTTGTGTTGGGGCCAATATAGTCAATTGGATGGACTAGTTGACTTTTGGAGCTTTGGGTGAGGTCGTCTTGCTGTAAGGGTGACTTCAAAATCACAATTTAATGCTGATTGGAATTAATTAATAAAATCTATAAGACACTTAATGACACTTTTAAAAAGGAAATTATTTTCCATAACACATGGATTGAGTTGGCGACGTTTCAACGGTTGAGGAGACCAAGTGACCTTTGATTTTTCATATAAAATGAATTTAGACTCTTGATTAGTATACCACGAGATTTGTGGATGGTTTTATATATCTATAAGATTAGTCTTACTTTTAATGTGAGATAGAAAGAATCTAAAGAATATGAAACAATTTATAAGATGGTTAGAATCTTCTTATGTGAATATTCTCAAATTGTTAGATTTTTATAGAGAAATTTTAAAAAAGTCATAAAATAAATACTTAATATTTAAAATTTTAAAAATATTAATATGTAAACATATATAAATTTAAGATGTATAGTAATCTTAGTGTTATCATAAGAATATTGCATTGAAAATGTCATGGTATTCTAAATTTTTGATGACGTTGAAATTTGAAAACATCAAAAAACTGACTCAAACGAAGGATATCCATCTATCAACCAGGGATCATCTAATGAATAGGTTGGCTGGAGACTTTTTGTCATTTTTGGTAATATAAGATATTTTTCTTTTATTTTCTTAAGGAATCCATTTTTTATAGGGTAGTAACTCGGGTTGGGCGGGCCGGGTTTCTTAAAATCCAATCCAACCCGACTTGATATACATGGAATCTGACCCGACCCGACCCAAATTCTAACCTGAACTCTGACCCGACCCGCATTATAAACCTATTTTAGCCGAGTTAGGTCAGATCAGGTTAATTTGTAAAATTCTCAACGCAGCTCGACCCAAATTTCATGCTAGTTTTTATCTTCTCTACCCGACCCGACCCCTTGGCCCAAAAGTCTCGACCCGACCCACATGATTTCTCGGGTCAGGCCATGCATCTCGAGCCAAAACCCCACCCAAGTTGCAGCCCTAATTTTTTATAAAAGGAAACATGAAAATTTTAATAATAAAAAATAAAGACAATTTCTTTGCTTGACAAGACAACATATAATCCATTTTTTGTGAAAATAATAAAAAGGATGAGTTTTCACCGGAGCTTATTGTATAAATCAGATAACATTATCCAAAAATATTTCAGAACTGGACAATCTAACGAACTGTCTTCGAGGCATTTTTAATTCAACCGAGTTCAATCACGGTCAAAGTCGGTGAAAGCCGGTCAAATAGTAATATAATATAAATATTAAATATAACATTAAATAAGATAGATTTTACCAATAACATTAATATAAATATTAAAAATAATATTTAAATTTCTGAGAGATATATCAAAACGGTGAAAGATATGTGATAGAAATGGTAATAAACATTTATATTTCAACTTTACACATTTTTTACTATTAATTTTTTATTTTTTCAAGAGGATAAGTTTAAAAAAAAATTCAAATTTTGTAAGCTGCAATTCACGGTTCACGGTTTCTGGTTCAAAATCGCAGAAAATCGCGGTTCTAAGTTCTAACTGATTTTATTCGATTTTGACCCAGAACCGGTTTTTGGTTATAACCGAACCGCAGTCACCGCGGTTCTGGTTGAACTGCCGGTTCGACCGCGGTTCGGTACGGTTCTGATAAGATTGGAATTTACTTTTCTCAAAGAATTTGGCAAACCTCTGGATTGAGGAACCACTTCGATATTTAGATTAAGGACCTCTAGATCCTTTTAACAACCGGATCTATATTGGGATAGTCTTTGAGCAATAGGGTTGGCAGCTCAACAATGGATTATGATTGTTTTAACAATTGAACCTATACCTGACATAGCAGCAGGTTCGGACAAGGTTTTTAATGGGTTTTTCTCTCTCTTTAAACCCAAATTAGTATTTTCCAATTCTTTGAACAGGATGATCAACATGAATATAATCGTAAATTACATCCTTTGACATATTTCGTTCAATTCAAGCCACTCCTTGATTACTCATGCATTAATTCCTAATTCCTGATTCTGAACTAGAATCGCATCTCAACGACATTTACATTCATAGAGAAACATGCGATCATTGAATTGAATTGCTCTGCAAATGCACAAGTTAAACTGCCATTGATAAAAATCAAGATTAAACAAAACCCAAAGAAATAAAGTTTTTAAATACAAAAAATTCTTGGACACTCGGTTTAAAAAATTCACACAAAAAAGACCCTTGAACACCATCAAGCACAAGTTTGTACCAGTTTCAAACCTGTGATATCTGTGGAGAAGTTGGTCCTGGATGCAACCTCCCCATTCCAATTCCCTTCACATGGCAACGTAGTTACAGAAGAGATGAGGGAAGATGCCGGCAATGAACTACACAAACCCAAATACGTTATGAAATTATAAAAGGGTCAAATTGCTATGGGCAAGCTTCTCTGGCTCCCGAGTTGCTGCTTTATCTCCCATGAAGCTGCCTCCTGTGCCTCCTCTGGGAGGACAAATGGCAAGGAGATCTCCCTGATCATCAGGTCCCCACAAAATGGGCATTCACTGGCTATGGCATCATCCAACTGCGACCGGATCTGTCAATCAATCATGTGATGTCTGTTAGAACAACTTCTGTCATGAGTCCGTGTAACAAGCGATGATGAACAATACAGTCATTCATTCCAACGTAACAGAGGAAATAAAAAATATTGATGTCACGTAAGTTGGATAGTTTGCAAAGATTTCTCACTTTTCAAACACAAGTAAAACTCATGTTTAAGCTGTCAATGATATTAACATGGTGGTCCTATTTTGCATTGCCATGTGTCCTCCCAGAGGGACACTCTAAACCTAACTCTTCAATTGGTTAATAAATAGACAGTGATTAAGGAAAGCAAGCATTTACATTCTAAAGCAAAAAGCCAAACATTCAATTCTTAACTATTTAATTCGCATGAGCAAGCAACCATTAGGCTCATTGTAGCAAATGGTTGGATCACTTCAACAAGGTCCCTTCTACAAACAAAAGATTGGGAACTAACCAAAACCCCATTCTAAGAAAACCCCTAATAAAGAAAAAAAAAAAAAACCAATACCTCTAGATGCTAATCAGGTCTTGAGTATGCTTCTATGAATTCAACACATAAAGCAACTATCCAAACCATACATTCATGGGTCTCAACGCAAACCAAGCTTGGAAAAATCCAAGAGCCAAGATGATCATGTTCAACTGCTTTACATGTGTCGCACCTAACTACTGATGCGTGTGAATGGTAAACCATCATGCCATGTGTCAAAAATGAGTGCAACATGACAGAATTCAAAATTGCAGATGGATTGCCTAGGGTGCTGCAGTCAGGTTAGATGAATCCCATTGCAAATGGGTTCATACCACATACCTTATCAGCATGGGTCATGCTGGTAATGGAATCATCCTCTGCGACACCATTTGAATCTTTTGTGGTTCTGCTTCCAATTAAACTAAGCTGCTTCTGTAGGTCCAGTATATATTCTGCCTACAATCATCATATAACATAGATCAATAAAACAATCATCTTGAGAAGAAAATTCTAGTAGATTAAATGCAAACATTTACTATGCAAAAGAAACATTGAATACAACCTTAAAATATCATTCATCCATTACCCACAGTGCCTGTTGGTTATCCGGTCATTCAACACATGAGATAATAGACAAACTTTTATTTGTAGGATTTTAAGTTTTTCCACTAAATTGTCTGATTTATTTAAGTAGAGAATTTTTATCATTAGAATTTATAAGATAATAGATGGTTTTGCACCAAGGTGGAGGAGAACCTCATTTTTGTTGCTTCTCTCTCGTGTAGCTCACACCTGGTCCATTTCCCCCTTTTTTAAGAACATATAAAAAAATTAACCATACCGATTGAAAGTAGGCTTAATGAGTACAAATGGACCAAATTTCAGCCCCAAATCCAATTTTTAGACACTTGATCTTAATGCCCAAAATCACCAGATGTCCTTGAAAAAAATACAAAGATATCTGGTGATCGATCAATAGCTATTTGGTCCACTTGTAGCTTATTAAATCCACTTTTGATCCCACCTTCAAGTTTTATTTTGAGCACTCCTAGGTGGGGTGTGCCTAAACCCACATGGATGTGTGTGTTCAAATGTTCTTGGATTGTATATGGTGCCTTTAAAAAATAATTTTAATGAGAAGTCATATTTTTTTTAGCACTAAAAAATTCAACAGGGAAATTTATTAGGTTAGATCATAGGTTGTAAAACTCAAATTGATATCAAATTTGGTATGGGACAATCCATAGGTTAGGTGGGTTTGACAGGGGCTGGGGTCTGTTGGCTCCAATATGGGCCTCACATAGTACTGGTGCTCAAATAACAACTTGATTAGAAGTACTCATGTGATCATTGTATTATATTCAGAAATGGTGATTGGCTTATTTGTATTGCTAATGTATTTCATCCACTGCACCAGGAAAGCATTCATTCACAGCTGAGTCATCATAGGCCATGGAAACTATGCAGGCTCAATAACAAGTTCCACATGAAAATCTGTAATAGCAGAAATGGCCATTGCAGGAGCTTTCCCAACACTCTTTTAAGTTCACAAATACAGTATTCCATGTAAAATATAAGGGCATTTCAATGATCTTCTGGAAATTCCTCTTTTTAGTTGGTCTTAGATGAAGTGCCAATACCAACTAAAAAGAGGCACATATATGCTAAGTAACCTAGTTTCACATATGCCAGCCTCCAAGAAGGAAGCAGGGAAAGTTGGAAATTCATAGAACACCTGACACATTGATACTTCCTTGCTGACATAATGGTATCAAAGTAATGAATTGCTATATAGATTTTAGTCTAAAATTGCATTTTTAAACATGTTTTGCAATGGGAAAGGTGTTTACATGAATATAAAATATATAAATACATTACACCCATAAAATATGAGAACAAAGATCAATTAAGGTCTATAATAAACCAATCATCCATAAACAGTATATTTCATACTAATAAGTAATTAACACTAGCAAAGTGATTGGCAAAACTACTTACTTGAGTTCTATTTGTACACCTTGTAACATGAGCAATCAAACACTCTGAATGGAAAGCATGACCACATGGAAAGACATAAAATGGTGCCATTGGTCCAACAGAAGTATAACCTCTTGCCATCCGGCGTGCACCTCCTGCAGTTAAAATTTTCCGCCTGCAACCCTGAGAAAATCAAACAGTGCAGAGCACTCAGTACGATATAGGTGGAAGAATATAAGTATAGCTTGTCAACTCTCATCGTGCAGTAAAAAAGAATGTCTAGTGCAATAACGAATAAACTCACAAACTACAAGATATAGCTGCACTTTGCAGACTTTTCAACTACAATGAAATAAATGTCTTTCAAGTCAATTCTTCACAATAATTTATTAAATCTCAGAGCTCAAGTCATTTTCCCATGATTAAAAGATCACATTAATCAAAGAAGACCACACTCCTAACAAGTCAATTGGTGGCGTAAGTAATCACTAAAAGTACTAAATCTGAAGAAATAATGAAAAATATTGTGAAACCAGTACCCCACATTCTTCATCACGATCAATAACAGCATATCTTTGAGCAAGGGCACTAATATCATTTCTGATATTGTCTGCACCACGAGTTGCATCATTCATCTCCTGTTTCAACTGCTCAATTTGCTTGTTATAGTCTTCCAATGATGAACAGATTGCTTCCTGAAAAGGATGGGACAATTAGAGCCCACAACCATGGTACAAGCGAAAAACTTTGCATTAATGATGAGAAACTGCCACTTGAGAGGGAGGTTGAAATGAGAGAAATAACTTCAACAGGTACAATTAAAGCATTAACAACAGTCTTCTTTCAAAGGAGAAAAGAAAGGCATTAACAACAGTGCATATAATTTGGGAAAAGCATGAAAGAAAACAATTGCTGTGAATTTGCATGAGCAAATAATGAAGAGAGTTCTCCATCTTGTTGCAAACTTGAACCAATTTGAAAGCAGCAAAATGCAAGTTTCCTGCATGTTGCGATACTAATGAGCTTTGAAAAGGAACCAAACCAACAATTGAACTCCCAATATTAGCATATAAAGAAAAATTCAACAAATATTTCAACAAGTTGCACAGTCAAATTTATAATTTGTACTGTGAGAACTGTAAAACTATAGCTGAGATGAATCAAAGAGTTATGTCAAAAGAATGACATGACAATTATAGTTTCCCAGCAATGGAATTTTTTTTTGCTCAAAACAGATAGAATAAAGAATACATATACTGTAACCCCAAAAGAGATGAAGCCTCCTCCATCTTCTCTTCTGGCAGAAAGAATTGTAAAAATGACAAGAAAAGACAATGACTAACACCAT
Organism: Chimonanthus praecox; assembly: GCA_022113865.1. Taxonomy (NCBI): domain Eukaryota; kingdom Viridiplantae; phylum Streptophyta; class Magnoliopsida; order Laurales; family Calycanthaceae; genus Chimonanthus; species Chimonanthus praecox. The sequence goes on along the minus strand of CM039087.1, from coordinate 66,703,778 downwards.
GAAGATATAAGACTCTTTGAGTAAGTGAGATTGGTTGAACCACCCTGCTGGTATCATATGAGATTTGAAAAAACAAAATTCCCAAGAATTTTTCAGGAGAAACAATTGCAAGGCTTGATCATTCAATATACTTATAAAGCCTGAGAGTGGGTGACTTGGACACAGTTCTTATAGAGTATGTAATTATCTAAAGAGCATAAAAAAAGATCCAAGTAATCAAGTCCCTGATCAAACTGCTTTGATGTGTTTGACTTGTTTCCAACCGATATTAATATGGTTGATAAGTTTCATATGATAAAAACAATGAGTGAGCTCAGAATATTTCAGTCAGTACCTGATTTGAGTCCAAATATGCCATTGAAATGATCAACTCATTGTACTAGAACTTGGTTGAAACCCTTAAAAGAATCTGTAATGAATTTTTGTTTTATTCGTCCTTTTTTCTTTTATTAAGGGGAAAAAAGGGGTGGAGGGTGTTTGGGTTTGGGGAATGTGATTGAACCCCCAATCTTCTCCTTTCTTCCCACCATGTCATTATGCCTTTTTTTGGGAGCAATCACACATAAGTAATAATATTATTAAGAACAATAATGCAAGATAAGAGGCATATACCTGAAGATAAAACAAAAACAAAAACAAAATAAAACAAACCACACCCCCAGTACAAGTCCAGCCCCAAAACACTAGAAAAATTTCAAAATAGCTAGTTCTCTATCCACCTTCATTTTTGCCAAGAAGCCCGCTACTCCATTTACCGATCTCCTCTCATGCTTGAAGGAAACATCCAAGGTCACGCACAAAGCCCAGATCTCCCTAACAACTGGTAATAATTTCCACGAAGGGTTCCTTTTTCCACTAGTCCACTTAATTGCATCGACTGAATCCCCTTCCACAAATAATTTCCCCTGTTCGAAGTTTAGCCATAGGACCAAGGCTTTTTTCGACCCCCAAAAGCTCAGCCTCATTAGTCTATGAACCCAACTGATTCTGAGAAGAATAAGGAGATCTCACCCTCTGCACTATGAAGAACTCTGTTAATCCCGACTAGGCTCAGTTTACCTTTTGCTGCTCCACCTACATTAAAGTTGAAGCCCCGAAGGGGGTGGAGACCACTGAACCTTCCTCACCTCCTTCCTAACAGCTCTACCAATACACCCCTCCCAAGACTTATAGAAGTCAAAGATAGCGAAATCCTTGAACTCCTTACCAGGAGAAAGCCCCACACATAAAGTCCACTTCACGCATTCATAGATCTCCTAAAGCTCACTAACCTTATTTTAAAAAATTCTCAAATTTCTTTCTTTGCACAAAGTCCACAGGATAACTGTTGGAATTGTATCCCAAATCCAATTGCAAGATTTAAGTGGAAAGGAATGGTAAAAAGTTTTTAAATCACTCTTTGGTGGATAAGTGTATCATTTTGTTTTTACAGTTTTTTTGTTTCACCTTTTTATCTTGTGACACGGCATGCATCTTAGGTGTTGGCCACCCCTTTTTTCCTTGTATATTTTCTCATTAATGAAAGTATACTGTTTTTTCTTCATTAAAAAAAGAATGGGAAAAAAGTAAGGAATATAGAAGGGTTTCAAAAATACAATATAGTGAGAAGGATTGTGATGAAAGACATGGCTGAAGCTCAGTACAAAGTGTACTACTGTATACGAGATTGGGAACAGAGGAGGGGGAAATGGGTATTTTATAAGCTTGCTAGGACAAGAGAAGTTGGCATTAAGATCAAAATAAAAAAGACTTAATAAAGGATAGTTGAGAAATATAAAGACCCATAAGGTCAAAGCTTTTCTGAAGGCTGAAATATTCTTGATTCTTTGGATATCTCAAATGCTATAGTGGAAGGCAATTCCAGGAGAGCAATAACTTGGTTTTCCTCTTCTGTTCTTTCTTGGAGGTTGTCTCACCTGATCGTTGAAGTTAGAGACATTATCTCCTCTAGAGGGTTGGAGGTGTAGAAGATTCATAATCAACCAAGGAAGAGGGAGATCTTCTAGAGCAGTCAGAGATGCCTTAAAGTCTTCTTGTTCATTTCCTTAAATCAGAAGCTCCTCTGTATTGTCTATTTTTTCTTAATCTAATCCTTTCAATTTTCAATACACACGGATGCACACAAGCACATCATTAAAAAGGAAATTGTCTATCGAGTAAGGACGAGTTAAGCTCATGTCGAAGAACACATCATATTGAACCAATCTGCATCAAAAAACCTTAGCATTGGCTAGCTGAGATTTAAATCCATGGTCATCAATTTCGTTATGAAATTTCACTTTACCTACAAGAATGTTTCAGTATTTAGATCATCTTGGAAAGCCACAAAAAAACTCTGAATAAAAAACTTAAAAAAAATAATAATAGTAAAAAGGCTAAATTAACCTTTAGAAAAGTTGTATTACATCATACTACAATGCAGTTCTATAATATGTTTAAGTGCCAACCTCCATGTTAGTCATAAGAGTTGAAAGAGAAAACTAAACAATGATATGTGAACGTTTTCAGCTTCCTCATTCAATTGGAGGTGTAAAACACTTTCTTAACATGGCGTTGATTGAATCTATGAAGTTCAATGGCACTCTATGGTTGGTAGCACACCAACAATTACAGTGTGGAGGGTCAGCAACAATTGTTAGTCAATTGGCTGATACTGGATGCCTTATTGGGCCACAGCATGCGGTGTATTCAGATTGGACTCTTCTCCCTGCTGGCCAATGAAGGTGAACATTGACGGCAGCAGTGTGAGACCAATCTCAGAAGGCAGGATATGGTGGGGTGAATCAAAATTCAAAGGGAGAAGAATTAACCTCCTTGTTCAGGCCTTCATCTGTCATGCCAATGAGGACAAACTTTTCGTCAAGTGGCAGGTATCAAGGAGCTAGAAAAGATAGAAGCCAGAGAAACATCTTTGAAAGGGATTCCCTTGTAGTCAACTAATGGGCCGAAGGAAGTCGTGGTTATTGGAGATGGACAAGATCGAGGAAATCAGGAGCATAATTCAGCTCATGTTCTGCAGATTCCACACATTCTAGATCTGCAAATGGGATGGAGGACCTTGCTAAGGAAGGTTCAAGAGAGAGAGTGTAAGGCTTTTCTGTAATGTAATCCTGTTCAGTTTTGTAGGAGGGCTTGTCTGTTTCTTGTGGCTGCTAGCTACTGTGGTAATGCCTCAGGGTGATTTGTGGGTTGTATTATTTTTTCTAAACAATATTAAAATCGTTCATATTTTTCCTACCACCACCACCACCACTACTGCTACTTTGTGTTCTATTCAAAATTCAATTTTGGAATGGAATAGACAACTATGATCTCTCTCTCTCTCTCTCTCTCTCTCTCTCTCTCGCCGGTGGATCATTGCTGTGTTTTTATGAATATCAGTTTAGAATATTTGATCAAATACCAATAAAGCTGAACAAGCATGCAAGATAACATGTTCATATATCAGTCTCAAGGTAACATGTTCACTTGGGCCTTTTTCCCCACCCTCCAATTACTTGCTTTTTTGGGGTTTTCTTTAGTACGTTTTATTAAATTGCACAGACTTGGCCTATGTTATGATTAAGTATGATGACCCAGTACCAATTGTGAATAAGCCACTGACTGAACCCAGGATTATCCATGCAAAGGAACAAATATCTCAAGTTACATCTCTCCCTTATTTTTGGATCGATCCAGTAACACCCGATTTTTACTCAACATCTGAGGCAATACCAAGGTATCAAAATAAATGATCTCAAACTAAATTTAACACCTAGAAAGCAAAACATGAAACTGTTTTTTTAAATATAGTTCTTAAGCGGCCTAAGTGGGAAGGAATTAAGGGTAAAATCAGAGAAGTTATTCTATAATCTCTAATGCAGTGGGATTAGGCATATGTAGGAATAAGAGTGTCTCCTTTAGAGCATGAATGTTCGCAAGAAGCAACACCCAGAATGATGCATTGTCATGCCATCAACAGACACAGTAAAAACAGTAAGAATGAAAAAGCAAGCTCAGTGTGGTAGAATATTCGCAAACTCAGTGCATAGAATATTACTTTGAAATCATCAATAAGGGTAAAATCTGGAAAGAAAGGTAAAATATCCTCAATCTTTAATAGACCATCAGTTTCCTTCAGGAATGCAATTGCTTTCCGTATGTTTTCCCTTTTAGTTCCCTTCTCTTGCTCAATTACATGCTTTGCAACCATAAGCCACAGCTTTTTTCCTCATATCCTCATCATCTTCAACCTTATCTGCCTCTGCCATGGCAAGCTCTGGATCCACCTGATGCATCAAATTGCAAATGCGAGTTTATGTAATCTCCCCAAGAAGATTTTAAAATACTTGACAGACAAGCATGCAATGTATAAAATAACAGTGGCTACTGCAACAAAAGAATTGAAGAACCTTGATGTTGTTAAACACAAATGTTTCAAGTTACAAAGATGATGATTCATAAGATACCCACAGCCCCACGTAAAATAATGATTCAATTGTATGTGAACATAAAGATTCAATATCCTGGTACAAATGCAACTGCATTGAAGGTATATAAATAACTTTTATTCTTAATACCAACAAAACAATTTCTGTTGTCACTTTTCAATTTCCATATGTGAATGTGCACCCAACCCCCAACCCATCCTTTTCACAAAAAGGGTCTTTCATTTCATGCTTTCACTAAATACTGTGACTGTACCACTTCAACCACTAGATTCACTAGAACCATCGTGCAAAACTGCAACCTCTGCCATCATCTCATCCATCAATGCAACTAGCAAGTTATAAAACCACCAAAGAAGATATCTGACTCCAAATCATCAGTAGAAAACATATATCCTCAAAAAGAAGAAAAGGTAAAAAAGGGAAGAAGAAAGAAAAAGATAACCTTGCTTTGAATCACATATCACATTAGTTAGGAGAAGTTCCTAATGAGGGTAGAGTTACTCTACTGAGCATCTGAGTGTGAACACTCCCATTTTCAAGCTTAAGCCCCACAAGCCAATTACTATTACTACTATTACTACTATTACTACTACTACTAACTACTAATATTATTATTATTATTATTTTAACCTCAGTTCATTATCCATTTAACATAAGCAAAACCTGCTTATTCTAACTTGACTTGAGCTACATCCTGAAACAAATCCACATAGTAGAGACCAAGGATACATCAACTTTTCAAAACCAAGTATCCCCCTAGTCATCTTTAAATTCTACAACATTTCTTTTGTTGGGGCAAGATGAGTTCAAGACAACACAGAATCCAATCTCTCCTTTGTAGCCCTATGGTGCATGAAGGTCCTAATCTTGGGCTTAGTAGAGTGAAGAAAGCACACGCACACGCACACACACACGCACGTGTGCGCACACACACACACACGCACACACGCACACACACACACACACACTTCCTAGTGATGTTAATTGTTCATTCAAACCAGATCCAATCAGCCCAAGAAGAACACGGGTAGTAAAATCCAGATACATTAGATTGAAATTTTCCTCTCTTCTACCACCCCCCCCCCCCCCCCCCCCCCCCTCTTAGGTGGGAGAATGTATAAAATGGATCATGAAGACTTTCAAAAAATAAAATATAAAATATAAACCTCAAAGTTTAGAATGGTACATATGATACAAGTTTTGCCATACACCAAGATTCCAATCCATACATCACTATGCTCATTCAAATGGATAGTTGAAATCAGTAATGGGGCCCACAAGATTTCTCTAACCCTGAGAATCTTGCTCCAGTACCAAGCTGAAATTTCTATGAATAGATTTTAGGGCTTTTGATAAAGAGGATCAAAAGGAAGTAGAAAAGAAAGTTAAGAAAAATAGAAGATGTTGGGAAAAGCTAATCATGTTACTTATTGACTAAAAGCAACTTGCTAAAAAGCAATAAAGAATTAGGAGGCTCAGCTTTTCAAAACTGCCTTTATTCTGACATGATAAGATTTTCGCCTCATTTCTATCTTAAGAAAGAAAAAAATCCTATCCTATACTCTTCATTTTGACTTCTTCTTTTTTTCCAGTCCAAGCATCTTGCACATGTTTCAAAACATTCATTTTTCATCAAGTAAAAAGACTGCACCAAGACTCTCTTGAAGAACAAGAATTTCCCCCTTTCAAAAAAAGGAACCTCTTGAACATGTAGGACCTACAACATATAAGATTTTCAAAACTGCCTTTATTCTGAGATGATAAGATTTTCGCCTCTCATTTCTATCTTAAGAAAGAAAAAAATCCTATCCTATACTCTTCATTTTGACTTCTTTTTTTTTTCCAGTCCAAGCATCTTGCACATGTTTCAAAACATTCATTTTTCATCAAGTAAAAAGACTGCACCAAGACTCTCTTGAAGAACAAGAATTTCCCCCTTTCAAAAAAAGGAACCTCTTGAACATGTAGGACCTACAACATATCTTCAAGAAATGGCATTTTTAGTGCATCTCAGGCCTTATTATTTTACTTAGAGGTTATCCCATTCGGCTGAAACAAGAAATCTCTCCAATCCACTCATAGCCACCCTGCTTTGTCTGTTAGATCATGTAAATTTGCCACCCATTAAAGGATAATCGAATAGATCATTACTCCCAATGAAGGTATAGAAAACCTCCATACACCTTGTAAACCTTCCACCACCTCTCTTTTCCGATGGAAATCTCACGCATTAAAGTCTCCTCCAATGCACCATGTGTCCGACCCTCAATTCTTAATGTCCTCCAATTGTGACCAAAAACAATCCCTTTCACTTTCTAAGTTTGGTCCATAGACATTTGTAAAACAAACAACTATCCCTTCTCCCAATTATCAACTCTTAACTGAAATTGAATGATTATCCACATGTCTGTCAATAATGCTAACTACCATTGGATCCCATCTCAATTCCACCCCAAATCTCCCTTAAAATAGTATTGGAAAAATCTTCCCTTTTTTTATTCCTGAATTAGTAGAACATCAATCCGATGTTTCCTAATAATTTTTAAATCATCCCCCTTTCCTCCCCGAGTCTGAGACCCCTAATGTTCCATGTTAAGATCTTCATTGGCCGTCTGTATCTTCGCCCAATACTCATTATCTTACAAAACATCATTTAAACAAAGAGCACTAAGATAAAATAAAACCTAAGAATTCTATCAATGACCAGTGTACCATGGGTTCTACTTGCATTTATAAACTTAGTGTGTCCTTGTTACCAACACAATTATCAGCACAGTGTAGCAACTCAAGACATCAATTAAAATTGATCTCACTTTCCTAGTATCATGGCTAGAGTCACACCTTGACTTTGGCAATAGCCAAGAAAAGGAGAAGTTGTAATGATTTTTATAAAAATAATTGATTTGCAAAGTTTGTCTAGCGATGACTGATCTAATTGCAATGACCTACTTAAGCTACTAGGAGACTATTTACCTACTCAAAATTCTTGAAAAAAATGTCTTGTTTGATAGTTGTTTGTTAAAACCCATATTTTGAATTTTGTATCTCAACCTGTAAGAGGAAGCAAGACAATAGTGGATGAATAGTAAGAAACTACTCCCAGATTTCATTGCTGTGTACATACGATACATACATTTAGGTTGTAAGAAAGTTTCATGTACAATAAGATGATAATTTAGTTTTAGATATCCAATAAACAAAGAAAGAAAACACTCACAAATATTTAATAATGACTAATGGTAACTAAAGAGCATTTTAATGAGCACACGATCCACAAAAGCTGCTTCAGAAACAAGATGGAAAAACAAAGAATGACTCCAACTCAATAGATTGAACACATATCAGAAATTGTAGATGTGGAATGACCTGTAATGCAAGAGCCACAGCTTCTTCATGCATGGACATCATACTGTAAATGTGGACACATGCACGCATCCTTTTCTCCTTTAGGCACAGGCGTAATGCATATTTGGGATCATAGAAGAACTCAGGGCCACTTGTTCGCCCTTTCCCAAACTTGCATTGCAGGAAACGCAAAAGTGCACTATCATCCTCCTGATTATTGCCACTCAAAACAAGCTCCATAAAATTCTCATAAGCATTAAGATAGTGATGATTAATGATATAAACACACATGAAGTAACCCAAGGTACAACAATTTAAACATGACTTTTCTAGAAGTGCAGTTCCTGATAAACAATGGTATCATTGGCACTGTGCTGATCATTCAGCATGGTGAAAAAACATTCCAATGAGCATTTTTTGGTAAACATACAAGTTTCCAATAAATACTAAATAAGTGTGACAAAATGTACATACATGTGCAACAAAGAGGAGTGAAGATCTGATGAAGTGGCTGATGTAACTTATTAAATGGAACAATTGTGCAGTTTCTATATGGACTCGTTTTATTCTGCTATGCGGTGCCTCTTGGGTTTCAGAAGGGCATTAAGAAAAAAGGACAGAGGACTGGGAAGGGAGTCCTATCAAGGTAGAGGAAGACTGCACCAGCAGAAATCACATGATCAACTTGGAAATAATGCAATTACAGGATTATTGACAGGAAGGTGAGCTCGTCACAAGAAGTGTTGGTGACTGGAAAAGGTTGTAGGGTATTTCTATTGATGACTTATGCAAGGATTAAAGAGTCTCTTTAGAAGATGAAGGACAAAGCAGAAGAGAAAAGAGAAATAGAGAAAATCCAAGAAGGATGGCTTAGGTTCAACATCGATGGACAGCAAGAGGAAAACCAAGACCAGTTGGGACAGGAGAAAGATGATCCTGCAGGATGAAAATAATCTAAACAGCAGAGCTTTTAGCCATTAAGGAAGCATTATAGAACTCTAATGCATGTTTCCAAAAAAGGATTATAACTGAGGTAAGACTCATCAAATGCTTGACATGGGCAATAAGGACCAGTAAATCATGGAGATTGGCGTCAAACTTAAGAGAATTAAGGATCTAACAAGGACGGTGAACTTTTCCTTTACCCATGTCAGGCAAGTCTACAAATGGTATGGACAGATCTCTTGGCTAAACAAGAAGGAGATAAAATTAGTTTGTTCATGGGGTTTTCTTTAGATTGAGACAAGAAAGAACACAATATATAAAGGTTATTGAGTGATGGTCTTGGAATCTTCTGCATAAGGGAATAATATTGACCTCTTATGTTATATCAGTATATCCCATTTACACCCATACATTTTCCTTTGATGAAACTTTCATCTTTTTTTTTTTTTGGAAAATGAATGAAACTTCTATCATAGAGAGAGAAAAAAAAGGAAGAAAAGATTAGTTGGCAAGGTAATAGTAAAAGAGAGATGTATTTTAGATGAATGAGTAGATCAACATTACAAGATGAATTAAAACACAACATGGAGGATATCGTTTTTTACTAGGGGTAGAAGAACTCAAAAGCATACCCAATATAGATTGAATTAGTGGCTTCGATGATGATGATGATGACAAGTAAATTGATAAAGAAATGAATACAGTAAGACATACCTGTTTTGCATACAACGAAAGAAGCAAGTTGTGAACACCAGGATCCTCATTTTGTAAACGATGCACACAATATTCCAAATATTTGATTACTTCATGCGTTTCATTCCTGCATTCCAAGAATGATTTAGTATCCAAACAAATATGGAAACAAATGTGAAGAATTAAACATAAGAATACATGAATGTGTCAAGGGAAAAAATTCTGCATCAACCAATTTTATGTGCCTAGAAAGATGAGTGAATTTTGTATCACAAATAGTTTCTCAGATGCAGCTCAAATAAGTCAACCAGTGAATGCAACCCAATCAAGTATGTCAAACCAAACTGGGTTTTCAAAGCACTAAGAATCATCACATTCTTTATACAAATGCATTACGAGAGCCTTGTCCATATGGTATCACATAGGGAAGGGAATTGATTGTGGAAGAGGACTCTACAAATGCAATAAAGTGGGTGTCTGGGCTCAAAAGGCCCATTGGAAATTGATCACAATAGTGAGGGAAATCAATGTGTTCTGTTCAGGAAGAGAGGTCTCCTTCCATCGCAATTCGAAGATTGGCAAACAGGGTGGCTGATTTTTTTGCAAAAAATGGGGTGGATTCTAATATGGCTGGAGTGTTCACATTTGATAGATCTCAAGCGGACTACTATTGTTGTGTTTCAAAGGAGTGTTTGATGTATTCATAGGAGTTTTGTGATATGATGGACCTTTTTTCTTTTTGGCATCTCATGGGTCTATACCTTTTAGACCCAATGGTACCATTTCATGTACAATACTTCTTTTTAATATAATTTATCTGTCACCGCTCAAAAAAAAAAAACTAGGGTGTGCTCCGAAGTTTTACTTTTCCACTCTACCCCATTGACATCCATGTTCTCCATCACCCACATCTACCACATCTTGGCTAAAACATCATATCAAAGCCTTTTTGCCTTCTCTTTTTTTTAATGGGAACTTCATTAAAAGGCACAAGGTGCGCCACTCACAAGAGAAAGGAAGGACTCCCCAAAAACATAAACAGAGAAACCTCCCAGAAATGAAAAACAAACCAAAAACAAATACAATAAAACAAACCAATACACTCCTTCCAAGCTCTAGAATGTTTGAGATAGAGAAATTCTAGAATTTGGTAAAGGTTGAAATTGCACACTTTGCTTTAATACTGGCACTGGTCTCTAAAGGATGTATTTTTGCCATTATTAATATGAAGAATGACTATGACTAATTTAGAATTTGTGAAAATATTACTGACTACATTTTACATTGACACAATATATATTTTTCCTATAATAAATATGTGACTGAAGTACAGAACCCATTTTTTGTTTCTTTTTTCTGTACTTCCTAATGCATTTAGCATCTTAAGTGGGTATTCATATTTTACTTGGTTGACATTTTAGTGTAGTTATATGTCCATATCATAATTCTGCAGGGTTTATGCCCCAAATAGCAGTCTGACATACACCTCCAGGTAACACAGGGAAGCACTCAGGTGGTTTACAAGCCAGCAACATCCAAGCTGTTAACCCAGCTATTTGTAAGTCACAGAAGAGAAAACATTGAAGCTTCACCCAAAAAAGAAATAAAATAAATAAATGAAACTGTATCAGCTATATTAAGAAGGATCCCATGACCATTGACAGGATCATAACTGAATATGGAACATTTAGCTGAATATGTGGGAGAATAGACCAAGCAGTTCCTCATCCCTTAGCAAGACTTAAGCAATGTACATCCCATCATATAAGCAATGTAGGCATTCATTACTTTGCATGAGGTTCACTTGAATAGCCCATCATCGCAGGAATCAATCGCCTTGGATTCAGGTTGCTTCTAGTCATCCATGACTCAACAGTCTCATATGCATCAAGCATTATAAGATCCGGGGCAAATTTGTACTGCATAACAAAACCTACCTTTAGTTTTATAAGTAGATGCACTAGGAAAAAAAAAAGTGAATTAGTAATCCTAAGGGCACATTTGTTTACTTTCTCATGAGAAAAAGAAATCATAGATTTCATAGGAAAAGTTTTCCTTAAAAGTAGTGGTGAGAAACCTTTTCCTATGAAATATTATTTTTTCTTCTACATGTTTATACACCTAAACATGGTGATGAGAAATTACTAGTAAAATACAAAGCAAACTACACCCATTGAATCCATTCATCATCAAAATATAGAGCAAATAAGCCTTACCAATACCCTAAAAAGTGTATGAACCCCACAAATATGTTTCAAAATGAACTTCAAATCTATTCAAATCACTAGAAAATACCAAAAAGAAAAAAAAATTCCCCACTAGGATCTAACTTATTCTCATTACCAAATTTAGAGGTAAGAGGTTCCACCAAACATCAAAGAAACTATCAGGTCACATCAAGTTTGGATCAGGTCAATGACCTTATTCTTTTTTCTCTCTCTAACAATTTTGAATACAGACAAATTAGGTTGACCCATTTATTGAGTTGAAATTCTATTTCTCTAAGTTGATTTGGGTCCAGTTGTCTCACGAATTGGATCGGGTAATATTACAGGTTGTTTGCATCACGTCAAAAGAGAATCAAATTTGGGTTAGGTTGGATTATGGGATTTGATTTGGTCAGATCAAATAGAATCTGGGTTGGGTCAAATCAGATCTGGATTGGGTCGGTTCTGGGTTGTTTGGGTTCTAGTTGGGTACGGATAGGTTCTTACTGGGTCAATTGACAGGTAGGGTGGAAGGAGAAGGGATATGCTTCAAATTCGCCAATTTCACACCTTTTCATATGGCAATGAGGTGAGAAAAGAAATGTGTGAAAAGGAAGCTTCTTTCCTCACATGCGAAAATTGGTTTCCTATGAAAACACTTGCCACCAAACATGCAGTAAGAAATGGTTTTCATAGGTAAACTGGTGAACAAATGTACCCTAAAAGAGAGCAAAAAAAGGACTTGAAATCAATAAACGGTATTTGTACCTGCAAATCAATAGGAACAGCAGGCTTTTGAAGCACTTCTAGAGCTTTCTTTGATTCACCTTGCTAAATCAAATAAAGAAGTAATTAGTGGAAAAAATGATGCAATGAATTTCTTTACTTTCAGTATACAACAGTAAGTTTGCCCCATTTCAAATCTAAGTGTATTATTCAAATAACAGAAGTAAACAAATAAGAGTATCTATTAAAAAAAAATTAATGTACCAGTCCCTTTCCATGAATTGACCATGCATAATAATTTTGTTTCTAACTAGACTTAAAAATATAATAAACACTTTACAACTAAGGGATATTAATATTAGTGCAACCAATGCTTCCTTTATGCATCTGTAATGGCCCAGGTCAACAAAATGGTAGTGAGAATGAGGGGATAATAATAAATAGTATGAATCTTACGATTCTACGATTTTCGATTCACGATTCACACCCCTAGATCAATTTTCGATACGATTCAAGTTTGACAACATTGGGTAAAATTGGGGGTTTTGGCTATTTGAGCCTTGGATGGTCCAATTCAAGAGTTTTGGACGATTAGTGCCTAATTGCCCTAAATTCCAGACTCGATAAACCCGAGTTGAATGAGAAAACCCATTGGAAACCCAAATTGGGGAATGCCACACTTTGAGCATTGGGAATATTTGTAAAATTCCATTCTCACAAGTAGGGTTGCAACTCGGGTCGGGCAGGCCGGGTTTTAATAAACCCAACCCTAACCCGACTCTCACTACATTGAACCCAACCCGACTTGACCCGAATCAAAAACCCGATTTACTAAACCCAACCCGACCCGAGATTGTAATACCCTTAACCCAACCCGACCCGACCCTTAACCCGACAAAACCCGACCCGAGTTGCAGCCCATTCATATCTAAGAGGTTTTGGGAGAAATGGAATTTTACCAAACTAAGACTGAAAAAAAATACTAACAAGAAAATGAAAATTAAAAGAATTTGAAAAACAAAGTAAACATGGATTTTCGCGAGAAATGGTGGGAAAATTTACAAATAATCGAAGATAAATTCTGAAAATTGAAAGTTAAAGTGGGTACCTCGTTAGAGGAGGGCGGATCTGCGACGTGGCGATCGCCGGAAGGGAAGAAGGCCATGGAATCTCGGTGGGTCTTACCTTAAGCCACGTGTCCAGTCGCAGAGAGGTCGCTCGGTGGTCTGCGAGGGCGGAGGTGGTGCAGCGAGCGACGTAGGCTGCCTGCGGAGGAGGGGAAGAGAGGTGGGTAGATTCAGGAGACTCAAACCCTTTTTCTCTCTCCAGTCTCTCTCCTTTCTTTTCATCTTTTCCTCAAACGACGTTTTTCCCTTTTCCTCCATGGAACTCAGCTAGGGTTTGGGACTTAAGGTAGCTTTTATATTTATATTAAGTCATGTTGAGTCGGGTCGGGTCAGGTCGGGTCTTTTCGGGTCGGGTTTTCTCGGGTCGAGTCGGGTTGAAATTTAAAAGCCTCAACCCAACCCGACCCGAATTTCAGTCGGGTTTTTCTTTTCTCAACCCGACCCGACCCTACAACCCGACTATTGTAACCCAACCCGCATGATTTCTCGGGTCGGGTCATGCAGGTCGGGCCAAAACCCGACCCGAGTTGCAGCCCTACTCACAAGGTGTTAGATAATATGTTTGAGTAAATGTTGATTTGTGCACATTCCAATGCATAGTTGGGTAAGGTTATGGTTTGACCTCCCTATGCTTATGTGTGATTGATGTGAATATATTGTATCAAATACATATGTATGAGTTTCCCAAGTTCCCTATGATTAGATGTTTACTATAAATGAGAATTCATGGATTTCGTGATGTGTTGAAGTATGAAAGAATATATGATAAATCAAGATTACCCAAGATGTGAAATGTAGGGCCTTGATAACTTCCCATACTTGTGTATGGTTATGAGTAATATATGCATCAAATGAATTCTATGATTGTGATTGGAATTCTTAGATGGGTAATTCATATAATAGCATGTGTTGTCGCTTGGATTTTGTGATAATATGTACATCACTAGAAAGTACCTATGTTAATAATAGTTGTTGTGGATCAACCTAACCATGTGTAGAATGAATTTTCATGATTTGAAGAGGAACTTGATGAAGGGTAGGGCTGCAACTCGGGTCAAGCGGGTCGGGTTTCTTAAAACCCAACCCGACCCAACCCGAAATCTCAACCCGAATCTCATAACCCGACCCGACCAGAATTCTAACCCGAATCAACCCGAATTCTAACCCGACCCGCATTTTGAATCTATTTTAGACTAGTTTTAGCCGGGTCAGGTCAGGTTGTATCGGGTCGGGTCAGGTTAACTTATAAAATCCTCAACCCGACCCAACCCGAATTTCATGCGGGATTTTATCTTCTCAGCCCAACCCAACCCGCTAACCCAAAATTCTAGACCTGATCCGCATGATTTATCGGGTCGGGTCATGCGGGTCGGGCCAAAACCCGACCCAAGTTGCAGCCCTAATGAAAGGTTAGACTAAGTGAAATGAGTTAGTTAAGGTCAAGTATCTTATAACCCAAGGGGGTTAACTTGTGCTACAATGGGGATGGGCTAGCATGATTGAGAATGGATGAATGCAATGAAAATGCTAAGAAAGCCTTATTTGATTTCCCCAAAGTAAAAGTATGATTACTCTCCAATGCCAACCCAAATATGAAAATATTGAACTACGGTTGATCTAATCCACTATGTGGTACGTAGGCAGCTAAGAGCTTTGTGCCTCCACTCGATCAAAAGATACATTGTGTCTCATCCATTTATATTAAGGGTGATAGATAATTTGAGTTAATTGTTGGAGACCCTTGTGAAGGGTTGAGATGAATTATTGATGAATTTAATTGGGTTAATGTTGTGAAAAAGGGAGTGATTGGACTTAGGATGATAAACTACTATGAGATGTGTTGAATGAATTGCAATGACTAAGAATATGTTAAATAAACCTACGTGTGTTTCTGAGGCTCTGATTGTGGACCCACTTTTTTCTATGGCCTGGACAATTTGCATGTTCAATCAGGATTTTCTATGGCCTGGAGAATTTGCATGCTTAATCAGGATGACCGGGTGCTTCTCTGTTGGTCCTTTCTGTGAAAAGGTCATGGACGTGTGGTTGTTGGTCCCTCACTCCAACAGAGATGGATGCAGGGAGACCCATGTGAAGGGGAGAGTTGCTCATTAATAGAAAAAACTGAAAATATTAGTCAGTTTATAGCTAGGAACTTCATGCAACAAGACTTTCAGTCATCTCCCGTTTCTGGAGGACATCTTGGCAAATTGGAGCACTTTCCTAGCAAGGATTATAACTAGAAGTGATGCATCTCTTCTTTGGGGTCGGCTCCCGT
This sequence comes from Chimonanthus praecox, assembly GCA_022113865.1. NCBI lineage: Eukaryota > Viridiplantae > Streptophyta > Magnoliopsida > Laurales > Calycanthaceae > Chimonanthus > Chimonanthus praecox. The sequence goes on along the minus strand of CM039087.1, from coordinate 66,688,027 downwards.
TCTGTTGAAGGTTTTGTAATCCTGTTTCTGAGGCTCTGATTGTGGACCCACTTTTTTCTATGAACTGGACAGCTTGCATGCTTAATCAGGATGACCTGGTGCCTCTCTCTCTCTCTCTCTCTCTCTCTCTCTCTAGCTCGCAAAGTTACAGCTGAATGAGAGAATGAACTAAGAACACAACCACTTTCAAGAACCAGTCCACAGAATGGCCTGTAAAAGCATTCCCAACCCTTGACCAATAAATGATGTTGAGTCTGATGCACTCCATGACAGTGCCACCGATGGTTGCTTTATCTTTACATACTTAGATGTTGCGTTCAAACAATACAAACCAGGCTATGGCCAATCGTACAACTCTCCATAGGACACGACCATTCTTTTAGAAGAAGCCAATACCCCATCAAGTGCCACGAAGATGAAGGGGTCACAATCTTTGGTAATTATATCATAACCTACTGGTTCCCTCTTCTTTTTCAAAAAATATATCATCACTTACCCAAAAAAGAAAAAAGGAAAAAAAAGTCACCCCAAAATATTTTGACTGCAATGTTATTTAACATGGCTAGGGTATTTACTTAAAAAGTATTGCAAGTGCAAGACAGGTACAAAGGTGAAGGGAAAGCAATTTTCAAACCAACCACAGCAAACACTCCAATATCAAGAGAGAAAATTCAACATAAGTAACCAAAACTGTACCTACTGTAAAATTGCATTAGCATCATTCCTATAATAGGTTGTACCAGATCTTTCAAAAAAAAAATTAAGTCGTACCTGAATATAATGGTGAATGACAATCTCATAATGCTCCTTTAAACCAGCGAAGTAGACCAGTTCATCAACTCTACCATAGCTGCAACGAACTAAAAAGTTGAGTAGATAATTTTGAATTACTTGTCACAAATTTTCATTCAATTAAGATGGATACAGTTAAGAACAAAATATGGGTGGAAACCTAAAGGTGGTTCTGATAAAATAGAAAACAGAAGCATATCTTTTACGATGATATGAAGGACCAGCAGCCTTTCCTCAAGAATTGAAGTGTTACTAGTACAAAGAACTAGGAGCGAGGAGAGCAATAAAGACTTCCAAGTTCCAATGAATCCATGAGGATAGACATGCTAAATTTTGGGGAGACAGAAAAGGGCCCTAAATAAGGATAACCAATAAAGCTCCGTTCATTATGATGGCGATGATTAAGCAATATTGTGATGCTTCACAAAAGATAGGAAATTATCAAATAAGGTCTGAAAAATTGTTCTTTTCACAAATCAGAAGTGCCAAGCTCGACAAAAAATTTACATAGTGTACTCTGTATACCCAAGAACACAAGCATTACAATCTTATAACTTGATATATGCCTAAGATCTTAAACCCTATATTAAAGCATTGCAAATCTAGGATCTGAAAACTTAGCTATATGCTCCAGTTAATTCCAGCCACAACAATAAAATATCAAGCAGTTCCGAAGAGCAATTCCCCATATTATGATAGAGCTATAGATTCCATGAGGGTTTCCTGTATTATTATTGAATCTTTCCAATGATCAAATTCAATAGTCCCTAGAATTCACAACCCATAAAAGAATTCAGTAAAGTGGATTCTATCAAAAGGTAACGAGTATGAAATCATGCCCATGCCTTGCACCTGAGGCATACTAATATGTGCTGAATTGTGCAACTGCAAAAGCTGTGGATTTCAGTCACTTGCTCACCTTTAAAAAAAAAATCATGCCCATTCAACAACCATGACCATGCACCCAACCTCAGTTTAAATTTGTTAAAGAAAATAATACTGATTCTCCAACACGTGAAAATGGTAGGAGATGTGGAGAATCACCTAGAGGAGATTCACCATCACTTTTGCTGGTGTATTAATCAAGAAATCTATGTAGGAGAAAGCCCTTTTGAAACGACAAAAAGCAAATTTTGAAATGTCAAATTCATCGAAGAGAAGGAAAATCATTCTCACCATTGAAAGTGATGTTTTCCTCACCCCTTTGAGCAAAAGTCCACTTATTCATTTTACCAAAAAAAGAACATAAACATTTTGCCTACTTTATGGAACACCTTCACTAATGAATCCACTTCACTACCTCAGTTTCACTACATCCAAATGGAGCAGAAGTTTTCTTCCAAATTTTAACAACAATGGACAATAGATAGGTTGTCCAGCCCTTAAATGCAATACATAGCAGTATAGAAATCCATTTTTTTACTTTTTACCCCAATTTTTTTTTTTTAAAAAAGGGTCAAATGTTTACTTAATGCAACACCAAATGGTGATGGGTGTTTCCATAGAGGAGCCAATTTCACTGCAGCGTACCATTTCTTTAAAACTTTAACATGAAACATTAAATGGGTGAGGCATCCAGCCCTTTAATATACATATATATATATATAGAGAGAGAGAGAGAGAGTGAAGTTAACCTGCACGACGTCAAGCATGTGCAACATTTTGCAGGTGGGTCTGTGTGGCTCACCTAGGTGGAAATCCAAGGGTGGGGTTGGGTCCTTCTGAAAGGTATGGTTTAGATGATGCTTCTCATAAAAAATCAGGACTATTAGATTTCAAAAGTCATGGATTTCAAGGGTCCCAAAATCAACGCTAAAAATGAAGGCAATTCTGTAGGAAATTCAATCTAAGAGTGAGATTGTCCTGACGGTCAAGAACCCACCTCAGGAAGCGGGGGTCTTATGTTTGATTCACGCTCAACTCCAAAGGACCACTCCCCATAGCTTTACCCAGTGTGTGTGGATTGGGAGGTTTTCACATGCCCCAAAGGATTAGGTGAGACACCTGGACACCTTCGGTCACAAAAAAAAAGAGACATCAACTCAAAATAGGTTCAAATTGAGTAATCATTCAAAAAAAGGGGTTCAAATTGGGTAGGAATCCAATTCGTGGGGTTAGGGTAAGGTATGAGGAGGTAAGGGGTTCAAATGGGACCAAGGTGGGCCCCACATGGGGGTCCAAAATTTTCGTCACCCATTGGCGATGTCACGTGCCTTCCAAAGCATAGTGACACTTGGTCTAAAAAGGCTCATATGTAAGACTCAAAAGGAGGTGAGACACCTGGACACCTTCGGTCATTAAAAAAAAAAGTGAGATCAACTCAGAATAGGTTAAAATTGAGTAATCATTCAAAAAAAGGGGGCTCAAATTGGGTAAGAATCCAATTCGTGGGGTTAGGGGTAAGGTATGAGGAGGTAAGGGGTTCAAATGGGACCAAGGTGGGCCCCACATGGGGGTCCAAAATTTTCGTCACCCATGGGCGATGTCACGTGCCTTCCAAAGCAAAGTGACACTTGGTCTAAAAAGGCTCATATGTAAGACTCGAAAGGAGACTGAAACAGCACTCACTAAAAACTAAAACAAGTAAAAGAACCTCAACGGGTGTAGACTAACAAGGACTCATGAAAATTAAGTAGACCACATTACCATGAAAAGTTAAAAAAAGTACATCAAAAGAAGCAAGTATCTCCATGCTTGGGACACCCATACCTAACCTAATGGTGCCACTAACTAATATCAACATGGGTCGGGACATGTGGCCTTTATGAGAGCATGGTTCTAGCACTATTCTGGGCTAGATCTGTAGGCCTTTCTCCTATGCTACTCCATGCTAATGTCAAACTTTGAAGTGACAGATTTTAGTACCAAAAAGGATTAGTGGAGTAGCAGCAGTCACAAAGCCAACCCCCAACAGATTATTACCATTTTGTGACGAAGATAATGCACGTCAATGCTGATATTATTTTAAAAACAGTGACACAGATAACGTCAATGCCTTTTCCTATACTACTCCATGCTAATGTCAAACTTTGAAGTGACAGATTTTAGCACCAAAAAGGATTAGTGGAGTAGCAGCAGTCACAAAGCCAACCCCCAACAGATTATTAGCATTTTGTGACGATGATAATGCAAGTCAATGCTGATATTATTCTAAAAACAGTGACCCAGATAACATGTTTAGAGTAGCAATATAAAAATACAAAAAGTAAACAATAAAGTGCAAGAAAAATCAAACATATGGGTCATATAATCAAATCATTCTAATAGACTAAAAGACCCAAAAAGGGACAAGTTTCAACAATTCTGTTAAGAAAAGGGCACAAAGGAGACTCCCCCAAAATCCAGAACCAAAAAGTATGTCCCAATAAATTGCATCCAACTGTTAAGACCCAAAAGGCAAAGTTATGAGAAACAGCATGTGGTGTCTGTATGTTCCATGTCAGAAACACTGTATATACCAGAAACCAGTCTCTTAGCTAAAGACCAACAAAATAAGATGAACTTCAACAATAATGGTAGCATGTCATGCCATACATCTATGATTTTTTAACTTATTTTTTAAATGATAGATTGACTTGAAGTGACAATGTTTAAGGTTGCAGAACAAGCACCTGACCAATTGTGCTATGAGCTCCTCATTTCATGCATCTAGACTAATATCATTGATAAGAGAATACATATTGACGCCATCATCATCATCATCGATAAAAAAGCTTTATCCCATTAATCTAAACCAATTTTGTCAATATGGCAGAATACATATACATTAACAAGATCAACATCAATATACAGAACTGCATCAAATGTACATGGAAGAAAAAAGGTGGATTCATCAACATCAATAAGTATTCTACAAAGAATTTATATAGACCATTTAAGCAAAGAACCACATAGCTTTACAATGTGCCAGATGACTTAACCTTTGTAATAGTTTCATAGTGGTTGCCTCATCCAATACATCCTTGCAGTCACTGAGGAATGCCCGGAACTCTTTAATGATAGAATGGTACTCTGAATTGTTATTTGGTGTAGATAAGTTACCAATAATTTCCTTATCATCCTCCAACAATAGCCGATTGATCTACAGGATTGAAATAAGGAGTCATAGAGCACCGATATTATCTAAAAACCAAGTCCCTAGAGAACATTGAGGACCATAACCTTGTCCAAATATAACTCAGTAGCCCATGTTGATATCATCGTTATTTGGCATTTATCATCCTTAGTAAGATTATCAAGTTTCCGTAATAGGAAAGTCCTTAGAGCATCCTGCATGGAAGATAAAACACCACTTCAGTGTGGGTCATTGATTTTGAGTTATAAATGAATGAAAGAAAAATGTCTCGTTAAGAATATGTCGTTAAGCATGGGGAAGGTGAAGCACCCTAGTTTTGAATTTCAAGTTAGTGACACAACCAGAGAACGACCAAGTAACCCAGATAGAAACAATGGACATAACTTCTTTCCAAATCTCTCTCAAAACCCAGGGAATTCAAACACTCGGATCATTTACCAAGAAAAAAATAATGATTTATTATAATAAATAAATAAATAGTTTCTCTATCAGCCATGGAAAGTACCAACTACCAACCTGTCTACCCAGTCAGGGGTTGTCTTTATCTACGGAATTTGTAAACAAATTCTTGTAATGGGTTGGGAGGGGTTTTGGTGGTTTTTCGTGTGTGGTGGGTTCCTTTGAGCCTGCCTTTTTTGGTCTCTCTTGCATCCCTCCTTTTAATTTTATTAATGAAATTATTTTAAAAAAAAAACGTGGAATATATTAAAAGTGTATGTATATGCATGGAATGAGAAAAACATCTAGGGAGAAGATGTGATTAGATAGTTCATGGAGCCCCTAAACATCTCAGTGGTGCTACATACAATCAAAAGGGAAAAGCCCGCTTACAATAGAAGAAAGACCAAAATTATGGCCATTTGGTCCTCCCATTATCCTACATTTGTTTGAACCAAAAACAAAGCCCTTTTTTTGCAATAACCCTAAACAAAGCCTTGGCAAAATAATCCAAAACAAATTTACATCTAGATCACTTAACATGTATGATGCCGCAACTACCAATATTAGAACCGTTTGCGGTGATACAGAGGAATTCCTAGTCGGAGTGGGACTCCACCAAGGATCTACATTAAGCATGTACGGGTCGAGTCAAGTCGGGTTTCAATAAACCCAATTCAACCCATGCCAAAAATTATTGAACCCGACCCAACCCAACCCGGATTTCTGACCCAAATTCCTCAACCAGACCCGACCCGAATTTCTAAACCAACTCAACCTGAGTGTTGTTTTATAACTTGGTGCACTCGGGTCGGGTCGAGTTGCTTCTAAATTTCTCAACCCGACTTGACCTGAATTTCATGCGGGTTTGTTTTTTCCCAACCCGGCCCGACCCGAGATATACAAAACATAACCCAAAACCATTGATTTCTCGGGTCGGGTCATGCGGGTCAGTTTTACCACTAGCATGTAACTTCTTGAGTTAGTTATTTATAACGTAACATCAGAAATCCAAGATGAAGTACCATGATGTATTTTTTTTGCAAATGATATAGTACTAATTAGTGTGACAAAAAAAAACTTAATAGTGAGTTCGCATCTTGGAGGGAGAACCTTTGAGGCAAATGCTCTAAAAATTAGTAGAACAAAAACAGAATATACGGGTGTAAATTTAGTGGAATCAAAGATGGGGAAGGAGAGCCGATTAAAATTGGAAATAACTTAGTAGCACATTACGATAAGTTTAGATACGTGTGATCTAGGTAGAGTCTCATGGAGGATTTGTAACCACCCACCCCACCCAGCACAATCCGCTTTGGGCATCACAATCCTACATGAAGCGAGCTGGTGCCAATTTGAGCTTGGCTTGAAAGTTTGTCAAGTTCAGCCAAGACAAGATAGGGCAGGCTGTGCTTGGTTGAGCTAAGTTTGTGCCTAACCCATCAAGCTCAAGTTGATCCTGAGCTTGATTGCCAATATATAATAGAGTATATGAGCTCGAGTTTGCTTAGAAGTCAAGCTAAGTCATCATCAATATCATCAAAGCCATTTATCCAATCAATCTGGGGTCGGCAATTGAATTTGGTTTTTGGCATTTTTTTTCTATGAACCGACTACCTGTTTGACACCCAAGAAATCAAGCCAGGTATAGTCTATTTTTAGCTCTCTCCATACTGCATATCAAGAATAAGCTTGGCACAAGCTCGATTCAAACAACATATGGATAATGTACAATATTTATTCTACAAGGTAAATCCAAGCACGTGCATGTATACATAAATAAATTTAAACATATTTATATACATATCAAGCAAGCTGTACTCAAGTCAAACTCAAGTAAGACTCCAAACAAGATGAGCTCAAGCCAAGCTGAGTTGAGCAGGGCCTAGCTTGAGCTTGGCTTATTTGTTCCCAAGCCAAGCTTGATCTAAAGTTTAACTAAGTTGAACCAAGCTAACTTGTGAGCCAGCCTAGCTTGTCTACAGCATTACTTTTTGTAAAAGTAAACAAGTTCTCCAAATATACCTGTTCGCCAATGGCAATAAACTTCAGAGTTATCTCTTCAAATGATAGTATAAAGCTTATCTGCAGAAAACATGTTGAGACTTCTCAAATTTACTATATGAATCCATAGAAAAGATATTCCTCCAAGTCCAATATAATATCTGGATCCAATAGGAATTAGGAGAATTGCAGAAACAAAGAGAAAACTTGCATAAATCACGTATATTGGATGCGAGACACACACACACACAGAGAACATCATGGAGAGTAGGTCATTAACCTAAAGATTGAAGAAAGTATGATTTTTATTGAGAATCATGAACAAAATGACAATAGGAAAAAGTTGCAAATCATTATGCTTAAGATAATTTTGATTGAACAATTTCAAGAAACGGTAACACATAAAAGGTCAAGAAGGATTCATGTCTCATTGTCTATAAACATAAGCCAAATCAATAAATGGTTATCATACCTTTGCATAAAAGGATGCTGCTCTGACAAAATCTTTTGCAGAAAATGCAGCTTCAGCCTGCACGACAATTGTTATGATCATAAGCTCCCAAACAAGTTCAATGCCTACATGTAACTTAGTTGCATAAAGCAAGAGCAAGAGCAAGACCAGAGAAAATTCAGCGGTTCTCTTAATATCAGCAAGTGAAAATGACAGGGAAGCAATGATAATAAAATTCCTCCTTAACTAATCGTAATAAATATAAAAATTAGAGATGGAAAATGTACAATCATTTTATACAGTAAAACTTGATCTGTGTTTGAATACACCTCTGCAAATGCATTATTTACCATCGTAGAAACAAATGTTCCAAGTCTTTGAAAACTTGAAGGGATCCACTAGTATGATTTTCATTGATGTTTTCATTGAGTTGTAAGAACGATGTTCCAAGTGCATCACCCTTTTGACTAGGAGAAAGTGGTAAATTTTTAAGTTTCCATGGAAAATGAAATGCTGCATACTAGAGGGCTTTTAGCACACAATCTCTCCCACTAGAAAACCTGAAGGATTTTTGTCCACTTAAGGAGAAACTGAAAGATTGAGGGGTAACTCTTCATACCTCCCTCCACTGGAGAACACGAAGAATGTTTGTCCATTCACAAGGGAAAATTGGAATTTTCAAGTGTCAACGGAAGACACGAAGAATCACATTTGACACGAAGAATCAATTCATTCAACGATTCATTTCTATAGCACCTCTTGAACTTTAAAGATGTCATTGGTCATTTCTATAGGCTTCTATGTATAGTACATGGCTTCTTTTTTATCAATCAAACTATGTAGTTCAGATAATCGTGATATTCATTCGATTAACTATACAAATACTGAATCAACACGATCACATTGTATTCCAAATCAATATGGATGAACTCTGTGAAGTCTAAATTGTCATAATCTTCTATTAAGCTATCTAGATATTCATCAGATTTCATTGGATAAGAGGCGATCATCATTTGTGAAGATATGGATCATATTGGTCACACTTATTCAATACACTTTTCGATGTCAATACATATGAAAGAAGATATCAAGTTAAAGGTGGTCCAATTCTTTTTTCTTTCCCTTTTTTTTTTTTTTTTGTCAGGAGCAAGAGATCTTGAATGAATTGAAGATTGAGATTGAAAGGCATTCCACAATTCCCACAAGCTGCGGCTACAAGCAAAAGTTTTGGAAGCATAGTGGGAAAAGGAATGAAAGCAAGAATCCGGAGCTAGCAAGGACAACTTGGCTAAAGCATCTGGCAACTATGGTTTGACAGCTAACCCAAGATCTAAACAGGTTTGGAATCCCATCATTGAAATATTAGAACAGAGACTCACAAGTTGGAAGAGGAACTATCCCTCTTTGGGTGGGAGGTTGACACTTATTAGATAAGTGCTAGCCAATCTACCTCTTTACTTCATGTCTTTATTTGAAATAACAAAGGGGGTGGAAAAAAAGTTGGACAGAATCCAAAGGAATTTCTTATGGGGTGACAAGGCAGAAAAGAAAAGGATTCATCTAGTTACTTGGGATGAAGTAACTAAACCCAAAGAGGAGGGGGGTCTAGGAGTGGTGTCCCTAGCAATTAAGAATCATGCTCTACTGTGTAAATAGAGTAGGAGGTTTGGAAAAGAGAAAGATTCTCTTTCGAGAAGAGTGTTACTTGCCAAATATGAAGTGGTAGATGTTGGTGGGTGGAGCGTAGGGGGTAAAGTGGAGGTTGGGAATAGTGAAGGCTTGGTGGAGAATAGACAAAGATCAAGGAAAGGTAGGGGGTTTGTTAGAAGGAATTATTAGAGGGGACAGAACTTTATTTTGGGAAAATTAGGGGAGAGATCCATGAAGGATGTGTTTCCTAAATTATATAGGATCTCCAAGATAGATTGGCTAAGGTGTAAGATAGTTATGTTGTGAAGGAAGGGGCAACTAGATGGAGATCTCTTTTAGGATGGATCTGAGAGTCTTTTAGTAGAGTAGTTTCGAGGAGCTAATCACACTTTTAGGGGGCATTCCTATCTTCACAGAGGAGGATGATGAACATATTTGAATAGGGGATCCATCAGGGTGTTATTTGGTAAAGGCAAGGGTTACTTTGGCACTGAAGGGTAGCCATAGTGGGTCTAAGGTTGGTTCTTTGACATGGATGGGAGTAGCCCCACCCCATGTACAAGCCTTTGTCTGGTGTAAAGGCTTAGTCATAGAGGCATTTTGAGTAGTGATGGTCATCTATTCTATGTCGTCAATAGGAGGATTACAATCATATCTTCAATAATCGTTTCATGGCAACTGCAAGTTTGCAGATCTAATGTGGCTATTATGGGTGATTGGAGATTCTTGTACTAGCAATGTGGAGAGTTGGCAAGTTAGGAAATAGGAGGAAGGTGGTTTTGAATACTATCCATGTTGCTATTTTGTGGTCTTTATGGAAAGAAAGAAACTTAAGAATGTTTTAAAACAAGTCTAGTGGGGTGCAAGATGTTTTTGAGAGCACAATGTGGAGATTATGTGTGTGGTAATCGGCAAGCAATGAGGTTGGTGGTTTTTTTATGTTGGGCTTCTATAGATCATGGGAGGGCAGTTTGGATAGGAAATCTAGGAAGGAGAAGATTAGGGAAGTGTGGTCTCCACCCCAATCAAGAGTGTTTTAAGTTCAATGTAGATAGGACAGTGAGGGGTAAAATGGGGACAACAGGAGTTGGGAGAGTATTGCGTAATTCGGAAAGAGTAACCTTATTGTTCTTCACGGTCCCAATAGGTATCAAGGATTCTAATGAGGCAGATTTGTGGGCATAATATGGTTAGCGAAGTTAATCCTTGAAGGAAATTTGACAAATACTATTAAATGGGCAAGGGGAAGAAAAAGGTTGCCTTGGAAATTGCTCTCAATGGTTAGGGAAATCAAAGCTTTAGCTTTGACATTGGATGTCTCGTTCTAGCATGTAAAGCACTCGGTAAACGAGGTAGCAGACTTTCTTGTTAAAGTTGGAGTGGATAGAGATCATGAGCGTGTTGTATTTTGTTAAAGTTTCTTTTTATTTCTTTTTTTTCGTTTCCTCTTAACTGGTTTTGAGGGGTTGGATGGGTGTTTATTGGGCTGCTATGTATTTTGCTCTCAGTAAGAGGTTTTATTATGTTTCTTCGTATTTCTAAGGTGGGTATAAGTCTTTTAACCTTGTACTTTTAACCTTGTACTTGTATATATATATATATATATATTATTGTGACTGCTCGAAAACAAACTATGGTTTGACAGCAAGGAAGCACAATTTCCATGCTCTGAACTATCCTTAATTCAACAAACATAGACAGCTCTGCTTTGCATATAGTCGAAATACATGTAATAAGCATATGAGCTACACTCACACCTGTACTAAGTAAACTTGATCTCTCTGGAATGGATCCCGGCAATTTACCAAAGCAGCAGCATATTCTTTCATGTCCAGATAAACTTGCCACATATCTCGGCCTTCATCTTGAACAGACACCTGCATCATCCATAACATCAGCAGCTCCAAACTTTTAAATAAGTGGAACTTGAATTAAAATGAACTGTGCAGCATCATCAAACAACGTGAACTAGAAGATTATCTAGAAATAAATAAATACAAACCTGAAAAATGGAATTCTGATCATAAGCATAAAACAATCCTGCTGTAGCATCACTGCACAATCCAATGATCCCTTTTGAAATTGACTCTGGCATATGATCAAATTGCAGTTCCTCTACAATCTGCTGACTTATTCTATTGACAACCTGCACTACATGAAAAAATGTAAGTAATATTGACAAGACTGCTTTTACAAGTTGCATTCAATGCAAAGCAAGAAAGCGAACCGTGTATCAGCAGACTACATGAACGTCAATTCAAAAAAAAAACCCAGATATACCATATTATTCATGAACATGGAAAACACCTCCTGACAACCAATGTTCCTAAGCTCATTATAAGGAAGTTTAAGAGATTAAGGGTTCAAAATTGTCTATACCTTGACCTTATCACCAATTAGAAGTAGAAAATGGAACTCAGATACCGCAAGAGATTTAGGCATGATTGCTTCCCCAGCCTCACTCAATTTTGAATAGTCTAACAGTGCCTTGTTCTCCACAAAGTTCTCATCTCCATTGGGTGAACTGTTCAAAAAAATTCATGAAAAAATATATTAAAAAAAAAAGATATTGGGACAGATACCATTGATACAGAAATTGAAAGTAAACATTACAAATATAGATGATAAACAAGAGGATATTTCCCTAGCATCTATATATCACCAGAATGGTAGTATCCATGTATCAGCAATAAGGCAGTTGCCTAAATTTGTATTTTCCAATGAAAGGGGCTGGATTCATGATATTTGGATACTCCAAACTAGGCAAAATATGCATATTCTAAACAACATTTATTTTTATGTCTATAATCCATGTCTCAGTCATACCAAGTCTCTCTCTCTCACTTACTTTTATATGGGCAATCATAGCAATTAGCAAGAGAACTGAAGTCGTGATTGGATGGTGCATGCCGGATCTGAAGAGTATTCATACATTTTTTTTGTATAAAAGTAGTCCTCCACTTTCCCTCTAAAAAAAAGAAAAAAATTCAAGCACTGCCAATCATCATCGTTGGAGCTGTTATGTATTCAAGAAGTGATTCATGTTTCAGTCGCGTGAAGAGTCACTATTCCCTTTCAGGAAATGAGAAAGCAAAGTTTATTTCAAAGAGTCTCACTTAATAACCTTGAATTTATCTTATAATGGAACACAATGCCCTCACTCAGATTGTGTTTGAACTCTGATACCATTATAAGAAAGGAGAAGATTGCAATTGTAATTTTTTCGCTTGTAAGGTTACAAGAATCCACTTAAATGGAAGAGCTGTATAGCCAAGGAAAGAAAGGGAAAAAAGCGAAAAAGGAAAATAGGTAAAAAAGGTAAGTCAACCCTGTATGGTGGTCAGTGGAAGTCTACAAAAATATACACAATCATGTCAATATACATCAATAGCCTTCCCTTTGCCCATTAGCCCTACTTTCAATATCCAATCAAACTACGTTTGTTCTACAGTAGCACCGAAATTTAAAATCTGTCAGGGGCACTATGTCATCTCACTTTTAATCAATTCATATTGCTCACTCATAGAATCATTAAAATTAGATGCCATGTATTTGGTCTTTACATCATCAATTTTCAAACACCTCAAAAGCTTTCTCCATAACTCCCTAGTTATTTAGATGATTTATTGTCTCAGTGAATAGTACTACATCATGTAGAAACAACACGCCAGGAAACAAAATCAGAGCATTTAGCTATGCACCTTTCACCCCTCCCTTTCCAACAAAAATTCCAAAATGACAATTGCAAACAAACATCCCACAACACCACAATAGTAAGTAAAGATACTTCTAAAGAACGCATTGCCAGTAAGAAAGAATGTAGAAAAAGGAGTTATACCTGTGCTGCGCTCCAAAATTTAGATTGCCATGATAAATACCAGCTCCAGAAAGCCAGGCAAAATGTTCAGCCCTTCTTTGCTTGATAAAGAAATGCAGCTCACTGTAAAGGAATGGAAAATTCATGCTCCCATGGCCAGGAAATATGAAATTTAGTGAAGTTACAGATAGGATTAAAGATGCAACAGAACTTTTACTTACGCTCCATATGCTAATAACTTCCCAAAAAACTATAACATTCCACAATTAGATGTCTAAGCACTTGCCTGTTTGGAATTTCACCTGGAAGCTCCATAAAATGCACTACACGATCTGAATAGCTAGCAAAAACAGTCTGCATAAATTCACAAAAATTGACATGCATAAAACTTATAGTACAAAGATCATGTTTTACTACCACATGGAGTAGTCAAATGTGTACCACTTGAGTTGTGTACTGCTTTAAGTGGTCATCAAAGTCACAGAATTTAGACAAAGCAAAGGTTATGTGATTAACAGCATAAGCTTCCTATTCATCAATGCATATGCAGAACCAAACAGGAAAAGTTATCCCAGATCAGGCTTTAAATTAGAGATAAATTCCAAGGATAGAAAGCAAAAATCTTTAATATGGTTATAGCATCAACTCTTATCAATTTAGTAGCCATCCCAGCCTTAATTCATATTACAGGTACCATTAAAATTCAAGATAAAACCCTTCGACAAGTTGAAAAACGGGAATATAATTTTTTTATGGAGGGGTGACATGGAGGGGGAAAAATCAGGATGGAATTGCTTAGGCATGTCCTCCAAGACATAAGGGAGATCTTGGAACAAGGCCTTCAAAGCAACAAAAAACAGCATTTCTGATGAGTTTAACTTGACAGTTATAGAGAATCAAGGGGGAAAAGGTGGGGCTAATTTTTTATTCTTTTTGAAAGTTAACTTCATCAATCAAGAGGAAAAAGAACAAGCACAAACCGCAAGCAACCCAGAAAAACCAAAAAGAGGAAACAACCCCAAAATTACATGAAAATGTTTACAATTTCCGAAGAAAGAGAAACACCTTGACGAGATCAACCTCTAAATTGGCGGACCGAGGAACCCAAGACACCAAATATCCATACAATACCATGGAATAACAAATCATGTCCATTTTATCTAGACAGTAGGAAGTACATACACTGAATTTTTTTAGGCTGCCACTCATCAAAACAATGCAGTCCTTTGGAGACACAACCATGCAAGAATATTCTGCCCAAACACTATCAACTGTGAGGATAAAATGCAAACTCAATGTGTGGCATGATAGCTGGAGAACAAAACTGGACATTTTTAATGCTATAGGCCTCAAACAGTGAAAGGGATTCGACAAGAGCATGAGCTCCAACGTAGGGACAAAATGCCAAGTGGGGATATAAAGAAATTGATGGCACTTTGCATCAAAACATTAGAGAGAATAATAAAAATTATTGTAGCATCTGTAGATGAAACTGATTGGGTCCTCAGAAACATGGAATCTCTGCTGTCAAAGAGGCCTACAAGTACTTGGCCCACAGAGAAGAAGCTCCTGCCCAGAATTTAAAAAAAATAAAGAACACTTAGAAGCTTAAAATTGCTCCAAAAGTATAGTCATTTGTATGGAAAGTGGTGCATAAAAAATAGATTAGCAAAGACAAATATGCAGATGGCAAGAGCCTCCAACATAGTCGGTAAATGCTTATTGTTGCAACCTCAACGTTGTAGGTTCAAGTCCTATGGGTATTAGATAGGCAGTCAACCCATAGCTAAAATTTGCCATATTCATTGTGAATACCAACACCAAATAAATGAGAGAACTGAATTGGGCATCAGATATGCAGTCAACTCACTGAAGATTTTTACCAAATCCAACTGCTAGTGCCAAACCCACATAGATGGGATAAATGGCTCTAATGACAATGTTGATGATGATGATGATGATAACAAAATATGCAAATATAGGACTGACATTGACCCAAATTTTGTTCTGTTTTCAGCAGATACTGAGTGTCTGAGTCCCAACAGCACAGACACCATGAGTGCCCTTTTACTCAGAATGTGAGAGAAGGAACTTTGCTGACAACTAACCACAGAGATGACAAATCTTGGAAGGAGAATGAGAGCTTGCCATCACTATATGCTGGATTATATGGAAGGCAAAATTTGATAAGAAGGTCAACAGCATTGGCATCATCAGAGGGGAATTCATCTGTCACACTAAATTTGGCATCTATGAGGGATTTATTACTGGAATTTCTGCACCAAAATCCTCTTTCGATGGATGCTGGGCAACTGCCACCACCAAAATGGCTGGGTGAAATTGCACTTTGGGCAGTGGGAAATAATGGACCTGGTTCTAATGGAGGTGTTATCTGGAATTGAAGAGAAGATCCACTGGCTGCTTACAGAGGACCTCTGACCTTTTTTTCTGCTCGCACCTCAGATATTATGCCTTTCTACATGGGTTAGTAGTGGGTTACAGATGGCCAAGGGATGTTATTTTAACGTCTGATGATGGATCTAACATTCAATGTCAGATGGCCAAGGGATGTTATTTTGACGTCTGATGATGGATCTAACACTCATAACAAACATCATGCTCAAAAGGGGTGCTCCATAGGACCTTCAAGCAACATATGAGGAAATCTACAGGAAAATAGTTTCTATCCTGCAATTTGATTCCTCTACTACCAAGAAGCTGCAAACTTGATGACCTATGACCTAAGTGGAAGGTTTCCTGCTTTAGCAAGTGTGAAGATGTCATCACAAAGGAACTGATGCTTTGAACGTTTAATGCCTTTCAAAATTTCATTATCCAGTCATCTATTGTGGCAAATTGCCCAGTCAGATTATCCATTCATGCCCTATGCATGTTCAGAGGAACAGTGGCAAAATTGAGAGCCATCCTCAACCATGACCTGCAGCAAACCCACAGGCCCCTTTATGTATTGGAGAAAGCATGAACCAAACTAAGACAAGGAAGGTATGAAGTCCCTACACAACAAAGATGAGAAAGGAAAGGGCAAATTTACATTGAAGATTCCAATACCAGTAATTCAACCTCAGATTCATTTACTGTCCCAGTTAAACTACAGAAGTAGGTTTCATTTTGGTAATAATCAATATTTTACCTCCTACTCTGTCTGGCTTCTTGTTCTTAATATATCTCGCATTTCATTCCCTTCCTCTCTCCCTCCCCCTTCCCCCTTTTAAAGATGCAAGCCTGGATAAATTAGACAAACCCTAGTTTTTTTTTTCCTTTTATGTGTGTGTGTGTGTGTGTGAGAGAGAGAGAGAAAGAGAGAGAGAGAGAGAGAGTAAACAGACTAACAAACCAGCACAAATTTTGAGCCAAGTAACCCAGAAAAAATAATGAAATAAGCAAAATGGATTAATGATTCTTGATACCCATCTCTAACAAGATATTTGTTTGGCTTTCAATAAAATATGCCCATCTCATGCTGTAATACGTGCTTTAATTCTACTGTCTTCATAAGTATTCAAGAAATCTCTAGAAAGGGAAAAAATAACTCACTTGACTTGACTCTTTCATCTTCTAAGGCTTCCACGTGTCTAAGCCAAGAGTGTCGGCATTAGTTTGGAATGGCTTTTCTCAAGCCTTGAGGCACAGAAATTGCCAATAGGAACACCCAAGAAAATTATTTTACTTTTGCACTGATGTTTTTGTAGCATTAATATACTATTCTTTAGTTATAGCATAGTTGATTTACATTCCCTTGACAATAAGATGCCTCTCCAATAACACATAAAACACGAATCCCTCCAAACATTTCCTTGTGCTAGTGAAACCAGCCAATGAGATGGAAGTATCACATTTACCAATCAATACCTAGATGGGTTGTTTTATTAGCCTTATTTTATTTTATTTTTTTGAAAGATTTGTTTTAGTAGCCTTATTACTAAAGTTTCTGGGGCTGAACTTCAGAATCAAGATTTTTTCTTATAAGTACATTAAGTAGATTGTGAAATATGTGGAAGATAACAACAAATAGGACCTCACTAAATGCGGACAAGGTGCCTATAGTATCAATATTTGATATAGACTGGTAGGATCAAAACGCCTACTCAATCTCGAAACTCCAACTTGAAGAAATTGAAAAAAACTTGATGGGCTTAATTAAAACACTGACCCGATTACCTTAATCAATGAGTATGTCAATTCAGATCATAAAATAATGCAGAAGGGCCTGTAAAAAGCCAGACCTTATGATGCTGGTCCTTGGTAGATCAGATCTGGAAAAAGAAGGGATCAACTGCTGATAGATCAGCCACGAATTTCAGAAATCTGGGCTGAAACCTGGATCACACTGATATGTCAAACGGTGTAGACAGCTTCTAACACCTGGGCTAGGGCCTGGAACAGAACGCAGCTATAGAGGACAGGGTCTAGACACGCTAGACATTGCTGGTATATCTGAGCAACGATGGACACAAACTGGGTCTTAAAACTGATTTAAGTCCCTTAACAATCAGTCTTCAACAGGTTGGGAAAACAAGGATTGATCATGGGCATGATTTGGAGGAATACTGCTGATTGCCGCAGCACTTCAATGGCGGAAAACTTCAATGGCGGAAACTGAGTGACTGGGTTCAGCCAATGCAGAGCAAGTCCGCTAAGTAGGGAAGTGGCAGTGGGGAATCACCACCCTGCTCACCAAAGAGCAGGTACAGATCAATGACAACACCTGGAGTATCTGGTTGAAAAGGCTGGTTCGTTCATCATCTTCCAACGTACCTGACTGGGTGGGGAACCAACCACAATTTGCAGGAAACTAGTTCTAGAGTGCACGATCTGCAATGAAAGCTGAAACTCTCCACAGTTTCTGGTTTGGTGATCAAACTTTGCAGAGTTTTCTCACCCAAAACTCAGCCATGGTCTGGCGATTCTAACCCCTATGCCTTCAACAAAAGTTGCAGAAAGAAATAACAATCTTCACTGATATCAATCGTCGAGTGCCTCCTTCGGCTACATATCATCTTTTATATAGAGCAACCAACCCTACATGATTTTAATTCAAAGAAACAAAATTGTCCTAGACTTAAATACATATGTTTTGACAGCAATTAAACACACCTACTATTATAACTGATCTTAGCAATAACAACGGTCTAATGTAATTATAGCACAGCAGATTGGGTCGTGAGCCTGCCCTGTTAGGCCTTGCTTGTTTTGGCTTGGCTTGATTTCTTGGGCTGGATGTTTTGGCCCATTTAGAAACTCCACTTTGAATCCTTGGGAAATTGATAGAACTCATTTCCTTTGGTCTTCCAATGGAATTTTTCATAAAAATTTAATGCCATAACCATGATCTAGTCTTCAACTCCACTGACATCCGCATCAATATTTTACAATAAATCTCTCAAAAGAAAGCATGTAGTATCGACTGTTTACAATCGTCATGACATATTTGTATTAGCTTTGTTATTAGTTTAAATGCAAAACCACTAAAAAACCAATTACTTGATGTGTTTAAACAAATATCATCATAAATACATAAAATCAGCTTTCCATGAAAATGGAAACCCATCAAAGCCTATCAAGTTTGTGTGTATGCATTTTGTGTGTGTGACAGCTCCTATACTTACATCCAACGATCCAATGCCAGTGAAAGAGTAAAGTCGTGTAGGAGTAACAGCCATCACATAATACCTAGTTGTATTGCCCACACTAGCTGTTTCCATCTGCAGGGAAAAAGTAAACTAGATTAATATCTACTTTTACAAGAGGTCTAAATTCACAAATATTTAACTTGGAGACATAAGAGTTATGATTCTGGGACAGAAGCACCAACATTAATACCTGCAAGCCCATGAAGGCTTCTGGAAGCTCTGTCAGTTCAAATATCAATTTGAGATACTTCTCTTTCTTGTCCTTTTCATCAACAGCCATCTCATAAATTTGGCCACCATCCGTACCGAGAATGATTTCCCGTGTAGATGCTGGATTTGTGGATTGAAAAAGAAAACAAATAGAACAGAAGAAAATAAATGTCTATTTTCCTCCTTTGTGAACATACCAAATGAATGAAAGGAACATCAAAAGTTACAGTCACCTTCAGTGATAAGTTGCCTATTCCAGGCAACAGCATTAACAACAAGACCTTTTAACTTGTTCAAGATGCGGGGCTTGCCCCACTTTGCATGTGTATAGTATGTCTCAGCACCTCCAATAGCAAGGACAGTGGCTATACAGTGACTACCGCCAGGATCAACAAAAACTCTATGCACAGGTTGATCCCCAGTTCTACCAGCAGAGAGATCAAGATCTAGAAAAGGAGGGAAGAAACAAAAAGATAAAACAATCAGAAGGTGGGTATAAATCTCCTATACTCTACTTTGTATCCCTTTTTCCTTAATATATCTCTTTTTGTGACTTTTCAAAAAAAAAAGGCAGAATCAAGACAATGAAGACAGCAACCCTGAAGCAGAAAAGTTAAAGCAGAAACAAAGCAGATGGAGAACTTTTCCCACTTAAATACCACTATCATGAGAATACAAGACCAGAATAACATCTACATTTTTTTAACATTCTGAGAAACTATTGTCTAATAGTTCAATCAAAAAAGAAAAAATTGCAGGGGTTGATAATAAGCAAACTCCAAGGGCCTTTTGAATTAAAAATAGATCACAATTTCTAAAATGATTGCAAACAAAAATGGCAACCATCTAAGACGTAAAAGTCAGAAATACAGATGAGCATTTTTTATACAACTTTAGCTTAGCTTGCTGTAAAACCATTTTTCACTCCATCAAATTGGATCAGCTTTCGGAGGTTATTCTTCTGAAGGAAAAGGAAAATCGATTCCAATGGCATTAGTGCTAAAGGATATTGAGGGTATTCCAAAGTCTTTACCTGACATGAAAGCATGCAATGTTTTCATCTCAAGGAGAGAGCAAGCCATTCTTAAATAAGTCACCTTTCCCAAGACCTGGTACCATTCTAAATCTAAATGGAAATTCAAAAGGAAAATCTGGGCAAGCAGGTTTTAGGGGATAATTGAAATCAGTACAAAGGAACAGTTAGGTGTTTTTCAGGATTGCTGGATTCAGCAAACTCCATTCAGGAGGAAGTAAAATGCTCTTCTTATTGACTGAGACAGCTATGCTTCTTAAATCGGTTGACTGTGATTGCTAAAGGGAGGCATGATTCATGGGCATCCCATGTTGGATGGTGGGAGGTTGGGAAACAAAATTACAAAAAAAAAAAAATTCTTGCTCTCTAGCACCATTTTCTTTTGCCTAGAGGATAGTGAATATAAGGGCCGATTCAACTGGCTAATGCGGGCATTGCTAGAACTTTGGCAATCTCCAAAATTCCTACCCTGATACTTACAATCTTTCTAGATCTACATGGAAAACTTTAATGCCATTTCAGAAAATAAATATTGTATGAACTGTTACGAAAGGAATTTGCTCCTTACCATTTAAATATCTATTAGCTAATTATAAAAATATTTGCAGATTCCAACACATATTTCTTAATGGGTAACCTGCATCCTTAAAAAAACAAATAAAATTCATAATTGAGATAATTTTCAAAGAAATAACCAAATAAGTGCTAGTAGAAACAGATAAAAGCTAAAGCCACTAAAGGAGGTAGGAAGGAGAAAACCTACCAAATGAGTCTCCAACACCAAAGTCATGTCTAATGACCCATCCCTTACTTGTTCCCAATACAGTGACATCATTCCCAGCTGCCATGCATGTGATCACTCCATGGCCCTTTGCTGCATATCTTTCAAGAGGGTCAACTGAAAATACATGTCTTCCAACATCCATCTTCAAACTTGAGAATTCTTCACTGGCAGGTAACAACCTTGTTTCCAACGAGAAGGAAAAAAATTAGAAAAAAATAAATAAATGTTTTGAGACATCAGCAGCAGTTCTTAAAATGAGAAGTCGTACGATTCACAATCCAAGGGGTATGGATGTTGGAACTGTGTGGCTCGAATCCACAGTCCTCGATTGGGTTAGAATCCTTTTGCAACCACAGCCAGAGAAGACAAGTCTGTATGGGAACCGACTGAATGTGAATGGCAAGTTGTACACAAGGCAACTTGCCATTGTGCACACATGGCAGTTTCTGTTTGGAGGGATTCTAAAATATAGTAAGAGGAAAGAAAATTATGTTACCTTGTGAAAGATACACGGTGGTGTGCTGGTTGAAATCGGAAGTTAGCTGATTAGTATTATCAGCAAAGGCCTCTCAACATGTACAGTGATAAGAGGAAAGGGAGAGTTGTCTGTATTTGGAGTGGGACACTAAATATAGCAGATCTAACTTAGAAGGTTGCCTCAAAACGAAGAAGGGACACGGTAGAGGAAACTGCCTTTTACAGATAAAGTGGAGTCCTTATATAAGGACTGTCATACGGCTGAAAGAACAGAGGAAAACTGCTCTGAAACAGCAGTGTTTTAAAGGGGGTTCTTCAGCCAGTGCGGAACCTACAGAGGGAGAACAGTTGGTTCTCAGGTTCAGATTCAGCAGACAGTTCTGCTGGCTGCAAGGTGGGCAGCAAAGAAGGTTTTCGTAGGAGTATTACCACAGCAGAACAAAGGGGTTAGTGCTGATCTGTAACTCGCCAGAGAGATACCATATCAGAGGCGCTGATCTGTCCTCTTTTATGGCCAGCAGAGGAGCAGTGTGAAGAAGTGTATATAGTCGAGCAGGAGAAAACTGTTGTTGGGTTTGGTTTGTAATTTCAAACCAAAGTTTTACTCTTGTATTACAATCTCTATTCTCTTAATAAAATCTTTTGCACGCTCCGTGGACGTCGTAGGCCGGGTGGGGCTGAACCACGTAAAGTTTGTTGGTGTTGTGTTGTGCTTAATTTTTCCGTTCAATTCCTGTTTATTCCGCTAAAAACGCAAACAATGGATATCCTCCACCAGAATTCAAAGAAGAGGGGCCCACACTTTGGTAACAAATGTCCTAAAATGTTGATCTGATAGACCTCATTGTGTAAGAACCATGCCCCTATATCTCCCAACGGATTGATTGGTGATCTAGAAATAGAAGGATGAGAAAGCAATGCAGCATCTGATCTTGTCATGTAATGCATCAAGGGGCCAATCAAAAGTCTGGATGGCCCAAGCATCAGATATTGCAACGCTAAGTGTAACACCCCTCCCTCCCAAGAGCAAGATCAAAGTGAAATGGATAAAGATTTGCACGGAGGGAGGCGAGTGTCACGACGCGAGTCAAGTCCGAGTCCGAAAAACTCAACCCTCGACTGGCCCAACCTAGCACGTGCATGGATCATAGTCCATGATAACATTTACAACATGCTAGAATAAATAGCGGAAAATAAAAACATAATTTATGATCATAACATACTCGCATCTTAAGCAAAAATAAAGTGTTCTCCATAAACCAAACACAAATATCCGAATACATAGGAAGTAAGTTATTACATCCTCAAATGTACTTCCTTATAAATTGTATTATCTCCAACTAAATCAGAATGAAATGAACTAAACTATCCACGCTATCTCCTACCGTCTATCTCGCTCACGCCTGACTGCCACTTGGTCAGGCCTCGCTTTCCTTTCCTTGATTTGTATTAATATCTAAAAAGGGAAAAAATGTATGGGCTTAGTCAACGCGCCCAGTAGGAGTTCCGATAAAAGGAAAATGCACCAAGAAGTGATATAGTGAAATACATAAAATTCGAAATCAATGTTAGGAAACTCACATTTTATAACATAATATGTTGCATAATAGAAATCTCATAATTCAAATCGTACTTATCATGCAATGTCATGTCATGGGTGCCATGAATAATGAATGCACTTTCATGCCCCATGTATCGACTATAAGTCATATTCTCAATGGTTACTATCATTGGCCAATTATGTCCGAGCATTCCAAGCGGCAACCACGAGGGTGTTGTTCCCTATCCACAAATTTAACAACCGAGTCTATCGATGGAGTGTGGTCTCCTCCCTCTGCGCAGGGTTTCGGGACTGGTTACCCAGGAGCCTTTCTGGCCTAATTCAATGCCGTATCTTCATAACAATGGACGCGGCCAAATATAAATATTTATTCAAGTTCATCAATTTATTTCCGAGACCAAAGAATGTCCAGACAGCTCAGCTTTGTCACGAGTAATGTATTTCCCATCCCATGCTATATGCATGAGGTATATATGTATGTATCATGATGCTAAATCCCATGCAATATACGTGACAATATCTCAAATATAAATAAGCATCATCTCTTACACATAAATCCGAAGAAAAATCAATCATCACATTTATAATAACAAGATATCATATTTAAGTCACCACTTTTAGCGCTTCAATAATGTAGGAAAACCTACCTGATAGAAGATGATCAGCAAAAGAGAGATCCACGTATCTTTTTAATGTCAATTAGTCTCAAAGTCCGAGGTTCACTGCGAATAATGTTTTAAAGGTTCCAAATACCATTAATATTATATCTAATCATTATTTATGACGATCTAAATTTAATGAATGCGGGTGACAGGTTGCTGTCCTTGCTATGGCTATGGACTTGGGTTGTAGGATAAAGCTTGGGTCCATGCCTTACATGGCCGTACTGCCTATTCTAACTTAGACAATGAAAACCTTTGCCATAAGGGTCTGCTCCTTTAAATTACTAATAAATTTCACTCAAAACAAAACAAACAAATAGAAGACTAAAGTTACAGACTCTAGAATGTCAACTGACTTGTCTTAATAGAAAAGTCCGACTATGAAGAGGTTTATGTTTATGGAAATAAAATTTAAAAATATATCATGTTCCAAAAGCTTCTCAGAAGTGGACCCAACCAAAAGTTGGTTTTAAGCAAATAGGGTCATGGATTAGCAAAACCAATTTGTACGGTTTGAAATCGATTCAGGTGTGGTATAAGTAAACCCGAAATCTGAAATACCTCTTATATATATATATATATATATATAAACATATTTTTGAAACTCCTTGCATTATTAAGGAAAAAGTAAATAATTATATAATCCAATTAATTGAAGTAAAGTAGTAAAGGTTTCCAGATTTGCTACCATCATAACATAACAAATAATTAGGACTGCAATTTTTTTTTAGTATAAAAACTGTCCTAACTTGGGACGGTTTAGGGGTTGGCTGCCTTTATGGAAGATAATAATAACTCAATGTACATTTAATTTAATAAGTAATTAACAACCCAAACCAAGTTAAAACAAGGTAAGCACTAAAGTCAAAATCCCACAAAAAGGGCTGAATCTGGGATGGTTTTTGTTTTATGAAATACATTTGAAATCCCTAAAGTAATTTGATATTAATAAGTAAGATTGTACTTCAATACATGGTGGCTAGAGAGACAAAATAAATAGAAAAATAATATCCAAAGCAAGTACCATTCACCACAAGGTTCGGTTGAAGGAAAGGATTCTGGTAACTCATAGCAGGTCAAGGACTATGGATAGTAAAGACTTCCATTCAGTCAGAAAATCTCTTTTGAGTAAATATCTTATACATAAACGAGGTCTGAGGTTCAGATCTTATTCAAGAAACGATGGTTTTCTGGTCCAAACAGACTGAAATATCAGTCCTAAGTATCATAGATTCATGGGTTGATTTCCCTGATTTTGTAAACTATCTATTGTCTTGATGTTGGATTGATGTTGGAGGCAAGGAGAAGAATTAATGCAATAACAAGATCAGACGACTTACAGTTTGGGAGGATCGGCCACTGCTCAACACTGGCTGGAGATCGTTCTTGCTCGGGTTCGGGTTGCTTCCACTTTAAGGAGTTCGAAAATATGGAACAAAATCTGGCTGCCATCGTATGGGTTTAAAAAGGAAAAGGGATCGGTCACACTGGATAGAGAATGCCCGAAAAGAATTGTGAAAGAGAGAAGATGCCAGCATTCAAAAAAAAATTCACCTTTTACCTGGAAGTATGCTCTGTTTTCTTCTTCACTATATATTCACTGACTACCAATTGAAGTCTTCAGATCATCTACTCCGCAATATTTTGAAGCACACCCCTCCCCCTACCCACCCCAACACACTCAATTCGACAGACTTCATTGATCTTAAAAGGGATCATCTACAATTCTCCATTGGAGGGGTTATTCTTGGATAAGTACAGTCACTAGCGACGTGATTATTTTTAGACAAAAGTAGATGGAAACAGAAACGGTAATGGATGCTACTGAAACCAAGAAATGTAGGCCCATCAATCCAGATGCATTGATCATATGGCAATTTCTTCAGGAATTGGCTTTTACGATTTAGAATTTGTAAATCCGGAATTCTGAGGAGTTTCATGATTCTCACCCCAGAATAACATGAAATTCCGAAAGAAAATTTTGTAAATTCTACTTGAAAAAAAAAAGAGTACCTGGTTCTTCCGTCGGAAAGAAGCTGCTTCTGCGGAGATGGAGAGTGAAAGGAACCGTGTTACCGCGGAAAGAGGACCGAAACTCTAACGTGACATGGAGTGTTGCTAGGGCAACGAATACCGATTTCGTTGCACTGCGACGAATGAATCGAGACCGTACATTCGGTGATGGAAATGAGTAAAATATCAACTTAAAAGTATGACCTCTGATGTGTTTCGAAGGCTAAATTTGGGTTTATGTGAAAAGAGATCGAGTTTATGTGAAATTTCAGCTTTAATTGATTATATTTGTATTATGATTTGATTTTTAAATTTTGATAAATATAAATTTTAGAATTTTAAATTTTAAAAATTTTAAATATAGTTTAATTGATCAGAAAAAGATGATAAGTTGTAGTTAATCTCACATATAATTTTGCAATAAAAGATAATTGTTGTGAGTTTTTTTTTTTTTTTCTATAACATATATTCTCTCTAATGTTTTGAAGTCATTGAAGTCTAGAGATCAAAATAATAATTTCAAATGATCAAAACTTTAAAGATTTAAAAATTAAAATTATAGAAACATGGGTTTTTTAACCGGCCTAGCTTTAGGTGTAGAACTTTTTAATCAATGAAGATTTTGTAGGTAATTTTTTAAAACGTCAAATGTTGTAGATTTAAAACATAATTTCAAATTATCAAAATTTGTTGGCATTAATTTGTTGGCTTTATTCTAATCAACATGATTTGGTATGACTTGACATGTTTGTAAAAGTTACAAAAATTTTGTAGTTTTATGGACTCCAAAATTTAGTAATTATAATAATTTGAAGAAAAAAAACAAATTTAAAAGCTTAAGAAACATAGTTTTGATTATCTAATCAAAGTAATTTTTTTGTAAAATTATTAATCAAACGTAAAACTTATAAATAAAGATAATTTGTGAGTCATATATTTTAAAGACCACAGAATTTATATACTAAAGTAATAATTTAAAGTGATTAAAATATATGTATTTGAAAGACATGACTGCATATATTCATGTATAGTCTTTTTATTTTAGGCTTTTTATCTTTATTTGATGTTAAATGTTGTATAAGTTTGAAAGTTCACTAAGTGTGGTATATGTGAAGTATTATATTAGGTTAAGATGATAAATTCTAGGCTTATAATGAGTATATTAATGTTTTGAATGAAAATTTTAGTTTAAAAATGGACATTGAGCCTGATAAATTAAACATTTAGAGTATTGGGAATGGTACTATAATTTTTTAGGTTAAAAAATATATAGTGGACTCAAATTTTATAGTGATATTGCAACGACCTGACCCTACTCATCACAATATTGTCCGCTTTGAGCCCCAAGTGGGCCCTCACGGCTTTATTCTGAACTCTGGCCCACATGATCAGGCCCAAAGGCCTTGTGATGGAAAGGGACTTTGCATCCTCATATATAGCCCCCTCCACCCAACTCCACAACCGATGTGGGACTTCGGTGGAGTGCTACAGATATTGGGTCTGGTTGCTTCAACTTTGAATAAAAAATCGATATTGCGCCTAAAAACAGCAACTAGAGCGATTAGATAGGTAACATACACAAATGGACCCTCAATGAGCCGCAGACAATCCATTAAGTTTGTCGGGCTAGGCCGGAATCTGCTCTTATTATATCCTGTAATACTGGGCTGGGCCACAGACGGTTTGCTAAGACTATCGTGCTGGGCTGGATCCAGGTCTGTTTACGGCCTTAGTTTACATCACTCAAATCATAACATAATCATGTCTACAGAATTTGGACTATTGATAATGATGCTCCTCCACTTATAACCTCTCGATTAGCTTTCATTTGGCCATTTGGGGTGACCCAAACTCTATACTTTGTTAAGCCAATAAATCTTAAAGCTCTACTGTCGTCAATCCATATTCATCTGAGAGGTTATATATTGTGTACCAGTCTACGACAAATTGTCATGAACTTTGAATCAAAACCATTATATTCAAGTGTCACTTGAACTCAAAAAGGAAAACCAGCAACCTATGACTGAATATAACTGCTCTGATTCAAAATCCATAGAAATTTTATTAAACTAACTCATGGCGGGCAATTTTTGTAAAACCATGTCACCCGAACATTCATACCACCACTCTCACCCTCACGACACCATTGTAAAAAACATGGCACCACATATAAACCACGACGGCCTACATCAGCACTCTTCTACTACTTTTTAACATTTTACTATCAAAATATGCCTCAAACATTGATACTTTCGATATGGCGATTGATAAACCTTAAAGTTGTTAGGACTGGACTTCCAGTCCAAAAGACTAGTCTGATAGGTGGAGTGGTCCAGTTCTAATAGTGGTATCAGAGCAAGGTCTCCATGCCAACACATATGGACTCAGGGATCTCCTAGTCTGACGAGATGGCCAGCTGCTTTCTTTTCGCTGGAGAGCCTCACCTGAAGGGAGGATTGTTGCGTTGCGAACGAGAATCCCTCAAAAGTCACTAATTTTATTATGTGACAACTATATTGGTTAATACATTTACAGCATTTCACTTCTTCTTCTAAGCTGATGTGCATCAGCTGATATTTGAATATATTTATATAATATAAGTCATCAAACCACATGATATTCGAAGATTATATGGTGGATCCTTAATCTGTAATCCCTGTAAATCGAGCCTTGAGATCCATGAAAAAGCTAGCCTTTATTAGAAATTTGTAGATTTAATAGATATTTATCGATTGTATATAGAATACAGAGTTGACTTCATTGAATGATTCTTTTTTAACCTTTTCTTTTAGACTTCCACCGTTTGGACGGTTGATATCAGCAATGAAATTCAATTGCAATGGAGTAATGGACCTAATGACCCACATTAGATGAATGGTTTTGATTAATGTAATTGGGTCTCAGTAATGTCTAATGAGGCAAATCATCATGCTACCAAACGAGACTCTAGTGCTGAAATTGAAAGCTACACTGCTCTAAATTCTTCTTGGCGTATGCTTTAAGATTGAAAGGAAGGAACATGGAAATCTCCAAAAGCATGTTCTAAAGTAAAACATTGCATGAATAAAGGTAGAATTCGAAGATATGGTTCTGAATTCTTCTTCTAGCAATTTCCTAAGGCCCCTTTTACAGATTCTTGTGAAAAATCATAGAAATTTCAAAAAAGGGTAAAAAAAAGGTAGTAGTAGTAGAGTCCTTTACAGGAACTAAAGGTATGGACCTGTTTGGCAAAACATGAAAGAAACAGAATACAGATTTCAACATTTCAATTTAAGAATTCAAGATACTAATCACATTGTAATCTACAGAACATGGGGTTATGTAAAAGAACTACATTCAAGAATGCCAAATTCCATTGAATATGCTACGGAATCTGTTCTCAGATAACCTTTTCATGATTCTCTTAGCTTCTGTAACTTCTGCTTCCGCAAGTTTTTCTAAATGCTTCAGAAAACCCGAATTCGCAATTTTTCTTCTCCCTGTATTACAATTTGTTAGTGACATTAATATGGAAAGCAAGAAGTCCTTAATACCCGATTTCTGGTTTTCTGGATCAAGCAGTTGTAGAATGTAAGCGACACTCGAATCTTCTTGCATGAACCTCTTTCGATTTCTTGGGACTAATAGCAAGTTGGAGAGTGCCTCTGCTGCCATTTCTCGAATCTCAAATGATTTTGAGTCTAGTAAGCTGACCAGTTCTGGGATAAAACCCGCATCCGCTATCGCCCGTTTAGTCTCCTCTGATTTCTCACAGAGGTGAAATGCTGTTTTCACTGCGGACAACTGAATGGAAACATCTGCATTTTGCATCAAAGACATGACCCGACTGAGAAATTCAGTCCCCAATAAAATGTTCAAGGACTTTGTGCTTGAGAGGCAGAGGGTATCGATTGCTCGCAACGCAATATCTTGTATCTTCAAAGAAGTGGTCGGATTTGGATCCAATACATGGACGAGGGACTGAATTCCCCCTTCTGTGATAAATATCTTCAGAATTGGCTCATCTCCAGAAGCCAAGTTTTGGAGTAATTCAATTGAAGAGATCTGTGTAACCTTGTCTATTGACATTACAAGCTTTAAGAACATCTTAATTGCTCCTTCTTCAACCATGAACCTTTTTATCTCATCAACACCAGTGAGATTTTTCAACACACCACAAACCGACCCAATCAGCTCACCATGAGAATTGCCACTACTACAGATTCTTAACAGAAGAGTCACGCCACCATGAGCAGAAACAGACCATGCATTATCTGAATTCTCTGTGAGTTTCTGCAAGGCTCTCGCCGCTCTTTCCTTCCCCACATTGCTTCCAGTCTCCAAAACCCGAATCAATGATGCAATGGATCCAGCTTCCACCAGAGTCCCTTTACAAGAATCGAACCCGGCAATGGTTGAAATTGCCTCAGTGGATTCTTCTAGAATAATCCTCTCTTCATTTTCAAGCAAATTCACCAAGAGCCCAACAAATTCAGCAGCCTCAGCTACAATCTTCACATACCTGTCATCTTCTTGTAGAATCTCATTCAATGAAATCAAGGCCTGATTCTTCAGATCCAAGTCTCCAATCTTCATCCTGGTGTAGAGATCCTGAACATAGAATTTCATGTCCTCCCTGCTTGCTCTGCTGCCGGGTCTTGACACAACAATTGCATGGGCATGTGCCATGATACCAGTGGTATAGATTTTGCCGAGGTCTTTGAGCTGAATATCGATCTTCGAAGACATGACGTCGAGGTCACTCTGCATCAGGAGCTTCCCACTGTAGGAGTGGTCGATGCAGCGGCGGGCTAGGTCATGGCATTCAATCACTGTTGATTCTATGGACTGAATTACATTACTGAACGAAGAATTCTCATCTGAACTGCAGTTTTCGGCTGAAAGGAGGCTGGAATTTAGCTGGTCAAGCTTCAACCGAATCAACTGCCATTTCGAGGGGAACACTTTGCTTGAGTGAGAGAGGGAAATCAAAGAAGAGGTGAGCTCAACCAGCCTCTGGAGACTGGATTCTTTGCCATTTACGCCCGGCGAAAGCCACTCTTCTTCCACTGTCTTCTCTTCTGTCATTGTTTTTTATGGATTTGCAGAGTAAAAGAGAATGTTCTTAGAGAGAAGGGAAGATGTCATATTCCGGCAAGTTGGGTCATATTGATCAGAATTCTGGTGAGGCAGAGTGAGAATTAAGGTAGGGTGAAAGGCATTTTGGAGGATGGAGAAGATAACTGGGTGCTGAAATGAAGAGCCTTATCTGTCCACAGTTCTATTTTTTGTTCCTTTCAATGGAATTTATGTCATGTCAACTGAATCAGAATTTGGTGGCATTTACAATTTTGTCCCTTGGATGGCTGAATAATGGCTGTGGGTATTTGAAGGGCTATCACAGGCATTTTGGTTCTCTGTGGACTTAGATAATGAAGTGAAAAAAGTGGCTTTTATCATAATGTCAAAGCCCTTTTGCTCTTCATACAGATTTTCTTTCATTTGTTGTTTTCCTCTCCCACAAAGGAATATAAATTTAATAAAGTGTTAAAAAGGAAAAGTTACTAACTTTATTCTGCAAATTTTATGACTCTTTTCAAATTTCAACCACTAGAAATTTGGATAGCCTTCCTTTTTACATCTAAATGGAATCACATGGTTGGGAGCTAACATAGAGTTGCATAAAAATTCATAAAATTTAATAAGAAAAAAGTGGAGATTTTTCATATTCGACATAACAAGATCTTTTCATTATCAAGAGGGATAAGAATTTTGACACAAATAATAAAAATATTAATTTCCACGACCAACCTTGATAGACAATGCTCGTAAAATAATATAAATCAGTATTGCTCTATGAAGTTCATTAACTCAAAATAGTTGGGAAAAAACCTTCAATAGATGAGTAAAATCTAGAGCTTATGATGAGCAAGTGTTCTTAAACCAAGATGTCATGCAATTGTCTCCACATTGCACAAGTCTATAGTGGTCCAAAACCAAATTTAGAATGCTCCAAAGGCTCTATGATTTTTTTATTCATAGGTTTGCCCTAGGAATAAAAGGAGAAGTGCCTAAGACCCATTTATTATTTTCTCATTAAAAATTATAAAAAGTGACAGTCAAGAGTAGAGATTAATAAAGAGCATACTTTAAAAATCTGTACCGAATCAACTCAACTCAATAAAATTTTAAATCATGTGAGTTAATGAGTTTTTATAAGTTGTTTTGATTTTTTTTTTGAAAACGCAACCAAATTTCTCAATTTCATGAGATTTTGAGTTAAGTCCGAGTTGTGAGTTTTCATTTTTAACTGTGAGAAAATACTATTTTTAAGGGTGAAATTTTTTACCATCTCATGTTTGCAGCTATGGACCTTTTCCTTTACCTTTGATCAGTCACTTTCATGAGAAATTCCTTGGAAAAGCACAAACAAGCCTTAAAGAACTGAGAGAGAAAACACACCATCTCAAATAAATTAGAGAAATGGTAAAAAAAAAATCCTGATACATTACAACTATGTAGTTAGTAGTACATCCCCTTTGATATCACCAGTTGGGGTCCACTTTTTTCTTACCCAACTGTAGCATTAAAATTCTTACATGTATTGTAAGGGTGCTTGAACATCAGCTCATAAAATAAATATTCACCATTAATTTTTAAAAAAAAAATTTATAATTGAATAAATGACATCACTATGCCATCTCTATTGTTTTTTATCCAATAGTAAATGTTATTTGGATGAAGTTAATATACGAGCAAACATTTATCTGTAAAATTAGTCTCATCATCAAATATAGAGTAAAAATACCTAATAATATTTAAAAAATAAAACCTCTAACACTACTAGATATATCTAGAAAATAAAGTGCTGAGCAGTCAAACATTGTGATAAGTATTCAGGTATTAGTAATGGGAGGTTATGGGTTCATGCCTCCATTGCCTAACATTTGTATGCTTTAGAGGTAGTGAGCTCATCCGTATATATTTTAATAGGACTGTGTCTGAATTTTCCATACGTTAATAATAATAAAAAAATATTTGGGTGTTATGATATTTATTGTTATAGGATGTACCATAGTCCCTTGTTTAAAGATTCGGTTTGACTGGGTGTACTCAACTCAATTTAAGGCACGATATTGAGTCCACAGGCAGAAAATTGGACCCAATAATGGTCTCATTTCAACCCTTAAAGTTGAGAGAGAGAGAAAGAGTGACAGATATTTTCATTTAAATTATACATTATAACTTATTATATTTTTTTTAGATATAAAAATCTAGTAATATATATCTATATATATATAGTATTGGCCGTATATCTGGTGTATTGGCTAATACAAGCCATTAAATGACTATATTCTATCGGCACGTATCAACCTTATTGAAATTTATAAAAAAAAATTGAGAAAAATTGTCATTTTAATTGTTTTTTAATTTAAGCATTGCATTGGATATAATTTTAAAAAAATTTAGAAATAAATTCTTAAGTGTGAAAAGCATTTATCAATTCCAACTAAGTATTTATCTTCACAATTCTTTACTGATTGCAAGTTCTGTTGTAAAAAAAAAAAAAAAAAACAAAACTTCCAAGTCCATTTATTGATTTATGTTGATGATGGGTAAACTGAAAACGAAGCCACTACCTCAACTCTGTTAGTCACATGGTAAGGGCACAGGGCTGACTAGGCCACGTGTGCCATGAAAGCTACTCTTTTTGGTTGCAGGCTTACAAAAAGAGGTGCAGATGAAGGGACAAATGAATGTGAGCTCATCCAAGTAAGAGAACAAGTCCCTTATGGACCACTGAATTGACCCAATTCAAGCACAATCCTTTGATGAAATAGCAAGAAAAGGGTGTCATCTATTTCCTTGTTCTGTCCATGATATTGCCATCCATGTGAAAGGCCCTTTTCTGATGCCCTAACCCAATTGTCTCCTTCTAAGAAATGGGCCTATGTGGCACACTAAGGATAAAAAAGGCCAGAAAGGAACCAACCAAGCAAAAACAAGCCAAAGAAAGCATGTAAAGGAATCTGCTCAATCACCCATAACTGATGGGATAATCCTGAATAAAATTTATATATATATTTTTTGAATGATTAATATATTAAGAAATTTAAAGGCACAAGAGGTGCAATACAAAGGAAGGGAAAACAACAACACGGCAAACGAAAGACACAAATCCGAAACAACCAAACACTGAAAGAAAAAAACTAAGTTACATCAATATATTCTTTCCAATTACGGAAGATGTCGTTCGTTCGCAGATATCTTGGATAAAACTTATATATATGAAGATGTGCAAGGAAAAGTGGCAGCCATGAGCAGAATACTTCTCTAACTCTACAAGATGACAAAGAACTGATTAAAACAAAGATTATTCGCTTTGCTTGTTTTGTCATTTCTCTAATTTGTTTTCATTACAGTGACAAGGCTACGAGTAAAGAAACCTTAAAATCTGAATGAACAAAATGCTAAAGTAATGACTAAGGGACCTTTCTTTTATGATTTTTATGATTTGTATTTTGCTGAGTGGGTTGGGTCTACCTCAATGTAGTGAGTGGTGTTGAGGGAAGCTTTAATACATTCGTTACCCACAATCCAACCACACTTATCTTTGGAACATGCTTGCAGTTTACTACATGAGAAGTATAATTATATTTTACTGTAAGTGTGATATAATTTACTTAATTTATATGTTGAAAATGAAAAAGAAAAAAGAAAAAGAGAGAAGTAGGATAAAATAACTATCATATAACAGACTTTAGAAGACAAGAGAATGTCATTTAAGTGATTTGTAGATGTATATGTTAAATTGAAACAGTCGAAATTTAAAGAAATGAAGGTTTAAAAGTAGAATGTACAAGAAGATGAGGATCTTAAAAACATAAATGGAAGGAATGAGAGAGCTGTTGGATTGTAGAGTTATGGGAAAAATGATTTTTATAGGCTACAATGAAAAAGTAATTTAAAAAAAAAAAAAGTTTATTCTAAGTAGATGTGAAATACCCCCGTCAGTTAGTTTGGATTAGGGCTGCAACTCGGGTCGGGTTTTGGCCCGACCCGCATGACCCGACCTGAGAAATCATGCGGGTCCGGTCAAGAATTTCGAGCCAGCAGGTCGGGTCGGGTTGAGAAGATAAAACCCTCATGAAATTTGGGTCGGGTCGGGTTGAGGATTTTACAAGTTAACTCGACCCGATCCGACCCGGCTAAAATTAGGCTAAAATGGATTCATAATGCGGGTCTAGTCAGAATTCGGGTTGATTCGGTTTAGAATTCGGGTCGAGTCAGGTTCTAGAGTTTGGGTTAAGAATTCGGGTCGGGTCGGGACGGGTTCCATATATATTAACTCAGGTTAGGTTGGGTTTTAAGAAACCCAACCTGCCCGACCCGAGTTGCAGCTGTAACGACCAGACCCGAATGCATGGCTTAGGACTTGACTCAACAAGATGTTGTCCGCTCTGGGCCTCACATACAAGTTCGAACCAGCATGGTTTTGCTTTTGGACTCGCGCCCACATGGCCAGGCCCAAAACGCGTCATGCTTGAGTGTGAGGGGTGGCCTCATATAACCCCTCTCTACTTTTCCTCCTCCACCGATGTGGGAGTGGGCAGGCATCACAATTACCCCCACTAAAGCCTCGAGCCGCCCCCAGCTCGACAACATCAAGGAAGGAGGAAGGCCCACACAGTCCCAGTGTTGAACTCGGCTCTGATAACAAATTTGTAACGACCCGACCCGAATACAGGGCTTAGGGTTTGACTCAGCAAGATATTGTCCCCTCTGGGCCTCACACATAAGTTTGAACCCGCACGGTTTTACTTTTGGGCTCGGGCCCACATGGCCCTGCCCAAAACGCGTCATGCTTGAGTATGAGGGGTGGCCTCATATAACCCCTCTCTACTTTTCCTCCTCCACCGATGTGGGAGTCCCACATCGGTGGGCAAGGTATCACAGCCGCCCTACTTTGGATGGTTACCTCCCGCCTCAAGAAGCAGAAGGTGCCAGGTTCGAAGCCCACGGACCGACCTTAGTGATGTCTTAAGGGATAGATGCATCATTTGTGGGGGTTTTGGTAGGACTACGTCTGAGATTTCTGCATATAATTTCAAAAAAAAATAGATAAAAAATTGACTATGATAAGAAAAATGATAACATGAAAATAAATTGCCTACATCAAATCATCATCATTCCGTTAACTCATCTATACAAAGATGACACTACGAGTTGTATCTCAACTATACAAAGATGACACTCCAAGTTCAAACTTTGTCACTTTTAGTTATAATATTTCATTTCTTTTTACATCCATTATCTTTGTATTTATGGTAAATCTGAGTGCATAAGATAATATATGTAATACAAACTATGGTCAACATAGAAAAACCTTAAATAACTCAAATATTTTGCACAAGTAACTATTTTAATCCATAGTTATCAAATCTATTTGAGAATCCATTTTGGTTTTGTCTCTATAATAGAATTTTCCAACGTTTTAGCCATTTCAAAAAAAAATAATGGTATTAAATTTTAATAAAAGGTAAATAAAGCAATAAAATATGAACATAGTAATACAAACATATAAATTTATTTAAATTAATTATTTTCATCATTTTACACTAATCTACATAGATAGAAATATAAATTATCAAAGTAATAAGAACTTCAAATAACTTTGATCACTAATACCAAGTGACTCCACATTTCATTTTAGGTTCTTTTGTCATTTCTAGCCCATGATTTTATCCCGATTTTTTTTTAAATGTAAAAAATAAAATCTTCGGAGCGAAATACGTAGGGACGGACCTATTTCGCCTGGATCAAGCCAAAACAAAACCCGATCTGAGAGTGGGACCTGTTCTATTCAGTTTCTCGACTAGATTTAAAACGTTTCGAGCGAAACGAAATGGAATTGACATCTAAGATTTAATTAGAATTTTGAATCATAATTGCTTGCTATGTGTCAATTATTTAACTTTTATTTATACGAGAACCAACAATACAACCGGTGCGAGCCCATTGTTGTAGCTGGGTTCACGCTCTATGGGCATCTCAAATAGATAGTTGGCCCATAGTAACCATTTGCCAAATCTAATTTGAAAAACGAAACTCCAAATAGATAAGATAAATGACTAAACTGATTTCGTTGTGAGAGTTCAGAAATCTATGGTACACACTTGGTCCCATCACGTAATCCAATTAGAATTGTCCTATTAAAAATAACGATTTGAAGTGTGGCACGACCCTCAACTTGTTTCTAACAAAGTAACAAGTAGACATTGCACTATCGATATCACACACATCTAGCGTCATCTGGTCAATTAAAACCCTTTTATGGGTAATTAAGTTGCAATTATTTATCCCAAAGCCCCTAATCAAGGATAACACATGGGTTTTCTTTGCAATTTTAATTGGTAAGCCACTTGATTAATTTGTAATAAATATGTAGATCTGTAGATCTGGGAAATAATTAAATAAGAACTTAGGTAGGATGAAGATCATGGTATGATGAAACAAAGGCTATAAAATTACATCCAATGAGTAGAGAAAAAGAAAAGCATTCAGCAGAGGATTAGTAGTTTAGTAAATACCTTGGCTTTGAAGAGACTAAGAGAGTATATCACAAATTATTTTTCGTCTACAAACAGCAAATGGCTATTAACTTTTTGCTCCCATCAGATAAAAAGGGATCATTAATATTGAATTAAAATACTATATTTAGTCCTTAAAAAATCATTTTAGTCATATTAATCAAGCAACAATATTTAAAATCACAAAAAATTAGTGATTAAAAAACAATCTAAAGTGATCATATTTTGGGAACTTTGAAAAACATAATTTTATTGATAAATCGAGATATTTTTTTTATCGAATGCATCCTCATCTCAAATGGTGGACCCCACACCTTAGTATACTCCCTACTGTATAGAATAATATTATGCATCCCAATGTCTAGGTGCTTAGACTTCAAATTATAAATATTTTTTTTTTTTTGTTATTTGAGTTGTCTAATTCAACTTGAATTCAATACTACTGAGGAAGATTAAAATCGAGATATTTGATCAAATTAATAGTTGGTTAATAATTTTTTTTTAACAATACACAGTTGATCCCATCCTTAAATATATTATCTAACAAGATAATCTAGTAGGACTGAAATCAAGTTGGGTCGGATTTCTTAAAACCCAACCCCACTCGAGTCAATATTTATAGAACCCGACTTGATCCAACTCGAGCTAGTGACCCAAAATTCTCGACCTAACCCGACTCAAACCGAATGCTAACTCGACTCAACCCGAATTTTGACTCGACCCGCATTATGAATCCATTTTAACCGGGTTAGGTCGGGTCGAATCAAGTTAGCTTGAAAATTCCTCAACACAACTCCACATGAATTGTATGCAGATTTTTGTTTTCTCAACTCAGCTCAACCTGTTGACCCGACTTGCATGACCCGAGTTTCACCCCTGAATTTAGAATAAGTAGAACGTATTGAACTTTTTTTACATATATTATTATTTTTAGATATTGACCTTTTCCAATTCAAGGACGTAGCTAGAATAATAATACAACCTACAGTTCCACCGCAGCAGATATAATAAAGGGGAGAATATAAAATATTTAATGAACACCGAGGGGTTGATATTATGAGGTACTAATAAATAGTGCTAGCGTAGGTAAAACCGTAAATTAATGAATTGGATGCATAGCCATAAATAATAGTTGAAGATCCGTTACGTCAAATCTATTTCATTACCCCACTAATAAATAACAAGCCTCCCCTATTTGCAGACAAAATAGTAATACTATAATACACAGTAAAAGCATCGCACGAGTGAACATTTCATTCATAATTTTGCATGTGCGAATGGAATTATATTTGGATCATTCACAATCCAATCCACAGGGCTCTCTTTCTCCTATCAACATAACATTGATCATTGAGTGCATGTTCAGATTCCCCTACAAAGTACAAACTAGACAAGTCAAGTTCCAAAGCTAAAATAAAAGAATCAATTCGTTTGGATGGGGGCAATTCACGGACCGGAGTAACGGAGCTTATCTTGATGGAATGATAAAAATAAAATTAACTTTTTACCCATCTCCTCTCACTTCTCACTTCTGAAAATCATTTTCAAGCAAGGGGTATTCTAACCGGAATAACTCCTGTAATCCTGTTCAAGAGAATAACCCTGAATAATCCCTGTAAAATTTACTCATTATCCAAACGCAGTCGAATCTCCACCATTCATCGATATCTAATCCTATGGATATTATTTGCTGAAATTAATTAACCCATCCCGGTCTCTACTCTCTACTCCAGTTTGATACAAGATACCGACCGCATTTGTAATATTTCATTTCAAATCCATTTACACCTATCAATTTCATTGAGATACCAGTTTTTTTGAATTATTGAAATTGTATGTTTTTAAAATTTCAAAAATATCTATTCTTTGAATCTAGACGATATTTATACAAAAAAAAAAACAAAAAACCAAAATCAAAGTGACTATTGTATGCCAAAGTCATTTTGGCATTTTAAAATAGTGTCTCATTAATAAAACCATTGGTGTCCCAATTAACAAATAACTGTCTATATTGGCTATGCTATAATAAAATATTCTTTAAAACATAGACAGTTATTTTTTAAGCGCTGTGTATTTCTAAAATTTCTCAAATTGAATATCCGGACTAATTACGATAACCTGATAAAAATACTTTAACACTTCAAGGTCTTTTGACACTTCCAAATGTGTTTTGGGGCACAGCCTAGGGATACCCTTATTTGTAAAACATTGTATTTTAAGCATTTGGAAGTGTCAAAAGACTTTAAAGTGTTAAAGTATTTTTATCATGTTATCATAATTAGTCCGGATATTCAATTTAAGAAATTTTGAAAATATACAGTGCTTAGAAAATAACTTTAAAATTTTAAATAAAATTTTATTATTTATTATTGTATTCATTGGAAGGATCAGCAATAAACTGTGGCTGATCCTTCGAATGATCAGAATCATTCGAATGATTCAAAAATGAACTGGAGAATCGTTAGAAGGATTTAAAACGGGAGGGTAAAACGGTAATTTCACCGAAAATTTTGAAAATTGGTGTCCGGTAAAAAAAAAAACCCTGGTGTCTAAATAGGCTGCCTAAAATTAACAAATCATGATGATTCTGAAATTTAGAAAATTGATGAGCAGTAGTACTTCATGCCACGTACATAAGTGAGAAAATTGGTAATATGTAGGTTATTCTTTCTACCATGGGTCAAAAATTCAGCTAGGCCGATAAATTTCTCTCTCCTCTTTTGTTTTTTTTTTTGATAAATAATGGTATTTTTTTGTTATTTTATTTTTCTGAATTAAAAAATATAAAAAAATCGATTTTTTTTTTAAATTGAAAACGTAAATATTTGCCGATATTGGGCCAATATCTGCCGATATTTCAACTCGGGCCCATCACCATTTTAATTTTTTTTTTTAAATACCGATATAAATCATCTCGGCCTATATTGGACTGATATATATATCGCCAATATATCAGCCATATCGGCTGAGAAATAGGTTGTACGGCCGAGACAATACGTATCGACCGATATTAAACCACAGTTAAAAACCGATATATGTACCCTTGCTTTCTACCTTTTAATTTTTTTTATATAAAAAATCTTATTTTTAGTTATTAATATGAGAAAGATGAGCTAAATATTTCAAATTAATCATATTTTTTATTTTTAATATTTTATATTATTTTTAGATAATAATATGATAACTTGATAAGGATAGACTAGGTCCTTCTGATTCACCAAATTCAATTCTATTTTTTTTTTTTCAGACTTCCTTTTATATATTTTTTTT
Organism: Chimonanthus praecox; assembly: GCA_022113865.1. Lineage (NCBI taxonomy): Eukaryota > Viridiplantae > Streptophyta > Magnoliopsida > Laurales > Calycanthaceae > Chimonanthus > Chimonanthus praecox. Next base: position 66,647,569 of record CM039087.1, on the reverse strand, counting down.
TGTTTTTTTAATACTAACATGACAAAGATAAGTCTTAAAATCTAATTTCTATATTAGCCATTTTATAAAAAAAAATCATTTTGGAATCATTAATTATGCACTATTTTTAAAAAAAAATTGATCAAAAGTTTTGCTCAAGTATAACCAAGATTTCCAATTTTATATCTATATTACTTGATAAAAAAATAACAGCAGCCACTCGCTAAATAACTATCGACATTCGCATCTTTCAACTTTATCAAATTTAATCATAAAAGCCTTTTGTGATGGATGTACTGGTTGGACTTAGTGCATACCCTAATTGGTGCTACACGCAAAGAGCCCTACATTGCCCAAAGAGGAAACGCCTATTGGACTTAGCATATGACTTTTCTAGAAAGATGGGCTAGCGCCGAGCCCAAAGGAAGACAAAATAGTGCACATCAAAATCCAAAGCGTACGAAATTATGATGAGTAAACCGGGTCGTTACACCTTTTTATTCTATTTTCTAATCATTTTGTAAGCAAATTTCTCCTATTTAAAAAATAAGTTGATAAAAATAGACCAAATCCTTATAATTTAGCAAATTCGTTCCTAAAAACCTTAATTTTATATTTTTCACAATTTTCAATCTTGGAATAATTAGCTTACATATAAAAGTAATTCTATAATCCATAGAATTCCTAAAGAACCCTTTAAGATAAAAACTTGCAATCCCATAAAATCAAAATTATATGAGATTTCATAATTTTCACTGTGGATTTTGAATTTCAACAATTTCTAGCCTAAAGTGCTAGACAACTCTCTTCTTATTCGTTTTTTAAGTCGTGGACATCCTCCTGCTGGATATTCCACCTTGTAATTGCCAATCTGATGCAACAGCATAATTAACTTCAAAGAAAAGGAGTTCTATAAAAGTATAAATCCCAATCCAAACAGCAAACTAAAGCTAAAGCCTATAAAGAAATAAATATGTAAAAAAATTGGGAGACTTAGAGCTATAAACCTAAAAAGAATGCCATGTACAACTGTATCTCGACCTCCTACAATCAAATATTTAATTAAAAACTCCATCCAACCATCACAGACCTTTTTCACTCTAAGTAAACCAATTTTTCTATCCTCCAATGACAACCAAACAGCAAGAATTTAGATAGAGTAAATTTTCTCCTTGATCTCCTAAATTCACATTATGGCCATCCAACTATCTCAAACCAGTGGCAATCATTCTCCCTGGCGTGAGAAATCGAAATCTAAACAAGAATACCTTGAAAACCTTACCATGCATCAGTTAAGTGGCTGTCAGGAATAAGTATCTAAAAGGACCAGCCACAACCGTAGGCAATAGATTAAGCACAGCAGAGTTGCAGGGCCAGCCCAACCTAAATGAAACCATGAAGGAATGCAGAAGGAATATGTTCAACCATACAAGCATTAGAGATTGCAATGCAAAACAACAATATTGGAACATCAGGAAAATACAAGAGTGGGTTTGGATATATACAGTTCTGATAGGTGCCTTCACCTCAAATGCATGGAACACTTGGTGGAAGAAACCATAGGGGTGTGGAAATCCAGGTCTTTTTTGTAGTTTAAGTTTCGATCAAGCACCTTCATCCTAGCCACTCCTTGCTGCAACATACTAACCAATGAACTCAGCGATGTCACGCAGCAAGGGCTACTGCTTGCTGCAAGTGATTCAATAGTAGAAACATCTCCATCTTCTCACAGAAGGACAAAATCATCACACACAAGAAGACAAATTATGAGTAGAGAATTTAATTTCCTCATCCAATCAAGTAAGCCATTACCAAGCACTTGGCAAAATCTGAGAGGACAGCCACAAGCGCCCCACCACGTGTCCAAGATGCAGCAGGGCCCAATATCCCCATCACTCCACTACTGATGCATCTCCACCATGAATTTAGTCAGACCCATATCATGCAATCACATAGGCCCTACACAGGTTGTCCACATCCACCATCCACCTTGTATATTCTGCAGCATCTAGTTGATGACCACAAGCCACATATCCAGATTTACGTGGCATGCCCAGTAGCAACCAATCCTTTTACTCCAGTCCCAATATATACCCCCACATGCACATCCCTCATCTCCCACTCTTGCTGCTTCGAATAATTCTTCTTCTCTCTTTAAACTCCACGCTTCAAAACTAGCCCTGCTTTCTTCTCGCATTTGCATCACCATGTTGGAAGGCAAGGCAGTTATTGGGGAAACAGACATGCTGCAGACCATGCAGCAGGACGCACTCAAGCTTGCAGCCAAAGCTCTTGATGCCTTTGACGTCACAGACTCCACAGACATTGCCTGCTACATCAAGCAGGTATATAATGTCTAGCTATGGAATCATGGTTAATAAGGAAATGCAATTTAGCTGAAGCTGGCCTTTCTTTGTTGGCAGGAATTTGATAGAGCATATGGGCCAGGGTGGCAATGCATTGTGGGAACCGATTTTGGGTCATTTGTGACGCACTGCTATGGGTGCTTCATCTACTTCTGCATCGGCAGCCTTGCAATCTTGCTCTTCAGGGGAGTAGCACTGGGTACTGAGAATGATGCAGCTCCATTCACCATGGAGACTGTAAAGGCCTGATCTCTTTTTGACTGTTGTCTTGTATTTTTCCCTACTTTTGCTGCTTTGTAAAGGAGATGATCGATGATAATACACTTAGATATTTTGCAGAGACCAGTTTTACCTCGCCATCTCTCTTCATACTGATTGCTCACACCCAGTGCTTTTTTTTGTGTCATCAACTCCTTACATGTTGGACTTCCTGTGCAAAACCTGCATTACTAAGGAAGTGCATAAACAAGTACTTTGGTCAGAATCATACTGATGGAAATCAACGTGGATAATATATCCATCTCTCTCTCTCTCTCTCTCTCTCTCTCTCTCTCTCTCTCTCTCTACACGCAGGACTCACCAATTAGTAGACCACAACACTCAATACAGTAATCTTGCATGTATTGTTTAAAATTCTCTGTAACCCTTTGATTTGCGGCCAACAGACCATTGTTTAATTGCTTTATCAGAAAAACCAGTGCATGAAAATGGATGTTACTTCAATCAAAATATTGTTCAATTGCAGTGGATCTGAACTATCTATATTCCAAAATTGTCCTTCATAAGACAATCCATATATCCCTGTGTCTCTCTTTGGAAGGCTAACTGCACAAATAACACCAGATGGACAAGAGAGAGAACATTATTCATGATCCAAGTCTCACCTGTGGTCCTATCCAGTGACTGAAAGTTTAGTTTGACAGGTGTTTGTGTCTGTGTGCGTGTGTAGTGTGGCATCCATTAGTAGAAGTTCTACAAGGCAGATCCCATGCCACAGTGTGCTGTGGATAAGGGATGAACGGAGACAGAAATTGGAAGGTCCCAGCTATATGATCTTTGGCCTAAATCCAAATGAATTAAGATGATGATTGCAACAGAAAATCTGATAAAAAAATACCAATAATTTCATTGGATGACTGGAATCTTTAAAACCAGAAAATTTATGTGGTATCCCATATCCCCCATTAAAGGTCAGGCAGTTCAGGTCAACAGTAATAGTCACCAAACCTAATCCCAAATTTGCAAACATGCATCTTGAGACTGAACTGCAAGATTGAATTAGTTTATTAGTGTGTAGGACTCAAATTCTTAGAGAGTTACCTAGCCTTCCAATTATCAGAGGGTAAGGACGAAAGGTGGAGCATCCCTTCTTGGCCCAGAGACTGACCGGTACACATAAACCTTCTCAGCCTGAGTATCATCACTCTCATCTCCCCTGATCACCTCCACGTTTAATCTTGGCATCTCCCTTGCTAGAAGTCTACACCCATTCAAAGTGACATTACATGCTGACATCCAAAGTGACCTCATTGATTCATACCTCTCGAGCCCTGAAAGCAAGGCTTCATTCCCAAAGGGACAGTCCCTTATCTCCAGCTTCCGCAGCTTTGGACAGCCCTCCAACACACACTGCATCCCCCGGTCACTGCGGCCTGCGAAAGCAACTGACAGCGTTTCAAGGTTCTTGGCATACTTCCCAATGTACTCAAATGTCAAGTCTGTTAAGAGGCCAGAGACAGCAAGTCTCTGGAGCTTGGTGCAGGTCTTAACAACCGCACCAAAAGCATCATCCATGGGCTTGTTGGTGCGGTAGTCAGGCTGACATGGATTCATGATGCAGAGGCGGAAATGAGTGAAGTTTGGACAGTTGCGGACAACAGTCTCGACTGCAGCATTCGTCATCTGGCGGCAAAAATAGAGGACATAGTGGAGGTTGGGACAACCAAGAGAGATGGCAACAAAACCAGATTCTGTCACCCCCCCACCCCCTTCAATGACAATTTCCTGATCAAAAGGGTCTGCTGGAAAGACACGGAGTTCTTCAAGCAAGTGGCAGCTCGAAGCCACTGCCTCTAGTCCTTTGTCCTCCACCGTATCAAGAACCTACATAAAGAAGGAAAGAAGTATCATTGATCGCTCTAGGATTTCCACAATGAAGATGGGTAAGAAAAGGCATCTTTTCTACTAAGATAACTAGACATGTATATGGTCGATAAATTGAGTCAGAAATCTATATCCATGTTGAAATTTGAAGCCTGAAACTGTAAAGTGTGCAAAACATTGGCAAAGTTTGAATTCATAAGAATTTTAGTGAAGCTCTATCATTGGTAATACAAAAGGAAGGGCATAAAAAGATTTTTACTGTAAAAAAAACTATATAAATTAGACCATGCATGTGAAATTCGGCATGCTTGAAAAACCAATTCATTTAATAAAATTAGAAGAACTAACAGGACACATCAATTTTCAAGTAAAAAATTATTTTAGGGCAAAAATCTGTTTTGAATGAAACCATATCTGCATCTATATGTGGTCTACATTAGAAGAACTAACAGGACACATCAATTTTAAAAAATTATTTTAGGGCAAAAATCTGTTTTGAATGAAACCATATCTGCATCTATATGTGGTCTACATTTTTGAGAACTAGAGTGTTGTGTCCCCATTAATGCATCCATGCCTGTAACCATATTATATCATGCATTCTCCCTTCAATCTCTCTGTCTATGTGGAGTTCTTCCTTTTTATTTTCACTGATGTCCAGCAGTTTAATTATATGATCCTTCGTCTGAGGATGTGTAACCTAATTTTAGCTTAGAAAGCTTTTAGCACTTAATACTAAAGGATGCATATGATGACAAGGCAGTCCATAACGCACGAAACATCAGCAAGCATTTTGAGTTTGAAATCGGAAAGAAGTATTGGTTTCAAGGTGTTTCTAACCACTTCAACACTCTAAAATGGGCCATGAAACACAAATCCAAACCGGTCATTCAACGGACATCCATCAATGGGCACAAGACCCAAGTTTCAATTCATCAGTCATTTGACTAAATGCATATATTCATGTCTGAAGTCAAAATACTTGAGTTCACAATAGAAATTAATATCTGGAAAGCCAGAGAAAAAGGGATCTAGGAACGAAGAAGAGTACATATTGATTGCTCGTATAGATGCCAAAGTTTAAAGATGAAGCTTGACATAGTTAGATTTGACAAAATTGGTATGGAAACAAATGCTTAAGATAGTTTGAGCATGTACATAGAAGTTGGAAACACCCCAGTACAAGGATATGAAAGGTTACAAGTAGAAGATACAAACAAAAGATGAAGCTCCTTTATTGGAATAAGAGGTGAGAAAGAACGTGATAGATTGTGAAATGGACGGCATTGTTTTCAATAGGGTATAGTGGAAAAATAGAAAAATAGAGATAAAAAACGCAACCCCCAATAGATGGAAAAGTGACTCTAATGATGGTGGTGGTGGTGGTGGAGGTGGTGGTGATGATGACGACGATGACGATGACGATGACGATGACGATGACGATGACGAGAGGATGAGTAGGATGATGATGCAATGATAGTGGCATTGAAACCATATCAACATCACTAATGACATCATGTTGGGATGTTGCGATTTTCTGAAATACCACCACTGCTACTACTACAAGTATATATGGGGAAAAAATAGTAGAATAATTCCACTAAAATCTAGGGACCACTGACTTATTGCTGCTTCCCTGCTACTGCTCTGCTGCTGTTATTATTATATTTTCTCAATTAACAACACCCAATTTAGCATGAATTTCAACAAGTGCATAACAGTTAATTGCATCCAAAACATGATTTCTTTTCATAATAACCACTTCACAGAAAACAAGATCATTGCCCTTTTTTTTATCTTTTGAAAAAAAAGAACACCAATAGAAAAATTAACTTAAGAATATGTAGCAACAGCAACACCAAAAATATAGAACCATATCAGTTGCCAATGGTGAAATCTACAGGATGGAACCAAGAAGCTGCTTACCCAGAGACGTCGAACATTTGGGCAACTTGGCAAAAGCTTAGCCAGGTCAGTACTTTGCAGTGCAGCATAGCTCAAATTCAAGAATGTCAAATTTGTACAAGCTGGATATAGTGCTGGTAGATACAGAGAAGTAACTTCCCATAAACCAGAAAGTGTATGGAGATTCTTGCAATTGCTAAATGCATTTTCTAGTTCTGCATACTGATGAGAAGTTAATTCTTGCAAAAAGGAGCCAGTTCCAAGCTCTGTCAGTTGAGAAGCTTTCACTAGTAGTCTCCGTAACTGTTCTAAAGTAACGTTCTTATTAACTTTTAGGACCTTAAGTGACTTGCACCTAGTCACAAGCCTCTCAAGAGAATCAAATTTCACTTCACTAAGATTTGCAAAGTTGAGTACTTCCAAAGAAGTGAAGCTTTCCGGGAAGTAACTTAACCAGCTGCCCCCTTTGTCCTCAATCCCATTCTCCTGTATATCCAGCTCAGTCAAGTTCCTGTAACCCAAATCAGGATTCAGAATCTTCAAAAATTAATGTAAAAAACTGCACAAACAGAAGAAATAGAAAATTTGGGAAAATTTATATCGGTGGAACAAGTAACATGTGAAAGAGAAAGAGAGAGAGAAAGAGACTCAAATCTAATGCAGTTGGATAACAACTGCAGAAAGAAGCTGTGATATTTGGATAAGGAGCACAAATTTAAAAAACAAAAAGGAAAAAAAAAAAAACAAGATGCTCAGCTTTTGACGAATAATTTACTAATTTTCAAACCATATTTTAAACAAATTTTTAATTCAAAAATTCAAACAACCGTTAAAGCTGATGCAATAGTTATTGGGCCCAATCGAACAGAAAAGGGCCAGGTGAGGTTTCCAAACGGTTCTAGGCTTCTAGCATCCATTGACAGAAATGAACCATCAATAGTTATTTCATCAGTCCAATACCATCAGCACCAGTAACCTGCAAGTCACAAATTTACAGCCAGAAAGAACTGTTCACATTGTTCCCCTTTTAATTCTATGACAGGCTTTAGTACCGGATAGTGGAGAGAATCCAAATGAGTAGCTAAATAGGTTCCACTTACACGATTCTTATACATTAATCTCTCAAGAAGAGATTATGTGGCTGCTCGCAAAGTGAAGACAAAATGTGGATCAATTTTTGGATGCAAAATAGATATCATGGATGTATAAGAATAAGCAGAAAATGCACTTAACAAATCGTCTTAGAGTTTTCTGGATGCAAAAACAACAGTAATGGATGAGACAGCCTCCACACTGAAAAGATATCCTTGTTTTGCTTGATAAAGATGCTGATTAAAAGACAGGCTTGATTTTCTTAATAAAGATGCCGACTCCATCAAGAAGCATCACCGGGCTAATTCACTCATGCTTTAATTAATAAGATGCAGATTCCAAGCAGCATCACCTGGCTGGTTTCAACTCAACCAAGGCTTCTACATGCAGATCACCCTTTATTTGGTTCTTTGACTTTTCACAACAACATCTTGAAAGTTGAAACTATATATGATGCTTGAAAAGGAAAACCAAACTGTTATATGAAAGATGTCTAACACAGAATCAACAGATGTCATACCAGTAAATGAATAGACCTATAGATCCATATGCTCATGCCATGGAGCATGCCTCCCCTCTAGTTCTTCAATCCACCTGGGCTTAAATGAATCTCTCTCTCTCACACACACAAAACAAAGAACAAAAGATAATCTTTGAAGGTTTATTTTCTCTTTTTTTCTGTTTAGTGATACTACAAGAATCCATCAAGATAAGAGAACAGGAAGGTAGTTTAAAAATCCCGTCTTTTATCCAGATTGTTGGAAGAGATTCATTAATCAAAAAGCTAAAAGTGCTTTTTTTAATTACAAATTAACTACCAGAATAATCTGATCTACCAATAATTCTGAAAGACATAACCACTCATTAGAAAACGGATCCACGAAAGAAATTCATCCATTAGATCCCAAAAACAGAAGCAGATAACAGCTGCCGAAAGTAAAATTTAATCCTATTAAGTATCTTTTTCCAAAAAGAACATAATTGACAGAAATCATTTAAAATGTTTCAATCAGAGGAAAACCCATAAAAACCTGCTAAAAGCCAAAAAATGAGTAACGCCAGAAGATGATCCAACATAAATAAAAGATGCCTCTTTGATGTATAAGTCTGTCTCAGACCTGTCATTTTTTTACAAGTTGCAATACTATCAAGAATATACCAACCCATACATACACGTCTGACCTTCACAGTCACGTCTCTACAGAGGGAGGAAAACAACGCATCGATTCAGCTTAATCAATAATATGCTCAGATATCTGGTTGCTCAGAAGGAAATTCCACATTTACATCACCAGTCCCCGTCCAACAAATGGGTACCACAAATTCAAATTTTCCTTGCCAATAGGTGGCAAAATTTATTCTGAAAGAAAGATCACATCCGTGGTGCCACAAAAATGGATGGAAATTTTAAAGAAAAAGGTTAAATAAAGAGTTCCAAGCTTGCCATCCTTTTTCATGGTTTTGCATTAAATGAATGGAAATTGCTTAAGAATTAACTTAGTTACGAAGATCTAGCTAATGCATTCTATTTGGCATCATGACTGGGTCCAAAAATTTATACAAGTCTACATCATAAAAAAATTTGAAGTTCTCCATCTAACCAAAATCCATTAACCTCACTGCCAGATTAAACCAAAATCACTTGACCACAAAATGAAGAACCCAAGTTCAAAGAAAAAATAAAAAATAACAAGACCGAGGACCTTACATTAACCTCGATTACAAGATCTAAAAGTCAATATCGAAAGAAGCATGAGGTAAGTAACTTTTAAAAAACTCACCTGCAATGAGCTGCAATGCTAGCAAGCCCATCGGTGCTGAATCCATCACAGCTAACAAGTGAGAGTGCACGAAAGTTTGAAAATGACTGTGCCAGATACTCCAAGCTCTCATCTTTAACAGTCATCCTCTTCAACCGAAGCTCCTCAAGAAATGGATAGGCAGTTGCAAAGACAACAAGCCAGGAATGGATATCAGCACCCCAATTGGGTGGTACAAGATTGAAATCAGAGAATCGGGGCTTCCCCTTCAGCGTAATGCTGCGTATGTTTGGAAATCTTCTAACGACGATCTCTGGACTGACTGAATAACAGTTACCGATGAAGACGTGGGTTCGACTCCAGCGGTCCGCGTTGTACCAGTCCTTGCAAACTAAAGAGATGGCGCCCCTGTCCTTGTGTGATTTCACAAAGCCCAGAACCCGTTCCAAAACCTCATCGGGGAAGGTGGAAATCTCCGTACCTTCTCCATTTTCATCGTACTCCTTTGCAGTATCCATAACTTCTTAGATATTAAAACCCCAATTGATGAATACCCACCACGACTGTGTTAAAGAAAGATCTTTCCTTTCTATGGGTTCTTGTCGGATACTTGGACATTAAACTTGGAAAAGGGGCCTAAAAATGAAACTGGCATTCCTGGAATATCATATTTCTAGCAAAACGGACACTAGTTTAGGGATAGTAGGGATGTAAATTTCCAGATTTAGGATAACCAAACAAGTAAAGCAACAAAACTGGGAGTTTCCTGGGGGAAAAAAAAAAAAGCCTTCTGCTTTCACAAAATCCACTTTCCTGTTTCTGTTAATTTCGTTTAAAAAAGTGCACCTATCTGACCAAATAGAAAGACAAATGCAGCGAAAACTGTAGCTTACTTCAAAAGAAGAAAATTCACAGGAGAAAAAAAAAAGATAAAGGGAAACTTTCTTATTGAACTGAAGATAAAAGAGACATTACAAGAAATTGCAGGACTGCAAGACCCAGAAGTAGAAAAGGGAAAAAAGAAAAAGAAATTCCTATAATTGAAACAAATGTTCTTCAGAACCCTAGAGAACAGAAAAGTAGAAACAGAACAGCTAAAAGTTTGCAGAAAATCTAGTAAAGGAGAGGAATTTCTAAAAAATAAAATCCAGAACACCTAGAAGAACGACAAAGGGAACCCCTTTCTCACATTTCAGACAATAAAACACCTAAAATCTCCAAAAGAACACAAGAAAAAGATCGCACGAATCAGATCCACCCGCAGCGAAATTTACAGTTCCCTTCAGCAATTCAAAACCTCAAAAATCCGAATAAGAAAAAATTCCCTCTCCTCGGAACATCTTCAAAGCAAAAAAACGCAATTAATAAGCCTAAAACAGAGAAGGAAATCGACCTGCAAATAAGAATTGAAAAACCAGCTGCGAACCCTAAAAGCAAGATGCAGAGCTGAAAGAGATTAAAAAATAAAGGCAAGCAAATGGAAAGCGTAGAAAAGAGAAAGAGAAGAGAGTATCTAAGATATGTAAAATCTTTGGATGCAGTTGAAGAAGAACATCTGCTGCCACTAATGGATTACTTTCCGAGAAAAAGGGATCCGTCACTCTTTCTTTCTGTGATTGGTGTTTAAACTCTAAAATAAATGTCAAGTCAGAATTCAAAACTTTAATAAAAGGAAGAGAGAGAGAAAGAAAGGTACAAGATTTCTTTTCTTTTCATCTCGCTCGAAACTTACTGCTAAAGTGAGAGCGGGGAAAAAGCAGGAATCGTCGACAGGAATGAGCGGATGAATTCTACTGTGCGGGCATGTGCACGGTGAGCATCCCTGTTGCTCTGGTGCTGTCACGTCAGCTTTATCCGATCGAATTGCGAGTCGAGGTTGACGGTCCGGTTGGAGTTGGACTGTCAGAACTGGTTCTCGACGGTCAATCGGAGCTGGGATTCGGCGCCAATGATGCAGATGGATCTTATAAATATTCTCATTCCTTGATTTTTTTTATAACATAGATATCTTCACCTTAATACTATAAATATATAAAACTAATTTTATAAAATACAATAAGATAAATATGATTTTATTTAAATTATCGTTTATATTTATGTGTATATGGATCTCGTCAAAAGTGTAAATATTTTTTTGAAAGTTCGTCAAAAGTGTAAATATTAGCTATTGTTTATCATTAAAAGAAAAGGAAAAAGTGTCTAGAAAAAAAAAATTACACTCAAAACAGGATTCATGTAGAATATAAAATTTAGGATTTAAATATAATTTAGAACAATTAATATTTGAGAAGTCTAAAAAGTATAATTCTACTATTCGAATAAATCCTTTTTGAGGAGTTTAAAAGTGAATTCTATATTTAGATTGATACTATCCCACGTATCATAATCAATATTTAAAAGAATCAATTCATATATCCAAGAAGTTGGAGTTGCTCAATGACACATTAGATATATAGAGTCAATTTGGAGCCCTAACAGGACTCTAGGTTGGGTCACATGTAACTCATACAATGAGTTTAAATACAAATTTATTTTAGTAATTATTACATAAATATATAGTTAATTACCAAAAGATTGAAACTGTCTATTTACTAAACAAACTAAAAAAGTAATTCAAATCGGATCCATCAATTAAATATTCATGTTTAAGTCTATTAATTAATACTCACTATGTCCTAATTTAGTTGTATGATATGGATTTTTGAATTATTTCAAAATAATTATCTCATTCATATTGGAGTCAAATAAAGTGTATTGAAAATGGCTGAAATAACATTGAGTATTAAATTTATATAGAGAATTTTTTAAAAAATATAAATATTTCAAATAAAACAACTAAAATAAGACAAAAAAAAATAATAAATTTGAATGGACTCGACTGAATTTCAAGCCATAAAAAACCCTTCTCATGATCACTGATTTTGATATATTTAGGCCCAATAACAATATTCAACTTTGGCCTTCATTTTACGTGGACTATTTCACAATTTAAACTTTAATTCCTTGAGTTCTTTTCACAATTTCACTCACACATTTGGAAGCAACACGTGTCACTAGAAAACAAGTCCGTTGGCTTTTGTCGCAATACCTATCGTCAGTTGTTTCGATAATATGTGAAAAGAAATCATACAGTGAGAGAATCTTCACAGCTTTCTCCTGCGTCCATCATCATCGCCAGATCTTCTAAAAGACTAAAGCATCTTCCTGACAAGCATCTTTCTGATATGTGGACCCACATTCAGTGACTGGACCGTTGTAGCCAGAGTTACAAGTGGGTTTTAACTTTGAACAGTTCGATACAAGTGGAATATGAATTTGAAAATTTTAAATATTTCTCCAATATTACAACTTCAAATTTATTTTGAATAAATATTATAATCTACATAATTTATTTTTTTTAGATTTATATGTGAAAAACTGAAAGAAATCCAACTTAAAATTTCACAAGTGATACATACTGCTCTTAAGAGTTAAAACACAGTAAGTAAGACTATAGAGTTCGAACTCGACACCTGAGATGGAAAATTGACGGTTAAATATTTGTATCTACTTATTTTTACTTATTCCTTAGATTTAAGTTGGCCCACTCTATTATGTATACTTTTTTCTGCAATTCTGCATTGGCCCATCCATTACAAGGGCCCAAACTTTTCAGCTTCAACATTTAATGGACCTCCCCACAAAAATGCCAAAAAGTTAAATCCTTCTAATAAGAGAGGCGACATATTTATTGACACTAGTGAGTCTCCACATTGATGGGTTATGAGCTAAGATATTGTAGACTTTGTTGAGGCCCAGCACTCTATAATTCCTCATTCATAAATTCAGTGCACGACACATTTATTTCCTCATGTGACTCGTCTCGATCATCTGAAGTGGATAGAGGGCCTTTAGAGAGGACACATAACTTTTGTGGTGTGACCTTAAGATGCCTTTTGGGTAGCTAAGGGCCCAAAAGTGGGGCCCATGTGAGAGGCAACAGTACATGACTCGGTTGGAAATGGCCCACACAACTTTGTGGTGTGACCTAAGATGCCTTTTTGGGTTACTAAGGGCCCAAAAGTGGGCCCATGTGAGATGCAACGGTACATGACTCGGTCGGAAATGGGCCACCTGTTGGTTGAGGAGTTCTACGGTTGGATGACATGTGTTGGTAACTGGATAAGAGATGAGAGAGAGAAAGAGCCTTCAGTCTCATGCAGGGATAAAAAATTCCATCAAATTGAGATATGGGCGATATGGCTGATATCTTGGATCTCATATATCGGCCCTCTTAACTTTTTTGATAAATATTGGTAGTTTATTTATTTTTTTTTTTTTTCTTAAAAAAACAAGAAGCAATCGAGTTTTTTTTAAAAAAAAATTAAAAAACATAAAACATCGGCTAATATCTTGACCGATATTCAGTTGATATAGATTAATATTAGCCGAGATATCGGCTTGGATCCACAGTTAATATCGATTTTTTTTAAAAAAAAAAAAAATTAATGAATATCGACCAATATTTGACCGATACATCTCAGCAAGATATCGGCCGATATCTTAAAGTAAAGTCAATACGTAGTGTATCAACCGAGAGTAAGACTCCTGAACTCTCATGATGTGGGATCCATTATCTGGGTGAGTGGGCCCCGACCAAGGAATTGCTCTTGACCCAAAATGTGGTGATTTGGGCAAACCTAACAGAAGATTTGTGTGGGAAGAAACAAGAGACATTTCACATTTGAATGGGATTGTACGGGAAATGGCATTTTCAAGCACAGTAGAGGATGGGAAAGCCTTAGGTATTGTACTCTTTTATTTTTCTTTCTTTGTTTCTTTTTATGACTTTGGGGCTCCATGTTTTGTCCACAAGAAGGATAAGATCTGAATAATTTATTTGGTAGGTCCTACCTTGGATGGAACATTGTCATATTGGACAAACAGTTTTGCAGCAAATATATATTTTAGGATAGAAATATGAGTTCAAATATTCTTAGATCCCTCACTAGGGATATTAATCTCGGATTTTTTAGTACGAGATATTTCGGTCGATACGATATGTATCAGCCGTACCATAGGAATATCGGCCGATGTCACTGAAATATCGCTGATATATATCGGCTGATATTCGATTTTATTTAAAAAAAGAAAGAAATGTCAACAGTGGGCCCAAGCCGATATTCGCCTATATTGGGCCAATATTGGCCTAGATATCGGCCGATATTTTCAATTTCAATTTTTTTTTTTCAGAATCAGGCCTCCTATCATTTTTTATTTTTTAATTAGAAAAAAAAACAAAAAAAACCCGATATTTTCCAAAAAAAAAAAGAGGAGAGAAAGATCTCAGCCGATATGACGAAATCCGAGATTTCAACCCTTGGTTCTAACAATTGTTAAGACTTCTTTTTTTTTAATTTTATACATGACTTATTATACTTTAATTATTTTTTTTAACATTTTATTAGTGAAAAGACCCAACTAGATGAGCTTGTTTGAGATTTAAACAGTAAAAATATTCACTGCTGTTGTGTTTTTAGATGCAAGACATATAAAACTCAGACTTTTTATATTTTCTACTCTGCCCCATTTCTTTCTCTCAGTCTTTGAGAAAGATATCCATGAAAACTTCCATTCTTGGATCTCTTTATTTATATATTTTTATTTAAAAAAAAAAGTAAAATAAGAAATAGAACTCATTAGTCGAAATAATGGTAATATGTCAAAATCTTGTCAAAGAATTCACTTCTCTTCTTTCTTTCAATAGGTCTTTTTAAAAGTTTTAAAAACCATGAACTGCATGGAAACTTCACACTTACCCTCACATACAGCTGCACTTTGCAACTGTACACGAAATCTACTCTAATACCATATTAGAAAAATATGATTTAATAATATTCTTGAGATAAAACTCTTTTAAAAACTAAACATTGAGAGCAAAATGTCTCAAGTGTTATATAGAGCGATTGATTTTACAAATCAATCGATGTGAAACCTTTTGTCAATTCACAAAAATATACAATTATGATGCCATTTTAAAGGCATTTTAACTATAAATAAAGCTAAGAAATATGAGAAATACAGGAAGCTTTGAAGGCCCATAAAAACATAGGAGCCCAATTGGTTTCTTGAATTTGTACACAAAACAATTTTTGAACGATGGCATCATAAATTGTCTAGTGCTCTTATATTAGATAAATCGCATTCAAGAATATGGGATAAAGGTTTCGTAATTTTTTTTTTATAATTTTATATTAGGACATTTTAGACCAGAACTCTAAAAAATAAGTACTAAGCCAAAAACCCAGAACAATTCGACTCCGTTTCAAGTGAGTTTGAAACCAATATATAACTAAGCATATGTGCAGCAAAGAGTCCATGTAAAAGTATATATTTTTATTGGTTTTGTCTCCATTAAAAGGAAAAATCATCTTGATTAGGCTTAGGTGAAGTTAACAAAGCTGTGTACAGACGAAGCCTATCCTCCCCTAGAGACGAACATCGAGAAAGAGGCCTTCGAGGCCTTATGAAAGACAGAGATGTGAGGGTGAGCCTATGTCTGTATCTCCTCCATGCCAATTGAATTGCCACAGCTGCCCATGTTCTCCATCCAGGTGAGTAGTACCTTGCACTTCTCTTAACTTTCTCATTCACAAATGTATAACGAAAATGCTGGGTCACATACTTCAAATCACCTGCTTCCAGTCCAAACACTTCTGCAGTTTCAAGTGTAATCAATGTTGAAGACGACGGCGGTAGACGCTCGACAAACGGTCGCCTGAGGCACCATGATAGAAGCTCATCACCACTGAAATTCCCAGGCCCAAGCATGCAATAGCTCTTGACGCCGTCTCGGAGTACTTGGCTACTCTGTAGATGTCCTCTCACAACAAACAACATCCTTTGAACTGGGTCACCCTCTTTGGTTATCTGCATCAAGTGTTCTCAACTTTAGGATTCTACTAGCCCAACAAGGTTTAGTTCTACTACTTCAAGGCAGGCCCACCATAGATTGGGCCTTCACGACCATGATGCAATAGCTCTCAATCTAATCAATTGAGATTGATATCAGGTGTGAGGACTAGACAATTTATGGTGCCACCAATCACACAATGCGTCGTAAAAAATATTGTAGTGCTAATTTTATAATGACAAAGACACCCTTGTTTTTGCCTGCATTGCTTAATTGGTGGTACAATAAATTGTAGTGCTATTTGACAAGGGAATTGGAACTGACCGTTTCACCCTTGGGGAATATGAGAGACTTCACACGGTCACATATGTTCTCCAGGACTAAGTCATCCATGTGCTGAAACAGAGGAACCTGCAATAACATTTAATAAGCATGAGACTCTTGGACTCCTTTTAAGTGTTAGTTCTAATTTGAATGGATAAATGACTTTGATATTAACATTGAATGGGCCCATTTTAAGTGGCTCCACTTGATCAATAGGGGAATCAACGGTTGGATCGAGTGTTACCTGGCGCACAAGGTCTAAACAGAGATGGTACTTGATGTCCCTCCTGAGGCCTTCAGGGAGGTTTTGGACCATTTCACACTCATCCACTCCTCGCATTGCGGCCCACCGCTGGCGTTCATACTGTCGGACCCTTTGCCTGAAACCCTGAGGCAAGTGCCTTCGCTTCATCCATCTCTCCACATTCCTCATCTTCAGCTGCATGCCCTGTTTCTTTGACGTTGTAGCATGGAGGAAAACCTGTTTGCCACAGTACATTGCGAAAAATATTTGTTCACATTATGATGCTTGTAACTCTAAATATAAATGTCCTTATAAAAAAATAATCATCTAGATAAATCCTCTGACAAATATAAACTTAGATCCCATGCAATCTCCTTTGGATTTGAAGGAGAACATAATAATTAATTAGTATGAAAACTAGGGATATGGGTGAAGTCAACAAGAATCCCAATTTTTTTCATGTTGTAGTCATCTCATGGATTTTCATGTCGTACATTGCACTTTGGCAATCCTACCCTCAATTCCCATATTCAGATACTATATTATTAGGTAGCCGTTGCCCCCCTCCCTTTGATTGAAAGTCCATCTGCCACTCTACATTTACTGATATTGAGGGCCACTTAGTGTGCCTATCAGATTGACATTTTTTTAGGATAACATGGGTAACTTCACTCGGTGAGACTAATATCACACTGGGTATATGTAAGTCTCTTAATCCACACACACCGGTTAAGTCTATAGGGAGTGGTCCGTTGGAGTTGAGTGAGAATCGAACTTAAGATTCCACTTCATGAAACATGCATCTTGAACGTCAAACCAATCCCTTGAAATTAATAAAAGAATGAGAGTTAATTTCATATTTCACTTAATAATGTGGCCGAATCTTCTAACCCATACCTTTATGTTTCCAATCAACATGGTGACCAAAAGCAGCCCGCTGGTTAGCACGATGATATTGAAAACTACTTCCAGCCATTCTGTGGTGCTCTCAAGGTTTCCAAACGTGCTGACAACAAAATACAACTATCATAAGAGAGAGGAATACAACTATTTATGATGGGTTTCAGTTGGGTCTTTCCATTTATAAATACGTTTAGCTTAGAGCGAGTTGTCTATTAACTGAATTGGATTAGAGCAGATAATTTATAGAGATGGGTTGAATATGGTAAAATTTTGCTAGAACTAAATTAAATATCTCGATTAATTTCACAATTTCACAAATAATAAGGTCGGATTTTATATGTAAATCTAATTATTTATTTTTTTTAAAAAAAAGCTGTTATTTGTTGAGCAAAATGATTAGAGCCAAAACGGGTCATTCTATCCCATCTTGCCCAGATCGAACTGGTTCCAATCAAAATATATCAGATCGGTCAGAATAGAGTCCAATACCAGAACTAACCTATTATGTTCTATTTTTTGAGCAGATCAAGAACATTCTTACCATAATGGAATGGAATTATTAACTAAAAGTAGACTTATTTATTTTATTAAAATGACACAAAGCATTGTTTAAATAGTGATACTCCTAGTTAAGGAGCTCATTGGATTCTAATTGATCATTTTGAAGGTTGTACCGTTGTCTTAGTAGCAAGGGGACATTTTTGCCGGTGACCCAAATCAGTGTGGAAAATATTCTCCTAGGCCGTAGGTAAGGGATTCGTATCTGGAACTTTCAAACTTCTGTAGCTTACCCTTTTCTATTACTGTCGTTGTAGCAATTATTGCTGAAACAGCCGGCCAGAGACATTTTTTGTTTGTTCACAACTTCTGTCCTCTACCATGGGAGGAGGGCATGAATGATCATTGTCACGATGTCTGTAACTTGAACTTACTCTAGTGTAGAGATTCTTTTAAGGGTATTTTGTTTAATTCGACACAGGTTTTATTTTATTATCCATTTTATCTTTCGAATCACTTAGAGCGAAGGGTTTGGTGAACCAATTCGAAGGGCAAAATAGACAATACAGTAAAATTCATATCGAGTTACAAAATAGTCGTGGGAGGATCACTGACTTTTTTTCATCTCTTAAAAAGTAAAACTATTAAAAAATTAAATTTACTCACACAATGAATTAAAATGTATGATATACTAGCTTATTTTAGGTGAAAATTTCAAAATGAAGTTAAAATTTTCAAATTGACCTAACCTGACTTAAGTTTAGGCCCGTTTTTCTCGTCTTGTCTATCGTTGATAGTGCAGCACTAATACTTTCTCAAGTAGGGTCAAGTGGGTTGTCTAAAATCAACTAGTGTTGCATCTCTACTTCACTTCAATTGAAATCAATGTCTAATCTTGATTTTTGGAGAGGTGAGGTTTTTCAAATTTAGTGGGTGGATTGGCATTATCTTATGTATAGTTTTTGGTTTCACCCATGTTTTCAAAACCATCAATTCAAGCAAGACAATTATCAAATCAAAGAAAGAAAGAAAAAATTAAAAAAAATAAATTAACACAAAAATGCTTACCTGAGTGTCATGAGACCCCAGAAAATGGGAAAGAGTATCTTCTCCAAGCGGTTTGTGTTTGTAACAAGAGGAACAGTCCATTTAAATGCTCCATAATCAAAGTTGTCACTGCTATTGATACACATAAACCTTGCATGCTTGTTGTCACCCCAAACAAGCCTCTCTCTTTCTTTTACCATTGCCATTCCATAGTAAATAGGCTCTTCACACCCTATTGTCCTCAATCCACACCCATTTGTCCTTCTACACTCATGCATCAGGCATTTAGACGCCCTTTGTATTCCTAGCAAGTACCAACACGCACCTGCTGCCTGTTCATGTACCAATAATTAGACTCAGTTGAACAGTTTATTCACAGCCAGCATACCCATGTCCATGTGGGTGATTCTGAAAAAAAAATGAGGTCAAATTTTGGCTGGTTTGACATGGTTTGGGTTGAAGAAATATATGTGGGTCTAATTAATTCTTTCCCAGCAGTGTAAATATTGCAGATTACAGGAAATTGTCTTATTTTCTATGAGCAACAAGGTTTCGAGTTGTTTTCTGGTCATCCTTCAGTGAGGTGTTGATGCGGGGGTTGGTGGATTCCAGGTCGCCTTAGTGG
The DNA here is from genome assembly GCA_022113865.1 of Chimonanthus praecox. Lineage (NCBI taxonomy): Eukaryota > Viridiplantae > Streptophyta > Magnoliopsida > Laurales > Calycanthaceae > Chimonanthus > Chimonanthus praecox. The sequence continues at coordinate 66,627,831 of CM039087.1, read as the reverse complement.
TGAGGAGTCTTGCTTGTCAGCCTTATGGATTTTGGATTGGGTATCAGTCCCACGTCCGAAGAGTAAGCATCTAGAGTTCAGGCTAAATGGTGGAGCTTCACTTTCTTAGATATGACATGTTTTTATGTGCTGAAAAACAAAACGGTAAGCCCAATCTGGTAGATTTCTGGTCAGTCAAAGTGGATAATCAGGTTTGGTAATTTTCCTTTTAAGATATAGTAAGTTTTTGAGATATTCTTGTTCAACTTCAGTGGCATCTTTTAAATCTCATGCATTTATGCCAAAAAGTTGGTGATTATACATTAATTTATGAGGGTAAACAATTTATTCATTATTCCATTCTAAAGCTGGAAATATATACAATCATTAAGAGATGGGTAAGTAAACATCAGTCATCATTATCAAAGCCAAAATTTCATCTATCTTAGATTGGTTTTTCAAGTTCTAATTCTCCATTTAGCTTTACTTCAAACCGGACAAAAAGAAAATAAAACTCTATAAAAGATTCAGCAAATAGGCCGGTGATCATCAGTTTTCTTTTTTAACAATTAGGGCAATCCTGTTAAAATTTCTATAGATCCAAAGCTCCTGAATGGAAAGAGCATAAAGGGTAAATGAAGATGAGGTTAATGAGAGTGTAAAAATGAAGGAATACTGACATGTGAGGCAACAAAATAAGCAATCATGTTGAGCGCAATCCCCCACCAGACGGTCCCAAAAATGTAGCCAGAGAGGTTTTGCATTCGACGTAAGAGACAAACGGAGTGATAAATCTTTGGAAGATATTGGAAGAGGAACATGATCAAGAACACAGTCATCACCGTCGTTATTGATCCTTTGGCTATCAGAGATGGAGCTACTACCCATAGAACAATCTGCAATAAACAATCACTTAACCACTGGTATTATTATATTATAAAAAATGGTGGAATCTACAGAGATCATATGTGGGTCCATTTAATGATGAATTTAAATTATTTAAATTATAGGTTTTTTATTTTAAATTTAGAATCAATATGATTTGATGTATGTATTATGCATATGATAAAACACATGGGTGAAACTCATCTCAAAAAACCGACTTATAAGAAGAGAGTGATCATATATTTATAAACTCCAAAATTCTAAAGTTCATAGACGATGTGAGACATACTAACAACATCGTTGTTGTTGAATTGAACAATAAAGACATTTATACAATAGTTTGCTTTATATATTAAAATGTAATAGTTTAGATAATTTCAGGGTAAGGTCAATTCTAACTCCTAACATTTTATGTCAATTTGTGCCGCATCGCTTGCTTTCCCTCTTTATAGAAATCAAAGATGGTAGTCAAATCCTTCTGACCACTCTTCATGGGGTTATTCCTCATCAACTTACGAGTGTGTGTGGATTGTGAGGTTTACATGTGCTGTTAGAATTAGTCTCACAAATGAGTTCAGTATTTTCACTTTTACTGAGATGAAAAAGTAAATGACCTGCATAACTCTATTAGGTGTTTTAAATTTAATTATTTTATAAATTGATATATTATATAAGTGGTTACGTCCACCAACCATGTCAGGAAAATATATTCTCTAAATTTATGAAAATGGATAAGGTTAATTTGAAGCAATTTATTGTAATTTAAATAACTTTCGTTTTCCAATTAAAGTATTCAACAATTCATTCTCAACCTACTATTTTATTATCCCAATATTAAATATAGGAATTTTAAGTACTTAGTTACATGGATGTATTTTATTAAAGTTGAAGTAAGTAACGATGTATCCATGAAAAATAATTATTTGCAATATATATAGGAATGTATCCTCTTGATAGAAAGGTTTCATATCCAGAATGAAGATTTTGTGGGCTACTGCAATATCTGCGATTGTACAGACATTGCAGGCTAAGAATAATGGCACCCTGGCTATCCTTATTTGCTTCCAAAGATTACTTCACTTCATGCTAAGAAACAAATTAAACGTAGACAATCTTCAATTAAGCAATCGTTGACCAACTTATGAAGAGTAGGCTCTGATTTTAGGTTAAGTAGGCCGCCCCTGGCATGATCGACCCTTGATGGCTAACGATAAAGCCTGCCAGAGGAAATTCCGAAGGCGCCCTTTTTGAGATTTCACCGGACCTCATCTCAACAGGTCAAACACGATTTGTTGAATTCGCGAGGTGATCTTCGTGTGACTATATATATATATATTTTTTTTTTTTTTTTGAAATATTTTCACCAGCTAAGTTAAGTTGTTCGTATAACTTCAGCCGATCTGCCAAATTGAATGCCTTTTATGGGTAGGTTACCAAATTTAATGATCACAACCACCCTAATAACAAAGATGGTTAGTGAATAAGAAGGTTATCTCTGTCGTTCAATCATGGATCGTGGTTCATACTCCACGGATTGTAACATGCTAAAGGCTCTAAATTGTTCGAGGAGGTCTCAAAAAATTAATATCTATTATAATATTTAATAATATATAAAGAGTTTATATCCAAAAGTACAATATTTAAAAATGTAATGCAAATTATTAAGTTGAAGCAAAATGTAGAGAATTTGAGTGACATGAGGAAAATATCTATCTGCCCCAAATTGCTTTGTGTATTACAAAATTGCCCCAATATAGTTTTCACGTGATGAGAATGTGCAAATTAATGAATACCTACGAGCAACTCTAGCACAAAATCTTTTGCATGTAATTTGTGGGATACCAACGTAAAATGCCTATGGTTGAGCCCACTAGGGAACACTAAGATTAGGCCATCAGGATTCGAATACGCAACATTCCACTTCTTAAGATGGGAGGCAATCAATTGAACTATACCCACATGTGAATTAGGAGTGAAAGGGTTAAAAAAAAGGTAGAAACTTACCCTATTTGGTTAGCGTTACCTATTTATAGATTAAAATTGATAAGAATATTGTTATTTTTATAATAAGCTACATGGAACTTGTCAATTTGGGGAATTGTTATTATATAAGTGTTGAAAAAAATATATCAGTTTCTCTTATTATAAAAAAGCATTTGTGCTGGTATCAATTCCTACAATTGATAGCTTCGAATTTTACAATTTTATTTATGAGAGAAAAGGAAAAGAGAAATAGTTTAATACAGGGATTTAATTGTAATAAGACTAAGATTCTTCATATTTATCATTTGTTAGTAAAATTAAAATTTTAAAATATAATATTATTTTAAATGGATGATGAAGATGTAAATATTAATAATCTATCTTTATATTAAAAAAAAAAAACACCAAACAGTTCACAGCTTCTATAAAGCTATAAAGAGTAGCACTTTTACCCTAATCAACTTCATTATCAGAGATACTAAGAATGCTCAAAAAGACAAAAAAAAAAAAAAATGACCTACAGTCTTCATTGGATCATCTCTACCCGCTTCAAAGATGATCTCATGCGGACCAGGGGTCGAAAATTCGGCCGAATTTTGATCTCGGCCGATATCTCCGTTCGGCCGAGATTTTTCTCTCTCATTATTTTTTTTTGAAAATCTCGGTGGTTTTTATTTTTTGAAAAAAACCATTTAAAAAAAAGGTTGTTTTTTTAAAAAAAAGTTAAAAAAATATAAATATCAGTCTATATTTGCCCATATCGGCCAAATATTTGCCGAGATATTGATTGGGCCCATGCCGATATTTAGTCAAGATCTCTCCTGTATAGATTGAACTTTTCTCTCTCTAGCCGATGGCATTGTATCCGCAGAATTTTTGACCCCTGATGCGGAACCATTGTGTGAACGTGAAGGGGCTGGCTTATCCCAACGCGTAAGTGATCCAAGGTCCAAACTCATCGTGTCAGGTCACCAACAACGTGTAGAGTTTGCTTAACATGCAGTAAAAGCAAACGGGTTGCAGTCTAGCATTTTGTCATGATTCAAAAGAAAAATTTGATAGTATTCAAAATCTCTAAGCCTACTCGAATCTCTTTATCAAGATCTTCCTCAATCCAAAAGTAGGAAGGAAACAAAACTATTATTAAGGATAGCAGCAAATGTAATATGGACAATGACAAAAAGACAACTAAGACAATGACACAGAGAAAGGTGAATGAATGGTTGTGATGTTAGCGATGATGATGATAATGATGAGTTACATGAAGTGGATCACGAGGAAAGATTAATAGAGCAAGAGTCGGTCTTGAGATCTCCTAAAATCTCAAGAGTCTTAGGTGGAGTGAGATTGTAGACTTTTTGTGACTAGTATATTAAAGAGTTTAAATGTGTGTAGACTCTATCTGTTTACGAGTCTTAGGCGGTAGCCTACGCCGCTTATACCAGTACGGGCTCTGAATAGAGCAACTGAATGTTGGTAATTATTTGTGTCAAAAGTATTTTAGAAACCGTTCAAATTTTCAGTTTCTAGTAAGATTTCAGCATAAAATGCATGCAGATGAAAGAGGGTAATTTTAATGACCTAGTTCTGTATAAGTTATTAGTTTCTCTCTTATAATGGATGTTGGACTCTTCTTCGCACTCCAACAATCTTCTTATTGAATTTGGAGATCACTGTTAAGACTGGCTAATCTAATAAGTAGAGTGACTTCCCTCACAATAATGGATGTGGGACTCTGGTTCACACCCCAACAAATTTATCTTTGAGATTAAAAAGAGTTGCAGACGTTTGAGAAAGAATGAAGATTATCAATGAAAGTGATTGAAAATTATGTATAAAATCAATGTAAACAGACCTGAGGAACTGGGAGGAGGACGAAGAGGTCGAAGAAGAAGCCCTTCTTGGATTTCAAGTAGCGGGCAGCCCCCATACGGCAACGAGGGTGGAGCTTGCCTTCTCCTCTTCCTCCTCCATCTTCTTCACACGGCGGATGGGAGCGATCCTGTGAGTAGACCATCTTGAGCTGGAGCCACATGTTCCACACGTGCAGAGCATCGCTCATGCAGCGGAGTGCGGTGACGGTGATGGCGAACCAGCCGTCGATGAAGAGGCACATACACGTGTCACTTATCGAGAGAGCGTAGAAGAAGAGTGGGTCCACAGCAAGGCCTGCGGCGCACACCAGGAGGAATACCCGGTTCCATTCCTGGACCCATTTGGCACGTAAGTCCACCAGCACTCCCCCCATCAGCCAGCCTCCCCTCCTGGGCCCGCACGTGCCGTCTGGAAGCCTCCATGCATGTGAGCTCGCCTCTTCTTCTTCTTCTTCTTCTTCTTCTTCGTCGTCCTCCACATGCACGTGTGAGCTGGTGGCGTCTGGGGCTGCTTCTCTGGCCATGGTAGAGCGCAAGGCAGAGTGGCGTTTGGGAGAGCCTCCTCTCCTCTGTGGGGATGATGAGAATATATGAAGTATGATTTGAAATGACACAGCAACAAAATAGGGACAAATAATTGTGTGTGAATGAGAGAAGTAGGAGGACATATTCTGATTTGTGAATTTACTAAAATGACCTTCCCTGAAAATCAAATTTCCAAATTTTAGAGTTTGAACAATGTAACTCCATTTAAGGCAATGAAATTGGCAGTTCTGTGTGGCCCACCTCAATCACAGAGAAGGAAGGCTTGGATGGGTATACGCTTGTTTTAGAAAATCAAGTCATGTCATGTGTAGATTCTCTTTTTTTCTTCAATTGATTATGCCAATGATCGACATTTTAAGCACTTATATGATTATAAGTAGGTAAAAAGACAAATCATGTATATAGTATTATAAAAATGCTTGTGTAATTTTATTTTTCTTATATTGATGGGCAAACTTGACCAACCTCTTAATCCAGACCTATTGGTGAAGTCGATGGAGATGAGACTAATCTTATAAGTATGTGTAAACCTCTTAAATCCAGACACATCGGTAAAGTTGATGGAGAGTGACTTTACTCAAGACTTTATTTCATGAGACAAACGTTTTGACCGTCGGACCAACTCCATCAATAATATGGGTCTTTATAGAGCACGGTTCTCCATGCTTACTAATCAAATATTGTTTTTTCACACATTCCCGAACTTAAAAATTAGGTGGTGCGAAGTGATCAATGGATAAAAATTTGTAGCAACTGATTTATATGTTTTAAATACAAAATTTATTAGACTTCATATGAATAGAGTTTTCTCTAAAATTCAAAGGTAAATATTAGAGTGAAGAATCAGATATAAACTTAAAATGTATATTATTTTTCTGAAAATGAATGATTCTTCTAAACACAATAACTGCAGAATTCACTCAATTGGGTGAAGCCACTTGCATGAGTAGAAAGGTCAAATCACTCGCACCTCTGGTTGAGAGAGAGAGAGAGAGATCTAAGGAGGAAGAAGACAAACAATACGGAGATGAAGGGCATACATGTGCATGTACCACAACAATGAATCCAAAAAATTGGAAATTAATTTGGCCATTGGGCTTCCAAATGCCTCAAACCTTCAAGGTCTGCAAATTTAGATTATTTAGTGTAATAGCATTGAACAATTCACAGTGCTGCTATTCAAACATCATCATGTAGATTAAAATAATTAAATAAGAATGCTTTGATTCGCTACTAAAGTTTTTCAAATAACTTAGGTATCATTATTTTGATGATGTGGCAACACTCTGAATGACTTTTTTTATAATCAAAGTTCAGACTTTTTAGAGGATTTGGTAAATCTTTGGGATATATGTAAGACTCTCTATCTACATATACTAACTAATTTTATAGGAATTGACTTTTTGCAATAAAGTGTCAATCGAATTCAGAACTCCCAATTCATGAAGTATGCTCCTCGCCATCACTCTAACCCCTTTGAAGAATCGAACACATGAATGATGACACCTTAAATTGTTCAGTACACTAACAATGTGATTACATGCGGTAACCTTAATGATAAAGAATGGCTTTAGCGGCAAAGGGCAAAAGTGACGACTTCTGCAAATATCCCCAGAGATGAATGACTAAACAGGTGGTGAAAGTGAAACCAAGGAGAGAGAGAGAGAGAGAGAATGGGCAAATTAGGGAAGCAGAGGAGGATGGTTTGTTTGTCCTCGAGAATTGAAATTAACAAGTGAGAAGAGACGAAGAAGGTGATAGAATGAAGACGTACATGTCTGAAGGATGGGAATGGATGTGTCTAATCTTCTCAACATTCACATGACATCCAAGTAGCGAGGTTCGCTGCAGCTTCGTCCTCTTTGTTTTCTTGTTAATTAATAATACCTCTGCCAATGTGTGGTGGCCCAACACCCACTTGAGTATCGTTCCTTCCTTCCTTCTCTCTCAACCTCCCGTTGTCTCTTTCCAGTATTTAGGCCTTGCCCTCCTTCGAAAACGTCCCACATCTTTCAGGAAATAACTTAAATGGCCCTCACCTTTACGATTCTTACTATGCTGGGACCATTTTTTCCCTTTTTTTTTTTTAATTTACATATAAGAAATCGTAAGTAATCCGGTAAAAAATTCAGCTCTTAAAGACAAATCAGATGAGACTAGGGTACTTGAATCTAATACCTCCTATTTTTTGTGACAGAAGATTACCAATTAAATTATACACATCTTAATATGAGTCAGAATTACATGGTCATTTCCCTTCTCTGCATCAAAACTGTACCCTCTCTTTGTTCAGTCCATGTCTGTATGACGGGTTTATCAGTGATTGGTGGGAGGGGATTCTCTCATGGAACACAAGTTCTTACCATCTGCTGTACCAATAGCAAACACATGTTAGTGATAAAGCTTTTATTTTTTACATTTAACATTGTTTTGCAAAATGTTATATATTGAATGTGAAATGTTAAAAATGAAAGTATTAATGGTGTTAAGTTTTCACTAATCCATGTTTCTTTGGAAGAGGATTAGGGCTGCAACTAGGGTCGGATTTTGGCCCGACCCGCATGACCCGACCCGAGAATTCATGCGGGTCGGGTTGAGATTTTTGGGCCAGTGGGTCGGGCCGGATTGAGAAGATTAAAACCCACATAAAATTCAGGTAGGGCTAAGTTGAGGATTTTATAAATTAACCGGACCCGACCCAACTCAACCCGGCTAAAATTAGGCTAAACTAAGTTTAGAATGCGGGTCGGGTTAAAATTCAGATCGGATAGAGTTAGGTTCCATATATATCAACTTAGATCGGATTGGATTTTAAAAAATCCAACCCGCCCGACCCGAGTTTCAGTCCTAAAGAGGATGAAGACCTTGCCTTCCATTCTTATTTATTGATTTTTTTTAAGATCTAAGGTGTCCAGAAAACATAGCTGCTAATGCCTAACAGTGTAATAGGTTAGTGGAATAGTGCGGCTTTGCAATTGCAAACAAAGTATGGCGACTTTGTTCATGAGTCTAGATATGACAAATGGGATAAGACTTATTTGTTAGCAGCAATTTTTTAAATAAATAAGTTTTTAATTATGAATAAATGATTTTTTTGAAAAATAAATGAAGTCCACACAATAAAAAAAGTGTGCTGTAAAGAGCTGGTCCTTAAACAAAGAGTGTTTCGTACGTGGTTGATATGTATCGATTTTTTAGAATTGATACATACGACCGATACGATAGGTATCAACTGTACACTGTTAATATCGGCTGATATATCAGCCCTTATTCACCGATATGAGTGATATATGTATTTAAAAAAAAAAAATGGTATCGCTTATGAGTCCCATGGATATCTCGGTCGATATCAACCGATATTTTCATTTTTTCCTTTTCAGATTTTTTTTTAAAATCAAGAAAAAACCCAATATCAGTCAAGATAAAAAAGAAAAAGAGGAGAGATAAAGATATCGGTTTTCCGATATTTTCACCCCTGATTTTGTGGATGGTTTTTAATGTAATAATGCAATTGCACAGTGAGTTGGATGCATTTTGAAGATTTGTCTTTGGAAAGTTGAAATAGAAACTATTATTTGTAGTGTGTTGATATAGAGGTGTATTAAAAATATTTTAATATAAACAAAGTTTCTATCAACATTTAACACTGAAATATTAATATTGAAATTTATAGCTTTTTTTCTTTCAAAAGATATAGAAAGTATTTTTAAAAAATATAATACAATAATATGACATGTTGACATTGAAAATAATTGAATAAATAGCTTGAGAGAAAAAAAAAGATACAATTATAAATTCATTTGATCAAATGACTTATCTTATGCTAAGTTCATTTACATTTTTTTCTAAAAACTGAGAATGACTGGCATCCACTAAATAAATTTGATTATGGACCACAAAACGTGGGGATTTGTCTAATCAAGAAGGAATATACTTAAATCAATAGTTTATTGATGCCTCTGCTGGAAATTTTCTCAAATGGGATTGAAAGAGGAAAGTGACATAATCTGCCTAGTGGACCATATACGGATGAGATCTGGACCTTCATTTGCATGGGCCCGACCATGAATGTTCCCTCAATATTAGAACCGTTGCATTTATTAGATGGGCCATTGGATATGACACAGGAGTCACCTTTGCATCATTTGAACCGTTTAATATTTTCTTGTCTTTGGGTGGCCCCTTAATTAAAACTCAGAGCATAGTGTGTGGACCACCAGATGGATGATCCCGATGAAGTTTCTGTTTTGCCTCTAGTTCTGTAGCAATTAATATTGCCAACGTCAACGTCCCCACTATTAATGCTGTCTTATTGTTGCTCATTAAATATTTCAGAAATGAAATAGCACAATCTTTGAACACGTGGACGGTTAAGATTCAGCCAACCGCCAATTTTTTGCTCAACCTCATACCTAAATGAAGACTTTTTCTAGTCTGCAAAAGAAATCTCGGTGGATTCCTACTGTAACCATCGAAATATCTCGAATTTTTTAAAATAAGTTATGTTAGTCGATACAATAAGTATCTACCATCAGGGTACAAATATTGATCGACATGTACCGATTTTAAAGAAGTGAATATCGGCCAATATATATTGTTATCGGCCGATATTTACAATATCGTCTGAAATATCGGTCATATTATATCGGCCGATATCGGGTGGAGAGAGAAAAATATCGGCCGATAATGATATATCAGTCGACATATCGTATCGGCCGATATATCTGCCGATACCGATTGTTAAACCCCTATCTACCATACCAGCCGATATTCAATTTTATCATTTTTTTGAAAAAAAAAATAGATATCAGCCAATATTTCTGATTCCAAATTATTTTATTAAAAAAAGGCCTTCTTTAAATTCAGAAAAAAATTACCAATATTTTAAAAAAAAAAAAGTAGAGAGAAAATTATATCGCCCACTTGGATCCCTGCTTCTCATGTATGTCTGTTGGTGGGAAAGAGTTATCAAATGAGACAGGACCGATTCTATAGGCTAAATTGTACAATTCTTTCTTCTATGATAATGATTGTTTTAATTTTGGCGTTAGTTTACCATTTTTGTTAGTGAAAGATATGTTAGTGATTTGTCAACTGTACAAATGTACAATCATCAATAATTAGCTATGAAACATTTTTAATTGACTTAATATTATAAAAAAAATGGCTAAATGTCAAATTTATAGCATTTTTTAAATGGGAGCCATACATACATCTGAAAAGTCTGCCTCTACACACCCGTTTTTGAATTTTAAGGTGAAATTATCATTTTACCCCCGCGTTTAAATTTATTCGAAATAACTTTCAATTCGTTCTCAGTGCGTTCGAATGAATATACTCATCCGAACAAACACCTTAATGTAATTTTCGTTCATTCGAACGAATATTCATTTGTTCGAATGAACATATATATGTCAATCCTTCACAAAAATCGACTCATTCATTCAAATAAACCAAATTGTTCATTCCAACAAATGAACGCTCGTTCGAATGAACGAAAATTACACTAAGGTGTTCATTCAGATGAGTATATTCATTCGAACAAACTGAGAATGAATTGAAAGTTCGTTCGAATGAATTTATACGCTGGGGTAGAATGGTAACTTCACCCAAAAATTCGAAAACAGGTGTGTAGAGACAGATTTTTCGGGTGTCTATATGGCTGGCCTTTTAAAATACTCTTTTTATAAAAGGGATTAGTGGACTCTATTTAAAGTTGCATTTGGATATTCGAATATCCACAAATCCTAAAGATTTAGAGGCCAGCTGACTATAGATGGAATGGGCCCCCGTCTAAGGCCTCCATCAATGCGATTAATAACTTTACTCACAATCTCAAGGCCTCTGAAATCTCAGGATTAGCACTGTGCCTAGGGCCCCTGAGATTTTAGAACATCTCAGGCTGGCACTGGATTTGATTTAAGAAACCAATGATGTGTGCTTACTTTTAAAATTTAATCCCTTACATTTATGATAATATAATTTTTCCATCTCTTTAGTGTAAACTTTGTAGTTATTCTCTCTCTTTTATTGTTAAAATACTTAACCTTAGTTGGACGTCATATGTTAAATGAATTTTAAACTTGGATACTCTTTAAAAGGCCCAGCTGAACTGAATTTGAACATTCTATTTTATGAGAAATTAGTAATGTTTTAAATGTACATAAATTTTAGTAATTGATATATATATAGAGAGAAAGAATAGAGATTGTTGGATTATATTTTTTTCATTATTATATAATAATGACAAGAAAGCTTTCACCAAATTCTACTCCTTCATTGAAAATTGATCGGTGCATGTAAATTTCATTTTCTTCCTATTTTATTCATCAATTTTTGTTATGATCAAAGTGTTCATATCCCTTACAGCACTCCACTAATTTTGAAGACATGTACAAGCCACCTTACCCACACACACATATGATAAATCTACAAAGAGTGAACCCTTACATAGAGTCAGAATGAGAATCAAACTCAAAACTTATATTTTTTGAGATGGGTTTCTAACTATTGCTTTGACTGCTTCGGATTTTTTATCCATCAATTTTGTCTCTGATGAATTAATAACCAAAAGGGTAAAATGAGAAGAAGATGAATTTTACATCAACCGATTCCCCTTAATTTCATTGAAACCACTTTCTCATGGTAGGCTTAAATACTTGATAGTCCAATAAGAGCAAACGACAAAGACTAATAAAGATAAGACATTGCAGGTCTGCTCCCTTTAGCAAGAAGCCAAAAATAACGCTTCCCCTGAAAGCTCAATGTGATCGGATTGAAAATGAAGAAAGATGTAACGGGTAGAGTATGTCACCGGCATCCCATGTTGCATATTTGTATTATCTGTCTCTGCCTACCCATTACTTATTTGGATTGTTGATCTGATGGGCTTCTCCAAAGATGGTCTTGGTTTTATATTTTACCACTTTCTCTAAAGATAGTCTAAGTTCTATATTTGCCTCTCTTTTTTTCTCTACAAATGGCCAAGTTTTTGGATTTTTCCTACTTTCAGATTTGATGAGTGTCGAAATATCATCTGAGAATCTTACCCTCCGATAAAATAACTCGAAATAGTTCTCATTCTTTTAATGTCTCTCTAAATGATATTCTTGCAAATACTTCTAATTTACCTAATTAAAATTTTAATCCTGTTACAGAATATGTTGCATTTAGAAATAGAAATGTTATACCTATCTGAAATTACACTTTAATATCCTTTAAAACGATGTAGCAAGTCACAATTGATTGAACCTTGGTTTATGATTTGCCATCTCAATAAGGCGTACTAAATGATACAATTTTTAACATTTTCCTTAGACATTTGTAACAGACCATGAAACCCGTAAGTCCAAAAAATTGACATTGTGAAAATTTCTCCCTCCAAAGAGAGTTTTTGTTGGTATGATAATAAGGTTGCTTATGACCCGGTGCGGGACACTTGTGTCCAATTTACCAATTTTTTTAATGACCAGTGTTCAGATCTTTTAGAGCATCCAATTAATTTTCAAAGCATGTGCAAACTCTCTTAGTCACACACACCAAGTAACTCTTCGGAGAGTCGCCCTTTAAGGTGGAGTAAGAATCGAACTCAAGATTCCAACTTCCTAAGACGAGTTCCTGGCCATCACTCCAACCCCTTGGGTTGCCCAGTTTTTCAACCTGTTGGCTAAACTTGGGTCTTTTTTTTCACCTACAAAATCACAAGTGAGGCTCACGTCTATTATTGTTTCATTGACAAATTTAAGCTACAAGCTCAATCCTGTGTGCCGGAGGGAGGCTTTAATGTCAGGCCCATACTCCATCATCTGTATTTGGACATGCCTTGACCCAGTTCATGCACAACACTATATGACAATTAGGAATGAAGAGCTGACAATCAAATTGAAGCAAGAAGTGGTATGTTACTGGGGTCACTGAACCAACTAAATCAAAGAGAATGTGAGGGACTCACTGATCAAACTAATCAAAGAGAAGGAGAGGAACTTCTGAGTCGGTCATTTGCATAATGTCAGGTGTAAGTAGCCATCAAATTTAAGGTAAAGTCAAAATACTACTACCAATTCAACACGTAAATTCACCATCCGGAAACTGAGGTATTTGGAGTCCAATAATGTTACAATGGGATTGAATTATTGGAACAGAGCATCCCAATGATAAGGATGAGAACTTCAAATAATTAACTCTTGTCTGGACATAAATGTCATGATCATTTGCTTGTCCAGATCTGTTACCAACTCCAACAAGCATTTAAAAAAAGAGATGATAATTTGGCCATGTCCAAGACTAAGAATCAACAATTTCTGCATCTGTGGCTCAATTAGGATGTTTTCTCATCTGTCCAGATTTTCAATAAATGGAGTTGGACCATAGCCTGAAGGTGCTTTTCACAGATGCTCAGAAATCGGGGACAACCCAGATAAGCCAGATAGGTACATTTCATAGGTACGACCATGGATATGGATTTAAAGGAAAAAAAAATCAGATACTACACAACATGGCAAAATTGTCTACTTTGCAGAACCCTAGATACTGTATTTAACCATCTAAGCAATCACATCTTTAGGACAATCAAATGGAAGTTAGCCAGCCGCAACTTTGCAATCAGTTTAGACTAGCCCCGAATATGGATAGATTGTACCTTAAAAGATGCACAGATAGAATAATCTTCTTATTTAATCAGATATTCATAACTTAAATTAGTCACCTAGCCAAATTTGATAAGTTCCACCCCAAATTTTAGACTATCTGATTTAGCCTCTCATTACAATCCGCAACTACATCTCCAAAATGAGAATGATGACTGGTATAGATCCATAGGGAGACATCAAGTGGAATGAGCAACAAGCACGAGTTGCCAAAATTGTGTCCCAAAAAATGGAGGTCATTCCATTTCATTATATGTAATACATGTTAACAGAGAGGGTACATGGATTTTCGATGATGATGACGACGACAATGATGACAAGTAGAAATTCAGAAATTGATTTGTCAAATGATTTCATTTTACATGAGCCAAAAATGAGGCTTTGTAGGAAAAATGAAGTATAATCATTTTACACAACAAACAATTTCCAACATGAGACCAAAAAACAGAGAAAGAGAACTGAGGCAAGAAGACAAGTAGACAAACACCAAACAAAAGTAGGAAGTGATTGTGCAGGCATCCAAACCCGCATACAAGAGTCATTGGCTTAGATGCCGCTTGAGTCCCTTCCGAATATAAAGCGCCTTGTCCAGTCAGATATCACAAGCATCCTTGTACGCCAGCTGACTTGCTTGCTGAACATGGAGAAAATTCATAAAAATTGAACAATGAATTCATATGCAAATTGGAGATTATATTAGCTCCTATGGTCCTACCTCACACTAGGTTGATATCATCATGAGGCACCTGGTGGGGCCATGATAAAACTATGACAACTTCAGCTATTTGGCCCATGGTTTGGCATTGAAGACCATTAACCTGATTGGTCTCAATATGCATAGTCCAACTCTCCTCAAGTCCTAGATCCCAACCCTTCAATAAAATTGCCTACAAATAGGCATGACTATAAACAAAAGACCAGGTATCTTCCAAACTGGGAGTGTCTTGAGGCACCTTTAATCAACGACGAGGTCACGATGGAAGCAAAAAATTGACTGGTCAGTATCTTCCATCCTTAAGTCTTTTTGAGGGATATTGATCCACAATGGGTTCAATCATGTTAGATAACGTGCACAACAGAACCATGGACTGACATGTACAGACTTTTCCACCCAACCACAGTTCTCTTTCACATCAGTACGTGCTGAAACATATTATATATCCTGTGAAAAATATGCATTTGAAATCTCCAGCAAATATTTCTCAACTGATAACAAGATTTCTGGCATTGCATGTCACAATTTACCTTTACATTCTACACTAAATTTCCAATATATATATCCTGTGAAAAATATGGCAATATGCATTTGAAATCTCCAGCAAATATTTCTCAACTGATAACAAGATTTCTGGCATTGCATGTAAACAGGGAGGAACAAAAACTACCAATAGCCACAACAGTCAGAAAAGGAAAATGGATTGCACAAACACCTATGTTTCACAATCATACATGACTACATGTAGAAAACGGAGAAATTATCCATTGTGAACCCGTTTAGAATGAAATGGTGTGAACATTAACCCCAGCCCTTGAACTGAACTTTGGGATGAATTTTAAAATTGAAGGTTGGCAGCTTTTTGCTCTTCCAAGAGTTGTGATCACACCAATTTTTGTGAACTGGTTCACAATGGATAATTTCTCATAGAACACATGTAATGAACAGCATAAACAAAACAGCAAGCCTTTAGGTAGGAAAAGTAAAAAGTAGCAGCAAAACACGCCCAGCCTATTGTAATTGTATAGAATCAATAGTTAGAAAAAGCATCATTATACCATCAGCACATGCATGCCAATGCTTACACAGGCACAAGCAGCCAAGAATACAATGCACATGACATTGGGCAAATGGACCTAGCAGGAAATACCTTGCATACACAGAATACCAAAGCCACTGGGTGCTATGGCCAATAGAAATCCAGTCCCCAGGAAGCTCAGCAGCTGCCTGCTCTCCCCCCAATGGAGCAAATTGTCCGAGATGCCTATACCTGAGATCAGGACTCAGAAATTACCACAAGAAATAAAAACCCTTGCAACCTATGGCACCTAAAACAGATACCAGTGTGACATATACAAGATATAGGGATACAATCCAAATGTAAAATGAATACTATCTTTTGGACCACATGGGGATCCATAGCCCATACAGATGATTGTAGTGGCTCAACTGACAACAACATGCTTAATCCCATTTTCATATTTGGATGCATAAAGTCAGATCTGACCTAAGTTGCATAAGTACGAGGTGTCAGACACAGCAAGCTCAAAAAAATAGGACATGGGGACACGACACCATATTTAAATAAAACTAAATCTAAGTTTTTTTAAAATGAAAATAAGGTGTGACTAACACAATAAAAATAATATGCTACTATCACTCTAAACATTTAGATGACAAAAGTTTTAAGAGAAGAAATGTGATGTAATATTTTAGTCATCTTAGAAAACAATGTCAAAATGCACTAAAATAGTCCATGGAGAATGGATACGAGTGTCCACAAGTGTCTGACACGGTTGCAAGTGTCTACAAGTGCCCACAAAGGTACATCACACATTTTCAAGTGTTTTTGCATAGGATCTCATAAACTTCATAATCTAACAATGCGATGCTTATTTAAAGATTTTTTTAAGACATCAAATTTTATTATAATAAAACTTCAAAATCAGATATGAAGGAAATTCAATCCTTGGAGTTGCTTGGCTATTTGGGAGAATAAATTGGGTTGGTTGGAGTTGGAGCTTTTGGTAGTGCTGGTTTAGGATTTTGGAGCCCCAGAATTGCTCTTCGTTCGAAACATTGAGATCTCTCTTGATTGCTTCAATTTTATGGGACGGGATTCATGCTCCCTCATGTGTTATATCTTGAGTAATCAAAATGTTGATTGCCCATGACAGTGAAATGATTTTTTGCAATGAAGATGTTGTTCATATTGCAATGGTTTATAAGAAGACAGACAGAACTTCCAATGACAATGAAATGATGGATCAAATGTTTGAAATGGTACATACTGACAACTAATGGAAAACACTTGTAGAAAGATGAGAAATATTGGAATAAGTGATGGAAAAAAGTAGATGAA
Organism: Chimonanthus praecox; assembly: GCA_022113865.1. NCBI lineage: Eukaryota > Viridiplantae > Streptophyta > Magnoliopsida > Laurales > Calycanthaceae > Chimonanthus > Chimonanthus praecox. The sequence goes on along the minus strand of CM039087.1, from coordinate 66,610,842 downwards.
TTTGTAAAATTTCCAAGGATCTAACAGATTAACCGAACATGAGGAAGATTCCCTGAAGTTAGTTGAAAAAGGCCAGGACTTTAAAAAGAAGAAATAGCAAAGGAAGATCCTAAAATTGTGTCGATTCATATTTGATAAGAAGAGAAGGTTCCTGCAGCTTTTGGGATCATCTGCACAGGCATTTGGTAAGTGAATATTTTTGCTTTCTCCATGTTGTACCTAAAACCATTCTTGAAACCTGTCCTGGTGACTTTGACCTGTGGCCTGACCAACCATATGAGAATCATGAAGACTGATCTATGTGAGGGACTTGACAAGGCTACATGAGAACTGGTTCCTCAGCTGAAACCATCGTTCTATATTTCCGAGAGATAGTTGAAGAAGGCAACATGGATGCCTTTATCATTTTATTCATACTAAATCTTTCAATGCTTGCCTCAATGCCCTTACACAGGAAGGGGTCGTTTGGAAGCAGTAGTGCAGTTGCAGTTCTCATGTTTGTGATTGAGCCTAAATGATTTGAGAATTGAGACTATGAAAGAAGATTCCACATACATCCAAAGTTCAACATTGAAAACCTGGTTCATCAGATTCATTTTGGCTCCATTCGGTCCTCTTGTGCATGCACACACACAGACACATTAATAATCACTGCCAATCAGACCCAAAATGTCACCCATCATGATTTTCATGTCAAGGTAGCCAAAAACTGATAGCTATTAGAACAGGGCTCCCTTTGTATCCTTCCCCAGATATACAAGTGAATGCATAACCACTCATTCTGCTTGCTTTTCTCCCTAACAACCTGCTAAAGTATCAGCTCTACTTAATGTAGACAATAGGCTCATTTTGAAACATAAATGACCAAGAATAACTCCAATAGAACATGCACGTGAATTAATTCGTAGGCATGTGAGTCCTAGTTTATTGGACAACATAAATAAAGATTCTAAATGTTTTGGCAAGAACCTATAACACAACTGGTTGCGAGTTCAAGTTCCATGGGTGTCAGATAGGTAGTTAGCCCATGGAAAACAAATTGAAAAATCTGAATATAAATGCCAACCCAAGGTTGATGGGATAAATATCTTTGAAGATGAAGACGAAGCTAGACAAAAGGAGATTCAAGAAATGGAGATACTTCTTTATTTGGCATTAGCAAGAAAGGACAAAAAGAAGCTTAAACCAAAATAAAACCAATTAAATCTCTAAATCTCAATGCATGAAGCAAAGTGGTACCTAAAGGGATGAAATCGGTGGCGCCCTGATCCTCTAAACCGAGGAGGTCCTTCAGGGTCATATTCCCTCTCCTTCATTTGGTTAAAGCACCTTGCAAGATATGTACCTTCTTGAGCAGCAACCTGTTAACATGATAAAGCAAGATAAGAGAAGGTTCCTTGCAAGATTCAATTTTGAAGAATCTGATATTTACATATAAGAAAATAAAAAGGATCCTACCGTATCAGCACATGAATGGAGTCCTAAATAACCATGTCCATGTTATGTTCCAAAATACCTTTGATATGATGGGTCACATTGAAAGTGGCAGATGTTGCCCAAAAGCTTTCAGATGTGAAGATTATCCATGCAACTTAAATTTCCCCCTTCTAATCTTCCATCTACACCAATTCACAAAATATTGGCATCCAGGGATATTCCAAAATGGACAATTCTTGGGGCATCGGACATCCACAATGAGGCTCCACCACCACCAACCAATTGGGAAGGACATGTCCTATCAGGACAATACATGCCCTGATGCATCACATGCTTAAAATTCCAGATATTTTTTTGTTTCACAACTAAACTCGCTAGTTAACTATTGAATTAATTAGACAATTACCTGAGCTGTTGCTGGAAGATTTTTCATTACTGAATCCACAGGAGAAAGAACTAATTTGAACTCTTCAATATCCAGTTCTGGGGGCCCACGTTTATCCTTCCTCGTGGATAAATTCAATAAATCTGCAGCATTACGCATCTGCTTGTCCTTCAAATAAAGCTCCACTTGGGGATATCTTTCACAGATGTCATCAATGACATCTTGGAATTCTTCGACTGTTAAAGTTCCTGATTTGTCTTTGTCTGCGAGTTTAAATATTGCTGAAATATCCTCCTAAAAGAATATTCACATTAGCTTAAACAAGTTAAAACAGTCATTTACAGTTGATTGATTAAGAAGTGCACTTCAAGAATGTTTTGTCTAAGTCAAAGTTCAAAAACTTGGTCATAAGAAGTCAGGTCTCAGCTGACACTGCTCAACAATCAGGAGAGTATGGCTTAGGCTCATCCAGAAAACTCAACTCGGTTAAAGTTTGAATCAAGTGTCAAGCTTTTGAATTAGCAGAGATTGAGAGCAATGTCAATACTCTGTAGAACAAATGTTTATCCATTCTACCATGTGTTTACAGCAGTGCACAAACCATGAACCACGATAGTAGGATGCCTTTGTCTTGAAAAAACAATCCCACCACCCCAGATCCATGATGTTCGCACCACCAAGATACTCATTGTCACAAACAAAAATCATTCAAAATACAAATTGTGATTAGGGAATCCCAAATCAACCAAGTAAATTACTTGATGCTTAGCAAGTTTAATTTTTAAATGGAACAACAGACTTCCTTTCACAATCATAATCATGGTGATCATTTATTGATTCTTTGAACAATGACACAACTAGAACCAACCCACAAACATCTAGAGGAAGATCAAACCACAATCAAAGCACAGCTATTAAGGCAGAAACCATGGTAAAAGAAAAGCCACTTTAAATGATCAACCAAGTAAATTACTTGATGCTTAGCAAGTTTAAGTTTAATTGGAACAACAGACTTCCTTTCACGATTCTTTGAACGACGACACAACTAGAACAAACCCAACAAACATCTAGAGGAAGATTGAATCACAATCAAAGCACAGATATTAAGGCAGCAACCCTGGTAAAAGAAAAGCCACTTTAATCAGGCTTCCTTATATGGATAAACATTTCTAGGACGGTTCCTTCTTAAGGGAAATCATATCATACCATGAAAATTCTAGTTAGAGGAGTAGATTGATCAGTGTGAATTTGAGTTTCTTTCTAAAAGTGTATTTTTAACACATCAGAAGACTTAAAATGAATGTATTTTTTATTCAGTTTATTCTTTGAAAGAGTTTCTCCATCTTGTATAGTACTATAAATAGTAGATGGAGTGAGGTTCACACAGACAAAGAAGTGCTTTAGAAATGAATTTCTTTATGCAGGCTGAATGAATAAAAAATAATATTTAACATTTCACTTTGTTACTTATGTTTTGATAGAAGAAAAAGTGTGATATTATTTTATCATCTTACAAAGCCATTTTAAAAAGTACTAGAAAACCATGAAGAATCCTTTTAAGAGTCCATCATGGAGATGGGATGTGTTGCATATTTTGAAGGTCCTGGAAATATAGAATGTTCATTCTAGATCATGCAATTTATTCTTCAAAATACAAAACATTTTTGTTCTAGAGAATTTCAAGACTTCACCTTTGAAAATGAATAAGGCATAAGTCTAAGTGATTGTCTTATCTACTCAATGAAGTCACTGGTACTAGGAGATCAGTCAACAATATAGAATTTTGAGAAGAGAATTGACTAGTTAAATGAACATTTAGAATAGATCATGACTACATCAGAAACTCTAAAAATCGAAACTATGATGACTGGAGATGTCTTCAAGTTCTTCAAGAAGAAAATAATGTTAAGAGCCTTCTAATAATAAGTGTAGGACTTTAGAATGTATATTGGTCACTAAATTTATGTTCTCTGTCAATATGAAATAATTATAAATTCCTGGGGACCTGCTAGGCAATGTGTAAAGTGTAAACACTCATGTTAGCACAAATGAATCTTATTGAAAAATGAAATTCCAAATATGTTGTTCTCAACTTTAAATGCTCACATTCACAAAAGCACTTCACCTAAAAAATAATTTCTGGAAAATGAGATAGAACCTCCTTTTTCAACTAGAAAATTTATTTCCAGCAACTTCTTAACCTATGATCTCTGTTTTCTAACTCACCATTTTTCCACCAACAAGCATGACTAAAAACACAGGAATGACAATCAAAACAAGAAACCTTTTCTTGTTGTAATTAACCAGGAACATCTTGATCATAACTGACCCACTTATTGGAAATTGCTGATTGTAGTTGTTCTTGACAGATGAAGGGTATCTCAAGCAGTCACTCATGTGATTCAAGGTCTAAAAATAAAATTAACGATAGGTCTTTTGTCATTGTAATCAATCAGGTCATCCATGTGGCTTCCTTTGCTGGATAATAGGGATCATCATCAATATTTTCATAAGTAGCATGATGGATGATCCAAAGTTTGAAAAATGGACGTCTACTGCAATAATTTATCTAGAACATTCATTTAGATTTTTTTCATTTTTGAAAAATTAGACCATACAGTTAGATAATTAATCGAGTGTCCAACACCACTAGACAATTCGACAGCTGATGAAATGGCTCGACATGGGGTGTCTCTAGAATCTGAAGTTGTAAATAATTTCTTATAATTTGGGGTGGGTTTGTATTTTTGTTTTGGTAGGCATCTTCTGGCCTATTTTCTGTTATTTCCTGTATATTACATCTTTTTTAATGAAGTTAACTTTAAAAAAAAAGGAGTCACACTTAAGAAGCATGAGTAATCCAGGGTGAGGCCCATGTGATTGGTCTAAATTAAGGATTCAAACTATTTTCTAATTGAACTGATTATCCATTTTCGTTCAATTGCTTACATGGCTGGATCTGGTCAAAGTTCTTGATTGGCAAGGGTAACCCTAGGTTGACCCAATGATTATCTAAACTGTGATAATCACACTATTTTATTGAATCCAGACTGTCCATTAACTCCATTTACATTAACAATTAATATTGTTGATTTTCTAGCAAAAAGTGGAAGTACATAAACTTAAGTCCTGCAATGGCGTTTCTCTAATCTTGTCTTTATTTGGGTGTTTTGGGTGATGGGGATTTCCTTTTTGTATTTTTTCTGTTTTCGGTTTTTTTCTCATAGTTCTTAGATGTTTTTGTTTGTATTTCTTTTGTTAGCCATGTATACTTCTCCTATACGTGGTCTTTCCCTCTTGTACCTCCTTCAATAATCGAATTAACTCGTTACTGTTGCAAAAAAAAAAAAAACAATCATTGTTGATTGGCACCTACATGAATATGGACTAGATCATGTGGATTACTATTTAGATTACCTTTGTCAGTAAATAATACAGGCTATCTAGTTGCTTTAACCATAAGGGTCACAATTCAGATAGAAGTATGTTACTCAAACCATTTTTTCAAAATTCCATAATTGTACAAAGCATTCTTCATGTACTTCTTTACAAGAAAGGCACTACCTGGGAACAGTTCATGAACAACACTCTGAGTAATGATAAATAAAAAGGACAAAATTCACCATGAATTTTGTTTTTCGAGAAGTCGATCCTCGCAAATTTTTTGTTGCTCCAATGAAATTAAAAGTTCAATGCATTATACACCACATGGACCATAATGTGGCAACCAAAAAATTATTCTTGAAACACATTTTCAGTAACTAGAGGGAAGAGAACTAGAAAACAATGACATGCCCAACTTAATAAACATAGTGCCCAAGATATTGAGATAGCTTGAGAATGGTTAAGAGGGCGCAGCAACCAAAAAAAATCCTATATCCAGATCCTACACACACTGTATAATCAGAAGAATAATAACATTACATTAAATGTTAATAGAACCCCTTTCTGTTAAACATTGTCGGACTAAAAATCATTCTTTAAAGGTTTCATATTGAGTGAAGAGAAAAAAAAAACTGTAAATAAAAAGTATACATGTAAAGAAAATGTGCATGTGCTTAATGCTCCAAACATCCAACATGCGTTAACTGCCACATACCATGACTTTGCGCTGTTGTATCGTTGCACAGTCACCAAGTGCATATACACGATCACAACCTACAACTCGTAGCCACTCATCAGTCGCAAGAAAACGCCTATTTGTCTGAATACAAGGAAACATGGAAGAATCAATACAAACTAGATCTCATGAAAGTAAATCATGACAAAGTTGAATACATGAAGCTGAAATTGATCAAAAAACGCCTTAATTAAGGCACTTAACTACAATCCAATTTCAAAGAAGAGAATAAGGAGCAAGGAGCATGAATAAGAAAATTCACCTGACCAATTTGGTTCATAAAATCCATAATGACAGGGCGAGTTCCAATACCGGTGGACCAGACAGCCATCCCATATGGTACAGAAGACATCTCCCCATTTGGTCTTCCCTTCATGGTGATGGCTTGATCAGATACACTGACGACCATATATCCAGTTTTCACTTCAATACCATCTCTTTGGAACTTCTTTCCAGCAAATGATCCTATTCTTTTGTCAAACCTATAAAGCAGAAGTTCTAAAAGCATCAGAACAGTTTTGGGAGGAAAAAAAATAGATATGAAAATTATCAGTCCGTATAACAAGGGCAACAAATGTGTTCAAGGTTCCATGACCCAATTCAACAGGAGATTACTAGAGATAAATTGAACGGAAAGACCTTACAATAAGAACATCTTCTTGGACAATCACAAATGACAAGCAATTAATCTGCTAATATATTGGAAGAAACTAGATATAAGACCGAGATACAGAATGCAAAAGAATTCTAAACATGATTTCTGTTTCTCCATTAATTTATGTTGAATTGTTGATGTATGTTGAAGCTTTCTAGTCAACTTATTAGAGGAGAATATGATAATCAATATTGACAACTTATGGGAACAAGACCTCATTAGAATCTTTTCTTAGGCATTATTCTTTGTTACTTTCAAAGCTTAATTGTATGAAATAATAAATTTCCTTGATAAGGGTTTTGTGCGTGTGTTGGTGATAGGGGGGTGCAGGCTTGGAGTAGTGGTAGCTGAAATTCTACCAAAAAGAGACCAAAACAAGGAAAAAGAAATACTAGAGGATTGTGAAAGAAATGAATAATGACAAAATAGACTTAATTGTTCTATTATGGCTTTCTACGAAACCTTGAAGTAAATAAAATGAAAAATGTAAGTGTTTCAGACTTTCAAGAACATTAGAAGAGGAAAGTTACACAAAAGATGAATGGTCTATTAATCACCTTTTGACTATAGTGGCCCTTATTAGTGCCTATATGGGCACGATCTTTTTAGTCCCTGAGTAAACAATGGTCAAATATTATGGAAAATCTAAAAGACATAATTTTAAGTTTAAGGAAAGAGTGAAATGGATAACATCCCAAGATGAGAAATCATCAAGAATTTCTTTAATAGCTATAATCTCTCTCTTGGTTTTCATTGAGTGAACTAGCTAAGGAGAAAAGGGGTTTGAACACCAAATCTACAAAAGAGATTCAGCAGCAGTTGTTCACAGTTAGCCCTCAAAATCAACCCGCTGAGGGCATTTAATTGTAATGTAAATTATATAATTCAATTTCATGCCTGCCTCTGCTGTGTTGTCCTTCGTCTTTATATGCAACTCAGCCTAAGTCACATTACCAGCTGCATTGGCAAACCTCTGTTCATGGATTCAGCCACCGCCAAAGGCACTAACCTTGCTCGAGCTCGGGCCTGTGTGGAGGTCTCTACAAACTGTTCTTTCCCTGAACCTCTTACCTTTAACACCCCTTGGAAGCCTAGAATGTGCAAATCTTGCAACTCATTTCTCCATGCAGAAGCTGACTGCCCAAGGAAACCAAAAACTCAGAAGGTCTGGGTAGAAAAGAAACAAGAGCAGCCTGTCCATGATCAAACCATGCACCCAGCTGCTACTAGTCCCGTTGTTGCTGAACAGGGCCTTCAAACAGTACCTTCAACAAGCTATCAGCTGACTGTCAACATGACTGAAGACCAGGGATTTAGCAAAGTTATTCACAAGAAACCTGGGAAAGAAAAGCCGGGGCAAGCCAATGGTCAAGCTGTTTATCAGGTGCCACATGATTTTCAGATCCATTCAAACAGTTATGCTGCAAACAGATTCCAAACTCTTCAAAATCTGAATGACAACCTGGAAGATGTTGAATTCATGGATGGTACTACACTGGACACTATTGTTACCATTGTGGATGCCTTTAATTGGAGCAAGAATGCTGCTGGTCAGGACTCAGTTGGGTCCATCCCACCTGACCAATGTTAATTGCCTCATGGAATGTCCGGGGCATTAACCGCCCCACTATGTAGGTGGAGGTAAAGGACCGCATCTCCTCCATGAATTTTGATCTGTTTTGTATCATCGAAACTCGTATTCGGGCTGAAAATCTATATGTAAATGCCTAGGGTATCTTCCCTTCCAACTGGTCAAATTATTCCAACGTGTCTCACTGCTCCTATGCCAGACTTTGGATCAGGTGGAATGCAAACATCAACCTTACAGTTCTTACTGTTACTCATCAGCTCATCTTGTGTAAGCTGCTCGAGCCTCATAGTGGTAATCCTATTCTTATTTGTTGCATATATGCTGACAAGAGTCCCCAGAGGAAGGAATCCCTCTGGAAAGACATCATTCTCATCTCCACTTCTCACCAATATCCTACCATTTTTATGGGTGACTTTAACTGCATCAGGTATGCTCATGAAAAGGCTGGAGGGGCTCCTCCCTCTTCCTTTTCCATGGACAGATTTAATTGTTGTATTGACTCAGCTGGTCTCACTGACTTCAACATTTCTGGAGCTACTTTCTCTTGGTCCAACTCCTCTTATGGCAGTAGAAGAGTGGAATCTCGAATTGATAGGGTGTTGGTTAACCACCAATTCCTGCATCTGTACAGGCAAGCCAGCTGCTACTTCTTGGGGCCTAGCTTGTTTGATCATAGGGGAATTGCCCTCTCTCTGGTCAATTACTCTACCAGAAAAAAAAACCCTTTCAGGTTCATCGACTGCTGGCGGAAAGAACCGGACTTCTTACCTCTTGTTGAATCTGCTTGGAAGGTTCAAGTCACCGGGGTGCCTATGTATGTGTTTGTAACCAAACTTAAGCATCTCAAGCATACCCTTTCAAACTGGCATCGGTCTAAACCCAGTTATCAGCAGAAAGTTGAAAACAGAAGGTTGTTACTCGATGAGGCTCAAGCTGAATTTGACAAATCTCAGTTTAATGCAAATCTCTCCTCTCTAATTATTGCCAGAGAATCCCTTGAGCAGGCCCTGGAATTTGAGCTGAGTATCCTCCACCAACGATCCAGGCTGTTGCATCTAAATCTCCAGAACATGCGCAGCAAGTACTTCTACAATGCTGTCAAAAATCGGGAGCATCAGAACAAAATCAAGGTGATCAAGCTTGGCGATGGCTCCATCTCTGAAGATCCTGCTATCATTGAACAATCCTTTGTTCAACACTTTGAAACCAGATTTGGAGGGACTTCCATATTTGATGGGGATCCTATGGGTACTTTCAAGTTTCAACATATGTAATACCCTCTCCGAAAGTGAAGCTAGTGCTCTGTCTACTGATGTTGATAGAAAGAGACTGAGGAGCCCCTCTTCAGTGCAAATCCAAACAAAGACCCTAGACCTGATTGGTTCAACCTGAACTTCTACAGATGTTGCTGGAGTATTGGTGATGATGCAATTGCTGCCATAACTGATTTCTTCAAGTCGAGCCAAATCCTAAACCAAATGAAGGCTTGCTTCATCACTTTGATTCTTGAGTCCCAATTTGCTGATTCTCCATATCAATCAGGCCTATATAGCTCACAAATGAAATTTACAAGATCATTGCTAGAATCCTTGTAAATCGCAAGAAACCAATCATGTCTGAGCTTGTTAGCCTTCATCAGAGTGCATTTATTCCTGGCCGTGGCATTTCCAGCAATATACTTCTTTGCCACGACCTCATTAAGGGTATTCACCTTGATCAGGGTCCTCCAAAAATGTGCTTAAAGATCGACCTGCACAAAGCTATTGATAATGTTAAATGGGGTTGTATCCTGTATATGCTAAACCAAGCCAAATTCGACAATAGCTGGCTGCAATGGATGGAATGCTGCATTAAGTCCACTAGATTCTCTGTCTTCATCAATGGTATACCAAATGGCTTCTTTTGAGCACTAAGGGGCTTAGGCAGGGAGAACCTCTCTCCTTTCCTCCTCTCTTGTCATCGAATGTTTCTCCTATGCCCTTAAAGATCTGTGGAAGCTGGAGAAATCAAATGCCCATTCTCTGCTGGCCATACTAGCATCTCTCGCCTACTATTCGCAAACGATCTCATGGTTTTCTGCTTCGCTGACATAAATTCTACTATGGCTATAAAGAAGCTGCTGGATGATTTCTACAACTGCTCTGGGTTCAAGCAAACTCATCCAACAGCCAAATTATATTCTCAAAGTCTTGTAGGAACTCACACGAAATTCTCTCTATTTTTGGTATGAGCGAAGCATCTCTGCCCATTACTTACCTGGGCCTCCCCCTCTTCTCCTCTCGCATTCATGTTAGAGATTGTGCTCCTCTCATGGAAAAGGTGTGTCGTAGGGTGAATGGGTGGTCCTCCAAAAGCTTATCCTATGCTGGTAGAATTAAACTTCTCAAATCCACTGTTAGCAGTCTGCATCTGTTCTGGCTAACTCTTTTCTTCTTCCCAAAACTTGTTTATATGAGATTGAAAAAATCATGCGTGCTTTTCTTAGGGGAACACTCGTAGGAAGATCCACATGGTCTGCTGGAACAAAGTTTGTTTGCCCAAAAAATTTGGTGGCCTGGGTCAGAGATGTATCCATCATATAATGAAGCTTGCCTCATGAGTCAAATTTGGTCGATCATCATCGGTAAAGATGGTCTATGAATCAGATGGGTCCATTCAAAATATACTCGGGGGCACAGTCTGTGGGAAATTCCGATCACTCGTTCCTCATCACGGGGCTAGAGATCTACCTTGCGGATTAGGGAAAGCGCAAAGTATATGGTTGTTCACTCCATTGGTAATGGCTCCTGCACCAAATTCTGGCTTGACCCATGGATTCATCCAGGTCTTGTTCTGGTTGAGCAGCTTGGGAACAGAACTATCTATGATCTTGGGCTTGGGCGAAACATTTTAGTCAGTAGATACATATCGAATGGGCAATGGGCTTTCCCCCCTCCCACCTCCGGACACCACATGGAATTCTGGAACCTGATCAACAGCATTCGCATTCCCTGTTGCAATATTGACGATCAGATTGTTTGGACTGCTGATAGCTCTGGTTCCTTCAGCATCTCATCTGCATACGCTATAGTCTATACACCCTGAAAGCTCCCCTCCACATTGGATTGATCTAACTTGGTTCAGCGGCAACATAAACAGGTATTCAATATTCTGCTGGTTTGACTTCAACAATGGGCTGAAAACCAAATTGTTCCTCCATGGATTAGGCATTCCCTATGGTACAATCTGTCCTCTCTGCCTAACTGATGTTGAGGATAAGATGCACCTTCTTCATTGCCGTTATATTCATCAGGTTTAGTGCCTTCTTATGATTAAATTTGGCACCAACTCTGTTGACACTGACATTGCTGCGCAAGCAAAGCAACTGATCACTTCTTTCAAGCATCGTCTACAACGTCTTGCTGCAAATTTATCTCTCCTAGCTCTCATTTGGCATCGTTGGAACGAAAGAAACTCTCACGTCTCACTAAACAGTCCTTGCCTTCATCATCCATTTGCACCTCCATTTGTAGGGACATCCGCTCCCGACTTCTATTCCTTTTATCTAATGATGATCTGTTGCAGGTACCTAGTTGTTTTTCCGCCTGGTGGAATCTCCCTGCGCCTGTCAGGCCTCCTCCAAAGCCTCCTCAAGTTCAACCCCCTACATCCATTGCAAACTATTTGCTGGAGCACGTCTATTCTGAGGGGCACGCTCCACACTTAGCTGTAGCACCCTGTTGAAACCACGTGAGCTTTGGCGTACTCGTACCCATCATGCTGCCCTATGTCTTCTCCTGCATTGCCTCTCATGTAATCTGGATAGTCTCTGTGTTATGCCTGATGAGATCTTCAACAGATTCAACAGTCTTTTTATTAAGAGCAACGAAACTAACAGTGGAGTCCTGCACAGCGCCATTGACTTCCTTATCTAGTGGTTGTTTTCCTGGCCCGGGTGTGGGCTTCACTATTTTTTTGTTTTTCCTGGCCCAGGATGTGGGTTTGCATTCTGTTTTTGCCTTCCTTATCCAGGCCCAGGATGTGAGTGGCCCATCTTTGGGCTCTTCTATTTGTTATGCCTGGCCCGGGCTCATGGTTTCTTGTTTTCTCTATAGGACTTGTATCTTATCTTTGCTTTGAGTGATTTCTAACCTTTCATTCAAAAAAAAGTACGACTAGTTTTTCTCTTTCAACTTAATAAAGAAACTGTTACAACTCAAGATTTTTTGGAGATCTCCCTATTTCCCTTCCAAAATCATTATCAATAATTCAATAGATCCAAGACATGATCTAGAGCAATTAGTAGAACCATATCCTAGATAAAATAAGTTGGAATTTCTTTCCCATCACACTACAACGTAATGGACGACTGCCCATTCCAACAACATACTTGAAGTGACTACAATTGCTTAGTATTCAACTGTTCCATTAAAAAGAAAAAAGAAGAGAGAGAAGGAAGAGGAGGAGGAGGAAGAAGAAGAAGAAGATTAGAAAAAGAAAATAAAATTTTGGTAGTTCAAAGCAGGGGTCGAAATATCGGCCGATACATATCGTATCGGCCGATATGTATCGGTTTTTTAAGACCGAACAATATCGGCCGTACAAAACGATTATCGGCCGATATGGCCGATATTCGGTCCGTAATATCGGTCACCATATCGGCCAATATGCATAAATATCGGTATTTAAAATTTATTTTATTTTATTTTTTTTAAATAAAAATCGATACGGTTTTTCATGATTTTCCACTGTTTTTTACAGTTTTTTGGGGGTTTTTACGGTTCTTCACGGTTTTCTGATACGATTTTCCATGGTTTTTGCGGTTTTTCATGGTTTCTTTGCGGTTTTTTCACAGTTTTGAATACCGGAGGAGAGAGAAATGCCGATATCGGAGGAGAGAGAAACTCATCGGCCGATATTGCGGCCGATATGCATATCGGCCGAAATATCGGCCGGGGCGTTTTTCTTACCCCTGGTTCAAAGTGCTGGATATAGAATTTTTAGTTCTGGAAGAAATAAGTCAAGTTCAGTTAACTAGATCATTGCAGCAATAGTGATATATCAAAAGAAAATGGATATGGAAAATACCAAATCCTTCCTTACATGCCCAAAATATGATCCGATGCCTCAACAACTGTTATAGTCACGTGATCTCGAAGCATTGGGTATAACTTGAGTAAATCTTCACTGACAAAATCGTGTAACTCAGCAGCAAATTCCACACCGGTTGGACCTCCACCTACAACTACAAAATGAAGTACTTTCTTTCTTTCTTCATCACTTAAGGTTGGAAGGCTTGCCCTTTCAAAACAATCGACAACACTCCTGCGAATCTTCTGAGCATCCTCTATTTCCTGCATAAAGATGTATATCTTCCTGAAGGCATACAAGCATGTAGGAAGCAACTATGACCATCTAAGCTCTGCCCAAAATATTTAAACGGCACTCTACAATTACATTTTGGAAAGCAAAAAAGTGTTCAACAAAATATAAACGAGAAAAAGATCTTGCTGGTGTAAAAGATTTCCATGGTAGGGAAATAGATTTTTCTTTTCCTTTTAGAACAAGCAATAAACAGGTTAACTTTACTATAGTCAAAGCCTTTAATCAATTCTTAAGAGTATTTCCAAGTGATGGACCATGCCCAATAACCGTTAGGTGATACAAAATCAATCATTGCAAATGAATAATTACAGACATGGTCCACATTTAATAGACAAAACCAAACAGATCAACGTTTGAGATTCCTAGGGTTATCTCCAACCCACAACAGGGCCCATGACAGTGATGGTTAAGATCACCAAACGGTTGGCCCCAAATTTGCAGTAAAGCAAATTGTATGACCACATCTACAGAGAATATGCCTTCTATAAATGTCCATGAAGAATGTTTACCTTGAGAAAATGGCAATTCTCAGCCACACCAGGAATATTAAATGTATTTGCACGGGCTCCCAATGCTATCACCAAGTAATCATAGTCCACAATAAATTCTTTGCTCTCTTCTGAATTCAATTGCTGGTTAGTACGACAGATAACTTTCTTGTTAGCTGCATCAATCTTGACACATTCAGCTTCCCAGAATTGAATTTTGCCCTTTTTCTGTCATGAGCAATGGTGAAGCAAGTACTATGAGTAAATTAGTAAATTCTTGATGAAAATAATCATGGTACTGTGGTTAACATGGAAGTGTTAGGTGACTATCCTCTGCCCAAAAATATATAGAGTATCCATAGGCTTTCAACACATTCAAGTGAATGATTTGGTCTACCAGAGTCTGAATCTCCTCGGAAAATGAACCTATCCACAAACTCTCACAGATTTGTGGATGCACCCCACGCTGTAAACTTTCAAAACTGATAGATCACAATCAGGAATCTTTGATAACATTTCATTGACTGGTTTTGCTCATTCATGTACTGAAGCACCTAATGAAGGATCATGATTACTTCATCAAGGAAACAATCGATCCATAGACAATTGAATCATAGATTCTCTTTTTATGCATGGTGTATATACAAACGCATGTATAATTGAAGGATTGTGCAATTCCCTAGGCAGAAATACTGTCTAGAGGCAATTAATTAAAACAATGCTCTAGGGAACAAAAATGCCATCATTGTACCAAACATTGCAGCAGAGCCACTACCAATTTGCACAAGCAGTCTACCTAGCCATTGTGAGAAGAGTCAGTGGCCAACTATTAAGTACAGGAATGACCAAGGCTTACTCGAAAATTATTTTGCACTAGGCCTCAAGTGATAAAAAGTAAGACAGTAAGGATTGCAATCTTTTTGTTGGTATTTTATTTTCTCTGTTCTCACTGAAGTCCATACAGATCAAAATATATCCCACAATTTTATGACACATACAGAAATTGCTTTTTTTCTGATACAATAATTACCTTTTCAATAATCCGACGAATTGGTTCAACAACACTGCGTGCTTCCACAGTACCACATGTTACACTTGGTAACAATGGAGTGAATGCAAAATAGTTACGTGGTGAAACCACCTGAACATCATACAAGGAACTGTCTAGATTTCTCAAGAAACTTGTGCCAGCCCATCCAGTGCCAAGCACTACCACCTTTTTCTTTTCAGTGTCGATTTGAGATGATTCAGGAGAAGCAACATCAATTGATTTTGACTCTGAATAAGCCACAAGCCCACCACCACTGTGGTAACCAATAAAGTGAGTGCAATCTAAAAGAAAAAGATATGACAAGATGGCAAGTAATTATAATAAAAAGAAGTGTTATACCTCAGTTCATTAAATAATATAATGAAGCATGAGCAATAGGCTTGCAGGCAGTTTCATGAATCTTTGATATTAGTCTCACCTCCACGTAGGTTGGAGATGCCCATGTTATTTAATATTTATATATAAAGTAAGAAAAATTACGAAGTGTAAAAAGTCATTTAGAACTATTCAGAAGACAATATGCAACTAAGAGGCAGCTGGGCATCAACATCATAATTTCCCATTGCCCCTATTTCAACCTTGGTGAACATTTTGTTATTATTGCTGCCTCTACGGCTCTACTATGCTCCACAAGTACCAACTGTTCATTTCTATATGCAATAACTTGGTTATATATTAGAAGAAGTTTTTGAGTACTTTAAGGAGGAGAACATTGAGATGTGTGTAGGTTGGTCCTGTATATTCTTCTCTTTTGTGTATCAGTAAAATACTCTAATGTAAAAATTTATGGAAAAAAGAAAAGACTGGACATCTTTGGAATTGTGAGTTATTTTAAAAACTGCAGTTGATTGTCAGCCATTTAACATACATTCCACCTCAATATTGTTGATGACAACTTTGTCCTTGCTTCAAGGTAAGGACTACTGAAGTGCAAAGAGATTCTTCCACCTCAGATTGACATAGAAGCCTGTGTTTGTCGCATGGCTCTTGTATATTTTGCTCTTCTGAGTATTAATAAAATGCTCTTGTCGAGAAGGTGGAAACTTGGAATTGTACATTCCAATTTCAGTCCTGCTTACATCTTTAGTCCACAACTCATTGTCATCACGGTTAACATATACTGGAAGGTGAATGGTGTTGATGATACCTTTGTCGTTGTTTCAACAATAGGACTATCAGAAGTGCAAAGAGTTTCTTCCACCTCAAATTGAAGAAGAAGATATTGAAATGTTTGTAGAATTGCTTTTGTATATTCTGCTTTCGTATTGATAAAATGCTCATTTTATTTAAAAAAGAAAAACTGGAATTTGATTCTAATTTCAATCTTGCTTACATCTCTTTTTTTTAGATTAACGTGTGGGAAACTCAGACACAGTCCTGCTTACATCTTTAGTTATTATTTGTCAGCATCTTTTTATATACGCAAGAAGGTAAATTTTGTCGATAATATATTTTTCATTATTTCATCATTTGAGCTACTGGAACAACAATACTGTGCCTCTTTTCTTCTTTTCTTTTTTCCTAAACAAGTAAAATATAGATTTTTCCATTGTTGCCATGTACTAGAAAACTTAGGCTCAATCCCATATACAATCAACACAAATATTCATGGCCAATACCTCTCATCTATCGGTTATATGTCCCAAGCTAACATCAATCTCACACTTTCCCACAACATGCACAGACACAGAAATATTGGCGGCCAAAAGGCAAAGACTTAATTCATTGGAGCACTAAAGTTTTGTCACCCTGATCTATGGGCATGTGAAGGGTATAGATATTTTTTCCACTAGTAATCCACCTAATGATCTCTTAATTCAACACCCCTGAGAGCACTAAAGTTTTGTCACCCTGATCTATGGGCATGTGAAGGGTATAGATATTTTTTCCACTAGTAATCCACCTAATGAGCTCTTAATTCAACACCCCTGCCCCAACACCAAAAAAAAAAAATTGCATTTGCTTAAGTGAGCTCACATGGGGCAACTTTGCAGAGATTGAAATGAGAATGTGTCCCACTAGAAAACCTTTGCTTAACCGTATCCATTTGTTCAACAAATGGGAAAGAAACATTAGAGAGAATTACCCTGCACACACCGTCAGCATTCTTACCCTGTATGTCCATGTGGGAAAGAAACTTTGATATAATAAATCGAGCTATATTCTAAGGCCACAAACTTTAACGATTAAAAGTTAATATAAAGTCATCAAAAATTGAGAAGCTTTAAGAGCATAGTTTCATGAATCAAATCAAAATGATTCTTGATGGGCCTAGTAATCAAAGCAAGAAATTACCAACAGACCCATTCCATGGGACTCCAAAGGCTAAGTATGGCCTTGCACAGTTGCACACATAGCAGCTGATCATTTATGAGGAACACTGGTATGCTGCAAAGATAGATGTGGAAACAAATGGTTGAACCAGTGATCCAGTCCACTGATCTCATGCAACAGGCCACTTAGGAAACAAACATAGAATTCTAACTTATTTTAGATAATTCTTTACATCGAAAATTCCTACTTCCTCTCCAATCAATAAAAATCAAAATTAAGTTATTTCTTCCTCGATAGACCATATTTACTGGCACAAATCAAACGTTCAGGATTGTCCGAACAAACAAAAATGCTTCGTAGAATGATCCATCTACTATGAGGCTGACCAGGTCAATACTCCGAATTGCAAAAACAGAGACCAAACGCCTGAATAACTCAAAACAATGAATCCAAGAGTAAAATCAAATGAGTTCATAAAATTCCGCCTTTTCTTTTCAAACAATTGACTAGTCTATCAAAGAATTCAATAGAAAATGTCGATTAACTGATAAGTAGAAGGAGAAGAAGACCTGACGGCGAAGAGGACTAGGAACTTTGAGTGTTGAAAATTGTGAGCAGATCGTTCGAAGAAAGAGAAGATTCGCATTTTGCGAAGAGATGGAAATTAGATTTCACGGAAAGGACGGAAAATTCTTTGAAAAGATTGTGGAAATGAGATCTGCGTGGAAAGAGAAGGGAAGTTGGTCGTCACTCGAGAGTAGTAGGTGGACAGGATAAGAGAGAAGAAGAGAAGAACCGAGATATTGGAGGGAAGAAATTTCGCGTCGAACTGCAGACTTGTCAACGCTGGAGGTAATTCAATTGCGCCACGCACATGACTTGATGGAAAAAGCTACACGTGGAGGGTCAGCATTAAATGACACTATTTCTGTTCGTGTCGGGCCAATTAATCGCGAATCTGCCCCTTGAATATAAGAAAACTGATGTTAAGCATGCAACTCGGGAGCACCGAGCCATGTTTAGATTGTCCAAGACTTCAAGCTCAAGCCTAAATTGTAATTTAAGCATCTGGGCTCGGGCCGGGGCTCAGGCGTAAGTTAATTTGGACAAGTTAAATTCAAAACCGACCCGCGTAGTATTTACAAGGCTTAAGCCCAAGATGCACACCTAATCAGGGAATAAAGTTAAAATTTTGGTACGAATATCGTAAATATAAAAAAATAGAAAAATAATTTGACAAAACAACTAATATAAAATCCATGTTATCTAGTATCTAAGAGTAACATATATCTTTAAATACAATTTATAACAAAAATCTTAAAAAAAATTGATTTTCATAATTATTTTGAAATATTAGAAAATTCACACAGAACACCTTAAAAAGTAAAAAACTATATCAAGCACAATAAAATTACTTCAATTATTTCTATATACATTAGTATATCATCTCATTAATTTTTTCCACAAGATACTCCAATATGGGAATTGGGAATTATCTTAAAAACCCCACTTTTCATTAATTTTTTGAAAAACAAAATCATAAAAAATTACAGACACATTACAAACTATATCAATCATATTATGTCATCTACATTCAATTCTAGAAATACTGAATATTATTTTATTTAATTAAATTCACAAAAAACCTCAAAATGGGGATTCTCATTGAAAAAAAATCCTAAAAATAACTCAAAAAAGTCAAATTTAAGAGATAAAAAATTTAGAATTGATAAATATCTTTCATACTTGGAAATTTTATTCTAAACTTTCTTCAAAGTTCAAACAATACCAAATATAAGATTTACCCAGAAAAACAAAAAGCCAAAATGATAATGGTATATAAATGGCCAATAGTCCAATACTATATGGGTGCCCATCCTATGGCGATAACTTTTAAGAGGTACGAATTTTAGTAAACTTCTCATTTTACGGCTCATCCATCCGTAAAAATCGATTCACTTTTCAGTGAATTAGTTCACTGATCAGTGCACCGACCAAATCACTTGGAAATCAGTGCACCGCTTTCTTCAGAGATAAAAAGATAAAAGATTACCATTTAAACAAAAGAAACAGACCGAATTTATGAAAAAAGAATAAAAAAATGTCATAAAAAATAAAGCAATGTAAGAGTAAAATATATATATAAAATAATAATATAACCGATACTGTATGAGCAACAGATACATACATAAGCGTAGAAACAATTTATACGTATTGGGAAAAACCATATGTATCAGCTAACTTTAGGAGAGAACTGGGTATTGATTTCCAAAGAAAAATCAGGCTTAAAAAGTTTCTAGTGTTCTGAGAGACCGAATGATAGAGTGAGACACATTTAAAAAATGAATTAGATAATAAATTATCAAAATTTAATAAAATATTTAAAATAAAATTCATCTAATGTTTTAGTAAATTAATTTTTAAATAAAAAAAATATATTAAATAAATACTTTATTTGGGATTATCAATTAAATGATGAAAATGGATAAAATGGAGATATAAATTATTAAGACGTAGATTCTGATAACTTCATTAGAAGCACAAACCTTGCACCGTCGAATGGAAATTTTAATCAATCCATAGCATTTGATGTACATCACACGTGGTTATATGAATGGTGGGGCAACAAATACTTTTATGATCCTCATATTCGAGCAAATATGAATTACTTAGAGGTGAATATTAAAATCTTACTTGAGGTGAACGTCTATCTAAATACAAAAAAAAAATACTATAATACAAATGATAGAAAGAAGCTACATTTCATTCAACTTGTATAAAGTTGCTAGGAGAAACAAAAACCCATATGCAACAAAACAGGGCTGATTTGCTTCAGTATTGGTCCTCCAAAGCCAACGAACACAAACCCAAATGTTGTTAAATTTGTGGGCTCACCAATTACAATTCATCAGCTGACTCATCTCATAGTGCACCCTACCTGGAGTAGGAAATATCGCACCCAGTCAACTAAGCACAACTGCAAACAGGTACAATCAGAAACCTTACATCGACAGAGGTCTAGCCTTTCCAATACAGAATGATCGCTCGTTCTGCAGTGTTTAAAAGGGCAAAGAACACCAAAGATCGCTGGCTGAAATCGCTCAAAACAGAAGAAAACCAGCCTGAAAGGGTGAGAACGATGGAGAAATATACCTAGTGAACAGGTCGAGAATGGGTTTCACCTGCAAAAGCAGTATTTTTCAGTTCTACGAAAATAAGACATATATCCATCTCTCTTAATGTGACCTACTCCACTCCTTATACGGATGAGATAAAATAGATAGTATGAACTTCACAAACCTTTTTAATTCTTACTGCATTAAGAAAAAAGAGTCGATAAAAATAATATATAATTTAAATTGATCATATTATATCATATTATTAACCATAAAAATACTTGTTCATGAGTATATAGAATACTCAAACTAGGCAAACGAAAGAAATTT
Organism: Chimonanthus praecox; assembly: GCA_022113865.1. Classification (NCBI taxonomy): domain Eukaryota; kingdom Viridiplantae; phylum Streptophyta; class Magnoliopsida; order Laurales; family Calycanthaceae; genus Chimonanthus; species Chimonanthus praecox. Next base: position 66,590,031 of record CM039087.1, on the reverse strand, counting down.
AGTGCTGTTATTTAACTCGAATCTCGTGGGAAACCTAGAGAAGAAGCTGATGACAACACCACATTCTATGAGTTTTTCAGCCTATACGCCCAAAAGAAGTAAAGCGCAAGGATAGTTAAAACTCAATTTTCCTGAACTAAAAACTGGGAAAAGGAAACAGAAAAAAAATTAAAAAAGCATGTTCTCACGTGACTGAATAAGTTACAAAATTACGACAAGGTAAATCCATTTAGACCTATGAATCCTATAATGGACTCATCGATCTAGAAAATAAAAGTTTACAATTTATGGTAAAGCCAACAGGAAACTTAGTTATGAACGAGTCTCAATTTTCAATTCTTGAAAATTGTCTCCAGACGAATATATAGATCCATTTGTCATTCGAAATATGGCTAGCCCCAGCACCAAGTAGGATCTCTATGAACAGGGAGTTGGGTTCAGCATATTTCACTAGTTCGAATTTTAGATGAGCCCGATTTTCCAATTCTTGAAAATATTTTCTGAAACATTTTAAAATACTAAAACAGGTTCGAGTGTTCAACCGACCGTTAGACAACGAAATTAATGTTTCTCAATCTTTAGATACAGAGTCTCAGCTAGATCCATTTATGACATGAAATGTGGTTACACCCAAGTGGGTTCTCCCTGAAACAGGGGATCGGATAAACCACATCTCGAATACATGCAAACAACATTAGTCCTTATGATATAAAAAAACGGCACTAAAAATAAAACCAACAAATAATTCCCATCTTTTCAGCCTCATATATTAGCGTAAAACAAATAAAAAGTATAACATAGCCTCAGTTAAATCCGTTTATGTCAGATGAAATGTGGCTACAGCCAAGTAGGTTCTCCCTGTAAACAGGGGCTTGGATTCACCACACCTCCAAAACATGGATAAATCATCAGTGGCAGTTCAAACAACATTAGACCCTAAAATACAAAAACGGAAATTTAAATAAAACAAACAAATAACTTCCATATTTTCAGCCTCATATATTAGGTTAAAACATATAAAAATGTATAACATAGCCTCAGTTAAATCCGTTTATGTCAGATGAAATGTGGCTACAGCCAAGTAGGTTCTCCCTGTAAACAGGGGCTTGGATTCACCACACCTCCAAAACATGGATAATCATCAATGGCAAATCTATTTCTCAGACCCTGAAGAGGGATTTCAGCAGAAATTTAAATCATAAGGGGCAAAACCACAAAAAAAAAATCAAAATTTCAGAAATGACCAAAATTTGACTGACATTTGCAAAACTAAATTTTCAACCAAATCTGAAAATTATCAAACAATACAAAGTTCATCGAAAATCAATAACTTTTACAATATTTATAATTCAGTTCATACAAAAACCGAAAACTTTCAGCAGAAAGATGAGATATTTGGCAAAACTCATAACAAATTTTGGCAATAAACTTGAAAAAGAATTAAAGATCAAAAAATCATGACTCTTGGAGGTTGCACAGCACTAACAAGAGCACAATGCAGTAACAGATTCTACACACATTCATTAGAAAAATAAAAATGAACATTTATCTGTGCAGGTTTTCTTCCATCATCACAAGAATAAAAACCGCAAATATTCAAATACAACTATAACTATTTACCTAAAAAGACAGCAGAAATAAACTCTTAAAATATGAAAATCAATTTAAGTGACGTTTAAATTATGGATTGGTCATCAAACAAAAGGCTCAGATATTTCATCAGCTTCATCTATCACGAATTTTCTGAAGCAGAACTGGCATTAAGAAGCTTGGAAAAAATCATCACTGCCAAACATGGCAAACCAATACATACACACAACACACACTAATTGCAAGATGCTTAAGGTTGGCTCATATCAAGAAATTCAACCATTTTTAATATTGTGCTTCATGGATCACTCTCAGAAGCGCGGATAAGATATAATCATTGCCATCAATAAAATTTCTTTACCAAAAATGAAAATGTTTGAACTTCAAAGATTAAAGATGCAAACTTTCTTAAAAAATAACAAAACTCAGCAAAAGCGGCAAGTGGGTTTAACCATTTGGTTGATAAAAGAGTGTTTTCAAGTAAAAGTACTTCCAATTACATCAATCGAAACAGAACACCACACCAAACACGATTAAATTCATTTGAAGAATCCAAGTGAAAATCGATAAGCAAATAAAACCATGAAGTTGTTTTAGATTTGGCAGAAGATTTTAGAGGCAAAGCCATGGAATTAAGGCGGAAAGCCCCCACGTGAACTCTGCCTGGCTTCTACTTTATGCCTACATGACTAAGCTCTTTTGGGGCTATCATTTCTCTCGCCAAAAAAGCCAAAGGTGTGGAGAGGCATACCGCCATACACAACACAAATTAATACATTAACAAAAAAAAAAAAATGAACACAGATGAAGGAAAAAAATGGAGAAAACCGTAGAATAGATCCAGATTAAGATGAAAATAGAATGTAACCGTCACTTTGACACAGATCAGCAATGCGATCAAATGCTAAACTGCAACACTGACGGCCAGGATTCGATCTGGCACGAGCATTGGGGCACTCTTCGTCATCGATAGTTCAGAGAAGCCCGGGGTGCAACGTGCAAAGCAGATACTCATGCATATGTTATAATAATAACAATAGAAGAAGAAAAATAAGCAGCCATTACCAGCAAGCCCTGATTGTAAACCCTAAAGACCAAAGTGAAGATGAGTGAGAAGGAATAGTGAGAAGGAGTGAGATTGGAAGATACTGATGGAGGACGGCGTCTTTCCTTTATAGACAACCTTAAAACCCTAACCCTAGAAAAATATTGAGTCATCATTAGATGAACGGCGCTGATCTGTTTTTCAGAGGAAAAACATTTTAGCCAGGGTGGCAACCGCAAAGTGCAATGTGGCATTGAACAGAATTTAGCAAAATAATAAATTATATTTATTTAAAATAATGCACTAGGCTATTATTAAATTGAGTTTATTTTGTATTGCTAATTTTAAATAAAGAAAATCTTATCATCTTTATGTTATCAACATTCAACACTTGGCTAATATCAACCGTTTATAAAAAATATTTTTTATTAAATAAATCATAATATTAAGAGGTCTTCCAGTATATTTTAACTCAATAAAAATTGGATTTTCTAAGAATCAAATTGTAACTACACAGAATCACTTTCAAGATTTACATTTTACAATGTGTGGCATTCTAAAGAGGTGTGAGTCAAATTGTTTACAAAATTAGATTTCAAGTTCAATATTTGAGTATACTAATTATCTTGTGCGTTTGGTGTGTGTATGTAACATAAAATTATTTATTCAAATAGCTTGTAGTTAATAATTAATTAATAACTAAGTTGAAAGTTCAATAATATAATAATTTATCAAATTATTTAATATTAAAATGAATTACTTAATGTATTGAGTTGATAATTTATTTAGAATAAAAACCACACTAAAAAAAATGAAAAAGAATGGCATATATATCTAAAAAATAGTCTGTTATTTCAATCTATCAAATTCAATTTTCTACTTTTTATTTTTTAGCCATTTTTATATAAATTTCCTCTTAATAAATTGTAAATATGATTAGACTAAACTAAATCTTTTGAACTCATCATATCCATTTATAAAATATTTTTAGTTTTGTATTTTTTATATAAATTATCAATTAATTTTGAGAAAGAGACGCTAATTTTCTCCATATTTTCTCTCTCAAGCTTAAATTAGATTTTCAAAAGGAGAACAAGTCATGATTTTTATTCTACACTTCTTACTATTTTTTTACTTTTTTTCTAATACATTTTTCTCTAAAATTACCAAACAAATATAAGAGAATTCCTAACAAGAAAAGCACCGATGCGAGGAAATCTCTTATCCAAAAGAATCCGGCCAAGAGTCCCCTGAGAAACTTTTCGGTCATCCAAACTCAGCTAAAAAGTAAGATTGAGGAAAAAAAATTAGTGGCTCAGAATTATTATTTTTTATTTAAAATTGCTACTTAATATTCAAATTACTTCAATTATAAAATTCTTTTAACTTGGTGTTGCAGAAATTTTCAAACTTCAAAACATAACAAAATTTTAATAAATTTAACATTATGAATTATAAGTCCTAGATGAAATATGAGCTCGTTTGCAGTGAAAATGTGAAAATTTGTAATTTATTTTTAATTGGATCAAGCATGAAAGTGGATAAAATCTATTGACCATTTTAGCCTTGCTATATCAAATCAAGGGTGGTTCACTGATATATCACAAATGTAAAAAATAAAAAAATCCTTTATTCAATTGATGTAGCCGTTGACACAAGATAAAACAAAATAGATGAATAAATAGATTTTATAATTATAACAGTACAATATATTTTTTTTCACCATCTAAATTGGTAATAACAATAAGAGAAACTAATCAACTATCTTTGTTTATTTTATTTTTATCCTTTTAAAGAAAAAGTGTATAATTTAGGTTTATGTTAAAATTTTCTTTGAAATAAAATTCCTCTTAACATTATATGTATACGTAGGAGTAAATGAAATATATAGAGCTAAATAATGAAATTGAAATGGGAGGTTTTATCATAATGTTATTAAGATTTTTTTTAATGACGGAGATGTCAAGGGCTTCTTAGAGCATCTGATTAGTCCTTGTGTCATTTTTTTTATGATCGAATAAAACGAGTGACTCATTGGAGTAAAATGGGATTCAAACTCAGAATATTAAGATCATTAACCATATAAAAAAGCTCACCGAAGAGAGAGGAAAACTAAAACTAATTCAAATCCAAGCGATGGAGTTTCTACTGATATTCCATGTTGATCCAATATTCAGCAATCATAGAAGGCGAAAAGTGTAAGAATCAGAAGCTTTACAATCAAATCTACCCAGAGACAAGCTTGTGATTTTTTTTTTTTCTACTCAAACCTTCAAACTATTCTTGAATCACATTAGTTCTTCTGCAAATTATCAACAACCCACTTAAAAAAAAAAAAAAATTGTAATTTTGAAGAAGAATTAATGATAATAGAAAACAATGTAATCTTTGTAACATTCCATCTGTAATGTCACCAAAAGATGAGTGTTGGTATACCTTGAACCAAAAGAGCAGGCTACCTATAAAAATTAAAGAATTAAAAATAAAACTTGGCTGAAAATGTGGCTGGCTTCTCATCAAATAATCTATGAACTTACAAAAAATGCTACAAAATTCTCTTATTCAAGATCAATGACAACAAATCCAAGAAAAGAAAAACAAATGCAACCATTTTCAAACACTTGAACTGCAAATCATTCACTTTATCTTGCATTTTGAAATGAAATCATTGACAGATGACATATCAGGAAGAGCAGGGATGGCTCCTTTTATTGTAGTGCACATTCCTCCACATGCATTCGCAAATCTTAACGCTTGAGTCAATTTATTTTCATCTTCAAACAAAGAAGTATCTTTGGCAATGGAAAATAGAAGTGCTCCAACAAATGAATCGCCTGCTCCTGTTGTATCAACACAATTCACTGTAAATCCATCAACATTTCCCTTGAATTTCTTTGTAAAATATCTGCAACCCTTCTCTCCATAAGTAACAACAAGCAATTTCAATCCATCAAACCACAGTGAACGAACGTCTTCTTCATTTGATGGATCCCCATTGGTCAAGAAAGGGACCTCTTCGTCGCTGACCTTAATCAGATCAGCTTCTTTCCAGATGCTGTTGATCCCTTTGCGGGCCTCGTAGGCCGATGGCCACAAGGCTAATCTCAGATTTGGGTCATATGATAGCAGCAAGCCGGACTTTTTAGCTGCTCGCATCGCGGCCATGTGGGCCGATCGACATGGCTCTGCAATCAAGCTTATGGAGCCATAATGGAAGATCTTGCCACCTTGGATTAAACCCAAATTCAGTTCAGATTCCTCGAGCAACATATCTGCACTTGGGTTCCTATAGAACATGAATTCTCTTTCACCATTTTTCTTCAATGTCACAAAGGCAAGTGCGGTTCTTGCATCTCTGTCAAAGCAGACACCATTTGTGTTCACTCCATGCTTCTTCAAGGTTTCCACTAGCATTTGCCCGAATTCATCATCTCCAAATTTTCCAACAAAAGCAGATGTTCCGCCTAACTCTGCAATGGCGACCGCCACATTAGCCGGTGCTCCTCCAGGGGCTTTTACAAATCCACTTGCTTCTGCCAGAGATACTCCGGATTCATTTGGGACAAAATCAATTAGCATTTCGCCAAAACAGACCACTCTGGCTTTTGTAAAGCCATCTTTGCTATAAAAAATTGTAAAGAATGGCTATAGCAGAAAGTTATTCAGCCAAACATTACGAAATGTAAAGACGCCAAGGAGCTTATATGAGATAGAAGGGAAATGCTGAAATGTGTGGTCATCGAAACCGAGTCATTCTCTACCTGAAATGCTGAAATTGATCAGATATTAGTGGAGTAAAAATCGAATCAAGCTATATTAGAAACTGAAACAGTCACAAATGCTAAAATTGTACTGTCTTCGTGACACTAGTAATATCCTAGTGAAATATAAGAAATATATGTTACATGATTGTAATAACTTGGAAGAGATGAATTAAATAGAGATTATAATTATTACATAATTATCATTATTGTGACTGTTGTACCATGCTTAAAGGCTTGAATGAAATCCGACAAGTTAGTCTAAATTGACTAAACTCGTTAGAAATTTGAGTTAAATGAGTATATGACTTTGAATAAGTTTTTCTAGTCGATAAATTGTTGGTTATGTGCTCGCCGCCTACCTTTAACCACCTTCGTGAGGAGATTATGGAGTCATGGAGGTAATAACACCTTAGAGAGGTTTTAGTAAGAAAAGTTTCACATTTCTTTGAGAGAGCATTCGAGACGAGCTATATGGATTGGAGAGGTTCCACTTAACATATGACGTTTTCCCACAAAATTGTGTGGGTTGGTGTCCAATGTGGACAAAAATATGATGTGTGGACCGAGTTGTTAAGATGGTATCAAAGTCAATGACGTTTCTCTATCTTAAGGGTGTGGGAAAACGTCATATCCTAAGTGGGAAAGTCCCACATCGTTTGGGAGAGCATTCTGAGACTAAATTATATGGATTATCCATATTCCACTTAGCATATGACGTTTTTCCTAGTTGAGTTGGTGTCAAAGTGGACAAAAATATATTGGATCGACTGAGTCGTTACAGGTTAGCTGTGATACCACTTGTCATAAAGGTACTTCTCGTCCTAAAATAGTTACCCTTTAATGGGTGGTGCCTACCCCCTTCATAAGCTCAGGACCTTCTAGTACACATCCAATAGAGATTCAACACATGTACACGTGACACAAGTCCTTCTTTTTGTTGATCGTAGTTACTATTGAAGCAATTTGTGGAACTGGGTCCATGGAATTTTGGTATGGACCCAATGTGATGGTCCCTAGATCTGATTAGGCTAATGTATATGGTTTCTATGGTGTGCATCTAAGTACTCTTACATAATAATATAAGTTGGTTTTGGACTTTAAAAAAAAAAATGTTGGACACAAGAAGAGTACCATCAAGATATTACCACACTTAGGTTTTATCTCCCTTTTGAGTTGCATTTCAAGTCGGGCTATTTGGGTTTGGCCATGTTAGATTGGTTAAAATTATATTTTCTTTAAACCACATGACTTAAATATAATTCTTTTCAGATCGAATTTGTGATTCAATCATGTCTTGCCACCCCTAAACCAATCCTAGTTGCATTGTCTTTCTTTGCACTAGCCTTGTTCTATGTCAAATGCAATATATGAACAAGCAAGGCACTTAATAAATTCCTGCTCAAGTTCTTCCTGGGCAATGATGCCAGTCTTAGATCTTCGTCTCTCTCACACATATAACCATTCACCAGCTTTGATAAATATTAGGAGAGTGTAAATAAAATTCAACTAGGTCCTATGAAAAAACTTTTGAAATCAAGAGAATTAAATAAATTATTGACAATTATTTCAAAACTTACCAAATTTTTTTTTAACAGCTCCCATTATTGAATTGTCCAATCTTATTTCATTATCATGTTAGAATCTCATAATTTCAATGGAATTAGCTACCATTGACAACTTGTTTGGTAACGTATTTCATTTAAAAGATAAAGACTGTCAATATGACATTGACAAAAAAATAAATAAGGAGTTTTTCGAAGAAAATACTCAAAATGTACAATTAGGTAGCGAAAAATCCCTCTATTCTGTCACGATTTAATTATCTAATTTATTTTATTCTAATCAAATTCATGTAGGGTGAGTGGATGAAATAGAATGGTCAGTCACGAGTCATGACATTCTCACTCGCCGATTCTCCTCATTTTCCCATTTTAAATTGAATTTGGATTGTCTACTCCATGCTGCTGTCAATCACTTCCAAATTTTGTAAACCATGTTGACACAGAACTGAGCATCCGAACTCTCTCAACTCCAGCCGGAGCAGATACTTCTCAGTTAGCACTGCGGAGCAGAAACACCAAGAGGCAAAATCTCAATCTCTCTCTCATCTGATATTTTACGGGTTTAGGCTTTCAGTCACTGGGTTCTTCTCCAGTGGTCTTTGATTATTACTCTTTTACCTTTGGTTCTTTTCCTGTCACCCCACTCCGCTCTTTTGCACTTCGAAAGAAATATCGAGGAATTATGAAATTTTGAACATGAACTTGGTTTTGGCCTTTGGGTTTCTGGAGGAATTCATCCTTCCTATCTGATTTCTGGCATACCCCCCTTGTGAACGGCGAGAAGTTTTGGGAAGATTTTCGTAGGATAATAGTTTTATGAACTTTTTTGAAAAAGAAGAAGAAGAAGCTTGTTCTCACCTGGCTTGGACCCATGTTGAAATGCTTTCATAGCAAAATGGGAGGATTTTAATAGTTGGAGTTATACGGTACTTGAGAAAAAAATTCCCTAGGAAAGGATACAACAATCAGGCATACACTCGTCAGCGTTAGAAGGCTTCATGTATAAAGCACTGAGAGTATCTCAATGTTTAACCTGCATAACATTTTTTTTCTTTAATCCTCTTTTCATTTTTTTTCTTTTCAACTCTTAAAAATGTAGTGTGTGAATCACTAAACATGTGTATCTCCCTACTTAACTTTTTCCCCCTCTGTACTTTTCATTTTAGTTGAATTTCAACATTGTCTGAAAATGTTGTTGTCACCTGTCATTTTTTTTTGAGGCTATTTGATTTTGTATGAAACCATGACTAACCACGTGTGTGACATTAACTTAACTCAATAAAGGAAATCCGCCCTACTCATGGAGAGGGAACAGTGACCCAAATTCAACAAACATATGCCACCAGTTGGAGGTTATGTTTGTTGATTGCTTCTTATTATGGGGTTGCTCGATCTGGATTGATGGACAATTTATGTCGATTTAGTGTAAAACTGTACCAGCAATGTGCTCTGGCAGTCTGCTCACACATCTGTGGTCACTTTTTTTTTTCTTTTTTTATAAAATTTGTTTCTATTATCACTAATTAATCTTTGTTTATTTTTTGTTTCCTCAGTAGAAGATAAAAACTTCGAGGTCTTGTGACATGGATGACTCATCAAGGTAATGTCAGACTATCATGACTTTTTTAATTTTTTTTTTTGAAAGGTTATCATGAATTCATGTGATTGATAACAAAGAGAATGTATGTTTCATATATTTTTCAATATGTCTGTGGAGGTAGGTGTTTTTTGTTGCTGTTGTATTTTAAAGATGTACAAAATATCAGTACAAGATATCTGATATAAAATCTGAAGAATAATATGCTTCATAGTTAGAAGACTGATGGCTCCTTAGATGGCATAGTTGTTCCAATAGACTGCAAACCTCGCATGATCGGGTAGCAGGTTCTGCAGATTACTGGAATATACTATAGGTCATAAGGAAATCAATTATTTTACATCAAGGATGTGAAATTCTGCATTCTGCATCCAAATGCCGCATACATTATTGAAATGATATGAGCAATGCATAGCATGCTTCATCACTTAAGTGCATCAGTTTAAGAGTCAGCTCCACAACTGTTAAACTATGCCTGTTGCCTGAAATCCATGTTTACTTGTCCCACAAGATTAACCATGTTTTTCCACTTTAAGGTCCTCATGAAGGCACATGCTAATTACAAAAAGTTATAGGTCAGATGAGGTTTGCAGGTCCCATGTGCACATGATGATGAAGCCATTCCATGCATGGTAATGTATCCTCTCATGTTTTGTATGTGGACCAAAGACATTGATGATGTTATTTCATTGTGCAGTGGTCTGTACATTTATGAGAGGCATGGTTATAAAGGTCCTCCAACTGTACATGCAGCATTTTCACGTGTGAATCTACCTGATGAGTGACCTACTTATTTTGGGCTAGTTAATCTTTCATGGTCAGATTCACTTGTTGCTCAGCTTGATGTTGTGCACATGCTACGTCCTTATTTATTCAAATCTTCAGCAGTGTGAACAGTCTCAATTGAGCTTTGGCTAGTCAATAACTCGGGCCTTTTTATTTTTGGTGGTCTTGAGTTTTTCCTTTAAATTCTCAATTAACTGTTAATATTTCAGAGATGATTCTATGAACACACTGCGGGTTCTGGTCGCAACTGACTGCCATCTGGGTTATATGGAGAAAGACGAAATACGTCGATTTGATTCATTTCAGGCATTTGAGGAAGTTTGCTCGATTGCAGAGGAAAAACAGGTAACATGCAGCCTCTTCCTCTGTACTTAGAAAGTTAGCTTCTCAAATACAGTCTCTCTCATAGTGGTTTCCTAGATGTTTTTTTTTTTTGAAACAGACAGAGAAATATTTCATTAATTAAAAGTATGGTACAAGAGCAAGAATGGCTGTGTACAAGAGGTATGTACATGTCCCTTCAAAGAGAAAATACAAAAGCAAGATAGATAAAAACAAGAAAGGTGCAATGTTGGTTACAACAGTGATTTCCAAACCCTTACAACCCAAGAGATCATGAAGGATATGGTTCGAGGGGAGATACTCAATCCTCAAACCCCTACTTTCCGTGTAGGCTGAAGAGGAAACACTTCCATTGTCAGTTGAGCTTTTTGTACTCCAACCTTGGCTAAGAAGTCAACAACACTGTTCTTTGAGCGGGCGGTATGCACGAAACAAATGACTCCATTCCTACATAAACTCCTAGTGTTTTCCTAGATACAGTGACTGAATTCTACAAAAAGCTTTTTAGAGTTGGTGGGAGCATTGCCAATTTTTTGTGATGCACCATCTTTGTTTCATTTCACCGCAGGAATCGCTCCCTCATTCACTACTACATAATACTTCTTCATCCCTTTTTATATTCCTTTTTTTTAAGCGGTAAAGAAGAAATTTCATTAAAAGAAGAAATAAGTACAAAGCAAAGCAACAAGGCACAAAAGGCTATGAGGATTAAGCCCAAGAAAAACAAAAAGGCAAAGCAACAAGAACAACAAACCACAACTCCATTTTTAACACCATTTTTAGCAAAAAAGTCCGCAACGCCATTTGCCGATCGACTAATATGATTGAAGGAAACCTCCATGCCCACGGATAGCCCCTTAATCTCCCTAACAATTGTGATTAACCTCCAAGGAGGTCTCCTCGTACCCCTAGCCCTTTTTATATTCTTGAATGGTAACCAAGTGTTATTTATGACTCAAAAAGGTACACGAGAAGAGTACCAGAATGACAGCCCCTAAAAAGCACTAGAATGCAGAAATAATAAAGGTACAAACATTGCTAACAGCTACATGCAAATAAAAAGATAGACTCATCTGATCTGATGAAGCTATTCCATGGCAAAGGAGATGGACTTGCACTTTTTTTTTTTTTTTGAGCGGTAAAGAAGAGATTTCATTAAAAGAAAAAAAAAAAGGTAAAGTACAATACAAGAGGGCCTAAGAGGGATAGGCCCAAGAGCAAGCATTAAAATGAAAAGAGTAGAAATACAATAAGACAATCACCCCTCTGGAAGATGAAAGACACCCAAAAACTGCCCTTCAACACCGTTTTTTGCAAAAAAGTCCGCCACGCCATTTGCAGACCGACTGATGTGATTGAAAGAGACCTCCAAGCCCATAGAATGACCCTTAATTTCCCTTACTAGGGTGGTCAGCCTCCATGGAGGACTCCTCACACCCCTAGCCCATTTAATAGCATTGGAAGAATCGCTTTCAATAACTAACTTAACTTCCCCCAAGCTCACCCTAAGAGTCAAGGCTCTCCGAATACTAAAAAGTTTCGCCTCATTAGATTCCTTAATCCTAATCGATTCTGAGAACAAGACACGAATAGAGCTCTCATGGTCCCTAAGAACACCCCCAATGCCCGCCGGACCCGGTTTACTCCTTGACTCACCATCCACGTTAAATTTAAGGGTCCCCAAAGGAGGCGGGGACCAATCTACTAACAATCTCCTTATTTGTCGGGGAGTAGCCATCATGCAACCATCCCAGGACTGACAAAGATCCTTGCCTTGAATTCTCTGAACGCCAAGTTAGAACATAACCACGTACTCAAATTCCACTTTGCTTTTTGAAACAGATCTCCAATATCCAAACATTGCCCCTCAAAAATCCTTGCATTTCTCTCCTTCCAAATGATCCATGAAACCACCGTCGGAATAGAAACCCAGGCGAGCTTCCTCTTGTTTCTAATGCATTGAATGAACCATGATTCCATCAAGTTCTCCCAAGTACCAGAAATAACCCAAGACACTCCCATTAGGCTCAGAAAACAACTCCATAATCTCTATGAAAAAGGGCATGTAAGAAGAAGATGATCAATACACTCATCCTCTTCATTACAAAAAGGGCATTTATATTCAGCATCCGCGCTTAAAAGGCCTCTCCTTCTCAATTCCAACCTTGTTAAAATTTTCCTTTTAGCACAACACCAATTGAATAATTGAACCCTCGGGGGGGGGGGGGGGGGGGGGGGGGGCAAGACTACTCCAAATCAACTTTAGAGGCCCAAGAGAAACAGATTATCCAAAGACGCCAACTCAATCAAAGATTTGACCAAAAAAATACCAGAGGAATCACCCGTCCAAACCAAATAATCTTCTCCACCTAAATCCAATGGAAATTGAAGAAGTTGGGCTTTAAGATCGTTAGCACTTTCCATTTCAAAGGCTCTCAATTCTCTCCTGAAATCAAACTGCCATAAGATGTTTCTATTATCCACACTATACATATCTTGAACCAAGGCATCTTTATTCCTTGTGGCCCTGAGCAGTCTTGGAAACCTAACCATCAAGGGTACGTCACCAAGCCACACATTCTTCCAGAAAAAAGTCCTGTTACCCATACCAATTAGGAGACGCAGATTACTCCTAAAAAGGTTTCCCACCTCCGATCTACCTTGACTAATACTCCACCAAACTTTAAGAACCTTGGAACCCAATCTATTAACTTCCTCCCCCAAGCTCCAACCATTTAAATCCGAAGTTCCAAACTTTGCAGAAAGAATACGAACCCAAAGGGCATTAGGTTCTCTACCAAAACGCCAACCCCATTTACACAATAATGCTTCATTTCTCAAGTGAATAGGGACCAATCCTAGACCACCATTCTTTTTCGCTTTAGTGACTTCCGACCAGGCTACTAAATGAACCTTTTTCTTTGCGTCTTGATCACCCCAAAGAAATCTTCAGAACAATTTTTCTATTGTGTTAGCCACCCCTTTAGGTAATGCGAAAATAGAGAGGAAGTACGTGGGAAGATTGAGCAAAACCGATTTTAGAAGAGTGACCCTACCACCCAAAGATAAAAACTTTTTACCCCACCCAGCCAGTCTTTTTCTATCTTTTCCATCACTGGGGACCAAAACTTTTTAGTCTTTGGATTTCCTCCAATAGGTAAGCCTAAGTACGAGAATGGTAATTTCCCAATACCACAACCCACTGTGTCTGCCCACTTTTTAACCATTGAATTTTCCAACCCAACCCCGATAAGCGTGCTTTTGCCCAAATTGATCCGAAGTCCCGAGACCAATTCAAAGCATCTGAGAATAGCCCGAAACCCAACCACCTCCGAGCAGTTGTTATCACAAAAGAACAAAGTATCATCTGCAAATTGGAGGTGAGTGACCACCGGCCCACCAGGGCACACTTCAAAACCCTTCACGATACCTAGTTCCTTAGCCTTCAACACTAACCTATTCAGGCTTTCTCCCACCATCGTGAAAATGAAGGGAGAAGGAGGATCCCCTTGCCTCAAACCCCTATTAGCAGAAATGGGGGTAGTAGGCGAACCATTCACCAGAACCGAATATTTTGTATTTTCAACACATGCCTTCATCCACTTTCTCCATCTTCTGCCAAAACCCATCCTTTCAAATAAATACTCCACAAATGACCAATCCACACAATCGTATGCTTTCTCCATGTCAATCTTAAACAACACTCCGGGTTTTCTCTCCTTTTTCCTCAGATGAACCAGTTCATTAGCAATCAAAACACCGTCCAAGATTTGCCTATTCTCAATAAAAGCTCCTTGTGATTCTCGAATGATATCTGGCAAAACTTTCTTCAACCTATCGGCTAAATCTTTGGCCAACAATTTGTAGATGCCACCGACTAGGCTGATAGGGCGATAATGGGACAACTCAGAGGGACCTTCTCTTTTCGGAATCAAGGTAATAAAAGTATTCTTTAGGCCCCTATTAATGATGCCATCATTAAAGAATTCACAGAAAAACCTGAAAATGTCCTGGCTCACGATCTCCCAGCAGGCCTTAAAGAAAGCAAAATTAAAACCATCGGGCCAGGCGCCTTATCACCTTCTAAACTTTCTAGGGCCCCCCTAATCTCTTCCAAAGAAAACTCCTTCTCTAGCCATACCATCGATTCCCCACTAATCTTTGAAAACTCTAATCCATCTAGAGTCGGCCGCCGGGACCGAGGATCAACCCTAGAGGCGGAACTAAGAATAGCGAAAGGAGAGCCTGCACTCTTAGGAAGAAAAGGGGTAAGAAGATGGACTTGCACTTAGCTACATAGGAAACTGTAATAGGGGACTTCAGTTTGTTCTGGAAGACTATGTTTCCTATCCTTCCAGATGCTTGACACATTGCTCCAGCATAGAGTTTAAAAATTTGTCCAAATTCTATTTATTTTTAGATCCGAAACTCAATTGTCTTCTGCATCAATCCGTCTTCTGTAAATTGTTGCGCTTTTATTTTTAATTAGGTGATAAAATACTTATGCTTGTTACAATTTGAAAACAAAAAACGCAAACTAGTTTGTCTGCTGCATTTACTCAAAGTCACAATCCTTTATAATAGTTTTGCAAAATGGATGTTTATTTGTTGTACTGTGTATTTTAGGTGTATAAGTAGGAACTCTCATTGAATTTCCTTTTAGACCAATAACAACAATTATTCTGATTTTGGGTTTATGTGGTGATGGCAGAAAGAAACTACACCTAGTGCAGTTGGTAGATCCCCATGCAGCTCAGTCACATAGTAAAATAGAAAAACATGATGCTAAAATAATTAAACCTTTTGCAATTGAAGATGCATCCCATAGTTTGTAGACTGAAATTAGTGCAGAAAATAACTGGAGACAGAAGTTGGAAACTTCTCATTTTGTAATGGCAATTCTTTTTTATGTTACCCATTACTGTTAAAGACTTTCATGAAAAGGCAAGTGTTACTTTAGGTATTTCTGAGTAAAATGAGGTTCTTACTGATTTGGTACATCCAAATGCACCGAAAGTTATTTTATTAGCCTCTCCGTAGATCATGTCTTATTTTCTGCAATTTTTATGAATCCTGACCCAGATAGATAGGATAAGACTTTGATGTTCTCTCAGGAGATAATCATTTGGGAAGTCTGATATTGATTTTGGTAAACTTGCAGGTAGACTTCTTGCTTCTTGGTGGTGATCTTTTCCATGAGAACAAACCTTCAAGGTCCACTTTGGTAAAGGCAATTGAGATCCTTCGCCGTTACTGCCTCAATGATCGGCCAGTGCAGTTCCAAGTTGTCAGTGATCAAACTGTGAACTTTGCAAACAAGTAATTCTCTCTTAGTGCACACTTCCCGTATTTTGATGGAAATGATAATAATGCAATGTCTTCAGTTCTCCATTTTTTACAGTTTATCTTCTCTGGACTCCTTGTTTGCATCTCATGATCAAAATACCAAGTCACTTTTGATTTTGGGAACTTGTATGCCAAGATTTCACAATTTTAACGTTTAGAGAACTATTAGGCGTTCTACCTTTATTGGGGAGGAGGAAAAAGGATCAAGCCTACGGTGTAAACCGTAGGGTTTACACCCAAAAGCATTCCAGTAGCATTTTTTTTGTTGGAAATAACACTGGAATATCATTAGAATAAAGAAAGATACATTGCAAGGAGAAGGATGTGAGATGGACACCTTGCATACAAAAGAAAGATACAGGCTCGAATCATCCAATACGAAAATCGGTCCATAGAAATCTAGAAATAACTCATCCCTAGAGACACCATTCTTTACTAAGAAGTTTGCCACACCATTCCAGGAGCATCTTAAAGGCAACAACTCTACATGGTTATTTCTCAAAATACACCTGCCTTATTTTAAATACTATACCTGAAAAGAACCTACTTGCTATATGTCCCAACCACCTGAGTACAATGAAAATGAAATATCTAAGGTATCTACAAGCTATTAAAGAAGACCGTTAAATATTTCTATTGAAACAACCAATAGGTTGTGCGATGCATCACTGAAAAATACTGCATGTCTTTCTTTTAAAAATAAAATAAAATACTGCATGTGTTTCATTCAAAAAATGAGAAATGAGAAAGGATTTAACCACTTGGATTTCTGACGAGGCATTGCCATTTATAGCATATCATTTTGACATGCTAAAAGAAGAATCCTTCCTCTCATAGTGGGAGAAATAAATAACTGGATCAATCTTACTTGAAACCTGATTGAAGTAAGATTATCAAACGAAGGACCTTCATCCCATCTTAGAGTCAATCCTCATTCCTTGGTATCTCTCATTGCTACATTTTAGTTTTAATTTTTATTTCTAAATGGACCTGCTTTTTGCTTTTTGTTTTTCAGAGAAATGCAGATCTAAGAACATGCATGCTTGGTAGTGTTTAGTTTTAATTTTTATTTCTAAATGGACCTGCTTGGTAGTTGTTCATTCCTTTTCTTAAAATTAAACTCATAAATACTGCATTCGTTTCACTGTAGATGGCAACTTTATGCTGCCTGCAGTGTTCTTGTATAGTTGTATGTCCATCTCAAATTTTTTAAGTAATACACTGCATGTTTTATGTGCCTTACCTAATTTTTATTCTAATTTTTTTGTTCTGTTTGGCAGATTTGGTCATGTGAATTATGAAGATCCTCACTTCAATGTTGGCTTGCCAGTATTTAGTATTCATGGCAACCATGATGATCCTGCTGGAGTGGTATGGTAAAAGGTTCAAATAGTGTATGTCAATTGTATTTTTATATTTTCTTCTTGTTTTGTCGGAATTTGG
This sequence comes from Chimonanthus praecox, assembly GCA_022113865.1. Lineage (NCBI taxonomy): Eukaryota > Viridiplantae > Streptophyta > Magnoliopsida > Laurales > Calycanthaceae > Chimonanthus > Chimonanthus praecox. The sequence continues at coordinate 66,572,556 of CM039087.1, read as the reverse complement.
TTAGATGACAAGTGAATCTGTAATACTGCAACAAATAACTAAATGTATCTCAAATTCAGTGCATTCTGTTTGCCTGTGGCCAGTTGCTGAGGACATATCACTGTGGTTCATCACCCAAGCAATGCCCACCTAGGTTTTGTTTACCGCCTGGGTGGATAAAACATTGCCAAAGGCTGAGGGTGATCCTCTGCTTTGTGTCATAAACAATACTCCCTGAGCTTTAAAGCTCATTTCCTTTTCATAGAAGGGTGAAATGACTCGAACACTGCACTTTTAGACCACACTATGACCCTCTCAAGGACACCTTTTCATCAATTTCATTTCTCTCTTTTTATCTTTCTTGAAAAGTTATCTAATTTCGACCATTTCAAGTATTATCTTTTATTATATTCTAATCTTGTGTCCTTTGGCTTGTGAATATGGTTTTATCCACAAGATAAATGATGACAGTAGAATCCATGTTTTGTTGGTAAACTAGTAATGGAGGATACTTTTACAATAAGCATGTTGCTGGTGTGAATTCTTGGGCAGTGGACTAGAGTGCCTTTATGGGTGCACTAGCAATGGATGAATTTACTCTCATTAGCTACATCCATCAAGGATCAGGAGGAGTCATTAGCTTGCATGAAAGTGCTATGCCATTCAATTGGTGCTATGAAATCCAGCTTCAAGTGGAGTCCCCGGCATTTTTGTTTTTTCATCAAAATCTTTATTTTCATTGAAAATGAATGTAGTGTTATCTTGGTGAGCAAGGAAAACCTCCCTTTTTTCCTGATTAAATTTTACTGTCCTCCCCATTGGAAATTGATTCCTTAGAAGAAGAGGCTAAGGTCTCATTTTGTTGTTCTCTTGGCGAAGAGCCCTTGTTCCATGAAAGGAGAAGGGTCTCATTTTCCATTATCTTCATTTTCCATCAATGGAAAATGACAAATTGCTCTAATAGTGGCCTTTTTATTATACCTGTTATCATTTTTACTAACAAACTTATATATGAGAGGTAAAAAAAGATTTTCATTAAACAAATGAAAGAAAATAAAAGAAAGCACACAACCATAAGACAATGGATGCAGCCAAATATTTGTCTTTGGTATTTTTGTTTCTCTTGCCTTCTTATTGCAAACTTAACATTTGTCAGTAATACCATTTAATTATAGGTATTTTTCCGTTTTTATTGGTACTTTTGTTTTTATCACAATAATATCAAGATATATAACAATCTTATCGTTTTTAAATTTTCTCATACCTATATAAAATCATAAACTCTTTTATATGACTCAAATCCCTCATTCCTCAAATTTATTAATGGTTATGTTAGGCCACACAATCCCATTATGGTGGGTCACACTTATTCATGTGTGTTAGCATGATAGATTTCATATACAATTAAACATGCACAATCAAACAAAACATATAATCAAAGTAAAAACTTATTTGTTTTTGGATCCAGAGAGCCAAGTTCCTTAATCCCGATGATCAAATAGAAGCAATCACAACTGGAAAGCTGAACACAATTCACCTCTCTTGATTCAAGAGACTTAGATCGTCTCCGTGATGAGAGTGATGCTAATACGGTGGATGATAGCAAATGAGATTTGGAAAATCATACTCTCTCACTTGAACTCATGGTTTATATAGGATTGGTTAACCATCTCATCACATGATTGTTGTGGGACCTACTACTTAGGAGGCTAGGTGTCATTTGGAAGATAAAGCTCTTGCCACCCTATGACACATGGTGGCTAAGTGTCAATGGGAGAGAGCTTGTGACACCACATTACACATGGTAAGGGAGGAAAAAGTTTCATTCCACCAAAAGGAATTTAGATGCCAAGTGTATGGGCCCAAAAATATAGAGGAAATGACCAGTTATCCTTACTAAATCGGCCGCATGCAAGTGGGCTCAATGTATGAGCCTAAGTGAGCTCATTGCCAACAGGTTAGTTCAATTATGTGTTATTTTCATTTGTATATTTATTCATTATTTTTAATTATTTTTAAATGTTATATTTTCCGCGACATTTTCCCAATAATGTCACACTCAAAACTCCAAAATTTGAAATATCCCGTTATTACCATCAACTGATAATATCCTGAGAATGATATTTGTGACATTGCAGCCAACTACTATAAGCAACATCAATGTAGAAAGAATCATCAAATTGTACAAAAAACAGAGTGCACAATCATTACTAGATCAACCCCATATGTGATATAAGGTCTCCCTGTCAACTCCAGCTTGGGCTAACTTGAAGATGCATTAAAATGCAAGCACAAGTGCAAGTGTTGTTGCTTTGAGTTTGAGAGAAAAAAATACTGTTAAGAGGGCAATGATTGAAAAAGCATGAGAGATGCTTGCTGAAATAGATTGTAACTAATTGGTTTGGAAGCTTTAGCTTTTCAAGTCAATTAGTTTGGAACATGGGCTTGTTATTGTCGTTTACGGGAAGTTTAATGGGAAAGGAGTGGAAATACAACGTGATGCCCATCAAGAAAGTCATTGCTAATAACAGAAGCAATTGGACCCAATTGTTTCCTTTAATTAAAGAATCAGAGGGATGGGTCTCAAGATTTTGCACCCATCTGGCTTATCCAGTTTATCAAAATCTGGGGCTACCCATTCACATGGACCATTAGAAATTTTTGATATACAAATACAGATGAAATCCCCTGTATAAACAATGCAAAACTTCAGCTTGTTTGTCGTGTGCTTGTAGGAAGAAATGGACTTGATAACCTGGCAACTTGAGCCGGTCTTTGATTTTTGATAGTTTAATCAAGAATGTTTTTCATGTGAACGATGTGTTCATGCTTTTGATGGGAAATAGATTTGGTTCTTGTAACTTAGCACATTTGTTTTGTCAGTACATGCTACCCTGAAATGAACTTCCAAACTTCTTCTATTTTTTTCTCCTTCTTGTTTGTTCTTGATCAACCTTTTCTCTTGGATCCACATCATAATGCCACCAGCATAATGCTTTTGATGTTAGGGCTAGTATTGGGTACATCTGAGTGTAGTAGAAAAAAGGCTACGCCCACTTCTTGAACCAATGGTAGGTGTCTGTGTCACTTAGCTCACAAGGTGCTTACACCTTTTTCAAGGTAACTTTTCAATTGTTTTGTCCTTTTGCATATATGGAATGGTGTGTTGTCTACACCAGGTTTATTGTATTTTTTCCCTTGATGTTAAGCCGATTTAGATTTTGTGATTTAGCAAATTAAATCACGAATTTCAAAACATGATATCCTGAAATGAACTTCCAAACTTCTTTGATTTTTTCAGTTATTCTTGTTTGTTCTTGATCAACCTTTACTCTTGGAATCCACATCATGTTACTGCCAACACAATGTTTTATTCTGTACTGACAGGACAATCTTTCTTCAATTGATATCCTTTCTGCATGCAATCTCGTGAATTATTTTGGCAAGATGGTGCTTGGAGGCTCTGGTGTTGGTCAGATCACCCTCTTCCCAATCCTTATAAAGAAGGTCGGCCAATGTATTCAATTAAAGATGTATTCAATGGTGTCTTTATGGAAAAATTTGGAATTCTAATTTTGTCGGATTTCAGGGTTCAACATCAGTGGCTTTATATGGCCTTGGTAACATCAGAGATGAACGGCTTAACAGAATGTTTCAGGTTTTACTCTAGTCTTATGTTTGAAATATATAGTCTTGCAATTTTTTGTTGATGGAACTCAAATTTTGATACCTAGATTTTTATTGGTGTGTTATCTGATCTTCAGACGCCACATGCTGTACAATGGATACGACCTGAAGTCCAAGAAAATTGTGATGTGTCAGAGTGGTTCAACATTCTTGTACTTCACCAGAACAGGTTATATTTTTGCTTTTGAAATTGACTCCAACTTAATAAAGTGAAAAAACACACGAATAATGTTCTGCACTTCTTCTATATGGTTCTGTGGCTGTAGCTTGCTCAGAAACGTCCGCCACTAGCATGCTGTGGGCCTGGCTTGGATCCGATATCTAAGCCTGTCTATATACAGGCTGAGCTGGGCTCAATTTTTGACAACCTTTTCGGGTAAAGTTGCTCATGGCCTGATTCAGATCCATTTATTGCTGAGGTAGGACTGCATCTGAATTTTAGCCTAATAAATAAACAGGCCGGGCATGTGTCTGGAAATTGGTTAAAAGAAATGGGCTTCTGAACCTTGACCAATGTTTCTGGCTCCATTTTTCTGAATCTTAATGAGAGGGGGCATATTTAAGGGTTATGTGTTTGTAGTGTGGTTTTAGTAGTTTCTTATTTTATTCCTTGCTACTTATATCATATATATGTTTTTTGTAGAATCAAGTCAAACCCCAAAAACGCCATAAATGAGCATTTCCTGCCGCGATTCCTGGACTTTATTGTGTGGGGGCATGAACATGAGTGTCTCATTGATCCACAGGTGTGGATGGTGATACTTTACTTTTGTGTCCATGAAAAAGTTTTATTTGTAGTGTCCCATTGAAGGCACTTTGTGGTTTCACAGGAAGTTCCAGGAATGGGCTTTCATATCACTCAGCCGGGCTCATCTGTCGCGACATCTTTGATTGATGGGGAAGCAAAGCCTAAGCACGTGCTTCTTTTGGAGATTAAGGTTGCTTGGCATAAGGAGCTTTTGCAACATTTTCTCATCTTCTCTGATAATGTTCATATAACTGAGGTTGGTTTTTCTGTTTGTAGGGATGCCAATATCGTCCGACCAAAATTCCTTTGAAATCAGTGAGACCTTTTGAGTATGCCGAGGTAAGCGGCTTCCTGTCATTTGATATTTTGTCAAGTACCTTTCTTACAGTTGGATGCTTTCTTTGCAGGTTGTATTGAAGGACGAACCTGACATTGATCCCAATGATCATGCATCTGTTCTCGAACATCTGGACAAAGTTGTAAGAGTTTCCCACCTTTGCCTAATATGCCTTAGAAATTCTTTTTACTATAATTTCATCCTGATAAAATACCTCGGTGACTGCTTTTCATTATTGTATCTTGATTAAGATAAGATTGCTTCAGGTCAGAAGTTTGATTGATAAAGCGAGCAAAAAGGATGTAAGTAGATCAGAGCTCAAGCTTCCATTAATTAGAATAAAGGTAATGCCTTTTGGTCCTTTTGCCATTTCCCTAGTTTTTTGTTTGTTTGTTTGTTTTTCTACTGCTGATGACGTAACTTTTCTTGGAAACAAATTTGGCATTACCTAGTTCATAAATTTTTGCTAAAAAATCTTTTTTCTTTTTTAAAAGTTGGGCACAAGCTACAAACAAAAAGTTGAATTATGTTAGGTTCTTGTTTAATACTTTGTGCAATCGTTTGTCCTCGTTGTGACTTTGCCTGCCATGGTGTATTGACTAGGGCTGGTCATGGGCTGAGACTGGTCTGCACAGGTGGGTTTGATCAGGCAATCTGTCCAATTGGCTAGGCTTGGGCTGGAAAATTTATTGGGATTTTTACATTCTTTAATATTGAATCATATGTCTTTCTCATACACTAAAAAACTCATCCAAATGTCCAAAATCCTAAATCATTATTTGTCTACTCAGCTCTCTTGTGACCTAGATTGTGGGAGCTGTTGTCTCCAACAACAGTTGGCTGCAGTTTCATGGTGGTGATTTAGGAACTCTGCAGTATGTGAGAGGAGAGGAGAGAACAGAGGTTGAAGCATTGGATCAATTATCTCCATTGGGCCGAATATTGGTACAACACCACCTACCATCATTCGATGGGCATGACGCCTTTTCGAGCCCTCTATGGAAGAGATCCCCCACAGCTGGTCAAGTACGTTAATCACTTAATTCAGGTTGACGGGCTTGATCAGGAGCTGAGCAATCACAATCAGTTTCTGAAGCAACTCAAAGACAACCTTTGTCAGGCACAGAACAAGATGAAACAGCAAGCTGATTTGCACCATGGGGAACTAAAATTCTTTATAGGTGATATGGTCTACTTAAAATTGCAGCCACATCGGCAGAATACAGTCTATCGTCGGGCATGCCAGAAGCTCGAAAGTTGATTTTTCGGCCCATTTTGAGTTTTGGAAAGGATTGGGTGGGTTGCTTACTGAATTGAGCTGCCTGCTGACTCAAAAATAGATCCTGTGCTCCATGTGTCCAGGTTGAAGTGCCAAGTTGAAGCTACAGAGGTAACTAGCAGCAATATTCCGACTGTAAATACAGAAGGAGAGATCAAGCCAGAACCTGACAAGGTTATCGACTGTCGCTGGATCAAGAAAGGATCAAAGTATGTGACAAAATTATTGGTCCTTTGGAAACACCTACCGTCAGAAGAAGCTACCTGGGAACTTTGAACACCTTAGTCACGGTTTTTCTAATCTCGGTCTTGAGGACAAGACCAAGCTGAAGGGGAACGGATCTGTAGAGTCTCATGTCCCACATGCATGCAACAGCTTGGGGACTGAAACTGAGTGGCATGCTAAGTCTGTCGAAACTGAGTGGCATGCCCGAGGTCACCGAGTCGGTCAGTCAAGGAAGGATTCAAATCTGGAAGAGAGAGGCGTGAACTGAGGCTTGAATGTGGAAGGAAACGACTCTCAGTAGCTGCCAGTTACTGCAGTAACTGAGAGCAGAAAAAACAGGGGATGACATAGTGGGAAACAGGGACAAAGTGGCTTAGGAGGAAGTTTGTGGCAGTTGGGTAGCAGTTACCTTAGATTTTCTTGAGATGTAAATACGCCAGATTAAGGGAATAATGTATGTATTATGATCTAAATGAAAAGCTGAGGTTCGTTTCCTACCCAAAAGGGAACTTATTCCTAACTCATCTATCCTATTCGACCAGCTTCCTAACAGTCGGGTTGGGTCACTTCAATTTTTTTTAAGAAAGACATGACCCAAACCCTTTTTTTTGGATAGGGTCGAGTGGGTTCACGAGTTGGGTAAAAAATTGCCACTCCTAATCAAGAGCAACCTTGAGAGAGTATTTTGTTCAGTGTCACAATTTTATCCGTCAAGGGTCTAGGATACTTATTTTGTCAATTATTTTGTGTAGTATCACAATTTTATACGTCAAGAGCATAGGATACTTATCTTACTGATTTTTTCTTAGCGAGAGCGAGAGAGGGAGGGGAGGGGGGTTTTCTTCTTTGTTAGAGGGAGGGAGTACAAGTCATTGATTTTTAAGAGTTTAAAATTCAAGGGATAGGATGATCAGATGGGGGTGAAACTTCATACACACCTTACTCATATGATTCTTTTCACATCACCCCCAACCATGTAGGAGCCAAGACCCATTTAAAGGACAGTCTCAGTTTTAAGTCTCAATAAAGAAAGTCTCGTTAGAGTTTTTGTTTAATATATGTGTGGAAAACATGAGTTGTATGTTCTCTTGGCCTATAACCATTATAAAATAAAAGAAAAGAAGGAAAAAATGAAAAAAAAAGAAGGAATGTGGTCTTCTAACTAGAACATCTTTACCTAACCTATTGAGTATTGGGGGTTTTGTTGTGGGGGTGGTACTTGTTGTACTTTTACTTGTTGTATCTTCTTTCTCTTGCTTTATTTTGGTTCTTATTTTATTGTTGTTCTTTGTCGACCTGAGTATATTCCTCCTATACTCAAGTCCCTCCTTTGTACCCCTCTTATTTTAATGGAATTTAGCAGTTAATGTTTAAAAAAAAAAACCTATTGATGTAAGCTAAAATTCAAAACTGATAGTAAGAACCTCTAGATCCATGCCAGGTCTAGGAGTTAATGCACCAAACTCCAAGAAAACAGCAATAAAACAATAGAAATGGATAATACCTACAAGAACTCACATGCATTTGACAAGAAGAAGTGAAGAAGTCACAAGCACAATAATAGGTCAGCTGGCAGAAGTCCAAAATGCTTAGGTGTATTTATGAATATCTTGAATAAAGCACCAAATCTGCTGGCTGTCCAGACGAATGTATATATTTTATAAGGCCCATTACAAAATAAATCCTACATCTGTTGCAACATGTTTTACTGTATCTATTCAAAGAATTAATTAAACTGAGATTATTGAAGCCAAATCAACCAAATAAATAAACTGAACACAAGCAATATGGGGACCTTGGACAGCCCACATGCATAGACTGTGGATAAACATATGTTAATGATGCCATGTCCATAACATGGATCCATTGGATCATCGTCCAGAGATCTGACAATGAGCCCAAAAGCTTTAATTTTGCTGCTCTTTTTCCTCTCTTTTGGTTCCACATACACCTCCACAATGATATAAGCTTGATCTCCTATAGAATCTTCAAGATGGTCCTCATCACCTGTTACCATTAAGTTTTTATCCAACCTATTTTTTTAACTTGCTTACTTGATAGTGTTTGTTGTTTAATGTGCCATTTGAAAGAATTTATTGCATACAACTAGTTTATACTTGATAGTTTTCCTAGCAACGTGCACATAAATTGTTTTTTATGTGATTTGGCAGGTAGACTATTCTGGATTTATGACTATAAACCCTCAAAGGTTTGGCCAGAAGTATGTGGGAAAGGTTTGCACATTCTTTCCTTGATCAACACTCCAGGAGGCTGGTGTGAATGTTTTTGTTTAAGGTTGCTTTTGAACTGGATAATACATTCATATTTTGCAGGTTGCAAATCCACAGGACATTCTTATTTTCTCGAAAACTGCAAAGAAACATCAACATGCAGGTCATGATCCATGTCATCCATTTCTTTGCTTTCTACATTTTATTTTGACAATGTTTGTTTACATGATTATTCTTGGATTAGTGTGTCTTTCATGGTGCTTTGTGGTTTTGTTCAAATGAAATTCTTTCCCATTTCAGCTCCATGTAGTGTATTTATTTCTTCTTATTTGTGAATAATACCAATGCTACTATGTAACTTTATTAATGTGGCATTTGAAATTATTGTTCCTTGTTGAACTCTAGAGAAGATTGATGATTCTGAGCGACTTCGTCCAGAAGAATTAAATCAGCAAAATATTGAGGCTCTCGTTGCTGAAAGCAATCTGGTATTACATTGCCAACTATCCTATTTCAGTTCTTTGATTGATACGTGTATACACATATTTTTTTGTTGTTTTAAGCAACAATCTATCTGAATGCGCCACATTTCAAATTTATGATTTCCTTATTATTTTGGTATTGGTATTGAGTCATTTTCAATTTAATCAGTTCATCCTCCCTGCTCTTATATCCGGTAAATTTGCATTGCATAATGTTTGTCTTTGTCCTACTGACTTTCATACTATTTACTTCAAAATATTTCCTCCATATTCCAACTTATCATTTAGCTGATTCCTTGTCTCTTTATTTAATGTTCTCTCTCTCTCTCTCTCTCTCTCTCTCTCTCTCTATATATTTATGTATGTATGTTTGAAATAGTGACTTCATTAAAAGGGAACAAGCCAAGGCAAAGAAAAACTAGTACTACTTTATTTGCAGACAACATGCGCCATAGACCTTCATCTTGGATTTCCAATGTCAAAATGTCCATAATCAAAGCAAATAAAGGGCTTATAGTGGCCCTTGGTGAAATCCAGCTTTAACTGTGAATTTTCTTCCCTCTTGCACATCATCTGCAAACAACAAACAGCAAGGAACTCCCATCTTGTATTTCTAACATTAAATTGTCCATAATCAATACAATTAAATAAAGGCTTGGAATGGACCTTGGGTGAAGCCCAACTCTAACTGCAAACTTAGTTCTCTCTCCACACTTCTTTTTTTTGTTTGTTTTTGCCCCCTTATGTATTACATGTATTAGTTCTAAAACATGTTTTGCACATATCTTTGATGTCAATATTGGAACTTGTAGTTATCTTCTGAAACAAAAAGGTGATATGAACTTACAATTTCCTGACCAAATGCCCCAAAGTCATGTGATAATTAAGATTTTTCTGATAAATTCATTCATAGTAGAGCTCACCATTTCAGTGGCTTGGATTGGGACCTTTATAACGTCTATCCAATTTATTGAAGAACACTCGAAGTATGAAAAATGATTATAAGCAACTTATTTATGGAAGTAGAACCCGATATTATACACATGGAAATGCAATCAATAGAACTTAAAGCATGCCTTTCTTGGGCCTCTTATTTTGTTATCATCAATGCTTCTCCAAAGGGGCATTTTCTTAGTCCTAGAGGTTTGCACCAGGGCTGTCCATCTCCTCCCTTTCTTCTTGTTCTTGTTGCCAGTGTGTTGCATATGATTCTTCAAGTTACCATGCGCCCCCATTTAATTAGAGGGTTTAAAGTGCCTCATTCAGATGTTAAAATTTCCCACCTCCAGTTTGTAGACGATACAATCGTCTTCTATGATGCAAATATTGGTTGGGTTATGAATCTTTTTTCATTTTTGAAATGTTGGAGGCTTGCTCTAGTCTTTACATCAATTTTGAGATGTGTGAAAGGTTTGTGATCAATCTTGGTAACAATCTCATTCTTCCCTTTGCTAATTTAGTGGATTGTAAAGTAAGTTCTTTACCCTCTTCCTATTTGGGGGCTCCTTTATACATTGACATTCCTCATAAAGATTTGTGGAATGACTGAAATAAGACATTCAAGATGGAGAGCTTGTTATCTATTCTCTGTGGGGAGAACAGGTTTAATTGCAACAATGAATTTGCCAAAAGATATCATTAAAAATATATCTTCTATCATGCTTAAAAAAATATTTGGCAGAAAGTAGTAATCATTTTTATATGTGTTCCTTTTTCCTTTTTTTTTTTTTTCAGAAAATGGAGATACTTCCAGTCACCGATTTGGATGTGGCATTGCACGAGTTTGTTAACAAGGATGACAAAATGTCTTTCTACTCTTGCTTGCAGTACAATCTTGAGGAAACACGTGTAGGTGCTTCAAAATCTTATGTGCCTTTTTATAGACTGCAAAAAACTAGTGCTTTAAAATATTTTTGCAGAAAATGAAATTTGATGGCCATCCGAGTCTGTAAGGAGATAAAAAAAATCATATTAAGTGGGGCAGTTTTTTCTCTTTTGAAGTCTTATGCCCAAATCAATATTACAATCAACAATAATGATTTGGATAGAAGGGAAATATTGTTTTACATTATGTGGTTTCAAATTTCTATCCCTCCCCATTATCTAGCCTAAAGTAACCATCTGTAATTATTGAAATTCTTGAGCTATTTCTAGATGCTAAATTACATCTTTTCCTTCAATGCTGAACATCGATTCTTTTGTATACAGAATAAGATCTCCAAAGAATCAGACACACTGAAGGTTGAAGAGGAAGACTTGATTCTTAAAGTGGAACAGTGCATGCAGGCAATGACCTTACAATGCAAAATAAAGAATTATATTACAAGTGGAGCAATCTCTTAGGATGACTGTTGCATCTTTACATTTTCTGTTGCAGGATAGAGTGAAGGAAAGGTTGCTACGCTCTAAGGACAGCAGATCCAGTTCGCAGATCTTACAGGTTACCAGATTCAATGATTTGGTTTTTTATCATTTGCAAACAGATGTCTTGGAAATAATAATCTGGGGATTCCCATTGTCACTGGTCATACTTTCTCGCAATCACTTGGCCCTAACATTAGGCCAGTGCAATTAGTGAGAATTGTGCATGTGCATTTATTATCATCTTTTCTTTCCCCCATTTTCCCTCTTTTTGTGTTATTTTATATATAGGTCCTCTTGGCTAATTGTGGAAAGACCCCGTGTTTCTATTATATCTCCGACATTTGAAAATCTAGTGCCGTGGAAGAAGAAGAATTATCTCAAATACATAGCCTGTGCACTTGAGGTAGTGCAATTACATGGGGTTGTGTGATATTTCTAGGGAATCATATGGATTGCTGGTGTGTGGTTGTCAACTGATCTTAGTCTTTATGGATTGGTCAAACAAGAGCCAATATTTTGTATAAATCAAATTGTTTGTATGGTGCACTTGATGTAGTGGTAATTCATGGTTTTTGGCCCCCTATCCTCTGTTGATCTTTGGGACCATGAAACCCATACCTAGAGGGGTGGACACATCAATGTCTGTATATTATAGGGCATTATATTCATTTTTGGTGCATACAAATACATGCTACACACATAAACACCAACCAAACGAACTCTGTATTTTGTTTTTGAATAAATATTATATTACATTTTTAACTTGTGTGATTTTGTGTAGGATATCAAAGGTAAAAAAACACTAGGTTTGGGAAATTCAAATTCATTCAGTGATGAAGAAGATACCACACAGACATTTTCAAGCTCAAAGATTGCTGGTAGAGGGAAAAAGGCATCATCAGGAGCTTCTAGGCCTTCTAATGATGCATCTGAACATACTAGAGGCAGAGCTTCTAAAAGAGGAAGGGGAAGAGGCTCTTCTAATTTGAAGCAGACAACTCTTGATGCAGCTATGAGAATCCGTCACTCTGATAGGTTAGCATTTGAGAATTTGCACTCTTAATGAAATTCGGAACTCACTACTTGTGGCACCATTCATTTCAGAGATGCTTTTAATTGCCTTGTATAGGTAGAAGCATAGTTTAGAATCTTGACAAAACCAGGGCGAGACAGTCCAATTTATCTTGACTCGGTTTGTTTTCGAGTGGATCGAGTGGGCAAGTCTTTTCGAGTTTCAAGGGGGAAAAACTCAGAAAACTCACATTATGTTGACTTGACTGGCTTTCAAGTTCAGTCCAAGTTGTGAGTTATTGAACTATTATTAGAAGTGATTAGTGGGGATTTTTATGCCTATTCTGCTGTCTTTTATCTGATGGGGCATTGAACCTACCAACCATATGCCCTCATTAAGTGTTCTTGGAAATGATTAAAAAAGGTGTTACGAGGATATCTATTTAGCCGTTGATAATCAAATTAGCTGATTTTGTGTGACATTCTTAATCCATGCTTTTCCCCCTTGCATGATTGGTTGACCCCACGATTCCCTCCTTACATGGCATAGGCATTGATATTTTATCGAACAAAATATGGTTTGTGATTCTTTATATTATTATATACTAGTTAAAGAATGTACTTCGCATGTGGGAACAAAACAACTATGTCTTCAGGAATAAAGCCAAGGGCCTTCAAGGTGTTTGCCAACAAGTTTTGGCTAAATGTGTTGCTTGGGCCTCTTCCTTTGCGACTTCCAGGATTTCTCCGTCTTGGACATTTTGAGAGCTTGGAAGGAGTGTATTGATTTGTCCTAAAGTCTAGTCGTCGGGGGTCCTGTTTTACCTCGGTGTTTCAAGGCTATGAGTGTTTCTTTTTATTATTATTTAGCTAGTTGTATTGTGCACTTCTGGTGTCTTTTCTTATTGATACAATTACAATTACAGTTACCATTTCAACAACAAAAAAAAAAAACAAGTATGTGGAATAGTTGTAATTTTAAATTTTTAATGTCAAAATTTTAGCTAGATGCTAGTTCATTAGGAAACTTTTACTGATGTTTTCTATTTCAGGTCTGCCTCAGCTTCTGTTCAAAGTATTGCAGATGATGAAGACAATGTGGATTCTGCTTCAAGTGATGGATTGGATGAATATGAGATAAATGAAGTTGTTGAGAATTCGGTATGGTTATTCTCTAGAAATTTTAGTGCAGTGCTGTGACCTGCTTTCAAATGTCATGTTTGTTCAGGTGAACAAGCATGTATTCTGTTTTACATTGGTGTCAATTATGAAGACTCTGTTCATTTTACATCAGAATTTATTTTCTGCATATGAATTAGTATCCGTTACATTTCCGTTTAAACTCTAACCTTACCTAATATTAGTTTGGTGTAAAACATCTTTTACTTTATTAAGGAACATCCACGTGAATCCATTGAGCTCAAAAATTAGACAGACAAAATGGACTAAAATGCCCTTTTGAATTTGGAACCAGCTATTATCATCATCAAAAGCCTTTGCCCCATCAAAATGCATAGGGAGTGTTTGGATGAAAGGAACATAAAACAGGAGATTCCTGAGGAAACTTGAAAGAGGGAGTTCCTCTACAGGTGGCAAATACCTACTTTTACTTTCCTTCTTTTCAGGTGACTTGTTTGCGAACTTTAGAGTGGACAATTTGACACTCGTTATGAACTTAAAATGCTGTTTGGATGTTATTACTGGGGAATGGTGGAAAATCTGAAAATGTGTATTTACCCCCTTTCTTATAACCGTTTAACCCATCATTATTTATAATATGCAATGGGGTCCATTTATTTGGTTAATCCTTGTTAGGCCCATGTAATGAAATAAGTACATAGTATGAATAACTTTTTTATTTTATTTTTTGGAGTGAGTATGGATCCTTGTTAGGCCCTCCTCAACAAAGAATGAATTGAAAATTTTAAATTTCATATTACTGAATGTGCCTTAGTGTAAAAGGTTTTTCAGACCTTTTATTGAAGAAAGAGCATAGAAACTTTATGCATTCACAGATCTCACAAGACGTCGTCTGCTTAACTCACTACCCACTACAAATACTCCAAACAACAGATAACATTCTGCAGTATAAACAGAAAGAGGCTGATTAACATGCATTTTATCGGCCTAAAACATTTGACCCAAAATGCATAAAATTATGTACTTCAACTGTGCAATCCAGCCCCACAAAAATGTGGAAAACATCTGAGAATGGATTGGTATGTTGCTCTATGTTGCTATGCATTCCTGAATATGGTTAATAGCTTCATAATAAATGAGTTATGTTTAGATGTTTTGGGGATGGATTCTGTGCCGTAAAGGTTTTGATTATCCACGTTCTCCAGTTATTTCTGCAAAGAAATATCAATATGAAACAGCACATAGAAGAATTCAAACCTAAGTTTAGATCTGATGTTTAGAGAGTCCACTTTGGGCCAACACAGTACACACACAAGCCCGCATGGCTTTGCTTTGGCGAGCCAACCCATTGTTGCCCCCAAAAGGCCTTGTCTGGGTATCAGAGTACACAGTGACACAATATTGTCCTCTTTGGGCCCTTGGGTAGTGCCTCGCTCCATATCCGGTAACCCTCAAGGTTTTGTTCCTAGCACATGGCCCATATACGCCCATCCTCGCATAGGAGGCCTTATGCTAGAAGGAGGAGGGATTCCAACTTAATACGGGATATTACAATCCACTCCCCTTAAGAATAGAGCCGTATCCGGCTTTGTCCACAAACACGCCCACACTCGCAGGCAGAGAGTTGAACCGTTCTCTGATACCATTTGCGGGGGTAGAAATATCGCCCGAAATATCTCGGGTTTTGGATGCCCAATATATCTCGGCCGATACGAGATATATCGTCTGTACAGGCGAGATCTCGGCTGATACGGTCGAGATTTGACAAAAAAGAAAGAAAGAAAGAGAGAAATACCAATATTCGTGGGACCGAGATCTCGGCTGAGACGCCGAGATCTCGGGCCAAGCATTTTTTTTTTACCCCTGACCATTTGTAACGACCCATCCTGCTAACACAATATTGTTCACTTTGGGCCCACACACACAAGCCCGCAGGGCTTTGTTTTGGCGAGCCAACCACTGTTGCTCCTAAAAGGCCTTGTCTGGGTATCAGAGTACACAGTGGCACAATATTGTCCTCTTTGAGCCCTCGGATAGAGCCTCGCTCCATACCCGGCAACCCTCAAGGTTTTGTTCCTAGCACATGGCCTATACACGCCCATTCTCCCCGAGGACGCATTGTGCTAGAAGGAGGAGGGATTCCAACTTAACATAGGATATTACATTGGCAGCATATCAAGTCAATAGAAAATTTATACAAGGCTCAAATCTAGGAAATCTGCACTTGACCAAAAGAGGTGGAGAAGGCCCTTCTGCCTAATTGAGAGGCAATGCTGCAGTGAGGATTTTCCAATCTTGATGTTTGGGTCCATCTTATCAGACTTTAGCATCAAGGAAAACTGGGGGCAAATATACAGATGGGTTGTGTAGTAGGAAGGGGTCGGTTTATGATGGTTCATGACCCTATAATGTGTCATTTGTTATGCCATGATTGCCACATCCAGGTGCCGAGGTGATACCTTTGGTTGGCTCCAGGAGACTAGCAGCAAATGTTAGCTAGGACACCTTCAATGTGGGGGAAATGTATGACCCTCATGGAACTCTATTCTAGGATTGCATCACCTGATGGTGCTAAGTATCATATGATTATCAAAGTCCTATGCCATCCATCTGGTTTGACATTTTGAGTTCCATTATGGGGCTGGCAAGATTTAACACTCGAGTCTAACATACGATTGAATACCAATTTGGCGTTATTTAAGGATGTGCATATATTGGGCTTTGAGGTGTACTTAAGAGGGCACTAGCATTCAAGCACCATTTATAGTGACTTATATTTTCCAGGGACTTGGGATCCATATGACTAGCAATAACCCAAAGTACTTTTCTCCCTCTTGCCTGATCTATTTAACAGTTTCAATTTTCTTTCTTGTATGCCAATGTTTAATATATCTTTCCCCCTTTCCAAAGGAGCCCGAAGAAAGTCTCCAAGGTAAAGGACGTAAAAGACCTGCAAGAGGAAGAGGAGGAAGAGGAAGAGCTAGAGGCTCATCAACACCATCGAAGAGAGGAAAGAAATCAGATAATTCTTTAATCCATAGCATGTTTATGAACAATGCTGACGATGATGACGATGACGAGGACAACATGTCAAACAGATTGAAGAAATCACAACCTCCGGTAAGCGAAGTTCTTTTGGCATCTTTTCTCTTCATTCTTTTAATTGATTTTGCCCTTGAAAGTCCATGAGCAATGTGCATTTGCAGTAAATTACTGAGATCCTGCTGCTTTCCAAGGCCTTGAGATACAGTTGTCTAACTCTTAACATTGACCTTTTCTATCATGTCTCCTCCAAGTGTACTTTTAACAGCAATTCCTTTTTGGCAGTCTAGGATGTGGACTCTTATTCACCAAAAAATATCTTGAAATAGCTGGTACTCTTGACAGATACAGTAGGAACTTTTATGGCCTACTGGAATGAGTAGATTCCACTTTTTCTCTAGCCTTGCATCACACTTTCTTTGATAGAATCAAAAGCAAACTGATAAATAAAGTTACTATACTACAAAAGAGCAACAAAGTCCACCAATGATTAAAAACTGGATACACTCTCTATGTAAGGAGGCTAAGGACTTGTTTCATACAAATTTGGTGAAATTTAAAATAAGAAATCAATAAATTCTGTTGATTTTTTATTCTGAAACTTAATAGCTATTTTATGTTTAATAGGTCTAGAATTATTAGGTTATATATGAGAATTCTACAAATGAAATGTTACAGCTTTAAATTTAGAAAGACTTCTTGAAGTCTTTTACTTTTTGACACGAGATGTCTATGGGTGTAACCTCCCAATTGATTTGATATTTTTCCTGAAGCTTTTGCAATTTCTTGATATATTATATTTCTTGTCATGCTTTTGGTATATCTGCTGCCAACTAGTCCTTGGTTAGGTTTCGGAGAAAAGGGGGAAAACCTTATAATAAATTTGATGCAAATATCATGTTTTCTGACTTGTCTGTATGTGCCTCACCATTTTTCTTGGAAAATGTCATTTAAAAGGGGAAAAATGATGCGTCTCTCTGAAGTGTCCTGAATTTTTGGTTGAAAGATTAGAGAATGGTTTCTAAATCTGCTGTGGCAACGAACTGAAATGTTGCAGCTAACTATTTGGTTCTCCAACTTTACAGGTAACACGGAATTATGGTTCTCTCCTGAGAAAGAGATAATCATGACCAAGGTTGGTTTGTTTAGTGCAACAATTGCTGGCTGGTAGTTCCCCATCCCTATGCAATTTATGGGTTATCTGCATACCATGTTCTCATGTCAGGGTCATTGTAAATTTCTCAAGGAATCATAGTGGATGATGAAAACGATGATTTTGATGTATCCTTCTCTCTACTATTACTTTGAGGTTATTGGTTGAAGATGCATGCATGATAAACAGAGTCCCAATGTTTTATGTTAGTGGTGTCCAACTAGTACTGATGTTTTTTTAATCTTATTTTATTTTTTATGGAATTGTGTAAATTCTTTTAGATAATGAAATCGATTTTCCTCTTGCTGTAATGCAAATGGATTAAAACTTCTTCATTTTTGCATGCCCTATCATATTGAGGTTCCTCATAGAGCTTCAAGATCCATGAGATTTTTGCTTCAATGTCCAACAATATTTTGATGAATGATACCATTGCACTTGGGTAGTGTGTCTTAGTTTTGTTTTGGACTTGAGGTTAGCAATGACCTTTATTTTGCCGCTAGGAGGGTGTGGGTGTGTGTTGGTTGTTCCCATCCTCTTTTATGGCTCTCCTGGGCTTGGGCTCTATGCTCGCCTTAGTTTATCGTAGCTTCTCTTTCACACACACAAAAAAAGAAAAGAAATGAGGAAATATGCTGCCTCATTTATGTAACTGAATATTATTGATTTCTAATTGGAGGCAAAACTCTGATAGAAGATATGAACCCAGGACTTGCTCTTGGTTTTTGCTGAGTTGGCATCACATTGGTGTCTTTCTTAGGCTTTTCATTAGATATTAGCCATCCATTCTCGGGGCATTATTGAAAATGTGACCAAAATATTTGCAAATGAAGTTGCACCAGTGGACCGTTTTTCAAACCATGGATCTGTATTCAACATGCACATGCCCCTTCTCCGGTCTGAATTGCTTGCCAATAAACTGCCACATAGAATGGTGAGAAATGAGACCGTGGCCGAACTGTCCATCAAAAAAGTAGGGCCTCTGGTTCTTTTCTAAAACTTTGCTTCTAGTTCATCGAACTGGTTAAAACCCGTGGCCTTATTACATCGATGGTGAAGCAAACCTGATGAATGGCGTGTTCTCACCCATGGTGAAGAGCAATGTCCAATGA
The DNA here is from genome assembly GCA_022113865.1 of Chimonanthus praecox. Taxonomy (NCBI): domain Eukaryota; kingdom Viridiplantae; phylum Streptophyta; class Magnoliopsida; order Laurales; family Calycanthaceae; genus Chimonanthus; species Chimonanthus praecox. The sequence continues at coordinate 66,553,766 of CM039087.1, read as the reverse complement.
ATGAAGTAATGAACCATTCTCAGTGGCGCCTTCTCTTGGATGTTTGTGGCCAAGAACTTGCAGTCCTTTTTTTATAGGATCAAGTGAAAAAAAACCTTCAAAACCAGAACCTAAATAGTTGTATTATTGGTTTTGATCATGACAATGATAGTGATATATTGAAGAGGGTATTATGGTGAGCTTTTGTTATTGAGCCAGAATCTTGGGCAACAAATGGAAAGCCAGATGGTGCTCAACTGCTCAAGCTCTCACCACCTTTCGACTCCAGTGTCTTGACCCACCATGTTTTAGAAATATGGAACTTTTGTTATTCCATCCTATGGTGTGGGGAAAGTGTCTTATTCGTCTCAATCTGCATTGGGTTGTTAGCTCAATCTTACAACCCTTAGAAAAACCTAAAAATTATTGTTGGCATTAGTAATGTACATTGAAAAACTTGGTTTCTGAAAAGGGGGAAAAAAAAAATCAATACGAACGTTGCCTCGTGTTTCGGAGTTCAGACCATTCATCTTTTGGGCCTCTCACAAGAACTGGTTGGCAGCATCAAAAGTTCCGCCATTGGAAGCTAAAGGGGAGACAGCACTTGGTTCTTTTATTCATTTTTATTTCATCTATTTATGTATTTCTGTTGGTTGTGGTCCATCTACAGTACTCTCCTTTTCTAAAATCTTACAGTGAATTCTATATACATGGTTGTGGTGTGAAATCGGACCAAGGATTGCCTCCTGCAGATGCAATAGATAGATATTCACCCATGACATTTAAAAAAACATTTATACATGATATGTCTGGATTAAATTTATATTGTAATACTCAACACATGACCAAATTCAATCCACATTGCATACTTATCCACTGCTCAATCAACAAACCATAAATCTAGCATAGTTTATAAATTTTGATTAAATTGAGATATGTCAGTATAAGATCTCAATCATGTGTACTCCTTAAATAGAACAAAATGTTTAATGTTTATAAATGTTACTATTATTATTATTTGATTATTATGATAATTATAATCATTATCATCATTTAGAATTAGCTATATTCTATCTAACAATAGAAAGAAATCATTTACGAATTATTATGGAAAATTTTAATATCACCAAACTAAAGAAATTAATATCTATAAAAAATAAAATAGAAAGAATTCATTTGTGAATTATTATGGAAACATTTAATCTCACCAAATTAAATAAATTAATATTGATGGGAGCAGGGGTCAAAATTTTGGCCTATCGGCCGATAAATTTCTCTCTCCTCTTTTTTTTTTTGTAAATATCGGTATTATTTTATTTTTTTAAATTAAAAATATATAAAAAAACCGAAAAAGAACCTTAAAAAAAAATTGAAAACGTAAATATCGACTGATATTTCGACTCGGGACCATCACCGTTCTTTTTTTTAAAACACCGACATAAATTATCTCGGCCGATATCGGACGGATATATATAGCCGATATATCGGCTGAGAAATAGGTTTTACTGTTGATACAATATGTGTCGGCCGATATTAATCAGCACTGAAAAGCCGATATCTGTACCCCTGGAGAATAAAACTCTAAATTTTATTTTCTATAAAAATAGATATCATTGAAGAAATTCATTTTTATAAAAAATAGTTGCACACAAACATATTTATCGTCTGGTGTTTAAATTGCTATAATCATTGCTCCATGTGCTTCTACCCTTTAGCATCCTTTTTTTCAACCGTTCCCGTAGAATCCCCCCGTTTTAGAGAAAGAGAACCTCCCATAGGATTATTCTTTACAACAATAAATCTATAGAACATTCTCAAAAGTATATTATTATTTTCTTAGTCTAAGTGCAAAAATGTGCAAAACAGAACCCAAAAACATGAAATCATGTTTGGCGTTGAATAAAATCGCAATTGAAATTTTTAAGAGATAGAGCAAATCATTTGTTTGTATTTTTTTTTAACTAACATGTCGGGTCTCATCCGATTAATTTTCAAGACATATATCAACCTTTTAATGCACAAACACTTAATAAATTCAATAGAGAATGACCCTCTAAAATTAAATATGAATCCAATAAAAGACCCCTAAGATGGAATTTTGAAACAAACCGAAGACATCCATTTGTTTGTTCCTGTCTTATGGTACATACCAGAGGCACATGTAGATGTAGGTAACCATATTAATAGAAAGGCAGCATAGGGTTTCTAGGGCTTGCCCATCTAATCTGATATGCCAAGCCATCATGTCTATGTTCCTCAGATTTTTAATAATAATGGGCCTGCCTCTGGTCTTGAAGGGTTTGCTTTCTTTTCTCCAAAGCATGATAGCTCTCACATTGGAAAGCCATTGTAATAGTATGAATGTTGAAAGGACAGCCAGAAGAAAAGGAGAAAGCCTCACCCTACAGAAAGAAAGGACACAGGTATCTTTATCTTCTCATACTTGCGCTGTCGCATGGTCGGTCTGTGGTGACCACCTCCACCCATGGCCACTTTGGCTCGTGGTGTGGACCGTTGAACTCTCCCATTGATTTGACAATTTTGGAAGTCTAAAAATGTTGGGTAAAATAGACATTTCGATTTTACAATGATCAAATTTTTGGTCATTTCAGCCCATGTTATTTTCTTTTTAATTATTGTTTTAGAAATATCGAACAATATTGGCCTTTTGGCCTATTCTTGTTGAAACTTCAGCAACAGAGCTCAACAGTTGATGATTACTTAATATCGATAGGGATCCAGACAAAATAGGGAAATGATTTTTCACTAAATTTTTAGGAAATTTTGATTTAACCCTTACTTTTGGAAGGAGGAAACGGAAAAGGAGGAAAAAAGGAAAGATAAGATCGAAATTTTATTAAAAAATTAGTAGGTCGAATTTATTCATTTATTTGACTAAGTAAAATTTTTAGAGAGACATGTCAAAATTACCTCTTAAATAAATTGTGTCCCATGTAAACATAGCAATAGTCGAGTCACTTAAGTCTATACAATAATAGAGTTTAGATCAGATTTATCCATTCATAAACGATTTCGATTTGAATCGAGTTATTTTTAAATGGGTTAAATCCAAGTATTTTTAATCTGGTGCAAGTATTAAATGGATGGCTTCAAGGCTGAAGCACCAATCGGCTATAAGTAATTCCTTATCAAATTATAAAAGTAGTGCATACAGGGAGAGGGAGGCCGTAACGGGTTAGTCGGATTGAGAACTCAACAAACATAGTTTCTGACCCGACTTTATTTTTACTTTTAAAGGTTGCTATGACCCGACCCAATAGTTGAACAATTTGTCAACATGCAGGCTTGACTCGTCTTAATCCACATTTATATAAACAAGTATTAACTATTAAGTAAAAAGTGAAAAATATTTTTCTATAGAAAGCCAATGTGAGAAAGGCTTTCTTTTAAGCTTTGTGGTATGGAGGATGAGTAAGTAATTTTATTTAATTTAAAAGAATTAGAGTGATACAAAAAAATACGTTTAAAGTAGGAGTCTGGAGTTTGATTTCCACTAAGGGTCATTTCCCATAAAATTAACTGATGTGTGAATAGAAATATTTTCACGTGCTCAATCGATTTGCTCTGAGAGACCTCAATAATTTGATCATAAAAAAAAAAAATCATTCTACAAATATATTGAATGAACCACTTCTCAAGTACATCCAAGTTCTTGAAAAAGCTAAAATTTAAAATCTGAATTTTCAAATCTTATTTAAACTAACTCTGTAGGATAAGGTAGAAATTGCCACTTTAATACATGTCTTTTCTGTCGTCTCAATCTTTAACATTTTCGTTTCTTACTTGAATGTATACTGACAATAAAAAATATATAATATTAAAATTATCGGTTTTTATGAGTTTGTAACCCTAATCTAAATACTGAGGTATAACTCTACAAAACTCACGGTAGTGTTAAGCCTAATAGAGGCATTGCCTGTTAGATAGCAAAAGTAGTTGATAGTCATACTTGGATTTAATATTATTTTTATAATTTAATTGTTTATTTGATACTTATAAAACTTGAACATGAAACTTCACATCACAACATTTTTGCCATCCACTTAAGCTATCCATTTAACAGTGAGGGCATAAAAAATCAAGCGAGACACCATCCAACAATCTTAAAACCGGCCAAAGTCCAGCTCAGGTCCAATGAATTCTGACCCTACCAAGGACCTAATAAATCCCAACATAGTTTGTAAATTCAAAACTCAGCTACAACTCGAAATTTATCAAATCAAATAACTTGATCAAGTTTTCAAACTTGACTTAAAAAAACTCAGTAAAACTCACTTGACTCGAAATTCTATTGAGTCGAACTAATTCAGACTTACTCATCTAAGGTTTTTTTTTTTTTTCAGTTTTCAAACTATGAATTTCATATTTGCAATTTATAAAAGGTCTTGGAATCGATTATCAGTTGGATTTGGCAAGGTCCAGCCTGAATGATTTGGCACCCTTGAGCAAGTCTGGTTATGACATGCATTGAAAGTTTGTGTTGATATTGATGTAATCTAAAGCAACATTATATTGCTGCTACTATTTTTATTTGGGTCTTGTTAAGATTTTTGTAGAGCTCTAGCCCGTTGGATGGATATAGAAAACAAATTAAATGATCACTTACACCCTATCATTTGTAGGTCTTTTTATGTTCTCCAACTTCTTATGACTAATAATTTTTAAATTTTGTTACATTTTAAAAATATAGTTTAATTGATTAAAATAAAATGATTTTTAATATATTATAGTGATGTCTTAAGGAGTAGAGGTACCACTCGTGGGGCAGGGGTTTAAAAATTGGTATCGGCCGATATTTTGCTCTCTCCCCCCTTTTTTTTTTAACAAAAACGGTTGATATTGGCCAATATGATACGGCCGAGATATCGATCGACCGATATTCAGACCCCTGCGTGGAAATTTTAGTAGAGCTGTCTCTGAAATTTAAAAAGAAATGATTAAAAGCTGTTTTGAGTTATAAATCACTTTATATCTGGACATGTCTCATCATCATCATCGAGTGAATTATGGAGTAGACTTTTTTATTTAGATTTTGACAAATTCATTTCATGGATCTATCAGACTTCATGGAATTTGAACCCATAATCTTTATACTATAATAGTGTCTTCAAGTCTAATATGCTTAAATCTTTAATTTACTAGAAAATTTCTTATATTCATTTAAAAATATAAATATTAATGTATTTGTGCTGTCTGAATTTTAGAAAGAGCTTTTTTTCTCAACACAAGACAAGTCATTGTAAAATAAATTAAATAATACAGTAAATATTAAGATACGGAAAGAGCCATAAGTACAATTATTCACAATAACATATGAAACTTAGATCTTTAGAATATTCATGAATATTAATAGTACACTAATAAACATTACAATTGACTCCTTTCCTACGTCAATTCAAGACCCATCCCCCTTTCCAATGCACAATGCCAAACATTTTTCCTTAACAATTCACTTAAAAAAATACTAACATAATCCATTTGAATTATCCTAATGGGTACCATAGGATATTAAATCTCCATCACCTAATTTAAAATGATTATATATAAATTCCTGACAAAAGTATGATCACTGTATAAAGATCAATTGGAAGTAAAATCCAATTAGCACCCAAGTAATGCAATTTTTAGGAGAATGGCCCTTAACCGACATGGCCCACCATATGAACGGTCAAGATCTTTTCCACATAGTCAATCCACAGGATTACCTGGGTTACCTCTTAAGTAAAGCAAGAGTAATCGGAATCTTACACAAGCCGGAGATTCTCTACTTCCTTCCAACTGAAAGATTTATCTCGATCAGATTCTCTTCCTCCACCTCGAATCTGACAGTCGGTTTCCCTTGCAATGAAATCTCAATCAAGCCTTCCTTCTCCTCCCACCTGAAACAGAGGTTCTCCGGCGAGTCCCATACTGGAAATTCCTCCGGATATTCCCCCTCCGACGAGTCGGAATCCGAGTAATATAAATCCGAATACAGCGATCCGTCATTACCCACATGCCGGTGATCCATCCCCGGCGTATATTCCGGCGAATCACCGTCCTCTTCGCCATCGGACTCCTCGTAGATAACCTCCAATGGCCCACTACGGTTCCATTCCACAAAAGTATCGGAAATATCAACGTTCCGGTGGAAACCCGTTTCGTATCCTACCCATTTTGCAACTTCGTCTTGTCCGTCATTTTCTTCGACCCCTGTGGGAACAATCACGTCTTTCGATTGTTGGGACCGGGCCCTAATCGAATCTTTGGGCTTGGGGTCGAGTTTTTGAATATCCGGCAGAAAGATCACATCCTTTTCTTGTTGGGCAGATCCCAAACGAACAAGAGTCACCAGGAGAATAGCAGTGGAGATGAGAACAGGGGAGAAAACGAAGGAGAGAAAGAGATTGGGGAAGTAGAGAAGGATAAGGCAGTAGAAAGAGAGGATGATGGAGAAAAGAGGGCTTGTATTTTCTGGGCATTTCTCGAGAGCTCTTTCGTCGTCCATGGAGAAGAAGAAGATGATGTAGGAACGGATTTCGAGGGTTTTCCAGAGGGTTTTGGGGTTAGAAAATCGAACCCATTTGGGTGGAGAACGAGAAGGAAAGAAGAAGAGGAAGATGAAAGGACAGAGAGAAGAGTGGAAAAAGGAGGGGATTTTGAAGTGAAAGGGTCGCGGGTTTTGGCGTGCGGGAGTGAGCAAAGGCATATTTGAGATAAGATGGACGGTGGCGATTATTTATGTTCGATTTTGAAATGACAGAAATGTTCCTTTCGCTCTGAAGTCTGAACAGCGGTGGCAACGAATAGGTTCGATACTCAGATCGACTTACCTAATTTCTATATTTTGAATTTTAAATATAAATTGAAGAGTTTTGGACATTCTTCAGTCAGAAGTGACTCTCAAAATCTTGTTATCGAGATAACGATGCTCGAGCATTTTAAAGAGTTATTGGTTTCTCAAATTAATTTTGTCACTTTAGTTTCACTCTCGCATGTAAGACTTCACGATTGTACGTGAAAACTTCAATATGGGAATTTTATCACTTCACACCTACCCTTATATGCAATTGGATCCTATGATTGCACGTGGAAACTTGACACTTCAACTTAACACAGATTCAGCCGCATGCAAAGCCTGCTTTGAAACCCCAAAGAGTTTGGATAAAATTATTGTCACAAATCTCATTCTCGAGATATCAGCAACAATTGTTAATAGCATGAATTTATTAGTTACGTTAGCATTATGCATCTTATATATTCTCTCATTTATAAAAATAACTATGACACTGTAGTATGTTCTCTTTACCAAGGCCGGCCCTATCTATACTGCCTAGGACTCCAAAATAAATCTAAAAAATGATCTACAGTAGAGTCCTTGAAATTTTAGAGCCTCTGCAGTAGGGCTCCACTTAATAATTTTGACTAGGGCATTTTAAGATATTTCAGGGTCAATACTGCTCTTTAAAATATTATATTTATATCATCTGGATGTTAGTTTGCTTCCTTCAACTGATTAATTCCTCTTTAACTAACAACCTTTCCCTACTTTGCATTAAAATATTAATATAATTGTGGCCCTTCATTCTTTTTGAATCTTTTTACTTTGACTTGAGAAGATCTCAATCCTTGACTCATCACTCAGCCAATTGATTTCCCGCAAGCTAGATAATTTCATCTTTCACTTTTTAGCCATGCTAACCATTAGTAATCCTTCAATCAAATTAATCCTTTTTCCCAAACATCGAGTACTGTCATTAGTTTGGAACTTTAGATGTTTCTCTGAGCATGAATCTGTGATAATTTGCTGTATTCATTACACTAATCCATTTCATTAAGTGTTAGTTTCGATAAAATATATATTCTATCCCATAAAAATAACAATATCGAAAAGAAAATAAAATGAAGAAAAATTAATACAGAGAATTAAACTATAATATAAAGATTTACGTTCACAGGTTTAACACCGATCCACTATATTTAAAGGCAAAACATTAAAGAAGAAAATACTCTCACTCTTGTTACAATTTTCGCTCATCTGTTCTTCTCTCTCACAGAAAATAACATTATATACTGTCCTCATTAGAATTTAGATAAGGTGTAATATGAAAATTATAAAATTATCCACCAATAAAATTACCTTAAGAGCTCGACCGTTATGCGAGTCAGACTCCATAAAATCTAACAAGTGTAATATGTAAGAGAAATGTAATTCAAATGAAACCATTTTTTTTCTACAAAGATTAACTAATGATGTTAATAAACAAAAAAAAAAATCTCGAATCAGATTTTACTGCTGAAAAAAGGGATTTTATTTAAAAAAAAAAAAGGGAACTAAAGCAGAAGGGACGTCGTCGTGACATTGTAGTTTTAATTTAAAGTGAGGGCATTTATTTGATGAATGATGTTAGTGGGAGTGGGAGATGAATTGGGTGCCAAGTTTTCGTGGGCACTATCATCACATAGCTGGATTTTTCTCTTTTACGTATATGTGGATCTATCCATCCATATGACACGTCGCTATAACTACTGGTCAAGCCCTCTTTAACAAGTGGGCCATCTCCTTTTGGGCTTCCCCACTCCTTTTCTTATGTTGGATAACAAATGGGCCATGAATCCGACTTTTGCTGAGGAAGATTAAAGGGATTGAAATATCATGCGCCCTCATAGGCTCATCTATAAAAGAAAGGGATAGAAAGCTTATTTGGGTTTATTAGAGCTGAAATTCGGATGGATTGGGTCGGGTTTTAATAAATTTAACTCAACTCAATGGATATAAAAAATTATTGAACATGATCTGATCTGAATTGTTCAACCCAATCCGACTCATTTGTTGATTTGACTCAACCCTAGTGCAATATTAAAATTTTTAGTGGGTCGGATAGGGTCAATTCGAGTTGGGTCAGATCAATTTTAAAAACCTTGATCCGACCCCGACCCAAATTTAATTTGAATATTTTTTGTCTTCAACCCAACCCAACTCTAATTTTAAAAATGTAAAACTCGACCCACTTGATTTCTTTTCACTTCTAAGATATATGAAACCAGAGTGTTTGGGACGGAGGATGATCACCAATATAATGGTTTATGTTGTATTCTTTTGTAAATGTAAATATAAAATATATCAAATGGAATTGACCATGAAGTCCACCAAAAATAAAACTGATCAAAGTAAATTTAGTCGTAATTTTTAAGTTTGTTTAGAAAACTTAAACGAATCAATTTTTTAAGAGCTTAAAAAGGTGACTTGATGAATTTAATTATAATAATTTTTAATGTGTACATATTTAAAAAATATCAAGTTAAAAATTACTTTGACTGAATAAACCAATTTTAAGCACACCTTAGCAACATAACCACACACGGCCGATGTGGGCTCGAAATTTCCTTGGTCTAAAAAAAAAAAACTATTTTCTTTGAAAAATTAAAAATATTCAAGTTTATAAAAAAAAAATTAAATAAAATTATCTTGAACTGGATTCACTTGAACTTGTCTCATCATGAGTTGACAAAAAAAGAATTTTTCTATAAATTAAAGATAATCTCTCATATTAATCAAAAGGACAAAAAACATTAACTCACCCGATTCTTTTGCCTATGGCATTTTCTGCTAGCTTCTGGGCCATGGATGTCTGGAGATGCAATCCTCCAAGACAGTTTTATCTCAGAATTGTTCATGAATAAAGCTAAAAAAGGATTTGTTTGCAATCAATCAATTCTTACAATTTCTTAATCTGTTCTTCAGTAATCAAAATCCATATGAAGTCTACGAAGGTCAAGTGGTCATGTCATGTTTAAGTAAATTCCAAGAGTAGAAATGACTGCCCACTCTACCTGGTCCTTTCCAAAATTATGTTTGCTTTCAATCGAGTTTTAAACATTAAATTTTCATTATTTAAAATAAATTTTAACTAATGTTCTTTTTTACTTTGGAATAGTTTAAAATAGATCTATAATGCATACAACTGTGATCTAATTATATAAAAGATCTCAAATAAAAAAGATCATATCTTTCTAATATCTGCCAATACACAGTGTTTCCCTCAAGAAGCTGATGAGCTAATCTAAAGATATGAGAATATAGAATGTTCTAGGTCAGTGATCCTCCTACGGATATTTTGTGAAATCCGATACGGGTTTTACTGTATTACCCATTTTGCCCTTCGAATTGGCTCGTTAAACTCTTTGCTATAAGTGATTCGAAGGTTTCGGCGAACCGATTCGAAGGGCAAAATGACAACACATGAAAAGGAAATCAATCCCATTGTGGCTTTGTAGATTGAATTTAGAAACCAGTAACATGCACATTGATGTGTTGAGACCTTAGAGATATGTAAAGCAATATGGGCTTGGAAATTACTTGTTTAAAAGACTTTCATGTGTCATATATTCATATGGGTCCTCTTTCTCACATCTAAAGGAAGGTGTAAATGTAACATACTGTGACCAATAACACAGAATTTTTTCTTGTATTAACTTAGCTGCATTTGACAGCTTGACAAATACATGCTCCCTTCATAGTAATTGTCTAATCAGTCATTAAGCTAATCCATGTTTGGCTAATATCTGTCTAAACATGTCTCAGGACCATTTGGATGTACCCCAAGTTGTAAATTGATCTTCGACAAAAGTGACCATTGCAGTCCCCGCCATGGCCTGTGCCGAATGTTGATTACAGAACAAGTTAACACCTCCCCAAGAGTCGACTATTCATCTTGGCCAGATCAATTTTCACATGACAATGGATTTATATGGAAATTTTTTTGATGATTAAAGTGTTCAAGTCTCTTAGAGCACCCGATTAATTCTCGAGATAATGTGCAAATCTACTGACCCACTTGAATAACTTTACATGGAGTGATCCTTTTGAGTGGAGTGAAAATCGACCTCCTCAGAACGGTCGTTTCTTGAAACGGGTTCTTGATCATTACTCCAATCCAAGGGTGCAAAATTCGGCCAGGCTGAGATTTTTTCTCCTTTTTTTTTTTAAATATCGGTATTTTATTATTATTATATTTTTTTTGAATTAAAAAATAAATAAATAACCCAAAAGGAAGCTGGTTTTTTTTTTAAAAAGAAAATTGAAAACGAAAATATCGGCCGATATCTGGGCCGATATTGGTCTGATATCGGCCGAGATATCAAATCGGGCGCACCACCATTTTGATTTTTTTTTTAAAAAAAAAAACCGATATTATGAACGTCGGCTGATATCAGACTGATATATATCGCCGATATATCGGCCATATAGGCCGAGAAATACTGTGTACGGCCGATACAATATGTATCAGCCGATATAATATGGTGCTGAAAAACTATATTATACGTATCGGCCGATATCTTTACCCTACTCCAACCCTTTCAAAAATTAAAGACGCTCTTATCTTTTGAAGAATATGCAGATATGTCATAAATGAAAAGTTCAGCAAATATATTATGTTTTAGGATTTGATTTTATTTCAATCGAGAAGTTTTTTATGAGCAAATGTGCATGAATGTACTAATAAGGTTATAAGATCCGAGGTGAGATGTGTCACTGTCGAATGTATTGAACACTTCATAGATATGGGAAGTGGCAATCTTACAATGCCATTTTAATATGTCCATTCACGTGCATTGTAAGGAACAAGGGGCCCAAAAAGCTTTAATTAGAAGACTAGTAATAACTAATAAGAAAGGTGGGTGGTTTGGAATTTGAAGAAGAAGAGATGCAAGCAAATTAAAAATAGAAAATAGAAAATATTAAAATATTAAATGTTGCAAAGTTCACAAAAGTCCCATATTATTTAAACTGAAAAATCATTTACCGTATATAACACGACTAACCTTTGAAATTAAATTATACTTCAAAAATGTCAACATGATTTTGTTCATTATATCATTGCAAGTACGTGCATGGGAGGGTGAACAACTAGACGTAAGGAAGGTTGTGAAGTTAACAAAAATCCCATATCGCTTACACCAAAAAATCAATGACTCTATAAACCACTTAAAGCACCCTCCTCTCAATAATTAACTTTTAAGAGTGATTTCTACTTAAAAAATGTTAACATGGTTTTTTTCAAATGCGAATTTAAAAAATTGATGTATTACCATATCAACTATGTATGAAATATTTTTTTTTCTAATTATAGAAAATGATTGAAAATCATATATCTTTTAATCCATCAATAAGCAATTTATAAAGAAATCCTTCATATGAATGAATGGTTCCTCATTTTATGTGTATGGGTTAAAGCTGAATTTCTCCTTTGATAGAAGTATAGAACATGAAGGTCTCTATCAAGTTTTAATATAAGCCACTGAAGGAGAGAACCTTTTCATCTCAATAATATAAAGGCACATTGGGTCTACCAACTGGGCCAAAAGCCCATTTTATGATCTACAGCTTGCATTATGTAAGGCATCATTGGCCTTTCAACTCAATTATAAATTGGCACTTTGGGCCTACCAATGGACCGACCTTGCTTTATAATATATATCACTTGGGATTGAATTGGGATGGAACCTTTTCGTTTATATACATATAGAGGGAGAGAATTGAATGGATTGAACAATTGGGGGAGAAACGAAATGTTGGTAAGAAAGATATTTATCAAGGATTTAAAAATTAACACAGAAATAATGAATTGATTTTAAATCTCAAGCAGTTGGCCTGAAAGTCAAACACTCGCCTTGAGAAGTGAAGTTTTGAATTCGATGCACGATCAACCCTAATGGGTCATTCTCCGTAGTTGTAAACCCGGTGTATGTGGTATTAGGAGGATTGAATATACCCCAATGATTAGACATGTTAAAAAATGTCCCTTGTCTCAATACAAGTGAGACGCCTAAACACTTTGGTCATAAAAAAATAATACTAATTTTATATGGAGTAAAATGATCTTTGATAAGTTGAATAGAAATTTTAGACCCATTCAATTTAAAATATATGAAAAAAAAGATTATTGAAGATAATAATAATGGTGTAGATTAAACTATTAATCAACACATTCAAAATATCAACTGAAATAAAAATAGTATTTCTTTTTGTGTTGATCAAACTATCGAGGCAGTGATTATCAATGCAACACTCTCAATCTGGTTAGGCAACAAACATTGGGGAAATTGTGGGGCTCAATTATTAAATAAAGTATATCCAAAAATAATTGTGATTTAACATTACTATCAGACAACACTTCCTGTATTTAAATAGTAGTCTATTAAATTTTAACTTGTCATATCTTGGCTCCTATTTGAACGTGATGAGAGTCCTTTGTGCGTGATATTTTTTCCTTTTTAATTTTGAAAAAATTGATAAGAGCATCAATGCCTTTTATAATAATAGATATTAGTGTATATTTTCACCATTTAAATAATGACAAGTGGACAAAAAAAAAAAATCTAACATCCTTTATGGGAGGAGTTGCAATTGCTTCTCTAGATTAGATAATATACATTTGTAGCCAAATTATGCTGACAGAACATAGGCCGAAACCGATTTTATTTTCAAAATAAATAAAAGCCTGCATGTATGGACAGATATTGTTGGGTGTATCAGCCCTTTATATATTGGAGATTTAATACAATATGTATCGGCATCTACAATTTCAATACATATTGGCCGATAAGCAACATGTCAACCCATAGTTAAAAGTTAAAACAATGCAATGCCTATAAATTTGGATGTTATTGTAGCTTTTTAACTCCCTTTACTAGTTATTTATTTGCCCCCTTTGATGGGTTGATCGACATTTGGTTGTTTGTCTGCCTTGTCCGGACTATGGACTTCTTGTATTATCTTGGGTTTTTACCTATCCTTTGAATGAATAGCTAATCCCTTAGCTTCAAAAAGAAAAAAAAAAACTTTCCAAATGAATTTAACTTTTATATGAAATCATGGGTAAAGTATGGTTACATTGACAAGAAATCATCTATTGTGAACGGCTTCATAATGAATTGATCTGAATTTTTAATTATAATTCTTAAATAAAATTATTAATTAAATTTAAAAATAAAATACTATAATATTCTACTCATTAAAAATTATAATTGAAAGTTCATGAACTGAATCACAGTTTATAGTTTCTCCACATCAACAGCTTTGATAAGAAGCCCGTAGGGCCCATTAAGTTGTATAATAAAGCCTTGTGACCCTTCTGTGTCCTTTTAGTTTCTTCAGACGAGAATTGAAAGGCAACTGTGCCGACGAAGCAACCCCTCCTTTTTCAGGAAAAGAAAACCTTTACAAAAGTGAGAAGACTCATTCATGGGCCACCTCTGACTTGATAACTACTACCGTCTCAAGTCAAAATCTTGATCATGCCTCTCAAGTCTCAACAATTAGATGAAAAAAATAAAAAAAAAATATTTTTTAATAGAAAGTAAAAGATAGGTAGGTTTTCAATTTCCTTTAGTGGCATCAAGCCGTAAGAAATGGAAGAAATGGACTAGTCTTTGGGTTTATGACAGAGATATATGGGCTTATAGAACCAGTGGGGTTTACCATGAAATAGAAGTGGGCCTAAAGCTTACACTTCCATCTCTGGCGACAGCAGGGCTAGTTACAAAAACGGTGTAAACGTTGTTAAATCCACCTGGGCCACTAAGTTCACTGGACACTGGTCTTTGATGCCACCAAAGTCACATCTTAGGCTCCATTAGGTTGGTAATTTAGTCCAAACTCCCAAAGTTAGACGATAGTTTCTCGTGAAGCCTAACTTCGACTGAGCCCGTTATCTACAGAGAGTAATTCGACCTAAATACTAGTTTCTGGTGAGGCCTAACTTGGACCGAGCCCGTTATCTACAGAGGGTAATTGGGCCTAAAGATAGTTTCTGTTGAGGCCTAACTTGGACCGAGCCCGTTATCTACAGAGGGTAACTCGGCCTTAAAACTTAAGAGCCCAGCGTAGGCTTGGTACGGGCCGAAGATGTCCGTGTATGTTTCTTACTCTTGCAGTCAATGTGAATGCCAGTTACAATCTCAGTTTACATTGCCAAAAATATCACAATTGCAGTTCAAGGCAAGTTTATAGGCTTTAAGATTCTGATTAATGTTAGACATGGAAGATCTAGAACCTGAACTACAAGCAGTTCAGGCTAGAAACTAGCCCAATTACTCCACGAATTAGTTTAATTATGATTAGCAGAAAGTCATGATTGAGCTCCTATAGAGGTAGTACTGGAGACGTTGGAGGTCCAACTATGAGAGCAGTGTTGTTTAATTATGCATATTTAGTGCATCTAAACTCACCTTCTGAATTCCAAATTAGCCAACATGTCAATCTTCTCTTGGACAACAACATTCTTTACAGATTATAGCACAACATTTTCAAAGGAATTCAAGCCCTTTTATTCGTTCGATGCAGTGGGAAACCATTTGGAGGAGTTGGTTGTTTCACCTGAAAGATGAAGGTGATTATGTGTTATTTGGAGTGGTTCCCAGGGGAATTTGCTTCGTCATAAGAGGCTTGTCATGACAATCAGAACAGAGATGAGAGAATTGGTCTTGCATTTTGCCTTTGTTATTAGTCATGGGAGTTTAGGAATGTATAGCAGTTGCTGCTTAGTGTTTGATCAGTGTATTACGAACCAGTTCGTAGATCTCATAGCAAAAAAAATCAATTAATATATTGTATAAATTGCATGATTCGGGCTTCCAGACATTGGAAATTGACTAGCTAATGCATTCTCTTCAGTTTCCAGGTTAATGAAAATTGCACATTTAACTCCAGAATTCATTCTGTCACAGAACCAAGCAAATTTAGATGCCTTCAAGCGGCTATGGGCTTGTTTATCACAATGGGTCTTCCAAACAGACTAGCAAAGTTAGAAGGCAGCCTGCCCAGATAAAATTGATGGCATAAGATTTGAGAAATCTAAGATGAAGAGAAACAAACCAGATGACAAATTTGCTAGAGATAGGCATCAACAGACAACCAAATTAAGGACCAATTGCTTATTGTAGCTTTTTAGGACCTAAAAATGACTCCACAAGCTTACCACAAGAACAACAATAGAATGATGATTTATGACAAAAACAGTGCCATGGGGAAGGCCAGCAGCCCTCCTTTGTTATGTTATCCAGCAAACTATAGATCAGACTCTTGAAGTGATAGGAATACCAATGTTTGTGATAACAAGGGATACTACACTTGTCCTTTTGCCCACTTGCCGTCATTTATACTGATCAAGTTCTTAACAATTGGTATCTTAGCAGGTTCAATGTCTCGTGTTCGAATCTTGGTAGTTTGTTATGGCATAAATGATCAATTCCCTAACAATCTAAGTGGGAAAACAGGTTGCAGAACTGTAGCAGGGGCGCTCGATCAGTTGAAACAGGACCGGGGAAAACCCAGTTCACACGGAGAAGAAGACCGGCGCTGGTTGCAGAGCAGCAACCGAATAAAAAATCAGATCCGGGATCGGGCTCCGTCGGACGGTCGTCTGGATTGGCAAACGCCCAATCGATGTGTCTCGTTCGAACGGAAGGGAGAAGCAGGAAGAGAGAGGAGCACCGTCGCTCACTTGATCTATAACAGAGAACGAGATAGGGAAGTCCACGCGAGAGGTAAAGGAGAATAATTCTCGATTTTAATTTATTCATTGATTGATCGGTCGATTACAATTGCTAAAATAGAAAAAAGAAAAAGAAAATAAACTTAAATAAACCCAATTTTACAAATAGAGAAATAAAAATAGAAATTTGCCCCAGATTTGTTTCAAATTCTTAATCGAGTTTCCATTCGGTCCAGATTTTCAAGCCCATAATGGAAGAAGCAATAATAACAATCAAGAAACAGAAGGCACTGTGCATATATTTTCAACACATGGGCAGAAGACAACCTTATAATTAGCACCAGCGGGACATGTAAAGAGGCTTGTCTGATCGTCAAAAGGATAGCTATAAGCAGCTGGGCATCTCTGCTTGAAGAAGCGGGAGTAAATTGTTGGGCCACAGTTGGAACTTTCACCTGTGCAGCAGTAGGACGCGGTCTTGAAAACTGTGCAGGCATTGTTACATCCACCTGGGACACGTAGTTCAATGGGACACTGCCTTTTGATGTCACCAACACATCGTAAACTCCCTCTGCATGTCAATGTCGCCGACGATACCGGAATGAAGTCCAGAGGAAGGTTGAATCCAAGCATAAGAGAGACGTCGAAGAAAACTTGGTTGCGAAGTAAGGTGTACTCGACAAGTGTGGTGGGTGGTGTCCCGTAGCCCTCGCACTGTAGGAGACCGCCACAGTCACCAGTCAGGCAGCGGCCCCGACCGCTTGCGTCGAAGATACATCCGGTGCGGCCCCATACACGGCCACTGCTGGAGCTCACGTTGAAGGACCAGGACTGGGTTGGGTCAAGTTGTTGACCGCCTCCGGGACTGCAGCGGCCCAAACAGTGTATGGACACTGGTTTTCAATCTCAAAAGTGACTGCCTCTGCGATTATGAAGAAGATATAAACGAGAAAGAGAAGGATGATCTTTGAGTGGGTCATTTCACTGGGAATGATTGAATCAGGCAAAAGCAGGCGAGCGAATTTTCCACTCTGTCCAGGAATCACCTCTTCCTCTGATTTGAGTAGCGATTCGCCTAAATTTTTTCCCTTAAACAAACATACAGGCTTTTGCTCACAGTCACGTCTCCTCTCCCCTCCGTCACAACGGAATTAAAGCACTGAGGAGGGTTTGAGACCGAAATTTCCTGTCTGTAGAGTTTTGCTTGAATGAATGGTTCCAGCATTTCGTTGACTTGACTTCTGCCGGCAAGTTGACTTGCACACAGGGGAAGACGGGCTTTTATCATCGGCAGCTGATCTGATCACCGGTATTTTCACTTCCCCTTTTATTTTAATATTTGAAACGACCATTTATGTTAATTAGAAAAATTATATTTAAACATGAAATATATTCAAAATCACTTTGAATAACAATTACATCCGTGATTTTAACATACATCAATTCTAAAAACCCTAAAAATTATTTTGATTATTTAAAATTTTCAAAGACTTAAAAATAAATTAATTTTTACAATAAAATAAGTTTTGAATACCTCAGATATTTTTAATATCCCATTTTTGAAGCCAAAATAAACTTCATATAAGAATGTCCTCTTGTGCTAATGGTACTTTAATGCAAATACTACTTTACTCACATTGGACATTACAAAATTTTACTGTAATTGGATTTTTTTTTAATTCTTAAACTTTAAAGATTTTTTTCTGTTGATAAAATAGAATTTCTAAAATTAATAAGCAAATTATTAATATGTAAATTATAAGTGCAGATTTCTTTAAATTTTAATATTAATATTTATATAGGATAGCGATCCTTCTATAATATTTTGTGTAATTCAATATAAAATTTACTGTATTATCAACTTTATCAATTGAATCGACTCGTCAAAAATTTTAAATCGCATTTGGAAAAAAATTTGACGAGTCTATTGAATAAATAAAATGAATAATACACTGTAAGATTGCGTAAAAAACCCGTAGAAGAACCGCACTCTTTTATGTATACCAAATCAAATAAGATCCACTCAATCCGCCGCGAGTTTTATATTCACTGCCGCACCGCGACAAGGCAACATTTCCCATGCGATTCTTTAGATCAGAGATCCACGTGTGCTGCAACACGTCGACGAGTGGCTCAGATTCACCGAATCCCGCACATGGATTGAATTTTCTGTGTTCATGAATCTTTCAAATCTCTGTGAAAATGCAGACAAAGAATAAAATAAAGGAGTTAAATGGGTAAAAAAATATAAACATAAAATGTGTAAAATTTCATTAATTGATCTCTTAATTGTATAATTTTAACTGTTTAAAATTTAATAAATTTAAATTATTAGTTTTGGAAAAAATTAAAATCACAAAAGAGAATCATTAAATGAGAGTAAAGTTTTATAAGACCCATCACATAAAATCCAAAGTCCATTAACAATTTTCAATTGAAAAAGAAAATCTGAAAGTCTAGTTAAGCTAAAAAGTGTTCTTATAAAATCTGAAAGCTTACTAAAATATAATTTATCAGTGAATTGTTAATATACTTACAATTCAAATTCACTAAAATTTCATGTACTATTATAAATAATTATTTATTAATAGAACAAAAATAATTACTACACAAAAATAAACTTTAAAAATTAATTTTCTTTTTAAGAATAAAAAATTGATTTATTTTGTTCACTAATACTTATCTTTAAAATAGCACTGAATGATATAAAATGATATATTTTTTTATTTTATCACTTTTAATTTATTAACAACAATTAAAAAAAAATCCTCCTTAGCACAAAACCTGCTAAAAGTAATTAAACAATTTAAGTAACGTAATCAAAATTAATTGGTTTTAACACCAAACTACTTCATTAATCATATCAAATAAATGAATTCACAATCTAAAACTAGCTAAAAGAACAATATACACCGGCCATTATATTCCTACCAAAAATAGGAGCATTTTATAATAAGATTGCAATCCTTTCAAAACATTTTGTATAATCGGACACAGATTTTATTGTATTGTCCATTTTGATCTTTGCTCTTTGAAATTTCAGTTTGAAGGACAAAATGAACAATATAATAAAACTTAAGTGTCAAGTTGTAAATAATTCTGACTTCTTTTTATTGAAGTAGCACGATTGACACTAAGTTCGGCTGCTCTCTATTAATGCTGCTCCAAAAAATTTATTCATATAAAGATTTTTAATCAGATCCTCTCTATCTAAAAGTAATGATGTACCCAGTACTACAGACAAAATTAATAACTGAGGTCGATTTTTCTGTATAATGAGTATATCCACCCCAAATTTTAGAGGTGACTGGTAGCCTTGTGCATCAATTATGTTGAGATTGGCTCGAATCTATGGTACGGCCCATGGCTGTATTGATTATCTAAATTTTATGGCTGTGTTGATCAGAGTGGCAGCATTTTTAGAGGAATAAAATCAGTGAATTCAGGTCACTCATTATGGGCACGGGAAGACTGCGATGGATGGAAATCTTCTTGTATCATTGAACAAATCTGCAAGGATTACAACACAGGAAAAGCAACCATCACAGGAAGCACACCAGAAAGCAGATTAGAAGAAGGGATCTTTCTTCAGGATTGAGAATGAAAGCAGAGAAGGGGTCTTTCTTCTGGATTGAGAATGAAAGCAGAGAAAGGGTCTTTCTTCTGGATTGAGCATGCAAGCAGAGAAAAACAACTGGACTTCAGTTGCGGGTTGCAAGTAAACAAGGGTGTATTGTACAAAGAACTTGAATCTTAGATTTGAGACTAAAACTCATGGAATCATTTCTATTATATTTTGGCAGAACTTTGCCGGATCAAGTAAATCAAATTCAAAAGGAGTCAATCCAAGGCTTCCAATCTAATTCTAAAAACTTAGGCCAGGAGAACTACCCGTGTAGATCAGAACTCAATCAATTTTCATAATTAATACAAGAATATGTGAACCAAAAAGCCCCACAAAAAATAAACAAAAATAAATAAATCTTAATAAAAAAAGACAGATCCAGAGTGTTAATATTATTATAGTAAAATGCAGAGGTATACAGGAGCAACTGTGCACATCGACACATTATCTCAACAGAAGCTACAAATACAGCTTCTAACAAATCCCTGTACCAAGAACACCATCTAAGATACAGGAAGTGGTACATACAGAGATTAATCCACCAAATCTTCAATTTAGCTATTGAAGAATGATTCGAGCTGTCCTGTACATAAACAAGTCTACACAGCAAGACAAAAAAAAATTCTAAAATTTACAAGGGTATTCTTTGTTTGGGTCTAAAATCTCTGTTTCAGCAAACAGGTCAATCGTTCCTTGCTGCTATTCAAGTAAAGCGAACAGGGGAAGTGATATTTCGGCGAGTTTTTTGCGACTGAAGGGAGATCGAAAGGCCCTTTGTTGCCTGGGAGCATCCGGTGCCTCACGATCAAATTGATCATCATCTAAATCACTGAAGGGGGTTAAACGTGAAGTTTTCGAACGTGGAGTGCTGAAATCAAAATGCAATTTCTCCGCAATCAATGCCTGCAACAGAGAAATGAGATTGTTTATCAGAACCCAACATAAAGGTATTTGTGAAGGCCCAATTCAAAAACACCATTTGAAGAACGAGAAATCAAGATCATGAACTTACAGCTTCTCTAATTGACTTGGATACTTGAATCAACTGCTTCAGATCTTCGTGATCAACATAACACAATATCTGAACCTGTAGAATGAAGAGATTGTTAGATGTAGAATGGAAACGAAAATTGATATTAGAAAAGCTCAATGCATAGAAGAAATCATAATTACCAAAATGTCTTGGGGCAGTGCCTCCAGATGCAACCTTTCTGCAGTCACCATTGTCGCTGACCGCTTTCGCGGTGCTGTACTGGGGGTAGAAGAGAGAGGTGAATCCTGTGTACAACGAGAAACTACGATCCTCTTCCTCCCAATCATTCGTGTTAAGTTGGCAAACCCTAATTCTTTCTCACTCACAGACTTTGAATTTCCACATTTCAAATCAAAGTTATTGCTAATTGCAAATGCCATTGGCGATGAAGTAATTCTTAGAAAATCCCTCAAATTTGTTGAACAATATTGCAAATGCCTCTGCTCTGCAATCACAACAAACAGCACAGTAGGATTAGAAAAATGATCAGGACAATAAAACTTTTTATGAAGATAAGACATACACATCATATTTTTATAGAGCTATCATTATTAAATTTAAGGATTAAAATATACGATTTCTTCCCTTTGTTTTCATTTTTTTAAAAAGCATCCTTAAAATGTAAAATTTACATTAATAAGTTAAGATTAAAAAACAAAACCTAAGTGACACAATAAAAAAAAATCTAGGGGCCCTCAATAATTGTAAAAAATTGGGAAAGCTATAGCTCAAACATGCCATTGGAAGATCAGATCTTCATATCAATACAGCACCGAAAGCATAAAAAATTATAGAAGTCCAAATTCTACAAAATCCAAAGATACAAAAAATCTCCCTCTGATTTGCCCAGCAGCGGCACAGCCTCTGCCGTATTTCTTTGTAATTTCTAATTTTCACCTAAAATCGACACTGATCGAGAACAACCTATAAAACCACAACGGAAGCATAAAACTAGATCTTCCCTTTACAAAATAAGAGAGTTTCCATACCAAACCCATGGAAACAAGCTAAAATACAGAACTTGGAGCATCTGTATCGTTCAAACCCTATATTTAGAATGAAATCCACGAAAAATCGAAGAACATTCCATTCCAAACACCAGATTGTATAAAAGAGGGCAGAAGAATCAAATTCTCACCTTGAAAAAACACGGAATGTAGATCTGCGGTGTCAAAACAGTGGAAAATCTTCTAGTTGCCGATCAAACCCTAACCCTGATCTCTCTCGACTCTGTCCCGAGAATAACTCAACTCGCTTTCGAAGGGGGAAAATCACTCAACGCCTCTTTCTCTTTTCTCACGGGCCCAAAACCGTCTCCGCCTTTATATAGGGTCATTAGGGTGTCGAGAATAAGGGGAAAATTATAAAATATTCGAAAGTATCTGATAAAAAACTAAGGGCAAAGATGGAAACATCTGGCGACTTCGTCGAAGAAGGCCCTGGAAAAAGCGGGAACTGCTAGCTCTGGGAAAACGCGTGGCTTTAGGTGAAATTCCTATCTCCTTCACCAATGACAACAACGAATTTTATGCACTTGAGGATGTCAACGTGGGTCTATTTTCTGTAAAATTTAATATATAAAGAAAATATTTAATGATTTTTATATGTCAAAATTCAATTGATATGAATAACACAAACCCTTGATATTATGATCTCTATTTTAGTGGTCATAGATATTGAACACTTTGAAATAAATTTTATCAGTGCAGAGATTCAAAATAGATGATTTAAAAAATAGTATAAATAAAACAGAATATTTGAAATATAACTTTATAGAATAGATAATAATGAAATTTTGATAAATATTGATGGTTTTGTAAAAAGAAAAAAATAGAAAAGAGAAATTTATCAATATCGACTGATATCGAGATTTCTACTCCTGAATAATACGATAAGAATAGGAGACTTCTTAGTATCTTACTGGCTCAAGTTTAAATATTTGAACTGTATTATAAAATCTTATAGAGGTTTCAAAATACAATGAATAAAATAGGAGTAGAGTGGATGAAATATAGATAAGTTAGTGAAGTCTTATATGATAAAAGATTTTTTTCCTTGCTAAAAAGGATAATTTTACAAAATAATTAATTGACTTGCAATGGTATATGGAACAGAGTGAGACGTTTAAAAAAAGACAATAGATAAGTTAGGTCAACAAATGATTTAACTCTGGGTTCGAAAACGAATGTATTAGAAATAACTAGAGATAACTCGGTACAAGATAAATTGAAAAAACTCATTTGAGATAACTTGGTTATATTAGTAGAAGATCAAATATTGTCTCAGTGTGTAGTACCGAGAGGCTATGGATCAAAGGGAGGAGAAGGTAATATTTGAAAACATTGAGAAAAATGAGTAAAAAAAATATGTTACATTCTAGAATGACTGAGAATATAATTTATGATAAAGTTAATTAGAAGAGAGGAATTTGTTAAGTCAATCCTAAATAGATACAATAGTGGAGATTGACGATGATGAAGAAGTAGCACGAGAAATTGAGAAAAAAATACTGTTTCTATAAATTAAAATTTATATAGATATTTATTTTTAAGAGTATGATTAATTTTATTTTTTATATCAGAAAATATAATATCATTTTGAAAAATAATTTACCAATTTATTTAATCTATTAAAATATTTTTTATTAATAAAGTCAATAGTCTTAAATTTCTATAAACACACGTTTAGAAGTGTACGTTTTACATCTGTATTACACGTGTGACATCGATTGCAATTCCGCTGGACTGCCAGGCAGTTCACTAAAAAACGTGTGCCAGCTGGTGATAATCGGGAGGGATAGAGGATCAAATTAGCGGTACCGGTGGCGACACGTGTTGAAGTTCAGTGGCAGTCAGTTAAGGGGGTTTGACGAAAGTAGCCGTTGGAGGAGAAGAAACACGTGGCGAAAGTGGAATGGCATACGTTGGAAGGAAGGATCGGGACGAGTACGTGGCGGCTGAGTCGGTCACTGGTGGGCGAAGTCGGTGGTGTACGAAAGACGCCTTGAATGCTGTTGTGCTGCTTTGTACTTTTCCTTTTTTTTTTTATTTAATAATTATGGGAAAAATGCTTATCTGACTCCTCTTGTAGTCTCCCAAGTCCACCGCATAACACGTGTCTTCTGATATACCGTGGTTGACCGGCTGCGACTTCATTTGACATTATCTTTTTTTTTGGGCGGTTTCATTTGACATTGTCTGATTACTCTAAATATTTTAATCTATTAATTTATTCAACAAATAAATAAATAAATAATAAATTGAGAAAGTTGACCATTTACAATTAATTCAATTTGATTGATCTATTGTTAAAATCTACTTTAAATTAAATATTGTAAATTTTGATTTCAACTATTTATATAAAGTGAATTTGAGTAATTTAAATAGTATAAATTTAAAATTTTGTGATTTAAATTTGAACCAATTTATCCTTTTAATAACAAAATCGAAGATGATTAACCTAAAATGGATTTGACCAGCTCTATTTCAACTTTACCGATTGCAACCCCTCTTATTATTATTATTTTTTTATAAAAGAACTTGAACGAGATAAAGAAGGGATGAAGAGGCCTCTTAAATTGATAGTTATTTAATAAGGATGTTAATATCGATTGATACATTGTATATCGGCCGATGCCAATACATATCGGCTGATAGGATATGTGTTAATCTACATAAAAAAATATCAGTGATATTTTTGATAAATTTTGGCTCAAAATATCAGCCGATATCTTAAATATTGATCTATTTTAAAATTAAGAAAATAAAAAATGATGTTGAGTCCCACAGTAATATCAGCCAATATTATATATTTTTCTGAAAAATCTATTTTTATAAAAATCTATTTATTTGTTTTTCTATTTTTTAATTCATATAAAATTTCTTAAATATTGATCGAATTTAAAAATAAAAAAAAAAAATGATGCTGGGTCCCACAGTAATATCAGCCAATATTATATATTTTTCTGAAAAATCTATTTTTATAAAAAATCTATTTATTTGTTTTTCTATTTTTTAATTCATATAAATTTTAAAAAATTAAAGCCAGTCAATTTTCGGAAAGAAAAAAGAGGAGAGAGAAGAAGTTCGGCGCCTTTGCGTTTTTTGAACCCATGTTATTCACTGACAACGACTCAGCCATTCAATCTTGCAGTTTGGACTTTGGACGTCCTTATTCAGCTGTAGCTACAAATCAACTCAATAACTAATTATTAACGTTTTTAAAAAATCAATTGAATGACAAATGACACTATTTTATTTATAATTAAAATAACAAAAAATTAAAAATTAAAAAACAAGAAAAATGAAAATAGTTAGTTGGAAGATTAGGCCCACTTTTTTAAAATAAAAATGTTTGAAGAATAATTAAAATATAGATATTGAAATTTTGAAACTAGATCTGTTGAGTTAGAATTTATTCGAATTTTAAAGTTTGAGAAAAAATGCTTAAATAAAAAATTAATATTAAACTGGGTGAGTTATAATGATCTATCTCACCATTATCATGTCCATAATAAAACTGAGATTTTGAGAAAAAAAAGAGAAAAAGGAGAGTTGTATATCGAGTTTGATAAACATAAGTTACGTTGAATAAAATTTGTATATTTTAACCAACATCACTTTATTGATCTAATCAAATTAATTCTTTGGTCTCTTGTTCCCACATAGAATTTTTTATTGATCCATTCCTTTGTAAAAAAATGGTCCTAAATAAGGATAAATATTTTAGGACAAATAATAATTTAAAGTTATCAACGGTTTTTTTTTTTTTTTAATGATAGTTATCAAAGTTTTATAATAAAAAAATAATGCTCTATCGATTAGATAATTTTTGTTGGACTTCATATTCATGTATAGATCTTCCAATAAATCTGAAATAAAAAATTAAACATATTAAACAAAAAATCTTCTATTCAGAGTCCAAACTTCGGTGGAGCCAAGATCTCAACATCTTAGTTCACAATATCAGTTGATATTACTCTTTCTCTCTCTCTTTTTTGGGCCAAATCTTAGCCGAGACGGATGTGTGACTGAGATTTGCCCCCTACTTCTATCTATGTATGGTTGTTTAAATCAAATCGAACTTATTTAAAAAGGCCGTTAGGATTGATGATTTGGTAGAAAATCATCTAAAAAATTCTACCCAAAAAAAAGTACCAAAGTGATTAGAAAGCAATTGAGGAAAGAAAAAGGATCCAAATCCTTTATAGCAACTTATTATAAATGTAAACGAAGAGGACATCATTCAACCAAGTTCTTTGCTAAAAATCTCAAAAAGAAGATTAATAAATTAGAGTTAGAAGAGTAAGAAGAAGAAGATTTAAAAGAAGTAAGCGGTGATGAAGAAAAGAGTGAATCAGAAGAAGAAAAGGAAATTAAGCAGATTAGGCAAATAAGGGCTTATCTTTGGGACACTGAAGAAGAGTATAAAGAGTCTAATTCAAATGATGATTTTGGTCTAAGTATCAATGTTTTAACAGTCGATGAAAAATTAATATTAGAAATTATAGATTATATGAAAGATCCTGATTAAAAAAGAAGATTTATTGAAAGAACGCTCGAACAAAAGAAAAGAGACAGAGACAATTACAGAAACTGAAGAAAAGGAAAAGTTTCCTTCACTACAGTGTTCTACATATGAATTATTAGGTAGATTGCATAAGAACAAACCCAAACATGTTACTCTTCAAGATCTCCAAGATAATGGGTATAATCATCTTAACGAGCAAAACAAAGGATTAAACGAATTAAAGGGAAGAGGATCTCCAAGATGATGATGATGGATTCATATCAAAGATAGAAAATGTTGATGAGCTCATTAATGAAGATCTAAAACCAACTAAATGCTTGATTCAGAAGTGGAACTCTTAAGATAATCTTAAAGATATGGAAATGGAAACAGAATGATTAATTGATTCTGGAGACGATGTAAATTGTATCCAACAAGAGTTAATACCTTCAAGGTATTATGAGAAATCAAGACATGCAACCACAGCTGCCAAAGGCCAAAGAAAAATGATCACAAAAATAAAACTCGTTTTAGTCGATGAAGATGGGATACATGCAACAGTTAAAGGAGAGAAGATTGTCTTTGATTTTTTAGAAAAGCCCCAGTTTAGTAGAATAATGAGTATCAACCAATTGGCATTAACAAAAGAAAAGTTCATCGAAGATTTGAAAGATGAGGTAAGAATCCTTAAAATGGAAGATCAAATATCAAATAAATTTTAAAAGAAGATTAGAAGATTTCAGAATGATCGACAAAGAGATTGCTACTCAGACCTGCCATCAGCTTTTTATCACAAGAAGAAACATATAGTCTCTACCGTACAAAAAAGATTCCGATGAAGGAAAAATTCCGACAAAGGCAAGACCTGCATATATGGAACCAAGATTGCTTGAATTATGCAACAAGGAGATTAAAGAACTAAAAGATAAAAAATTGACTAGAAAAAGTAAATCTCCAACGAGTTGTTTAACATTTTCTGTTGAAAAGACTGTAGAATTAGAAAGAGAAAGAGGAGTACCGAGATTAGTCATAAATTATAAACCCTTAAACAAGGTT
Source organism: Chimonanthus praecox (assembly GCA_022113865.1). Classification (NCBI taxonomy): domain Eukaryota; kingdom Viridiplantae; phylum Streptophyta; class Magnoliopsida; order Laurales; family Calycanthaceae; genus Chimonanthus; species Chimonanthus praecox. The sequence goes on along the minus strand of CM039087.1, from coordinate 66,526,066 downwards.
TCGCAGTCTATCAGGTATCCCCTACCCAATCCTCAAGATCTTCTCAATAGATTACACTCTGCAAAGATTTATCTAAATTTGATTTAAGGTCAGGATTTTGCTAGATCCAAATCACCGAAGAAGATAGATACAAGTTGCTTTCGCCCCTACCCCAATCCTCAAGATCTTCTCAATAGATTGCACTCTGCAAAGATTTATCTAAATTTGATTTAAGGTCAGGATTTTGCCAGATCCAAATCAGCGAAGAAGATAGATACAAGATTGCTTTTGCAATACTTCTTGGCCATTATGAGTGGAATGTAATGTCATTTGGACTAAAAAATGCCCCTTCTGAAATTCAGAATATAATGAATGACATTTCTGGTCTATATTTACAGTTCTCTATTGTTTATATCGATGATATCCTAATTTTTTCTCCGACCATTGACCAGCATTGGAAACATCTAAACATATTAAAAAGGTGGTTATCCAAAATGGGTTAGCTCTTTCTCAAAAGAAGATGGGTTTGTTTCAAACCAAGATAAGGTTCTTAGGTTTTAAAATTGATAATGGGAGGATTATTCTTACCCAAAGAGTTATCAATTTTGAAGATAAATTTCCAAATGAAATTAAAGACAAAAAGATGCTACGAAGATTTCTTGGCTGTCTAAATTATGTTGCAAATTTTTATAAAGGTTTAACCGGATAGAAGATTACTACAACAAAGATTAAAAGATGAGCCTCCAATTTGAACAACAGAATATAGAAGTAGAAGAGAATCAAACAAAGGGTCAAAAACCTTCCTTGCAGAAATATTGTTGACCTTGATGCTTTTAACATTGTCCAGACGGATGCAAGTGAGATTGGCTATGGAGGTTTTCTCATTCAAATTGATGAAAGAGGGACTGAACAATTGATTTAAGTATAATTCTGGGTTGTGGAAAAAAACTCAATCCAACTATTCCACAATCAAGAAAAAGATTTGTCGACTGTCTTATGTATCAACAAATTTTAAAATGATTAGCTCAATAAAAAATTCTTCTTTAGAATTTATTGCAGGTTGGCAAAAGATGTGATTGAGAAAGAGGTGAAAAATTTGGCTTTAAAACAAATATTTGCCAAATGGCAAGCCACCCTATCAATATTTGATTTTGATATTGAATATATATCCGAGGAGAAACTAATTACCTTCCTGATTTCTTATCCAGAGAATTTCTTCAAGGAAGGGTGAACAATGGCCCATGAAGAAGGAGTATCTTCAAGAAGATACAAAGAAAAAGAAAAGATTCCTGAAGAAGGAGTATCTTCAAGAAGATACAAAGAAAAAGAAAAGATTCCTGAAGACAGTCAATCATCTTCATCTCTAGAAGATTCTAGTCTCCACAAAAGATTTGAAGGCTCAAAACACATTCAGACAATGCAGCAGGTTGTACAAGAAATAGAACTAGGTCCAAAAGTGCATCATGAAACCCCATGTTTTATGCACAACCATGCTTGGTATACCGATCTTCTAGTAAAAACTGGCAGCACCCAAGTATTCCATAACCGCAATTAACAGTTAGATTGGTTACTCCAAATTGATGATTTTACAAGTAATTAATGACAAAGATTAGGGACAACTATGGTTCAAAACCAAATCCTTGCCAATAGGGACAAGTAATTAATAACAAAGATTAGGGACAACTTTGGTTCAAAACCAAATACTTGCCCATAGGTAAAAATAGATAGAGATAGATAGGTAGAGGAGAGAGAGAGAGAGAGAGAGAGAGACAGATAGCTATAACACCAAATCACTCAACAAAAAGCCTCTAGTCATCATAATCACCCTACTAGCAGATGCTTGCTTATATTCAAAACAAAGATCAAAATAGAGATATGCATCCTAATCATCATAGAAGCTCACTAGAATATTCAATCAAGTACAGAACACAATCCAGGGAACTGAAAAATACGTGTACTAATCAAAGTTTACAATGTGATTGAGAATATTATTAATCAGATAAATTGGATGCCCAAGGCAGCTGGCATGAAATTGTGTTCAGCAATGTTGTCGAAAGAGGAAAATTTATGTTTCATCTGTGCACAAGGAACCATGGTAAGTGAGGTAAGAAGGCTATGAAGCTCAGAAAAAAGATTGAGCCTAAAGGAAGACAAATTACTCAACTAAATCAACATTCTGTAATCAAGTCTTGAATGAATTGCAGATCGAGACAAAGCAAACAGTTGAGTTGTAGATGGAGGTTTGCTTGGGTGGTGCAACTCAAGGCAACTGTAAATCCAACTGATTCTAGCTTCAGTAGATATCCTGATCTAAAGGACGATTCAATCATTTCTAGAGACTGCTGTGGTGTTGGTTCTGCTTCTTGAAACGATGTTCTTTCAACTGGTCATCTATTGAAGTACCAAGGTTATTGAGATGTCTAAAGAGAGGAGATGGATTGGTTAACTCCTCAATTGCCAAAAGAGAAAAATTTAAGCTCATGGGATATATGAATATGATTCTAGAAGGCATCTGTCACCCCTATTCAAAGGAAACTGTCTCCTTAAACACAGATAAAAGGCTTCAGAAAAGTTTTAGCACAATCTCACAGATTTGGAAAACATGTTCACCCAAAATTGCCGAGAATGTATGGTCTAGCTCCAAGTCAATAAAAATGGATATTTTCCATTACAAAAAGAAGAAAAGGGACTTCAATGCCCAAACTAGGTGAAAGAATTTGATTAATAAAAACTATTAGGTAGAAAAATCTTTAAACGAGAGTTTGTGGGCTTCCAGTACTGAACATCATTTACAATTTTTTTTTTTTTGTTAAAGTTGCTGCCACATAGTTCAAAAACTTTGCTTCTTTGAACTCCCATAACATATTCACATATTGTAATATTAAGTCAGCTTTGGTATTTGACAAATGCTACAGATTGTAATCGACCTTAACACGAATGTGCTATTACCCTGAAGATCTCAGTAGATGTCTAGCTAGAAATTTATCTTCACCATCCAAAATCATACAATTCAATGAAGATTTGCTGCAAATCTTTACAGCCTTGCTGCGAATTGTCCAAAAATAATGTCAATTCCTCATCTGCAAAAGAATAGATACAGAGGGTGAAAAATGAGGAGAGAAAGATATCAGTGTTCTTACAAGAGTGGTTAGGTGCCAGGGGATGGAAATTGATGCACAAGTGGGATGAATTTAAGAGAGAGAAAACAGCAGGCATTTTTGGAAGGGAATTGGTGACTCAAACCTGCAATTGCATGGTTGCGACACAAAGTGCCTCCCACTGCAGGGATTCAAAAAAAAAGAGGTTATCGTTTATCAAAGGAAGACGGTAAGCTGACATTATGGATGAGGCAACTGGGATTTTGAGGAATTAGAGAAAATGGCCACATGGAACAAAAATGCAGATATAGACATCAAAATTCAGCAAAGGAAGACTGTAAACTGAAAGTCATGGAAGAAGTGGCAGTATGGAATTATGGATTATAGCAAACCAGAAAATGTGGGCATGTGAACAAACAAGAGTGTGCCTTCTTTCAGGAGCATATGTTATGGAGAATGAGGCGAATTATAGGGTGATGGGTGGGGAGTTTGGGTGCATGGACCTTTGTCTAGAATGCAGAACAGAAGTTTTGGAAAATGATGGGCTATGGAAGGAGCAAGAAGAGGAGAGGGCAGAAAATTAGAAAGAACTTTCATACACACCTAAAAAAGAAAAAAATCCACAAAAAAGAATCAGTTAGAAAAAAAAATAGGAGCACAGTTTTTTTTTTGAGAGGTAACATAAAATTTTCATTAAAAGAGGGAAAAACTACAAAACATCAGTTGGGAAGAAAGCAAAAACAAGAATGGTCTAAAAGGGATAGACCAAAACCGCAAAGCAACAAAAAGTAATACAGCAAACAAAACCGAAAATCAACAAAGTGAAATCCCCCTGGCCCACTTAATCACATTTTCCGAATCTCCTTCAATAACTAGTGAGCCATGTCCATGGGCTCTCCAAAGGGTCAAAGCTCACCTAATGCGAACGAGAAAGCAGGAGCACAACTAAGGTGATGGTTGACAGTTGAGAAAGATAACATCCAATCCTTGCTTAATTTTATATGATATGACACCATGCCATGTCCAACTTTTAACAATATCAGATATGCCTTCAAATCAACAATTTCAAATAATGTCAAATTCATATGTAGGGAAGTTGTAAGAAGCTCATACATGAATATAAAAGAAGTCTTAGATGTGGTACTCATTCCATATATCAATATCAATATCCATAATTAGGGGAAAACTTTAGATGGCACCAACAGAATCTATGAATATTACCCATCAAAACAATCAACAATACGAAATATTTTTGTGACAGCAGTACTCTGATTTCAATTGCTTTTCTATTCATTCTAATAAGAAAATTTTGAATTGCAATCAATTATGAAAAACATGTATTCAATATTACATGAAGAAAGAATTTCACTGCTTTTTTGGGAGCTTTTCTTTGAAAAGGTTCCAAGTAACTGACACTCACCTAAACCAATCCCCATCCCTCCAATCCTCTGGCCAGCATTCCCTGCTTTGCATTCGGCTCCAAATGACCTTTCCAAACAAATGCACATTAGTGAAGATATGTAATTTCCCGCAGACAGAATTTGAGACTGAAGTCCTTATGTTCTCTCTATACATGATGGGAGAGGTGGAACAACTTAAAAATCTATGAAGGTCCCCATTTAGCGTTTCCAAATCTTTGAATGTATTGGATGCAAGCAGCTATCATCTCTTTCATGCTCATATACAACTATTTTGGCTTTGGGATATTGTTTCCGGAATTGCATCATCTTCTCAGCTTCTAGTACATCTGCTGTGTGAATTTTCTGCTGAGACCTTTTGGGTGTTATTAGTACAACAGTCTCCAGGGCAAATGCATTCTTCACAAAATATTTCATCAACAGTAGTTCATACTTTTGGAGCTTAAAACCCTTCCATTTTATAGTTTTAAGATGGCGAAATGAGCAATTTAGCTGTTCAAATTCTTCCCGACTGTGTAATTCCCAATAAGTTCCACATTCAAAAGAGAAATCTTGAAGCTGTAAATTTTTAGAATCAAAGATCATGAAGGAGAATATTAGAGATACTGTGATGAAGGGTATTGAACTTGGTAACATGCCAACATTAACCCAGAGAATTGAAGGGGATACTCACATCCAGAAAAAGTCTCTCCAAACATGGACAGTTGCTGAGGAACAGCGCAAAATCAAGCGGATTCCAGTAACAATCCTTTTCCATTACCAACTGTAACTCCTTGAGATTAACGAAATCTGTAGCTAGCCCCTGTCAAAGGAATAGCAATTTACATAAATTGGATGATCGAATTCTAATCAAGCTGTTCTTTCAATTAAGCTTAAGCAGTGTTGGAAAGCAGACCTGAAAATGGTAACTATTAATTGTGAGAACTTCAACGTGGGCGAGATCACACAAAACCTTCTTAATATCAAAGAGTTCACGCTTTTTTATCTTTTTGAATTTAAGCATAGCCTTGTTTATCTTTGAGACACCACTAATAAAATTGAACTGCGGGAAGTTACCACAAAAATTGAGTGATGAAATATTTGGTGCATCAAAGTCTACTACTTCCAGATAGTGACAATCCATCAAACTCAGTCTCTTCAGCCTAGGTATCGGATTCGAAATCTTGAACTGTCCTGATAAAAAGCATTCCCATAGGTCCAATACTTCAAGAAGAAAGCAATTGGAAAGTAACATTTGAATTGATGGCTTCGAAAGCTTAATCTTTCTCAAAACAAGGATCTTAAGAGAGCGCAAACCGCTAAAACTTGAAGGCGGATGGAAATCACAGACTGAGAGCTTCAACATTCTCACTGTTGTACAGTTAAAGAGACAGGAAGAAATCTTGAAACAACTCCGCCCTTTAGAAAAATCCAAGTCCAATTCTTCGACTCCCTTCTTAGTCGCAAAACCAATCCATTCTTCAATTCTAGAAGATTCATTATCTGGGTCTAAGCAGATGCGGAGTTTACATATCTTAGGACCACTATGGAGCTTGATTACCCGATCAACGGCACCGATATAAGCCTCTCGCTTCCGACCCTTTGCAAAATCCTCATTGAAATCAAGGTTCCGATTCATAATCCATGAATGCCTAAATCTTTTAGCTAGAAGGGCGATCTGAATCGCAAACTTTATCGATAAGAATGAGAAGATATACTCAATAATGTCGTCCGGTAGATTGTGATGATCACCACGGGTTTTTCTCCTCAAATTTCTGCTACATGGATGCATCTTCCTCTTCTTTTCTTCTTGATTGATAACCCCTCTTCTCCGTCTTCACAGATTCACGTACAACTTTATACCAATACCCTATTTCTAGTACATTGGGAAAAACTTCAAATCTCCAAAATTCATAGAAATTTTGTCTTGCAGGGACTTGTTTCTACTCCCCATTGTCTCTCTCTCTCTCCGACTCTCCCTCCCTCTTTCCTCTCAGAATAATACCTCTCGTCTCTGTATCTTTCAAGAAAAGCAGAAAGGAAAAGAGAGTCCGGCGCAGTTAAGGGCACTTCTATTTCTTCTTCTTCTTCTTCACACGTTTCCTTTTCAGTGCTTTTCAAAGGTTTCAGCTCCTAACTGCCCGGCAATTCTGTAGTGAGCTATCGACGGTTTCCTTGGAAAAATATCACCAAAATAATTTCAGCAACTATCCTTTATAAGAATTTTTACACATGCCTACACGGCTTTCAAAGGGCCAGGCCATTGCATGGCTTGCTTGAACTGGCCTGTTTTGGTCCTTTCTGGCTTATTTAAAAGCATATTAAGGAGGACTAATTCTATCGTCATTTATGACTTTAAATGGCATAATTGTAATTATATATATATAAGATATTTTTTTTAAATAAATTATTTATCAAATTTTAACTATCAAAATATATTTTTTTTAAAAATGATTAAATTTACTGTTGAATGAATCAAATGAAAATGTTCGATTAAAAAATCAATATACACCCTTTATTTAAATCTCGAATGACATAATTTTAAGTCATTTTGATTGTTAGGATAACAATATTGAATTTATGTGGTCTTTACAAGAGATTTATGAGAATGAATTAATCTATCATTCATTAAATTTTAAATAAGTTATTTATTAATAGTTGGATGCGAATGTCCAGAATAGATAATGTATTAACTTATCCCGACGAAAACTCTTATAAAAAAAAAGATCATTTCTCATAATAGTAATATTTAAAAGTTGTTATAAATATGATTATTCTAAATAATTTAAAATTAGTTAATAAATTGTAGTCGTTCAATAAACTAGAAATAGTGAAAACAATTTCAAATAATAATGATGATAGAGTTACTCTCAATTCAAATTATAACTATAAACATTTAAAACTTTTATGTTATAAGATGAGCTTAAAATATAAGGTCATAATAATCTAATCAAGTTAATTTTTATCAAATTTGCATATACATTTAGATCTTTGTAATAGATCCATCACATTACACCAAAGTGAGTCTAATTAAAAAAATTAAAGGATTGAAAAATAATCTTAAAATGCTCAAATTTTGAGAAACTTAAATAAGGCTTTGATGATCTGACCAAGATAATTATTTATTGGTCTCATATTAAGCTTAGAGTCTTAGACCTTTGCATCGAACCATCACATCAGAACAAAGAGGTTAAAAACAAGGTTTCAATTATCCAATTGAGGTGAACTTTTTTAATAGCATATTAGCCTCACTTATACTGTGGTCTAAACATTAAAAAATAATTTAAAGTAGTCAGAATTTAGAGAACTCAAAATGTGTTTTTATTGATTCAATCAATATAATTTTTTAAACTCTCATACTTATTGTAATCACTCGACGTACAATTTAGTTTTGAAGAGAATTTCAAAGACGAAATTCCTTAAAGGGTTAGTATTGTAATTAACTGACCTGTGATTTTAGATTTTTAGCATATCTGTAGATATCCAATTTGATCGAATATTGTTTTGTGGTGTAGATCAGTGTGTGTGACTCTCCAACGAGCTCAAGTTTGTGGGCCGATAGTTCAGAAGATATTCTAATTATAATTTATATTTTGGAAAATAATTTAATAAAATTTGTCTAGTTGTTTAAAAAAAAAACTTGATTTAAAAGAAAATTCTTTAAAATTCCCAATTTTTATCAAAAATTGTCCCGACTTTCGAAAATCGACTGGATTCCCACCTGGATTTATTTTATTAACCATAGAATTTAGATTCCAAAATGTTAGTTTTGGTTTTATCAATTACTTTGGATATTTAAAATATTAACCCAAAAGCCCAACCCAAAACCTTAAAAGTGTTGATCCTAGACCCGTCCTACCCTAAAACTGATCCTCTCTTCTTTCGTTCAGTCTCTCCCATTACTACCGTCCTTCAATCCAAACATAATGGTTTCTCTCCTAATCCTTCTCCTTCATCCCTAATCCTTCTGCTTCACGCCTATTGTTGATCAGTAGATTTATGATTCCCTTTCCCCTTTGCTTTGATTAATACCCTCTTTTGACCCTTGATTTTCTGTCCCAAGTGCACTTATCTCTATAAACTCCTCTAATCCATGGAATTATTCGATTAAACCCTCCACCAAGTCTTACCCAATTTCCAGGTAAGCCTTTCCATGGCATTTTGAATTAATTGATCGATTGTGGAGCATCTAGTGACCCCTTTCATGTATCCTTTCATTTCTAGTCTCCTTTTTTCTGTATTCTTCTTCTTTTCTAAATACTGTTTTAAAACTTTTGAAAGCCAACCTTGTCTTAATCGGCCAATCCATTGTTTTTTTTTAAATGGTAAAGCATAATATATTAAAAGCACAGATGGCGTAAAAATAGACAACAAGAAAAAGAAAAAGAAAAAAATATAAGCCCCTTACATCCAAAACAGATATCCAATAAAGATAAAGTATTAGGAAAAGTTAATATACTATTTCCAGACACGCATCATGTTAGTCAAAGAATAATGTTCGAAGTCAGAGAGGGAAGATGCCCACGCCGCACATTTGGCAAGGAAGCGATTGCGAGCACATTGGGTGCTTCAACATTATTTCGAAAAACTCTCTTATTGCACTTCTACCAAATGCTCCATTTGATGGCGAAATGGGTCAGATGCCACAAATAATGCACCTAGTAGAATATGAAAAATCTTCCAACTAAAGACAACCGAGCCACATAAGAAAGCATAGTCCATTGATCAATCGATTTCTACCACTTTGGATTTTCTTTTACCTACTACTTGTAACTTGGTATACAGAACAAGCTCCTGAGCCTCGTGATGTTTACATGCCTTTCTTTTCTGCAACTTTTGTGAGAATATGGATTCTCAAGTTGGTGATTTTTCCCAAAAATTTTACTTTCTGAATTTATCTTTCATACTCATCAAAATATTTCACACATTCCTGTATTTTTTCTCCAAAGACCTTTGCTACCACTGAAGAAAAACAAGATGTTAAGTGGGATGATGGGAGTTATGTGTATTGCTATGGACACAGGGATGTCCATCGGGTTATGTTGTGTGGTATGTTGTGGGTGGAGTTGTGTGGTATCATGATCACCAAGGCTCGAGGTAGACAATTTTATCATGTGGTGAGTGGTAAAGTACCCTGTGATAGTCGTGTGTCTGTGAGTATAAAATGCTGCGTGCTTCTCTTCACTGGCGATTATAGCTCACTTCTCCACTATTTCAAGAACAGTGAGAAGAACTCTAGGAGTTGGAGCAAATGTTTTTATGCTTATTTTCATTCAAATTTGAGAAATTTTTATTTGAAGAACAATGTTAATTTGGAAGTATGTAATTTGAGCTTTTATGTTTCAAAATCCTTGCATATAATAGACCTTAAGATTGTTGATTTTTAAAATTCTAGGACTATGAGATAAAGTACTTTGAGATTTCAATTTCAATTAAATGAAAATTTATGTGATTCATGTCATTCGAGAAAATGAACAGTTGAGATTGGTTCTCGAATTAAATTCCGCATGAAAATATGAGTCTGATTTTCTCACGTATTCACGTGGTGAATCGTGACGTATCAGTGTCACAGATTCATTATGGGGCAGGACGTGACATTTATGCTCAAACATTTCCAACTCCTCCTCTTATTTGACTAAAGTGAATAGGATACACAACTTTAAAGATTAAAAATAATTTAAAGTTATCAAATTTTAGAAGCTTAAAACTATGGTCTCATTAATCAAATCAATATGATTTTTTTCATTCTCATATTTACACTTAAAGAACTTTCCACCAAACTCATCGACTTTGATTAAAGTTGGCCTTAGATATGATAAAGAAATTAAGAATTAAAAAATAAATTAAATATTTTAAAAATACGAAGAGCTTAAACAATATAATCTCTTAAATGCTTAGCCCCTTAGACCCGTCAAATTCAAACCAAGTGGAGCCCTAGATAAGGAACAAATGTTTAAAATAAAGTTAAAAAATCTCCTATTATCCACCCACATTATCAAAAAGATATTCTCCACCAATGGTTGTATCACCTATAGTTGTGAAAATTAAAATAAAATCACAAAAAAAATCTATTGCCTTTTTAATCTTAAAATTTAGAATATTAAGTGGGAACATGTACGAACATAACCTTTTTTCAAGATCTGTCATCCTAAATACTGTGAAAGGGGCTTGGACTCTTAGGGTTTGGAACTAGGCCTCTTATTTTCATTTTTTTTTTTTTTTCATTGGATGTTCTCTAAATTAGTGATCTTTGAACAATCTACAATTAAATAAAATAAAATCCAAGAAAATGTCAAAATGGGGTCCACTTAGTCTTCCAATTTTTGAGATGCTCTACCAAACTTTTTTTTTTTAATCTCATATTCATAATTTAGACTTTTGACTTAAACCCATATATTAGATCAAAGTGAACTTTAGATACGGCACAAAACTTTAAAGATTTAAAAAATAATTTAAAGCTCTCAGACTTTTGAGGGCTTAGTTTTTTCTTTTAAAAAAAATATATTTTTAATGATTCAATCAAGATAATTTTTAGTATTATATCATGTTTAGACTTTTTCAATCGACTCATTAATTTTTTTCGAAGTGCCCCTCACATAGTGCACAATAGCTAAGAAGAGAGGTACAGAAGATGAATTATAAATCATAAAAAATACTCCCTCCGTCCCATTTTAAAGATTTGTTATTCATATCCGTCTAATCTAAAAATATGGTAAGAAATCTTTAAAATAAATATTTATCTTATCTTTTTTTTTTTTTTAATTTGTAGAATTAAAAGAATATAGGTTCAATCAAGGTGATTTTTATTAATCTCATATTTATGGTTAACCTTTTCCAATAAATCCATCACAATGGTTCAACATGATTTTCAGATAGAGCACAAAAATTTAAAGAAAAAGACAAAATTGTCAAGTTATAAATAATCAAAATTCTTCAAAAATATCAATATGAGCTTAAATTAGAATATTTTAGATTAAAATAGCATAAAATGTTATCTTGACACAAAAGATGTAGTAGATTAATGGATCACACTTTATTAGAACAAAAATTGCAACTAAAAATTATTCCTAATTATCTTATTTAAATCATTGAAATTTCTAATCATCTCATTATTGATTTTGATTTATTTGAATTGGAAATTTAAACATAACATTTTACTTAGAATTTTGATTGTAAAGAAGCATTCAACTTTAAATATCATATAATGAAATCTTCCAAAAGAAGTTTATGTAAACAGTTGTGTGCTAAGGAAGACATTGAATGTTCTGTAGTCTCTCCGGTTTCAAAATAGAAGATTTAAATATGAATTATCTTACTTTTAGTCAGGGATGCAACTCAGGTCGGACGGGTCGGATTTCTTAAATCCAATCCGACCCGAATTCTAACTCGAATTCTAACCCGATTTGCATGTTAAACTCATTTTAGCCTAATTTTAGCCGAATCAAGTTGGGTTAACTTGTAAAATTTTTAACCCAACTCAAATTTTATGCAGATATTTATCTTTTCAGCACAACCTGAACCGACCTACCCAAAATTTCTGATCCGCACGATTGACCCGATCCGAATTGCAGCCCTACTTTTAATCGAAGTATTAAACACCTTTTGTTTGGTGATCAACAAATTCCCATTTCCTTCCTTGTTAAGACAGATGCTTCTAAAGAAGATGAGAAACCCAAACCTTTGACAGAGTCATCCTTTTGTGGAAATGTTGAGACTATAAGTTGCGCTTGGGTGCAGAAATCTTCCAAAACAAAAAGAGGAATCCATACTCAGGGGATTCAATTCTAGCAGCCAAAAACCATGGGGAAGACCCGCGACAAGATTAGCGGGTTACCTGATTCAATCCTTCAGTACATCCTCTACTTGATGCCCCTGAAATCTGCAATCAGAACTAGCACTCTATCAAGTAAATGGAGAGACAGATGGAAGAAGATGATTATTTATGCTGCTGTTCTAGACTTCGGTGAAGAATTCGCGAGAGACAAGACACCTGAAGAGTTTGTGGGTACTGTAAATTCATATCTACGGCTCCATGATCGCAAGATCATCGAAAGATTTCGCCTTTTCTTCTACCCTGAGAATCAGTATCTATCTGATTTTGAGAATTGGATTGAATTTTCCATAGCTAAGGGGGTCAAGGAGCTTGATCTTGATGGTTGCCATCACTACTTGCCTTTTATCATGATAGCAGGTGAACCCATACAGGATAAGAAGCCATTTAAGGTGCCCAATTGTATCTTTACCAGTAATTCATTGACCCAATTGAATTTGGCTCGCTGCGACTTCAATCTTCCATTGAATTTCAGTGGCCTGTGTTCTCTCAAAACTCTTTATTTAAGGTGGGTCCATATCACTGATGAAATGCTTGAAAGAACAATTTTGAATTGCCCATTGCTTGAGAAGTTGACTTTGAGGGAGTGCAAGGATCTGTCTTCGATCAAGATTTCTAGTCCAGATCTTCAGCTGAAGAGCTTGACACTGGTTGATTGTTATGCCACCTACCTAGAGATGCTTGCTCCAAACCTCCAATCTTTTCATTTCAATGGTGACTTTTGTGATTATTCGCTCAGCAACATCTCCTCACTGGTCGATGCAATTTTTACTGCAGTGAATTGGGATAATGTTTATGATTTTGAGTATGATCGGACAACACTCTGGTCCAAATTCTCTCATATTAAGATCCTTACCATTTGCAGGAATGCACTACCGGTATGTGTTTCGTCGGAACTTTCTATGAAGTTCTTCCTCTAGTTTTTCTTTTCTTTGAACAGTCAATTTCACCATCTTGACAAATTTCATATATACACCTTGTTTATAATAAAAACCGAATCACACAATGAGTTTTTATGACTGTTTTTCTTTTCTTTAGACAGTCACTCTATCAGCTTGAGAGATTTTATATATGCACCTTGTTTATGATAAAAACCAATCACACAATGGATTTTCATGACTGTTCTTTCTTCTCTTTGAGACAGTCGATTCTATCATCTTGGCAAATTTCTTGTATACACCTTGTTTATGATAAAAACCAATCACAGAATGGGTTTTTATGACTAAAGAATTTTTGAACTTTTGTCCCAGTTCAAAACCATCCAATTCTTGTTGGGAGTGAGTTTCCAACCTAAAAGATTAGCCTAATAGGTTTATATTTTTCTCCCTCTCACCGATGTGGGACTTGTTCGTATCCCAACAATCCCCGCCTCGAACGAGGCTCTCCGGCAGATAAAACATCGCCAACCATCCCGTTCAGCTCGAGTATCCCTGAGTCCACATGCGGTGGCTTGGAGAACCTGTCTTTGATACCACTATTAAGACTAGATGTCCAGCCTAAAAGACTAGCCTAATAGGTAGAGATATCCAGATCCATTCAAGTCCTTATATTTTTCTCCCTCTCACCGAAGTGGGAATCGTTCGTATCCCAACAATTCTACCCTATAGAATGTGAACTATAAAACCAAAATCTGTAATGTCAGGATTATCCAAAGAGGGATAATTTAAGGCAAAATACTATGCACATACAAGGATTCAATGGCACAGAAATAAAAAAGTTTGACTACACTTATCTGATCGTTCATTAGTAAAAGTTAGAAACGGGAAAACGCTCATTTATCTTCAGCAAGCATCTCATAGTGGCTGACCCATGTCTGGGGAACTTTCTTGCAGTTCCTTGATGATTTTGATGGACTGGAAGCGGACATTTTTCAGCAAGGAATGCCTCTCACATTTCACAATCTGCAAGAATTACAACTCCTATTGGATGGGGTGGGAGATGGTGATCTTGCTTCTTTGTTCACCTTCTTCAAAGAATGCAGTTTTCCTTGTTTACAAGTGCTTTTCATTCAGGTTTGTCAATTTGAACCATAACGTTGATTGTATTTTCCACATTTTGTTCAATCTTTTGAATACTAACTCATGGTTCTTTCATGGCTGAAAACATGAAATGAAATTTCAAAAATGACAGCTTCAGACACACCCTTGTGACAGTAAAGACCAATGGGAAATGAATATGGAATATCCTTCAGAATGCATCTTCGGTCATCTCAAGACGATAAAGATGAATAGTTTTCTTGGGCGAAACCATGAAATGCAGCTGGTAAAATTTTTCTTGGAGAAGGCTATTGTGTTGGAATCCATGGTTTTAGTCACACCCAGAAAAGACATAAATGTTGCTTTGAAGAAGAGGTACTCTGCTACATCACAGACTCCATCTGAAGAGTTGCAATTACAACATATTCAAGACCAACTCTTGCTTTTGCCAAAGGCATCTTTTGATGCTGAAATAGTATTATGTGAAGATGGGGAAGATAACAACTCTTTACGCCCGACACATACTGAATTTTGTGATTGGATATACTGAATTACAATTCGAGATGGTTTCACAGATTTGTAGTTTCCTTTGTATTATGTAAACTTGTTTTTTTTTTTTTATATATAATAATGGATTGTCACATTGTGTTCCATGGTAGAACAGTATCCAATTATTTATGTTAGGCTCTGTACCAACAAGTTTGATTTGTCTGGATTAAAATTCAGTACCTTCTTGTATTTTCTTCTTCTTATTATTATTATTATTATTATTGTGTTTTAAGTCGATTTTCATTTTGGACCCATAAACAGACAAAGTTCAAAAGTTAAAAAAAAAGGGGTAATGGTCAATTCATAAATCATCAAAGTTCTTCAAAAATGCAAATATGAGCTTAATTTAGAACAGGAGTTCAAATATCGCCTGCCAGGGATATCAGCCGAGATTATTCTCTCTCCTATCTTTTTTCCATATTGTGGAAGCTCCCTTCATCCAAATTCACCTTGAATCCTGAAATGGGGCTCTCCACAGTATATTTTGAGTTCCTGTGCTAACCTGTTCTTCAATGGAAGAAACTTCCTTTTCCCATTCTTCCTTAGCCTTTGTGATGTGATAGATGATCATACTAGTTGAAACTGTCTATTTTGGAAAATGTATTGAGACCAAATAAACCTCAAGGTCCTAGCTATTCAAGTAAACTTATCATGATTTAGAAGTTGCCAATGCCGTGCTTCCCGGCCTTGAATCCATGGCAGCTACCAAATTCTAGTACTTACTACAAATTGTGATCACTCATCTCTCCTTGATTCTGATAGAAGTCACACTTAGCACTACTATTTAACCAATGCGATGAAGATGAATTTTAGTAGGTCTCTTTTCTTCACACCCTTCCACAGAAATCATTTAATTTTAGGCGGAAGATACATGCTCCATAATTTTCTCCATGGAGGATGCCAGTTCCACTAATGGTCCTCGAATCTGTATTTTTTCAACTCTTGCTGTCTGTCAAGTTGAACCAAAAACATTTATGTTCTCCTTCAATTGGTTTATCACATACAATGATAAAAACCATTCACAAAATTGATTTCTTTGACTACAAAAAAACTATTCCACCATATCAAAACCATCCAATTTTACCCTTTGGCAATGGTAGCTCATATATAACGTCAGATGCTGTAATGTTTGGATTATGCAATAAGGATAATTTAATGCATGACCCATTACATGATGAGATGGATAGGTTCAATGTCATCATGATATGCACGACTCGATCATTTTCCACAGAAATTTCTAGGAGGTTGGATTGGAAAGCAATTTTTGCATGTTGTAGATTTCAAGACTTATGACTCAACCCATGGACTATGGCCCAATTGAATCTGACTTGAGATTCAACCCAACCATGACCCATGACTCAATTAACCTAATCCATTACCCAATATTTGGCCCAACCAATCAAACACATGGCCATGGTCAAGCTAACTCCCGACTCTTGACTCAATTGATGATTTAACAAATGGCCCATGGTCGAACCTGACCAAATATAATCTATTACTTGGCACATGATGCGAAGGCAATCCGTGTCTCATGTCTAAACACCTCCCAACTATGAATCAACCTAACTTGATCTAACTTCTAAATTTTCAGATTAAGTTGAGGCAAGATAGGTCAAAACTTGATCTAATTGCACTCCTTATTACATGATATTACCATTTTAAAGTAAATTATAAGGTGAATTACCATCATTATTGTTGTTATTATTGTTAATACTATCATCATCATTGTCCTTGTCATCATTATCATCTAGAGTTAAATGTATTGGGTTACAACCTTCAATGAATTATTGTAGAAACTCCTTTTATTGCACCAAATAATAGACATGTAGAAAACAAAATCTATAAATTTTCATTTTCAATAAAATAAAATTCATAAAAATATATTCTTACAAGAAATAATTACACACAAACACCGTTGAAAATATCCATTAATTTCATTAACACTTCTCATTACACCACAGAGGAACTGGTGAGAACCATTATCCTGCCCTCGGCCTAGCTCACTAAAATTTTGTAGAAGATGTCTCTCAAGTAGAAATCAAAATTCCCACTAAAAAATATCAGATTTTAGGAAAATAATATGAAATACCGATATAATTTTTCATTATTTTTTTTTTTATCATTCATATAAAAATAAAGAAACTTCAATAAGACACTGGTATTAATAAAGACTGTCTGATTGTATATTGGTAAATATATTAAAAATTAGCTTCATTAGGTGTTACTATCCATTTGGTCTAAGAAAACAAATTTGGACCGTTGAAATAAATAAGAAAACTCTAAAAGACACTCAAGTAAGGCATGTCTTCTATTACTTTCGAAGATTCAAACGATTCATACAATTATGAATTATCAGGCACATGAATCAGCATTGTGAAATCCTTCTGATGGAGAGCAGTCGTTGGATTTAATTTGTGGATTAACAATAGTTATAGTGATTAGATCTAATGAAATTTGACTAATGAAATCATTAAATGATTCTATACATATCTCACTCTATTCGGGCCTTCTCTTGGAGAAGTGTAAGTTCTCTTGTTTGGTTCCTTCTCTAAGAGAAAGTCGAGGTCGCAAGTGATTAAAGCTTTCCTCCTCAAGGAGAAGATGATGTTCTATCCTCTGTCGTAGAGAAAACCATTTTTTCCGTGATGTTTTGTTCAATTCTAAGGTACAAATATCGGCCGATACATATCGTATTGGCCGATATATATCGGTTTTTTAAAACCGAGTAATATCGCTGATACGATAAGTATCGGCCGTACATACCGAATATCGGCCGATGTGGCCGATATTCGGTCTGAAATATTGGCCACAATATCGGCCGATATTCATAAATATCAGTATTTAATTATTATTTTTTTAATTTTTTTTTTAAAAACACCGATACGGTTTTTCACTTTTTCACGTTCAGGGTTCACGGGTTCTCACGGTTTTTTTCGGGTTTTCACGATTTTTCACGGTTTTTCACGTTCCAGGATCGGAGAGAGAAAATGCCGATATCGGATGAGAGATAAAAATATCGGTCCGATATTACGGCCGATATATCGGTTTAACCGATATTTTGACCCCTGCTTCAATTGGCTATTTAATTATACTTGATTTTGCTTCTATTTATATATTTATTTGTGTGTGAAGTTTAATAGAAATCAAACCGATGAGATTGAAAGTTCATTTAAAACTCAAAACGTGGACTACATTTTCATCAAAAAATTAAATTCCTAGCTGCTTGATCTTAGTGGTCAAATATCACTAGACATCTTTTTTTTTTAAAATTGACACCTAATTATTTTGATCACAAAAATCAAGTGGCTAAGATTTGATTTTTTTTCAACTGAAATTTGATCTACATATCGAGTTGAAATAAAATTTATTTCCACTAAATATTCATGATTATTCTAAAAAAAATAGACTACATAACTTTTCTAGCCTTGCTAAATTCTCCACCTAAATTATAACTCAACAATTTTAATAAAATCTCATGTGGTAGAAATTCTCTTCTAACTTTTTTTACTCGACTTCTTCTACTTTTAAGTCTCTTTATCCAAACATAAATAAGTCTAACAAAAAAGAAAAAGTCCACTTTCTAAAAGTGTGTCCAACATTTTAGCAGATTGACACAATTATTACTATTGGTGCAATAATGATGCCAAAGTATAATATATTTTAATGTATTAAATGAGATATTAATATAAGTCCATCCGTTCCATTTTAGTTGTCTCATTTAAATATTTATTTTTTAAAAAACTATTTATATAAGGCTAGCACTCATGCGATCTCATCCATTTTCAACACATTTTATACTACTCAAATACAAATAAGACAACTATTTTGGGACAATTCCAAAATCCATATAAGACAACTAATATGAGACATGGAGTATTAGATAAAAATTCTCTTGACTTCTCTTACTCATGGAAAAACAAAAAGACTTCTACTTAAAGGGTAGTGATTAGTGTACAATGAGTTTTTCTCATAATCCACAATTTTTAAAAGAAAAATGCAATTTTGCCATTATTATTATGTTTTTCTCTTTCTAAAATGACATAGCATAATTGTATTTTCCTTTTAAAATGTGGTGCATCATAAGAAAAATTCACAGTGCATCATAAAAGAAAAATGTGCATTATAAGAAAAATTCATAGTGCACAAATCACTATCTTATTTAATAGGTGATTATATGGAGTATAAAAGTGTATCAATTGATGATCAGCTTTTAACTTTGACAAATTTGAGTCATTGATTATTAAAAGTTTAGAATTAAAGAATAGGATCATCAGATGACAGTGAGACTTCATATAAGAATTATTTATATAGTCATATTTACATCAGACCCAACAAAGTGGACTCTAATTTTTTTTTTTTATTGAATGTCTCGATAGAACTATTCATATTAGTTTCATGTGAGAATCATTTATAATAATGTAACGACCTAACCCGTGAACAGGGCTTAGGGTCTAACTCAATGAGAAATTGTCCGCTCTGGGCCCAAAAATGAGCCCTCACGGTTTTGCCTATGGGCCTAGCCCAACCTGGTCGGTCCAAAACGCGTCTCATGAGTTAGGAAGGACAACTACTTATAAACCCCATCCGAAAGTTCTCAACTTCCGATGTGGGACTCTCTAAAATTCCCACTTGCTGGCTTGTCAGATCCGATCAGCCCACATTGCTGGTCGACTGACAGGGCTCAGTTTCACTTGGATCAGCCTTTTTAGGGCCTGTCCTCTGGCTCATGGGTCAGGATATCACAATCCACCCCCCTAAAGCCCAGAACCTCCCTCAGCTCGACCCAACGAACCTAGTGGAAGGCAGTAAGCCCATTCAGTCCGAGTGTATAACCCGGAGCTCTGATACCAAATTTGTAACAACCTTGACCCATGAACAGGACTTAGAGTCCAACTCAATGAGAAATTGTCCGCTTGGCCCAAAAATGAGCCCTCACGGTTTTGCCTTTGGGCATGGCTCAACCCGGTAAGCCCAAACCGCGTCTCATGAGTTAAGGAGGGGCAACTACTTATAAACTCCATCTGGAAGTTCTCAACTTCCGATGTGGGACTCTCCAAAATTCCCATTTATTGGGTTTGTCAGATCCGACCGGCCCACACTGTTGGTTCGACCGACAGGGCCCAGTTTCACTTGGATCAGCCTCTTTAGGGCCTGGCCTCTGGCTTATGGATCAGGATATTACAGATAAATCTTAACAATTCTAAATGTATTCTCTCAAATTTAAATCTAATCTTAATTGATATTCATTTGTATATTTTATCATTAGATTGATTAATATAAATAAAATTATGTATTTAATAATTATTTTTATTTTAAGAATTAAGAACTAGAACTATTCAAGAAATCTTATTTTTAAAATTATAGTACTTTCCATCATAATTTATCCATCAGCTAAGATGGACGAGGACGTCAATGTTGACGAGACGAGGGAGGAGGAGGTCCATGTGGACATCAATGATTATATCGGGCAGAAGATGAATGAGGACGTCAGAATTGCTGAGATTAGGCAGAAGATGGACAAGGACGTCATAATTGAAGACTTCGACTACAGCGTTGGTATTGGTTCTTGGTATGATATTGATTTTAGCAAATAATTTTAGACATTTTTTAGGAGGAATGTGGAAGGAGGAAGAGTCGGAGTAAGTTTCAGCATCAGTTTTATAACTTGCATCACACGTGGAACATTGGTTCAGTTCTGACTTTGTCGGCACGTCTTCACTATTGATTTGCTTCCGCTCCACTAGAGGACTTGGTTTATCTATTTATTAGTTTTTTTTGTTTTTTTGTTAAATAATTGTAAACTCAAAGTATTGAACCACTTGAGTTTAAGGAATGTTGAATATATTAGATTTAATATGTATTTAGGTTTTTAAATTTGAATTATTAGATTAGAAGTTGAGTTTGATTAAGATAACTATAGGTCAACTATATACTATATATATATATTTAGACTATATATATACCTTTATGAGTAGTACACATTTTCCCTTTCTCATACCTGACAATAAGACTAAAAGTAAAGGTTCCCAAATGGCATTTCGAAGTGAAAGACTGAAAAGAAGAATTAGGACCCTAAGTGGTATGATACTAATTGGAAAACCATGGCAAGGAGTGAGGTCCACTGGCCCAACCAGCAGCATGAAGAAGAAGAAGATGATGATTTAGATTTCACATTGCAAATAGTGAGGGCGTGTGGCCCACTGGCTCCATCAGTAGTGTGCAAGAGTTGGGGATAAGATAAGTGGTTGTTTATGCCTAACTTCCTAAGAATGATTGTTGTGGTTGATATTCAAAAAATTTGCTTGGAGTGTAGTTGGCCAATGGACCCCATATTTGCTACATTATTTGCTGAGTCTCCATCAGTTGGGAGTCTTAAGGAGTCTCCTAGCTCATCTCATTCTAAATTGGCAAGGGTTCTATACTTGTTTGGGACCAATCCCAACGAATTGTATCTTAAGTATTCTTTGCACACTTTTCTGTCACTTTTTCTATTGTTACTAGTATGATATGCTTATTTCATGTCTCCTAGGATGTATATGAAGAAGCATATGAAGGTGCACAAGTAGGATGGCCTATTATATTCCCCAATCTGGTTGAACTACAATTGATTATACGAGTTTTGGATAACCCCCGTCTTGCTGCCATCTTTGCCTTGTTTAAATTTTTTATCTTTCCTCGTCCGGAGAAACTCTTCAACCTTCTCTGATTATATATTGAATTAAATGGGAAAAAATATTGTTGTAGATCTTGTTGGGTTTGGCTGCAAACGAGTCCCATATTGAAAGTGTAGAGGGAGATCTTGGGTCACTCCACTTGACAATAGAGTAGAAAACGGTATACAATAAATTTCTCTCTTTTTTATTTTTTTATTTTTTTTAATAAAAACCACAGATATCGGTCGATATTGTGATATCAGCCAATATGATGCGATCGAAATATTGATATATCGGCCGATACGAATCGTATCGGCCAATATTCGGACCTCTGTTTGATAGATTAATCTTTTAGGATGATACTCATGTCTTAACAAGTGCTATCAAAGATAGATTCTATGTTACTTTATATGAAATCAGGAGATCCCTCAAATGAGATGGTCGATGATGCTCTCTCAATCGAAGAACCTTATTCGAGAGATAACTATTGAAACTGACTGCAAATGAATTCACGTCACTTGATATCCCATACTAACATTACTGCACTAATAAATTACTTCACTATTTAATGGAGTGCTTTTGGCATTTCACTCGGTCTCCAATCCACGTCGCAGCCGCCTTACTTGAATTCGAGTGGAATTTCCTTGGGATCAGTCTTATCCTGATTCATCAGAATTGCATGATACAAATGATTTAACTCGTTATTCATGGAATCCTGGCCACTTTAATATTGGACGGTAATTTCCTCTATTTGCAATTATTATTTTAAATGGTGCCACCTTCAAAATAATATCATAAAAAATATTATGATATTTTGATTTTTATGATACTCTAGAAATATAAAACATCTTCCAAGAGATGAAAATATTAAGATACTATTTTAAAGATATTTAAAAATATATAAATAAATGTGAAAATGGACAAACTAAACGCAACTAATAATAAAAAAATATAACTATGTATAAAATATTTAAATAATAGTTATATATAATGGCAAGGCAGTTGAAAATCACATGGTAAACCTTCTTATTAACATACATTATTAAGTTGATGAAGAGTAACTTTATAAAAATGGCCTAGATAAATTGGGCGAGAATCAAACTTGTAGCTATTTAAAGACGATTTCCAAGTAAAAATAGTTTTTTGACTATTTTGGACCAATCTTAGAACCTTTATCTACATCAAATATTACAAAATAACAAGGACAATGGATAAATGTAAAATTTGAACTTTACGTGAACAACTTTGACACATGCTTTTAGATTATGATTTTTTTTGTTATAAGCTATTGATATTTATGGTCATAAAATTATAATGATTGTACTAGCAAAATCTTACATTTTCAGTGGATCCGTATAAGTGGTTTTTTAAGGATTAGTTTTATCCAAATGTTTAACATGCTATTAGAGTAGGAATACCATTGGACTGAATAGGTTCATGATAAATTA
Organism: Chimonanthus praecox; assembly: GCA_022113865.1. Lineage (NCBI taxonomy): Eukaryota > Viridiplantae > Streptophyta > Magnoliopsida > Laurales > Calycanthaceae > Chimonanthus > Chimonanthus praecox. The sequence goes on along the minus strand of CM039087.1, from coordinate 66,503,135 downwards.
ATATCTTTATTTTATTTTTCTTTTATTATAATAGATTGAAAATAAATTTTTCCAGTATATTTTGAAGAAAAATTACGGATCTACTTATCAATCCACCAAAGTACGCCGTTTTCAGTTTAGATTTCTAAAGCTGTTCTTTAATTTCATTAACTAATTAATAATACTTCTTTTGAACAAGCTAGTGGGCCCCCAACAATTGGCACTCTAAGGCAATTCATTTCTTAAAAAAAAAATCAGTAATAGGTGGTAGAGAAGATCCAGACCCTTGATCAAAGAAAGTGGGCCCAGCCCTCTTAAAAGAAGGGGGTACCCACTATCAAGATGGTCCACCTCTGATCAGGTGCGAGGAGGAGAAACTTGCCACGAACAACCTCCAAAAATCAACTGAGATCGGGTGGTTGGAAATCACACACGAAGCCGCGGACCCGATTTTGTTGATACGGCTATTTATTGGCTTCAAAGTGATTTCATTTTCTTACTCAATAGCAGGTCATTCCTAGGCGCCAACCCTATTTCTTCCTCTTCATTCTGTTTTCTTCATCTTCAAGCCAAAGATCTACCTACACCTACCTCTCAACCTGGTACTCTCTCTATCACTCCGTTCATCATCCATCCATTATCTAATTATATTCTAATTATCTCAACAAGAAATTTTGTGGTAAAGAATTTGGGTGATGCAGATTTTCTGTCTGATATTCAAGAACATCAAGCTTTTGTATTTAGGAATTTGTAGATTGTATTTTTCCTGAAATTGTTATTTGTATTTCTTCTTGTTTCTATTGCTTAGTTTGGATTTTGGGGAAAAATGCATTTGGACAGTTAGAGGTATAATAAAGTAATTTGGTTCAGACATCAAATTATGAAGTTCTGTTTTTCCTGGGGTTTTACTTTACGGTTTAGGCTATTTGTTTGTTTGTTTACTTTCTTGGTCTCTTTGGATTGGAATATGGAGGAATTTAAGGGAAATTGTACAGTTTCCCCAAATGTATCTTGTTTGGGTACGTTTAGATTTGGGGAAATTTTTTGAGGGGATCATACTACCGAGGGGATTCTGCTGCTTGAGGTCTTATCCTGTGCAGCAACGTTAGAAAGTAGGAGAAAAAAATTATCTACCAAAGTGGAAGCAGCACTGATGGGAATCTGCAGTAGGGGAAATTCGTGATGCAGCATAATGGTTTCTCTGCACTTCTTCCTACCCAGAGAAACTACGAAACAGTTTTTGGGAGAAAACATTCAGGGGTTCACGAGTTTTCTGCCACTTCTTCCCAATCCAAACACGTAAACCTTTTAGGAGGAGAAATTTTACTGGATGACCCATGCCTCCTCCATTCCTCTACTTTTTGCCTCTTGAATTTGACTCACCCTGGTCGAATCCTGTTGAAATCCAGTATGCCTCGATTTCTATATGGCAGGAGAATCCCCACTTAGAAGGATCCCACATGGAAGAATCCTATCAAAAGTATTCTACAAATCCAAATACAACCTTGTTCGATGGAGTTTTAGAGTGTGGAGTTGTTTTATTGCGTTCTATCTACTGTTTTGGAGGTCCCTTAATACTTCAGGACTTGAGTACATAAACTCTGAGTTGTAATTTTCTATTCTTCACTCATTTATTGCGCATAATTGATCATTGTTGGTATATATGTAATACCTATGCCTGGGCAGCAGGGATTTAAGAGTCGTCATCAGCTCTTAAACCCTAAACCTTAAACCCTTTGTCCCATACCATCCAGGAGATAGCATTTGAGGGTGGATTTAAGAGAGGGAGCACCCTCATATAGCATGAGGCTGTTTGGGCCCAAGAGTGACGTCTTGGGCCCAATGCAAATCTGAGTGGATCCGTGGGGGCCCAAAGTGGACAATATCATGCTAGAGGGTCGGGTCATCATAAATGGTGTCAGATAATGGTTTAACTCTCTGTATGTGTGGGCCTTGTGTGACGGTCTGTGTGACGTGATAGAGCCGATGACGACTGGCCTTAAGGGAGGTAGATTGTAATACCCACCCAGGCAGCTGGGCAGGCATGGGACTTTGTCCTATATCGTCCAGGAGATAGCATTTGAGGGTGGATTTAAGAGAGGGAACACCCTCATATAGCATGAGGCCAATGCAAATCTGTGCGGGTCCGTGGAGCCCAAGGCGGATAATATCATGTTAGAGGGTCGGATTGGCATAAATGGTATCAGAGAACGGATCAATTCTCTGTCTGTGTGGGTGAGAGAGTCGAGGACGACTCTAGTCTTAAAGGGTAAATTGTAATACCCACCCAGCCAGCTGGGTAGGCATGAGACTTTGTCCCATACCGGACAGAGAGTTGGTTTGAAGGTGGGTATTATAATTTACCCCCTTAAGACCAGAGCCGTCGTCGACTTTGTCACGTCACACAGACAGGTGGAGGGCCTACAAAGATCTGTGGGGCCCAAAACGGACAATATTATGCTAAAGGGTTGGGTCGTTACAATATCCTGAACTGACAAAGTTAGTGATCCCTCCATTAAAAAAAAAAAAAACCTTTTCTTCATTTGTTATATAAAGATTAAAGACATTAGTGTGTCAAAACTGACTCTAATTGTCAACCCTAGTATTGCACCTATCTCTGTCTCAGAGATTGCTTTGAAATGTAAATGATAATATAAAATGATTCCTTAGGTATGATAATATTTCACTGAAATTAAGAATCATGATTTCTTTTGTTTATTGTTGTTGTGGTTGTTATATTATTTTTTCTTTAGACGACTGGGGCGTGATAATGCCAAAAGGCTAGCACAGTTGATGCCACTTGAAAGGTTGTAACTGAAAGTCTAATGAAAGGCAAAGATTCTAATCGACAATTATTTTCCTCCTCATAATGAAAAGAGGTTCTTTTTTATCTTGATGGTGATGAGACTCAAACCCACAACCTTTGTGATTGTATCAATCAACACTCGCCAACTATGTTATATGTGCTTGCCAAGAATGAACCTCTTGAGAGAGGAAGGTTCTGTTGGTATTGGAAATACGGTCAAAGTTGTATAGGAATAATAAAGTTGCTAGGGTGATAACGAAGTAGCCTAATCAATTTCCTGATTCTGGTAGCATACATTGACGAAGCCACTGTCAAGCAACTAAGTTGCGCTTGTTGTTGGGTGTACTGACATTTGTGCACAATCATAGTGACAATTTTGTGTATGAAAAAAGAATAGTATGGAGAAAGTAATTCAGTTCTGCCTTAAAATATTCAGTTAAGGTTTCTCATGAAAGTGAAGGTGTCAAATTTTTTGCTACAAGATTTTGATTTCTCTGTTTCCTGTCAGTAGAATAATCATTGCCAGTTTAGAAATTTTCTACTTGCCAGGTGTCAATGATCAGGTAGTCATGTATGTACTTACTCTATGCATGTCTTCCAGCTTTACTGATCATACTCTGCTATTTGGACAGAATCATGGCTGGAGCTCTAGTTCAGTCAGCATTTCTCCCAGCTGCAGTTGTTAGTGAAGGCTCTGGAAGAGTTCGAGGCTCCAGGAGAACCAAAAGAACTGCCAGAATGATGTGTAATGTGAGAACAAACGTCCTGAGAACAAGGGATTTTGCAGGACTGAGGGGTTCAAATAGTTTGGATACAATTGCAAGATCTGGTCGTGATTTTCACTCTGTGGTTGCTGCTGCTCTCTCTGTCCCATGTGGAAAAGCTAGACGAGGGGTTGCTGTAGCGATGTTTGAGCGCTTCACGGAAAAGGCCATCAAAGTCATTATGCTTGCACAAGAGGAAGCTAGAAGACTGGGACACAATTTTGTTGGCACTGAACAGATCTTGTTGGGTCTTATAGGTGAAGGGACTGGTATTGCTGCTAAAGTTTTGAAATCCATGGGCATTAATCTGAAGGATGCCCGGGCAGAAGTGGAGAAGATTATTGGAAGGGGCAGTGGATTTGTTGCCGTGGAGATACCATTCACACCTCGTGCAAAGCGTGTTTTGGAACTCTCACTGGAGGAAGCACGTCAACTAGGTAACTTATTTTCATACCTTCCCATTAGAAACAAGCTTTAACTTAATTTTAATTCCTTAATGCATCTTGTTAATTGAGATACATATTCTTTCCCCTCTGATGCAATCTCTGATTTGTCAGCAAGTATTGGCTCTGGGTATAATTCTAGCATGGATGCAAGATATATTTTTTCTGCCTTTTTAGCCACAAGTTTATGTAATACCATTTTATAGATGACTTCTTCTTCTTCCTTTTCCATTAGGAAAAGAATACTTGTTGTACTACTCTTGAGAAAACTCTCACCCTGCTTTGTGGTGGTTCCTTACTGAAATGGCCTTTATTTAACACATCTCTCTCTCTCTCTCTCCCTCTCTCTCTATATATATATGTCTGTGTGAGATAATTGAATCTTCTTACTAAAAGAAGATAAACTATAGAAAGCATTAGCCGTCCATAGAGTGAATGGACAAACTATGCCAGAGGGCAATAAATAAAAATACAACTGACTCACTTCTGAGCCCATATACAGGTCACACGAGTGAATCTTCTTGTTTTGTGTCCAGTACCAACATCCCTTTTCATTCCCTTGACATGGTACTCCACTAGATCATTATTGACAAATTTATTGCAGTCAAGGAATGTCTAGTTACTCCTTGGTCATGGGATGCTCTCTTGTTACACTTCTATTTCTGTACCTTCCGAGTAGCTACTTGTACTACTACTTTCCACAATAGTTGTTTTTCCTAACAAGATGCCCTACCTGCATCCATCCATGAGGTATTGAAATGACTTGAGGATGACACAAGAGGTGATATAAGTGTTGGGGCTTGTTGGGGACGAGTCCCATATTGGAAATGTAGAGGGAGATATAGGGGTTTATAAAGGACTTGGGTCACTCCACCTAAGAGGCTAGTCTTTTAGGATGGATACCCATGGTCCGAACAGGTGGTATCAGAGTTAGGTCTCAAGCTACTTCATGTGGACTTAGGAGATCCCCTAGGCGGACGAGTTGGCTGGCCTCGAGGGGGGGATTGTTGGGGCCTGCTGTGAATGAATCCTACATTGGAAGTGTAGAGGACTAGAGGGAGATCTAGGGGTTTATAAAGGACTTGGGTCACTCCACCTAACATGCTAGTCTTTTGGGATAGATATCCAAGGTCCTAACAAAAAGAACTAATGATCAACTAACTTCGTTGGCCTAACGAGAGAAATAGGAGTTTGGAAGGGCACAATTCAGGATTTTGGATGGTCTAAGGTTAGTATCTTATTGGAAGTGGCTGGCAAAAAATGGCTTTGACTCGGATTGGTGCAATGGATTCCCTTACTGATTTGAAGGGAAAAAGGGATCATGACTTTGTTTTAACAAAAACATTAATTTGTTTAAGTAAAAGCTATTAGTTTCTTTCATCCAAACGCCTCTATTTATTAGAGAGTAGGTATCTTCCTTGTAGAGACTTGAGAGGGGCAGGGACTCTCTCTCTCTCTCTCTCTCTCTCTCTCCAGTTTCATAATCAATGATTCTTTCATTTGTTCTCCATTTTTTTTTTTTTTCTGAAAATTATTTGTTCTCCATTTTACGCAGAGGTAAGAGTTCAACCTTTGGAAATTCCTTTTTTTCTTTTTTCCCAAAGGCTTATACCTTATCCAAATTTCCCTCTGGTTATTCCTAATTAATCCCCCATTCTCATCTCCACTCTATTACCCAGTTACCCCAACTTCAGTAGATCCTTCCAAACTGTTGACCCCCCCTTAAAGTATCGCTCCTTTTTGCCATCACCTCTTTCCACAGCGCTTCTATTTGCTCCCCATATCTCCATGATAATGCACGAAATACCTTAATTTCTTTGAAGGTAACCTTACCCCTTTTTGGAGATTTAAGTAGAAATATTTTTTTTTTGAAACTTAATTTAAGTAGAAATCTTACTAAATGAAATTTGCAAAATGTTTCAGGTCATAACTATATTGGATCTGAGCACTTGCTTCTTGGTCTGCTGCGTGAGGGTGAAGGTGTAGCTGCTCGTGTACTTGAGAACCTTGGAGCTGATCCCACTAACATTCGTACACAGGCAAGTTTAACTATACATCTAATTTGTATTCGTACATTTTGTGCTATTCATTTCAAAGCTAAACTTCTTGATTCATCAGGTTATTCGTATGGTGGGTGAAAGCACTGAAGCTGTTGGTGCTGGGGTTGGAGGAGGAAGCAGTGGCAATAAAATGCCAACGCTAGAAGAATATGGAACCAATTTGACTAAGCTAGCAGAGGAGGTATCTATTACATGCTCTGGGGTGTTTGTAGCATATACTGTTTGGTAAAATTCAGTCCTAATTATGTCTATCTTTTCAGGGTAAGCTGGATCCTGTTGTTGGAAGGCAGCCACAAATAGAGCGTGTAACACAAATTTTGGGAAGGCGGACAAAGAATAACCCTTGCCTTATTGGAGAGCCTGGTGTTGGGAAGACAGCAATTGCTGAAGGGCTAGCTCAACGCATTGCTACTGGAGATGTTCCAGAGACAATTGAGGGAAAGAAGGTGGGATTTAATGAGCCTGCTTTGGACTTCTAGTAGAACTAAATTTTGGTGTTCCATTTTCATTCTTGAACTCCAGTTTTTTAGCAATTCATTTACCCTTTATAAATGTGAGAAGTTTATGTTTTTTTTAAGAAAAAATTCCATACTCTAATATATGCCTTTGTTTTTCTTAATGGATTCCTTGCATGAGTTATATTTACATTATACACACACATTGGTATTGATCTACGTATTTTCTTATTTACAATGAGCATTGAATTGAAAAGGTTAAAGTACAAAGTTCTGCAGAAGTGCAAGAAAAGAAAGTTAACAAGAAAGGTGTGATGTTTCTAATGTAGTTATTTGATATCTCTTGTGCAATGCACAGGTGATTACCCTGGACATGGGTCTTCTTGTTGCTGGTACAAAATATCGTGGAGAGTTTGAGGAGAGATTGAAGAAGCTGATGGAGGAAATTAAACAAAGTGATGAGATAATACTTTTCATCGATGAGGTTCATACATTAATTGGTGCAGGAGCTGCAGAGGGTGCAATTGATGCTGCAAACATCTTGAAACCCGCTCTTGCAAGAGGTGAACTGCAGGTAATTTTTAGTTAATCAATACAATGTATGAACACTCATTTAGGGCAAGTTATATTATGTTTCATGGGAACAATTAGAATCCCATCCTGGGAGGTTTTGTTATGAACTTATGTCATGTCTCATTCCCACTTCATTCTCAAACAGGAAATAAAATTGTGATTTTTTTGGTTTTAGTGATAAATTTCTAACTTCATTTGTTGCAGTGTATTGGTGCCACAACACTTGATGAGTATAGGAAACACATTGAGAAGGACCCAGCATTGGAAAGGCGATTCCAGCCCGTGAAAGTGCCTGAACCATCAGTGGACGAGAGACAATTCAGATTTTGAAGGGGCTCCGTGAGCGATATGAACTGCACCACAAGCTTCGTTACACAGATGAGGCATTAGTTGCTGCTGCGCAACTTTCTTATCAATACATCAGGTTTGTAGTACTAAGCACCCCAACAAGATAAAATAACTATTAAAAAAGAATGATCACATTGAAGAGATTACATTTTCTATTGTTCAAGCACTACCTGTCTTTGAAATTATGAACAGCTCAGAGTTTTCATCAAACTATTTTGAGTAAGCTTGATCATACCAATAGAATCTGGTGTGACACTCTGGAAAGAAACGCTGATTGGAGAAATGAAGTTCCCAACTTTACTGCCTAGACATGGTGACCTAAACAAATCCATATTTATACGAAATGGAGAAAGCCAAGTATTGCAATCTTTAGTCAATAACCATATTGTCAATATCATTATGTTTTTAACATATTTCAGGTTATTCCAAAGTTTTCTTAATAAATGATATAATGTGACCCAGTTTCACCCTTTTGTGTTGTGAGTTCCTTTGTAGGGTCTGTCTCACCTCATGGTAAAGCACCTGATCATGATTCCCCATGAATTAATGGTGGCCCTAATATCATTTCAATTGGTTTTGGTTGGTGATAGAGACACCTGTCACTTAAAATAGTAAAAAGCAAGGGCATTTTTTTCTTTACATAGTCAAAATGGGTATTATTTATCATTTAAGTAGGAATTACCTCTAGAAAAAAGAGGGTCTGCACTCTTCTTTTTATTATTTTATTTTATTTTGTGAAAAACCCGTTTGATGTTTGGTTTAAAGGCCATTTCTCTCCTCAAGGTAGAATATTATTACCTGTTCTCTTTGGCCATTTATGGTTCATAAGTGTTGCAAGAATTTTGAAGCACAGGTGCAGGAATTTGGCTTCTAGTGCTCTATTGGTTCCATTTCATTTGGCTAATGTAGGGAATTCCTTCAGGTTTCGTTGCAAAAGACTGGCACCCGTATCTTGTAGTTTGGTCCTAGTTGACTTGGGTTTTTGCAGTGACATCCCAAACTCTACATTTCAATGTTCTTAGACCACGTGGCTTGATGTTTTATACATGCTTTTTTTTCCCTTTTTTTTTTGTAAGCTAGTTTTGAATGTCATGGTTTCAGTTTATCTTCTTGCATTAATTATTGAAGAGTGAACTATTTTTGAGTCACTTGTTTTGGGAGCACCAAATATGTTATCTTGTTTTTTTGATGTTGGGGATGTCAAATGAACGCTTGAACATAAGTGACTGATTATACTTTTGGTCTCTGTTTAGAACTTATAGCTTTTAATTTTCTGCATGTGACATGAATTCTTTGAAAGAGACAACATACCTGTCTAGGTTGTCTTGATGTCAGATTTTTTTCGTAGTTTTTTATGATTTTGTATTGTTGTTAGTTATACATGTTATTTAAAAAGATGATTTTTTTTCTTGAATTCACTCAAATATTATGTTGAATCCACAAATTCTACAAATTTGCTGAATTGGCCATTTACTATTGGATTTTGACAAGCTTGTTCCTCTAGTCATACTTCTTAGACTTTAGCACTCCACATTTCTTATTTCCATGAGTAACTTTTTCAGTTATGGGTGGGGGTGTAACTTGGGTGGACCCTAAATCAATTTGGGCTAGGGCCTGGATTGCAATTATAGTGCCCATCTCAGTTCTGGCCCACCTTGCCTATTTGAAATTGGGCTCAGGCCCTAAAAATAAGGGCCCCTTGCCTTCAGCTTTTTTGGGCCTTTTTTCAATTTAGTTAAAAATCAGTTACAATCTTTAGTCTATAAGTTCAATCGTAGTTTTTCATTGTTTATTATGTACTAGGTTTTGATAGGATTTTTCATCTAGAAGGTGTAAAAAATGATATGAGAGTGCTGAGTAGAGTATGATTATTTATAGGATAAAGTGGAAGAAAAGAACTCAGAAATCCAACTTCAAATAGATGGGATTAGTGGTGATGAGGACACAAATAATCACTAGTTCCATCACATCTATCTCATCAATTAAGTTCCTAAGCTATTAGTTCACTTCTAATGGACTTATTATATATAAGTTAAACAAATAAATTCCAAAATATATATAAAAAAAAAGTATAGGTTTCAAAGCCTACCACTAGACAATAAAGGCAATTCCTTAAAATAATAGGTTTACCTTAGGTACACAAAAATTAAGTGGAATACTCATTTTGCCCGAATTAAGTGGAAACGATAGAAAAGGGGGTTCTCATTTTGGTCATCATTTAGTATAATGTTGCCTATATTCTAATAGAAGTTTCCATGTACATCAGCGACCGATTCCTCCCTGATAAAGCAATTGACTTGGTTGATGAGGCTGGATCTCGTGTTCGTCTTCAGCATGCGCAGGTATGTGATTTTCAAAATTTTCCATCACATTCTTCTCTTCTCCACTTTACATATAATGAGAGTATGCTATGTCTATGGCAGCTTCCAGAGGAAGCTAGAGAACTTGACAAAGAGCTCAGACAGATAACCAAGGAGAAAAATGAAGCTGTCCGTGGCCAAGACTTTGAAAAGGTACTTCTAGTTTTTTATGCAATTAACTCTGCTATTAGACTTGTGAGTTGGCCTTCTGCTTTGTTTACATTGTAATTCTTGGCAGGCTGGGGAACTACGGGATCGGGAAATGGAACTGAAGGCCCAGATCTCAGCTTTAATTGAAAAAGGCAAGGAGAAAACCAAAGCTGAGAGTGAGGCAGGTGATGCAGGCCCGATTGTTACAGAAGTTGATATACAACATATTGTGTCTTCTTGGACTGGAATACCTGTTGAAAAAGTTTCACGTGATGAATCTGATCGCCTTCTCAAAATGGAAGAGACCCTACACAAGCGTATCATTGGCCAAGATGAAGCTGTCAAAGCCAAAAGTCGTGCCATCCGTCGTGCCCGTGTTGGCCTCAAGAACCCAAATCGTCCAATTGCTAGCTTCATCTTCTCAGGCCCAACTGGTGTAGGGAAATCTGAATTGGCTAAGGCACTGGCTGCTTACTACTTCGGTTCGGAGGAAGCAATGATTCGTCTTGACATGAGTGAGTTCATGGAGAGGCACACGGTCTCGAAGCTCATCGGTTTACCACCTGGTTATGTTGGGTACACTGAGGGTGGTCAGCTGACGGAGGCTGTCCGTCGCCGACCTTATACTGTAGTTCTCTTTGATGAGATTGAGAAGGCTCATCCAGATGTCTTCAACATGATGCTTCAGATCCTTGAAGATGGGAGGCTCACAGACAGCAAGGGACGGACTGTTGATTTCAAGAATACGCTCCTGATCATGACATCCAATGTCGGGAGCAGTGTGATTGAGAAAGGAGGCCGTCGTATTGGGTTTGATCTTGAATACGATGAGAAGGACAGCAGCTACAATAGAATCAAGAGCCTGGTGACTGAGGAGCTAAAGCAGTACTTCCGGCCAGAGTTCCTGAATAGGTTGGATGAGATGATTGTCTTCAGACAGCTGACAAAAGTTGGAAGTGAAAGAGATAGCAGATATCATGTTGAAGGAGGTGTTTGATAGGCTGAAAGTGAAAGAAATAGAGCTCCAAGTGACAGAGAGGTTCCGTGACCGGGTTGTAGACGAAGGATACAGCCCAAGCTATGGGGCCCGACCTCTTAGAAGGGCCATCATGAGGCTCTTGGAAGACAGCTTGGCTGAGAAGATGCTTGCCGGTGAGATCAAAGAAGGAGATTCAGCAATTGTGGATGTTGATTCTGATGGTAATGTCACTGTGCTTAATGGCAGTAGTGGCTTGCCTGAGCCATTGACACCGGCAGTACCTGTCTAATTGTTTCTAGTTGTTGTATTGATTCTTATGTCATCACATGGATATCGTCATAGTACACAAAGAAAGTACTCTATGTGGTAGCACCTTAGTCTGAGTATTTGCTGTCTGTATGGCAACTCTCAAGGAAATCTCTCCTCAATCTCTTCTCTCACTGCTCACAGTTGATTTCCACAAGTATCTTGTAAAATTCACTGAACCTTAACTTTCATTTGTTCCTCTTTCTCAATTTAATTCATACAGATTACTGTTTCGTGTCTCACTATATTGATACATTTTTCCTCTCTATGGTCATCATTGAAATTTTCATTTGGCACTGACAGATTTACCTTCAGTAGTATCTGCCAGTGCTAAATGAAAATTTCAATGATCAAATATCATTTTTTTTTTAAACAACAAATTGTGCAATTTGAGAATAGTTTGTTATAAAGGAAATTTTGAAAAATATGATTTTTAATATATTGGTAGAAAAGTAAAATTTAAAAATAATTCTAAATATAAATCAGGTTTAATGGCGATAACAAGATTCTAATAATGGAATAAATGTATCTTAGCAAAGGAAACCTCGTATGCATACAATTATATCAGTTGGGAGAGCTCTCTTCATCTTTCTTTCTTAAAGTCGCGCCTTGCTGCATTTCACGTTTAACCTCTTTTGATTTTCGTCGAGAGGGAGCTAATGAAACTTAAATAATATGAAAAGAAAATTTAAGAAAATCAAACCCATCACTTTAAAGTTGGCTGAGAAATTTATCTCGATGTTAAGAAAATATAAAAATTTATAAATAGTGGAAATGAAAGCTACAACAAAAACAAAATAAAATAAGCACAAAAAAAGAATAATGAAAATAAAATAAATTCAAATTTTGAAAATTTGAAAATCACCACAATTTCATCAAAGTTAGATTGGAGAAGTAAAATGTCTTAAAAATTTGAAATGAACTACTACTATAAGGAAAAATCATAAAAGCAGAATAAAATTATAAAAAAAATCAATGAATTAAGAAAAAATAAAAGAAGTTACACTAATATCAAACTTGAATCAGTGGCTGATATTACATGAGAATAAAAGTAGAGAAAAAGAGTTGAATTATTTTGTGAATTTCAAGCTTGTCTCGTGCATAAAATTTATAGGTGATTTTTTATATATTTGTAAGATCAGTTCAATTGAGATACTTAAAAGTGAGTAAATAAATAAATAATAGACTTGTGGACAAGGAAAATTTGATTGTCTTCTTTTTATGATGCAAATGAGAATTAACTTGAATTGACTCGAAATAGAAAACTCAGTTGAATAAAAAGTCAATTTAAAAAATAAAAGCATTATAAAAGCTTTCATTTTTATTTCATTCTTTATTTATAAAATTGAGTTTATTTAGGTTTATTTTTTTTTTAATTTCATTTTTAATTTTTGAATTTTCTATCTAATGCAATCAGCAAAATAATCAATTAATGAGAATATTCAAACCGATTTTCTCCTCTCCCCACCCCCTCTGTCTCCTTTGTGGGTGGATTCCCAATTCCTTCTCCTCTGTTCTTCTTCTTCTTCAGCCAGAGACGGAGACGGCGATTGGCTTCTCTTCCACGCTTCCTCTCCTTGTGGAGTCGAGATACTCTCCCGTTCGACGGTGATCGACGGGTTCATCCCAGCAATCGCTAGAATTCGCTGCTGCGTCCCTAGCCTCCCAGCAGCGTCGCTTGCCGCACCTGCGCCTGAGCGACGGCCTTTCCGTCCTCCGTCCTGCTCGTCGCCTCCACTCCCGCTTCCGGTCGCTTCCCCTCCTTCGCCTGCAACCGCTGCGTCCTGCGGTGTCTCCGTGCTCCACCAGCCACCGATTCTGGCGTCCCAACGCCGCGTGGTACCCTCTCCTTTTCAGCCTCATCTCCCAGATCCGCGCCAGCACCTGCCTGAGCCCATTCCGCCTTCTTCGTCCCTGCCGTTCCTCTTCTTTCCCAGCACCTCGCTGACCCTCCAACGGCTGCCGCCCATCTTGCCCAATCCCTGTTTCTCCCTTCTTCTTGCTGCTACCTGCCGTTCCACGCAGTCGTCCCATTACCCTGTTCCCTTCCTTTCTCTTTTCTTCTTTTATTTTACCCATCGTCCCCTGTTGAGCCTTCTGCTCCCGTTGCCCCAGCCTCATCCAAACTGAGCCAACCCTTTCTTTCTTTTATTATTTCCCCACTCAAATCAAACAACCCTGAGTCAAACCTCTTGATCCAACTACCCATTTGCCGAGTCACCCGTCTATTCAAATCCGATCCTGTTCCGTTCTTCCTGAATTGGTATTAAACCTAAATAAACTCAATTTTACAAATAAAGAATGAAATAAAAATGAAAGTCTCTATAATTCTTTGATGTCTTAATCAGGTTTTCTGATTCAGCTGAGTTTTTTTTTTTCATTTCGGGTTGATTCGAGTTAATTCTCGTTGTGCATCAGTTTGGAAAGGCGTTCTCGATGGAAGAGAGCAACAACGGTGACGATGACAGAATCAGCCACCTCCCAGATGCAATTCTTCACCAAATCCTTTCCTTGATGCCCATAAAATCTGCTGTGAGAACTAGCCTTTTATCAAACAGATGGAAAGACGTGTGGAAACCGGTTTTGATGTACGCCAAGTCTCTAGACTTCACTCACGAATTCGAAACTTGCAAAACGGTCCAACAAGCAATATGTAATATCAACCAATGTCTGCAGCTTCACAGCGGCAATAGAATCGAATCTTTTCGCCTCCGTTTTTTCTACCCCAACGATGAATGCTTCCCCCAAATTCAAAAATGGGTCGAATTTGCAGTAGAAAGGAGAGTTAAAGACCTCGAACTCGAGTTCCCCAAGAGTTCCAAGACTCCAATATGGAGCTCCAAAACACTATTCTTTTTATATTGCCCCCTTGCTTCTTTACTTGTAATTCCCTCACTTTTTTACGATTGACTGGCTGCAATTTCACCTTCGTTGAAATTTTTAGTTGTTTCCGTGCCCTCAAAGTCATCTGTCTAAAATGGGTTAAGATCACCAGTAACGTGCTTGATAAAATGCTTCTTAATTGTCCTGTTTTGGAGGAATTGACTCTCTGGTATTGCACTTGTAAAAGAACAGTGGGGGTTTCTGCTCCTGCTGTGAAACTAAAAAGATTGACACTGCTTGATTGTGGTGACTTCAAGATTCACATTTCTGCTCCGAATCTGCTATCGCTTCACTTTGATGGGAACATCAATGAGTATCCACTGAAGGACACCTCGCAATTGGAGGATGCCATTGTTGTTGCACTGGACATGCCTTACTTTATTGGTGATTATAATTATATGACTATTTTGTCCAGAGTTGCTCATGTTAAGATCCTTACAACATGTGACGTCACTATTGCTGTATGTATTCATCTTGATTTTCTCTTTGAGGAAGATCTTATTGATGATCTGATTCCAAACCTGATGACTGTTATATTCTTTTACTTTTGTTTCTTTTTTGGTAGGATTTTGCCACTAAAGTTTCTCATTATGAACTTGATCACTTGCCTATTGTGTTTCCCAACCTGATAGAATTGCAATTGTTGATGACAACATTTGATGACAGCCGGCTTAATGCTGTCTGTCTCTTGTTCATGCATTGTACCTTCTCTTATCTGGAAAAACTCTTCATAGAGGTTGGTGTGCTTAAACTTCTCTGAATTATATTGTTGATTTGTTCATCAACGTAAAATAATTACACTCCTTATTATTCATAAAAAATAAAATTGCTGTCTTCAAATCTGATATGTTTATTAATTCACAGCTTCAAATGATCCCTGATAGTGATTTAAAGGGACTAGACTACGGAAAGCCCTTTGAAGGAGGGCCTTCAGATGGTGTTCTTCATCGTCTCAAGACAATCAAGATGAGCAACTTTCATGGAAATGAAGCGGAGATGAAGTTAGTGCAATTTCTCCTGGAAAAGGCCATAATGTTGGAGTCCTTGATTTTAGTTACTCCTGAGAAAGGTGTTGAGAACTTTAGTGAGAGGAACTCTGCATCTCAAACAGAACTTGATGGGGCAAGATTGAGTTTTCTCCATGAACAACTTCTGCTCTTGCCCAAGGCATCAATGGATGCCCAGATAGTATTGTATGAATATTCAGAAAATGATTACATTTTGTGTCCAACTCACACTGAAGTTTATGATTGGCCATACTAATATAGGCATGCTATTCTTGATTTTGAAGTCAATGAGTGCAATATGTAATGATCTTATACCTTGTATCTATCTGCTTAGCAAATGAGTTTC
Source organism: Chimonanthus praecox (assembly GCA_022113865.1). NCBI lineage: Eukaryota > Viridiplantae > Streptophyta > Magnoliopsida > Laurales > Calycanthaceae > Chimonanthus > Chimonanthus praecox. The sequence continues at coordinate 66,487,676 of CM039087.1, read as the reverse complement.
TACTCACTGATTTTTTTCTGTCTTTTTACACACTTCTATTGTAGCTAGTATGAAACTCTTTGTAGCTAAGGGAAATCATTGAGTTCCAATACAGGTGAGCCACTTGCCAAATCAAACTAATACATTTGCTTCTGACTGGGCCTGAATGTCTCACAGATTGGTGTAATGTTCTTTGTTTGATTGAGTTCAGCTTCTTCAGATGCAATCTCACATCTTATAGTGAGTTGCAGAAGATCACTTCAATCCAGTAGTGCATGTCATTTTGATCTCAGTGATGTTTTGGGCTAGCTGTACCTTGCAAGTCACATGGTAAATAAATGATCTTCTGGAAAGAAATGTGCCCGCAATGCTGATTTTACTTGTCAATATCAGAATTGACAAAATTGTCACCAGTTTATTGTTGTCTCTTTTTCAGTAAATAGAAAGAGGTTTGCACTTGGAAACTTTATTGACAGGATGATGAGATTATCATGTAAGATTCTAGCAGTCATCAAATGGGCCAACCCAGGGCAGAATCAATCTTTGTTGCGCTTTAAGGGCCCTCTGCATATGAACGATGGATGGAAACACTTACGCTTGTAGTGTTCATCTATCCACCTAATGAACGAACCAGTCAACGTAAAGGCCACAATGCTTGCAAGTTTTCTTCGATCTGATCCAATGCTTGGATCGCACACATTTACTTCGGCATTAGGTGTTGTGCAATGTCCTTCAGAGGCTTATTTCACATTAGGATTAGTATTTCTTATGTCATGAGCTTTTTGTTATCTTGTTGGAATAATAACGAACCTATTGACTGTATTTTCCTTCACTGTCTTTTGTTTACCGCATATGCACCTATTCTCTCCCTATTTTCATCATACCAATGGGTGGTTCCCTCTTCTTTTGGTATCCTCCTTCATGGTTGGGTTTGGGGCCATTCTAAAAGAAAGGTCAAGCGTTGTGAAGCTGATACCTTTGGCTATTGTTTGGTTCATTTGGATTGAGCACAACAAGAGAGGTTTTTCTTTTATGGTAAAGCCGCCTCAGCCATCGAGGTCAAGTCTCATTTTGCACATCAGCTTCAATATCATCCAGTGGGCATTGGTGGGAGGCATCTTTACAGATTCTTGGTGGAACCCTTTGATGGGGATGGTCAATGATTGCTTCATGTAACACACTGTTGTTTATTTTAGCCTTCCTTTTTGGCTGAAGTTCTATGCCTTACTCCCTTTATGAGGCAACTTTTTTTTTTAATGGTTAATATATTAAAAAAGAGAAAGGCATGAGATGCAAATACAAAAGAAGGGAAAACAACAACACAACAAAAGATAAACACAACCCCAAAACACCCACGAAACAACCAAATTCTGAAAAGAAAAAAACTAAGTTAAGTTAATACATTTTTTCTAAGCACGGAGGATGTCAGTCGCATAGACGTTTCTGAAATTTGCAAGAGGAGAAGCTCAAGAAGTACACGTGGAAAAAATTCTTTTCGAAATTGCTTCACTCGACTCAGCACGATCCTTAAATATTTAATTGTTGCGTTCCCACCATAAACTCCAAACTGTGGCAAAAAGGGAAAGATGCCATAGAGGAGTATTTTTTGGAGACCGAGGAAATGTCCCAAGCATAAGATAGTTCGGCCATCAAAAAAGGCATAACTCAAAGCACACCAAACTTACATGATAAAAAAATATTTGATGATTTTAAGGTCTGTCGTTCTAATAGAAAACATTTGAAGCAGATCATTTCAATTGCAGCTATTGCTGGTGTAAGTTCAAGAACATGTCATTGGTGAATGTTATTTTATTGTTCATAGATCCTGCTGTTTCTTCGTTTGATCGTGGTCAGATGAAGATAAGATTCATGGTGTATTGAGCTTAGATAATAAAATTATGTTCTCAACCTTGGTTTGTGAGTAGGATGTTACTGATAACCGAGCTGTTTCTGTAACACTTGATAATCTCCAAAGAGTGGAGCTTCTTGCATGATGAAAATGAATTTGCTCTCTGCGATAATGTTATACCCATTCTGACCTTGTTATCCTTTTCCATTAAGATCATTTCTTCTTCTTCTTCTTAAGGTCCGCTGAGATCTCTCATATAGGTTTGTTTGGATATTGTATTTTTGTTTTTGTGTTTCTTTTATTAGACTTGCACGTCTGTTCACCCTATTTGATTACCATATTCAATAACGTACAGATACACAGGTAGACTTGTAGACAGGTAGATGAATGTTAGATGAGAAAAAATATCCATTGTGAACTCAATTCACAAAACTTGGTGTGAACTTTCAATCAAAAGCCCGTAGATGAGCAAATGCTGGCAGGTTTCATTCTGTAAATTCAATCAATAATTTAATCCAAAGACTCTCTTTGAGAGCTTGCAAAGATTCGTTGTGAACCCTGTTCACAACAGATAATCTCATATAGATGGATTGCTAGCTGCAATCTCTAGTTTACCTTTGATATCGATTCCTTATATCCCTTTTTAGTAAATGACAGAAATATCCTCTAGTTAGTTTTCTTATGCTAAAATTATGTAATTTAGACCAAAAAAATAATTAAAAGGGTGTCATACTCATTAAGAAGAAAAGAGAGGGGTCACCTCGTCGAAGCTTGATACTCATTATCTTACTTTTGATTGCTTCCCTTGGAATGTAACCATTCTTCTTTGATTTTTCTACCCATCATTCAGGACACACCTTTGACAGTCACTTGATGGTGGAAACATCAAGTATTAAAGGAATTGGGCACAAAAGCCTTCCTCGATGAGGACTGGATACAAGTTTTTTACTACTTGAAAGTAGCCATAATGAAGATTGAAGAGCATCGATCAATTGGACTAACTACCCGATGGCATCCTTCATTATATCCTTTCTAAGATGTCCACGAAATCTGCAGTAAGAAATAGCATACTATCAAGTAGATGGAGAGAATTATGGTGAGGAATTTGAAGCAAGGCAAACACGAGAAGAATTTGAATATGCTGATTTTGCTTTTGTTCACACTGACAGCGAAGCTCTTGAATTGCCTGATTGCTTCTTTCATAGTTTAATTCTCTAACCCATTTGAATTTGAAATACTGCCATTTCAGTCCTCCCTTAAATTTCAAAGGTTTTGCCCCTCTCAAAATTCTCAAGTCTCAAGCAGGTAGATGTCACAGACGACATGGTTGCGACCCTTGCCTTAAATTGCCCACTTCTTGAGGAGTTCATTCCATGGCATTGCTTAAGTCTTGGTTGTGTCAAGATTTCTTCTCTCTGCCTTAAGTTCTTGGCAGTGATCCACTGTTCCAATTTGATTCTTCTGTTTGATTTATTCGAGTTCACTCAGTATTACAAATCTCTATTTGTTATGAACTCACAGCTCACACCCCCGATCAGTATGAATGCTGTGACAAAAGATTGGTGGAAGAGCCTGCAAATTGGACTGTTAGAACATCTCAAAGCAATTAGAATCAATGGTTTCATGGGGGACTGAGGATATGAAATTACTGAATTTTTTACTTGAGAAGGCTATTTTATTAGAGAATCGAGTTCTAATTACAACGCCTCTCTCATTCTGTGTTCTATTTTTCAAGTTTTGAATTCTGAGATCCATGATATCGATCCATCTTAAGAGCCGTCATTAGACATTTTTTTTTAGGCTAAAATCCAATGTTAAAAACTCTAAATTGTACACCAAGTCATGCTAAGCTAACTCAATCCTCTAATGACAAATGTTTTTCATATGTGAAAAGTTCAATCTATTGTAAAGAGCATTAAATGGAGAAAGCGAACCAAGCTAAAATTTTGAATTTTAATTTAGAAGAAGAAACAATAACTCGAATAATCTAGATTTATTATAAATAAAAAAAAAAAAAAAAGGCCTCACATGAGCCAATACCTCAGACCTTGATCAATTTATCATAAATAAAGTTACTTATTCTAATCCAAGGTATTGGACCATAGATTGAGATTAAAGAGTTAGTTCCAAAGGAAGTTTACAGGTCTCAATAAAAATAATATTACTTATTTTCAATCTTCAAATTCAAAATTTAAATTAAATTACTTTAGAACTTTAAAATCAAGATTCCATGAATTTAAGGAAGCACCATTTTAAAACAATCATTATATTGGCTCGGCATTTAGACATCGCGGAAATCTGTTACGAGACATCAAATTTTAGATTTTGAGTGGAAATTACGATTCTGTTCTTTCATGTGGAATCGACCGATTGAACAAACAGTTCATTTTCACTTCGATCATCGATCCCTTCCTCATAAAATCGTGCGATTGTTTCCATGGGATTGTGCGATTGATCCCTCGAACACGAACGAAATATGCTACCTGAGAAATCCATCGATTGATTCTGTTTGCGATTGATCCTGTTTGCGAAGATGAGCGAAGAAATCGACCGATTGATCGTGCGATTAATTCCGTTAATTTATACTAACTATATTATTTAAATAATAAAATTTTCTTTAAAACTTTTATGTTATTTTTTAAGCATCGTATTTTCAAATTTTCTCAAATTGAATATTCGGACTAATTACGATAACCTGATAAAAATACTTTAAGACTTCAAGGTGTTTTGGCACAGCCGAGGGATACCCTTATTTGTAAAACACTATATTTTAAGCATTTGGGAGTGTCAAAAACCTTGAAGTCTTAAAGTATTTTTATCAGGTTATCATAATTAGTCCGGATATTCAATTTGAGAAATTTTGAAAATACACAGTACTTAAAAAATAACTTTAAAGTTTTAAAGAAAATTTTATTATTTAAATAATATAATTACTGTAGTATAAATTAACATAATCAATCGCATGTCAATCGGTAGATTTCTTGCACTCGTCTTGCAAACAAATTTTTAATCAGTCGATTTCTTCCGTTCAATCTTTCGTTCATGTTTGAAGGAACAATCGCACGATTTTATGCGGAAGGGATCGATCAATCGAAGTAAAAATAAACTGTCTATTCAATCCGTCGATTCCACATGAAAGAAGAGAATAATCTAAAATTCGATGTCTCATAACAAATTTTCGCGATGTCTAAATGTCGAGCCCATTATATTTCGTAGTATACAATTTTTCTTCAACAATTTTTTTTTATGAAATAAAATAGAACTCCAAGCACCAAATAGATTAAACCCAAACCCCTTATATTTCTGAACCAAAATGTCTATCAACAAATAAAATTTTAACTATGACAAATATAAATAATTAACAGTATCAAATAAAAAATGGCATTATAGGATACACTAAATAAATGTTCTCACGAAGATCTGAAGTAAATTTCAAATGGATATCTTTATTTTTACAGAAAGAAAATTTATTTACCCATAATAGACACCTGCAAAATGATATAATTATGGGTGACTTAACACTAAAATACTTTTTTTAGTGAGACTCTCAAAAAATCAATTCACCAATTTCCAAGTGACAATTTCTGCGGCTGAATAAAGTACAAAATGAAAAGTTCACTAGTGCCTCCTAAAAAATAACAGTCGGCATAATTATTTATCTTTATCCTGCTGGCACCGAATCCGAGTTCATACATGTTATCTGAACCATGGAACGAAAGGACTTGAGGGTTTTTCGTGATTATATTAAATTATTAATATAGGTTGGGCGGCAGGCGGTGGTGGTGGCGGAGGCGGAGGCGGTGGCGGCACTCCCTTCTGTGAAATATAGGGAACGCCCAAATCAACAGCCTCAAAAAAAACAATCACATTTGTTAAAATCTACTACTTCAATAAGCAGCCACAAGTAATAAATATAAAGCTAATCCATTGCCTTAATTACTTAATTGTAGAAGAAGAGATGCGTACGGTAAAATACAACACTTAAAAACTAGAATTGCATCACAAGGACGCAACCAACATAGACGACTAATATATTTGACAAGTTTATTTATTCTTCATATGCATCACACAAGGATGCGACAGAGCGGACTTGATGAAACACTTCAACAGCAACAGAAAGGGAGGGGCAGGCAACGGACCACGACCCATCAAGACTATACCCACTTCAGAAATCACCACCGCGGAGACGGAGGACAAGGTGAAGGGTTGACTCCTTTTGAATGTTGTAATCCGCCAGAGTGCGGCCGTCCTCGAGCTGTTTCCCAGCAAAGATCAACCTTTGCTGGTCGGGTGGGATGCCCTCCTTGTCCTGGATCTTCGCCTTGACGTTGTCAATCGTGTCAGAGCTCTCCACCTCAAGGGTGATGGTCTTGCCAGTGAGAGTCTTGACGAAGATCTGCATTCCTCCCCGGAGACGCAGAACCAAATGAAGGGTGGACTCCTTTTGGATGTTGTAATCCGCAAGGGTGCGGCCATCCTCCAGCTGCTTTCCAGCAAAGATCAGCCTCTGCTGGTCTGGGGGAATGCCTTCCTTGTCCTGGATCTTGGCTTTGACATTGTCGATGGTGTCCGAACTCTCAACCTCCAAGGTGATAGTCTTGCCTGTGAGGGTCTTGACAAAAATCTGCATCCCACCACGTAGGCGGAGGACAAGGTGGAGGGTAGATTCCTTCTGGATGTTGTAATCTGCAAGGGTGCGGCCATCCTCCAGCTGCTTGCCAGCGAAGATCAGCCTCTGCTGGTCTGGGGGGATGCCCTCCTTGTCCTGGATCTTGGCCTTCACGTTGTCGATGGTATCAGAGCTTTCGACTTCAAGGGTGATGGTCTTGCCTGTTAAGGTCTTGACGAAGATCTGCATCCCACCACGTAGACGGAGGACGAGGTGAAGGGTTGATTCCTTCTGGATGTTGTAGTCAGCGAGGGTGCGGCCGTCCTCGAGCTGCTTGCCGGCAAAGATCAGCCTTTGCTGGTCTGGGGGGATGCCCTCCTTGTCCTGGATCTTGGCCTTTACGTTGTCGATGGTGTCTGAGCTTTCAACCTCGAGGGTGATAGTCTTGCCGGTGAGGGTCTTCACAAAAATCTGCATCCCACCACGCAGACGGAGGACCAGGTGAAGGGTTGATTCCTTCTGGATGTTGTAGTCAGCGAGGGTGCGGCCGTCCTCGAGCTGCTTGCCGGCAAAGATCAGCCTTTGCTGGTCTGGGGGGATACCCTCCTTGTCCTGGATCTTGGCCTTTACATTATCGATGGTGTCTGAGCTTTCAACCTCGAGGGTGATGGTCTTGCCGGTGAGGGTCTTGACAAAGATCTGCATCTGTAGATATAAAAAAACAAGATCAGATCCGTAAATTACATAATACACATGATAAAAGACACAGGAAGAGGATCACATCGGGCAAAAATCCGCTACTGAAGAATCCCAAAATAGCTGTTTCATAAAAACGAAAGGATCTTTCCGAAGGAAAAGTCAGATATAAAAACAAACAAAAAAATCCCGATTCAGATGATTTCCTAACCAAAGGCATCAAACCGAGGCAAAATTTCAAATAATATCCATGCGTACATGAAGCGTAGAAATAAGTAAGATCCAATACGCTTTCTGATTGAAAAACAGGTTATATCGACGAGGAAAAATTCAGTCTACGTATTTTCCAATAGAAAAGAAATCAAAACGGAAGAAAAATCATTCAAAACAATCATCCAACTGACAGGTAACAATATAAACACCAAAAACAGAACTCAGATCTCTCCCCATCGAAAAGAAGATTAGATCCAGTAAACACAAATCCAAGAACAACACTTGAAAGAGAAGAAATTCAACGAAAAAATAAAAGAGAAAAGGAGAAACATACCTTGGAAAGAGAGAGAAGAGATTTCTTAACAGAGAGATTAGAATTGAATGGATGAGAGGAAAAGAGCTGAGGGGCCATTTTATAATTTGGGATTGCCGACTTGGTACGTTCAGGAAGACGCGGGGAAGGAACTACCAAAACACAACCGCCAATCATTTGTTGACACGTGTAAAGTTAAGCGGCAAGCACGGAACGGGGTTAAAGGAAAGAATCCACTTGGGAATCAGTCCGTGTCCCCGGTATGAGTTAACGGCAAGCGGTGACGTACAAGTTAGTTGGCCGTTAAGCCTCTCCGTTAAAACATAGACGGCAGACAACGCATGTATCTAGGCGGGTGTGGGCCGACAAATTTGAGCCGAAGAATCTATGGATTCTTAACTCTTATCCCCCCGAATTCTCCAGTAATATCGAGTGCAAGTAATTTTTGTTATTATTTATGGTTTTTTTTATCTAACTGGAGTCGTTTTTTAATATATATAGTTAAGAATTTAAATTTTGGAATCGACTGGGATACCGACTGATATTCGAATCTTGGTTGAGAGATTCTCCAATTTTTTAAAAAAGAACTCATCATTATCGATCAATATCGACGATATATCAAATTTCAATCGATACATATCGAGCAATATGAACGATATCAAGATCTTAAAAGCCAATATTTGTTTCTCTTTATGTAATATTGTAAATATTAAATAGATGGATTCGACCCAAATTTACTTGTTAAATAAGTTATTTTTGAGTGAATTTAAAAAAATTATTCTTTTACACTATCTACATCTAATTTAACTTATCCATATAGAAAACAATCAAAAACTAAACCACAAACTTAAATTTCATCAAACGTTAAAATATCAACTTATTTCATAATAAGTTGATCAATGGATTAACATAAATTAGCTAATTTTCCAAACTTGAACGCAATATAACAATCAAAATTTTAATTTAAGAAGGATCACCTTATAATGATTTTTAGTAGAAATGGATAGTCACAAGTTTTGTAAGAACTCTAAATAAGTTTGTTAAATTATTTTTTAGTAATAACATTATTACATTTAAAGAATTAACAATTTTATTGATTTAGATATAATTTTTTTTTAAAAAAATTATAGTTTAGCAGGTTTTAAACTCCTTTATTCTATTTCCATGTGATGAGATTCTCCTCAGTGTGGAGATTTTTCACTTTAAGATGGCAAAAAAATGAGAATTTTACGTAGATGAGTAATTCTTCAAAGATTGACATAGCTATTTTTAAAAATGGAATGATGATCCATGTAGACTTGAGTCCTATATTATTGAATTGAATAATATGTAATAATATAAAATTATATAAATAAACATATTTTTTTTAAATTATAATTTTGTTAAATTATTAATAAAGGGTGGGCATCCTAACACGAGCGTTATCTTTTAGGAGGTACGAGTTTTAGTGGACTTCTCATTTTGCCCATCATCTATCCATAGAAATCGATTCACTTTTTCTTAAAAGTCCAAATTGGTACACCGACCAGATCATTTTACATATAAATCGGTTCACTTTTTCAGTGAATTGGTTCACTCATCGGTGCACCAGACAATGAACCGATTCACTGAAAAAGTGAGCCGATTTCTGTGGATAGGAGTAAAGTGGGAAATCCGAAAAATCCGTGTCCACTAAAAGAGTATTCCCGTGTTAAGATGACCACCCTTAATAAAAGTCAATAATTCATAGTGATTAAAATGTTAGATGATTAGATTTTTAAAGTCTAAAGACAAAAAGTTTGCTTGATAAAATTGAAGTGAAAGTTTTATCATATGTTCAAGTTATTTTTATATGTCTTTCTTTATAGTCAAAATAAAATTCAATAAAGATTTAATTAATATCTCTAATTTTAGAATTTATTCTAAAAAACAATAAACTTGTCATTCTTTTTTATTCTTAATTAATAAGCTTATTCACATCATATTTCACCATATCACGGGGTCCAATGACCCATAATAATTTTTAAAAATTGTTGTTGTTGTAAAAATTTAAATGAAGTTAATATCATTTAACGTGTATAATTATACAATTTACACTCAACAAAGTAAGTGGCGAAAATGGAGAACCTTGTCAATTATTCATTTTCATTATTTAAATAAATGAATAAATATTTTTTTTTTTTTCCGACTTTTCCTCCTCACTTCGTTCGGGTTTCATTTCCCATTGAGACGTCCTCTAATGTCCTCGTCGGCCATCATCCTGCAGCCATTTTCCTAAAGACAACGTTTGTCAATTCTTTGTCATGCCATTCGACTTTTCCTAAAGGCTTGTTCATACTTTGTACAAGTTGATGAAAGTGTTCAATATGTAGTCAAAGTTGGTAACTTTTTTTCAAACCGCTTGATGGAAAATTGCTTCCTTAAGAAAGGAGGAAAACTGACTTTCTCAGAAAGTGTAGGGAGAAAACAAATGTAAGTCAGTCAGGCCAAAAACAGCACCAAGGACTCATCTTTAATATCCTCCATACATGACCACTCTGCAATTGCAAAACCTTTTAACAACCTTCAAAAGAGAAGAATTTTCAATTCACCTCAGACTTCAAGCCATTTTATTGGCCGAAACAAGGAAGCAAAATCCGATCTCATAAATTTGTAGGGAATGGAAAATTCATGATGTAAAGACCCATTTTAATTAATTTTAGTTTTATAATGGAGAACCACAAGACCCTATCTCTATTTGAGTACAAGAGGGTTGGGTAAAACTCCAAATACACGTAACATCTCTGCAATCCACGAGCAAGGTGACTACAGGACTCAAATCTGAAATTCTAGTTCTTGGGCTAAAGTGTCTGTCAATTGAGTGCGAAGTATCTATTTTAATTAATTACAATAAATATTTTTTTAAAATCTGAATTCCATCTTATGTTAGTCGTTCATGTGCCCGTCTCAAAGCCCCATTGGAGGTTTGCATCATATAGTCAATCAGCTGTAAAAAAAATCCAAATATTTAAATGAGTTAAATGTCCACCTTCAAATTTTAACCATGGATTGACCTTTGGTTTTAAATCATGATCGCAAATGCCTATCATTAGAGCTCATATTACCAAGTTGAGATACATACGTGTTTAAACAAATTCATTTATTACTCAAGTCCCACTTAAGAAGGGTTGCACCAGACAACTATGAACGGGTCATGTACAAGCGACTCGTGGTGAGTCAGGTTTGGATATCCAACGTTGACTCATTTAGGGGTAAAGACCAACCTTGGAATTTAGGGGTAAAGACCAATGTGACCTGAACCAATTGACTATCTTTATGATGCAATCTATAGACTATGGCATTCTGAGAACCTATTCAATGGGGTGTTTGGAAATCCAAATCTTCCTTCACAACTCATACAAACAAGTTGGGAAGGACAGATGCAATTTGGATCCAATTTGGATAACAAAATGACAGCATACTCTCTCAACTGCATACAGAAGTTGAGAGAGTCCACTGGTCTTTGTGATTTGCTACTCTCATCCAGAAATTAGTGCCACTCCAAACCATAATTGACACTAGCACACTAGCACATCTTGAACTGTATTTGGATCCTTAAAGTTGAGGACGGCTAATGCCACAACATTTTCCTTTCCATATTATAAACAATCTCCACCAAAATATACATGTTATCCCAATAGCCAATAGCCAAATCTACAAAACCTTTCAAATCCCCCCGTTGACACTATAAACATCCAATCCCCCTCGAAACTAAAAAGAAAAATAAGAAAATATACAACCCTTTTCTCATACATCACAAGATGACAGGAAATGAAGTAACAGAAAGGCACAAGGAACTCACCGGGAACATGACAAAAACCGGCTTCCAATGCCATTTCAGTAGTTTTTTGCTCAAGCTACTGCCATTTCCGCTCATGCAAAACAAGGGCCCCAGCTTGGCTAATGTACATCAACCCAAGGAAAGACACTCAGCTAAGGAAGGACAAAATAAATACAAGGACATAATGAAAATGTCATGTCCCCCGCGTACTCCGCATTCCCCACCATTTCTTTCTAGTCCTTTCAGTTTCTGGGTTTCCTAGTTTCTGGAGTGCTGCCTTTGTCTCACGTAGACGGACCTTAAACTCTTTTTTCCACATGGCAAACCTTGACTTCAACTTTCGGAGCTCCTCGTCAGGGTTGATTTCAGAGATCTGCTGCCTTGATTTCACTTCAATGAGGAACCCAGCATCATCATCAAATACTTGTGTTTGCTGCTCAAATTCCTTTACCAAATGGCCAACTGGATTGTGACCAACATCAGAATCTGTTGTTATTATTAATCCAACATCAGAAGATCGATTAGGTGCTCTTGCTGGAATACCATCCGGCGTGCGTGACCCAGCAGAAAAGCCATCTTCAGAGTCATAATAATGCAATCCGGGGGACGAATCTGGCATTCCAGTGTGGCCCACCAAGTCATCATTGGCAAGTGTATTCTTGGCTGTGGCTATACTCATCTGCATCAAGAATGTAATTTGGTCACACGGCGGATTAGAGAACCACACAGTTAAATAAAAAGGAACCAGTGAACATCATCATCAATTTTTTTTTGCACGAGGGTGGATGCCAACATCATTATCAACAACAAACTAAGCTTTTTTTGGAGAGATGATAACATCAACAACAGAATAATCAAATTGGTGTAAACAGAAAAATATTTAAAACCTCTAATGAGACTAGATACCAAGACTGCCGTTTAAATGGGTTTTGGACCCCACATGGTTGAGTGTGATGTAAAGAGTACCATACGAGTAGAGGGGTGAATGGAGCTTCACCCCCATTTGATCATCCTATCCTTTGATTTTTATTTTATTTTTAAATCAATGGCTTATATTTACTGGAATTTAAAAAATCAAGATTACATGGCTTGAATGATCAATTGGCGCTGGAACTTTACACACTTCAGATCCATGTAATCACCTATCCAATGCACCCAACTATGTAGAACCCATGGTCTATTTAATAGGGTCTAATGAGAGAGTCTTGCTTGGAAAGTCTCTCTAGTCTAACTCAAATATATCGAAGGGCCTTCTAGTTCTAGTGAAACACTTCTATGCTACTCTTTAACTTCTTCACTTTTGCATTGCAATAGAATGAGGAATTCTCCTTAGTAGGGGTTTCATGTACATAGGAACATGCCCTTTCAAGAAGCATAGGAAAGACAGCCATGAGGAAGTCATGAAAATCCTGTTCTGATGGAAGTATTTTAATAAGTATTTCCCATTATTTAGTGAAAGTTAACTGAAGCATTTTGCTCGGAACATCAGTACAAGTGAGGGACATGCATAGATGACCAAATCATTTAAATGGTGGGGTCCTTGGTGGATACATGGGACCCCTACAATTCCCTCAAGAACTGATCCAAACTGTCCATTTGGCCCCTGTTTAAAAGTGGAACACTGGCAGCAATTTTCCTTTTCTATTGTTGGACGAGATCATCTGATGGGGAAGATATAGGATATAGTCCTTTACATGACAAAACACAAAATTTCAACAGTTTATATTGCCAAAAGATGAGCTGTACATGTCATCGACCATTACTGTTAGGCATTTTCCCATCTACTATAGCTGCCATTTTGAGTTCGACACTTCCATTTTATTACCCTTCAGAATAATATCCTTCATCAATGCACGGTCTGTGATGTCTTTCTTAACCCCATTAATATAAGTTTTCGAAGGCCTCTCCTCTTCTCCTAGTGCTTTCCACTTGCAGCTATTTGATTGTCCATACTAGGGCTGCGTCTGGTCATCTACACTCTACATATATGCCCAAAAAATCCTAACTGGCATTCCCTCATCTTCACAACTATTGTAGCCACCTTAGAGGTTCATCTAATTGACTTTTCTAATTATCTTTCTAAAAGAAAAAGTCACTCCACTCATTCAGCTGATATGTATCTTTGTTACCATGACTTTATCATCATCATCATCATGAAAGCCATTAATTCAATCTATACGGAGTTGGCTTTCTGAGTTCTCTTCCATTCTATCCCCTCAAAACCATGTCCTTCGTTAGCATGATTTTATGATTTTATCTACTTGTGCTTTCCTCATCACCCAAAACTCAACTCCTACAGCAGTACAAGTCTAAATGTCATCTCACAGAATCATCCCTTTAATCAACAAGGCACTCCCCTATCAAACAAAACTATACTTAGCTTGGCTACATTTGTTGTCTGTATCAAACTCAAATCCTCCTCCATTTGGTTCTGCAGTTGCTCCTGAATATTCAAAAAGAAGAAGAAAGAAAGAAAGAAATGGCTCCCAAGTATCAAAAAAGGTACATTAGAAAGTATTGTCCTTATTCTACCAACCATCAAAACATTAAACTTGATTACTTGTCCAATTTCTATTTAATTGATTTCTTGTATCATTGATCAGTAATACATCATTTGCAATAAATTACAACATGGAACCTCATCTTGGATTTTTATAATAAAGTAGAACAAATATGGGGCTATAACAGACCCTTAAAGTCAAACTTCAACCGAGACCTCCAACGTCTCTCCCCCTACTGTTCATAAGTTGTTGCCATTTCGTACATCCTGTATAATCTCCACATATCTGTCAAGCTTGTCTTTCCTTTTCTACGTTTGCTAAATTAATTATCCTAGGCATTCCCTCAGGAATTTTTTTAACGAAATGGTAATTCTATAATACTAAAAAACTGTTTATAAATTGTTCCTTCTTTCTGAACTTTTCCATAAATTGTCTCAATAAAAAAGTTCCTTCTATTGTGGATCTACCCACCATAAACCCAAATTCAATTCAAAACCAAGGTTGTGCTTAGGTTGTACATTTCGTTCCACTGATACCTGTCTAGAGGGGAATTAACCATAAATAGAACAACTGTTCAAGCCACCTCTACATATATAAAATGGTAACAATCTTTATATCACAACTCAGAAAGGAAAGTGACAAATCATGAAAATAGAGCTGGTTACAGCACAATCAATCAAGAAAAAGGGCTATGCAAGAAGTTAAATTTTAATTTCAGTAGAAGATAACTGGCACTTGATTACTTTTAAAAAATGAAGTGGGATAATGGCCCAGTAGACTGACCTGTAACGATGTAAACTGCTTCTGCCATGTCTCTTCCATGGATTTCATTTTAGCCTCATATTCCAACCACCTTCTATCATATTGCTGAAGTTGTTTTTGCAAGGTGGCATTTTCTTCCTCCTTCTGTCTTAATGCTGCTTCTGCGTTCATAATACGCATATGAAGCTCAGATAATACTGGAGGAAGCATCTGAATGTGCTCCGGCTTGGAATCCTGGACAAAAAGAAAATTCAGGTTTCTCTTCAGTTTCAGAATTCTCAGCATCTTCATGAAATATAACATAAAAAATCAAAGTGTGCATCTCCATAGGTACAGGAGTATCCAAGGTTAGACTCACTAAAACCTAAATTTTGAGAACCATTGTTTTATAAGATAAACTATTATATAAAACATGAAAGGTCACCGTAATTTAAAATGATTTTGATGAAATAAACAGGAATAAATGAGCCCGTTTAATATTTGCCCGA
This sequence comes from Chimonanthus praecox, assembly GCA_022113865.1. Lineage (NCBI taxonomy): Eukaryota > Viridiplantae > Streptophyta > Magnoliopsida > Laurales > Calycanthaceae > Chimonanthus > Chimonanthus praecox. Next base: position 66,472,467 of record CM039087.1, on the reverse strand, counting down.
CTGCTGCACATGTTCATATTTTTATAAGACAGTATCTGCCTTGTATAAGAGAGTTATACAAGGGCCAGAACATAATAAAAAAACAACCACATCACAAAAGTGAACAAAAAGAACATAAAGAAACATAAAGCCCCTAACCCCATACACCACAACCCCAAACAAGAAGTAAACCGAAGTTGTAGCACAATCTAATGGTTTTTTAGAATGTTTGTAGGAACAAAATTAGAAAATTCACTTAAAAAGGGGGCACACTAAAAACATGAAACGATTATGTATTTTCCATCTATATCCATCTTGACATGAAAATGGTGACATGATAGCTAACAAAGTTCATGATAATCGACATCATGATATACAGCATCAGACACATCTGCATGTTGGATTCTTCATAATCTTTTCTAGGACTACTTTAACATTATTTTCAATATGACAAAATATATTTAGATGTTCTCCCTTTGAAGACTATTTAAAACTTAATTGCCAATTCATTTCCTTTCTAGCCACCATATAAATGGAACAAAACAGATAAAATACAATTTCAGGTTCCATCAAAGGCCGTTCCATAAAGTTCTAGCCATTCCATTCTCTATGATTTTTTTTTGGCTTGTTTTTTGTTCTTTCTAATGATTTCGCTTTTTTATGTTCATCAAATCCACCAAAAATCCAACATATGACCAAATTTCAGCCTAAAATTCAGGTTTTAGTCATTGATCTTAGTATTTCAAATCACTAGGCGACCTTGATTTTTAAGAGCTTTTGGTGATTATCATCACTAAGAGCTAACAATAGAAATTTACACTGAAATTTGGTACACTTGTAGTTCATCAAATCTACTTTTAATCGATACATTTGGTTTTTTATGGATATGGAAAAAAAAAAAATTAAAAATATTGAAGTAGACAAGATGCAACCATGGGTTTTGAGTTTTGATTTTGAATAAAATGTGAATACAAGCTTATTTCTTAGGTTTTCTATATAATTGGTTTTTTATTTGATTCCTACAAGATTAAAATTCAAGCCCCCTTAAAATTAGTATTTGATAATCATACTACTACGACTTGAGATTACAACATGAAATAGGTATTTATTAGTAACTTATGCTTTTATTTGTATAGACTGGTAATGATCACATAAGGAACAACCTAAGTAGCCCCAGTAGAGGACAAACTATGAGAAACATAACTTAGGTGGTTTGGACATGTAAGTAGGAGGCTAGAGACAGCCCCAGTGCGCAGAATGGAAAGGTTACAAAAATTGCAAACTGAAGGAGAAGAGGTAGGCTAATTAAAACATGGAGGAAAGGGAAAAAAAGACATGATAGATAGTAGGGTGACTGATGGTATAGTTTATGATAGAGCCAAATGGAGAAGTAAAACTCAAAAAGCCAACCCCAGATTGATGAGATAGTGGCTAATAATGATGATGATGATGATGATTTGTGTAAATTAGTGTTAAATGATGAAAATAATTAATTGCAACATTTTTATCAGATTTATTGTGTTTTCATAGTTTATTATATATTTCTATTTTTTAATTTTTTGTCATTTTTTAATATGAAGCCAAAATGGCTAAAACATTCCCCTATGGAGACAAGATAGGAATAGGCTCAGGAACAAATCTGACAACTATGATTTATAACATTGAAATGCTTGTTTTTTTCCTTTTTTGTTGGGAGGAGAATTCAAATTATTATATTTTGTTGGAATTATTACAAGATATCTTCAGATTCAATAATCATTACATGATATTTACAATTCCAAATAAATGTTTTATTTAAACAGATTCAAGATTAAGTTGGGTCTATGTTTCATGATTGGCAAAGCCAAACACCCCATAAAATGCTGGATGTAAATGACCAACACCCCATTCAATGCTAGATTCAATTTACCAAGGGACTTAACTGGAATCCTATGGTAAAGAGTCCTAATCAATAACGGCGTTGCAAATTTAAGTACTATAGAACATCAATTGCAAGCCCAAAATGAAGGCTTGAGTCCTCTTACATGTGTGTCATTGTGATACCCCTCCCTCCCCTAGAGTCCCACATCGGTGGGAAACAAAAGGGAGGGTGGGTTTATATTAAGCCCCTATGTGTGTAACTCAAGTAAGAGGCCTTTTGGGCCGGGCCATGTGGGCCCAGGCCCAAATGCAAAACCTTGCGGGTTTGAGCTGTGTGCGAGGCCCAAAGCGAACAATATCTTACTGAGTTAAGCCCTAAGCCCTGTGTGTTCGGGTCGGGTCGTTACAGTCATACACAACAAAATAGAAGCCATGGTAACTACAAGGATAGAATTGGCAAGTACTTTCTCAATTTTCAAATATTGAGAAATGTAAAAACAAGAAACAAGGGCCTAGAGCTTAAAAAATAATTTCCAACAATATTAATAGTACATAAGCTAATAAAATCTCCATCCAAAAGCCAATACCAAAATTTACAAGTTTGTTCCTGTCCAATTTATTTCCATTTGCATATATAATTATATATTGTTTGAAATCCACATTTAAACAAGCGGGTTTTATAGTGGTTAATTAAAACCAAAATATGTCCATAAATTATATGAAATCACACATTCCTAAGTTGATGAGAACATCATGAGTCGCCAACAAAGAAGGACAGATCGAAATTTAGATTTTACCTCGTCACGGTTAGATGATGATTTTTGCACAATCCATACATATTTGACCATAGAAAGACGCAGATCAAGCATAGATAACCTAGACTGTATGTTGATCAAGTGACAAATTTGAAGATTTGGCTTGATCTATCCATTTACATCATCTAAGTCATTCACTTATGGATTGGACTAATCTGACCATTGATCCACGCCATCCAAGCATTTATCTTTGTTATCTTTTATTAGTGTCATATTGTTTAGTTCATATGTATTTCAAGATTGTTATAGACAAGTATTTGCTTTTATGGTTTTAAATCGTCCAAATATGTGCCTTAAGTCACATGTGTCTAGAGTTTTAAGAGTGTCATTTTTCTTATAAATAGCATTATAGAGACACTTTTATGATGAAGAATGAATGATAGAAGGAATTTAAGTTTCTCCCATTTGTAGATCTGGTGTGTGTGACTCATTTTCCCTCCTTGATGTGGCTTCTTCTTCTTCCTTTTTCTCCTCTCTTTTTCCCCCTCTTTCTACACCTTATTTTTGTCCTCTTTTCATCCAAAACCTAAATCTAACCAAACTAGAACCCAACCCAACCATCGGCCACCAAAACCCTGTCGGGAGCCACCAGTCTGTACGGGTGTCTGTACAACCATGCGCACGTGCCTCTTTTGGCCCCATTTTTCCCTATTTTGGACCACAACCTTTGGATCCCTATCTTAGACCTATAAATCTAACCCCAACCCACTGCATGAACCTATTTGAGACCTTGGTTTGCTTGAAAATTTTTTTTAAAAAAAACTAATTCTTGTGGCAAACTCTAGGTGATTCCATAGCCCTATTTCATCCCTTGGGTGACTGGTCTTCAATCTAGAGGACCTTAGATAGGGTTTGATATGATTTAACTAGTCTTTTGACGGATTTTGCATTAAAGGCCGGCAATACAACCTTGAGGGTTTTATGTGTATGTGTTATTTTCCTTTTTGAATCTCTTTGATTAATTGCGTGTATGAATTTGGATAGTTTTGTTATATTCTTTTTTCAATATTAATTTATCTAACTTCTTATGTGAATCATGGATATAGGTTGCATGTCATTCTACGATTTACCCTAAACAGTTTGCATTCTCATATAGGGATCCATCTATGATTTAGATCTAGAATTTCCAATATTTTGACTTGTCCCACATCATAAGTACTTATTTGAAGGGCATTTTGTATTTAGATCCCCTATATTATGTGCTAATTGTAAAAAGGTCCTTGCATTTTTTGTTATTGTAACTTCATCCTTGACATTTGAGGGTCGTTTACAATTAGGTCCCCATAATGCTATTACGTGAGTAGTGTTTTAGTAGATATGTTAATAACTTTCAAGTCTACTTGGGCCAATGCCAATTCCTTGAAATGTTAAGACATATTGAGGACAATGTAGATAGGTGATAGACAAAGTTTTGCCCTCATTTTCCATCCTAGTCTCGTTAGTGGACTAAAAATATTAATTGTGTATAAACCTTAATTTTTTTAGACTAAAATAAAAAAGATAGCATGATTAAATAAGCATAGAACTATGCCTAATCTTTATTTGCGTTATCTAGACATCCAACTTTTTCTCATGTATTGGCATTTGTAAAAGTGGGCCCCATACTAGTCAATATTTCATTATTCCTAAACATTACTTGTGCATTCACATAATACGGACTCAATTGCAAATGACTGTCAAATCATAGGGATGAAAGATGCATTTACAATTGGACTAACATATAGGGACCTATATGAAAATTAGCCTATTTTGAAATGATGGTCAACCCCAAAGAATTATTACTGTATTCCAATGCCATAGAAATGAAATAGCACTTAGGCAGTATATCAAATATTTGCAGTGGTTCCCTTTGTGCCATAGGTTCTGTCTGCTAACAAAGTTCAAGAGCTTGAATAAAATCAGAGCAGAACGATTTATAACATAGCAAAACAAGTAACCAGCAAAAAATACCTTCGCTTCTTGCAGTTTCATATAACCACTATTCTCCACTTCAGTGAGCTTGATATTTGATTCTTCAAGATTTTTTTCAAAATGCCTTCTGACCAGCCAACCACGGAAAACTGCAAAAAAATAGATTAATCATCTAAATGTAACTATACAAAAGGTGCAAAGTTCTTTCAGAAATAGCTATGGTTTTACCTGATTGCAAAAGTATAATAGCCTTTTGGTGTTGCTCGAATACTTTCTTAGTGATACGCTGTTTCATATGTCTCTGTATGAGAATGACTGCTCTTTGCCTCTTTACCAAAAACTCAAACTCCTTTCTCGCACATTCACCCCTGACCACTATGGAGGCAGATAATATCCAACCAAACGGACAAACAGAAAATTAGTGATGAGTTGATGACATATATAAAATAAATAAGCTACCAAAAATCCCTATTTCATCATGACTAGTATGTCAAAGTCCCATTATAACCAACTGTTGAAGTTAACAATGGTATTTATAGAAAACAATCATGTTCTCTTCAATGAGATGAATCCAATGATTTCAGCAGACTGTACAAAGGACTCAATACACAGCAAGCAAGCTTCAAATTTAGATAGGTATAGCTATCTTACATGATTGCAGTATTATCATTCCCTTCTTGAGATTTTGGAAATAACAACGAGCTTGGTGACCACGGAAGCATTTCTGGACACCAAGAATTCCTTGTAAGGTCCGGTTTCTTGAATCTTCCAATGCGCCAATCTATATCTCAGCCAACATTTAACAAATCAGGAGCAATTATAATAAGAAAATCCTAATTGGAAAAAAAAAGGTGGAGTGATTTAACTTTTGAATATACCCAATATTCACTCAATGCTTTCTCAAACAGAGATGAGAACATTACATAATTCTAAGAGTGCCTATTTTATATATTTCCATTATCTGTTCAACATCACTCCAAAAAAATTATAAAAATTAAAAAAAAAAATGCTGTATCCAATTTGCTAAAAGCCTCAAATCGACCTCCAGCACCAACAATTTCGAGTGCCAAGCAAGTCATTCCTAAAGGTTCCCTCAACATCAACAAAAGAAAGCTCACTCATCCCAACCATTAAGCCCCTTTTCAAGATCAACAGAATTCATCCAAGGAGTGTTCAATCCAGAAATCATATATCTTCCAACATTGCAACCAACAAATTTCAACAATAATGACGGCTCAACTCCACTAACAGATAGGACTAAAAGCAGGTTAGGTTCAGGATGGAAGCCCATTTGACCTAGGCCCAACCCATTTAAATTTGACCTAGTCCAGGATTAGATCATCAGCAACAGCAGCAGCCAATATCTCATCAATCTGAGATCAGTTTTATGAGTTCTTCTTCTCAAATTGGCCCAAGTCCAGGATTAGATCTACATCAAAAAACTAGAACTTAAACCCAATTTATTTCATTGATCCTAAACTAGACTCATGGCAAAACCAAGGTAGAACCCCCCATCAAGGAACAAGTGATGAAACCAAAAAATTGGCCAAGCAAGTTGAATAGTGAAACCAGCGTCTTGGGTTTTTTTTTTAATGACGTAAACCAGCTCCTTGGTTGAAGAAGCTGATTCATTTTTTACAAGAAGGAAATTGGACCCCTCTGTCAATAAAAATCCTAACTCATCGAGGGGCATAACTATCACTATCCCAAACCAATTTCTTTTATTAGATAATAGTTTTTTTTTTTTTTTTGATGACCTGGGTATCCCCACTCCACATTGGAGGTGAGACTAATCTCTTGGATACACGAAACCACCCTCAAGCCTCGTGTATCAAGTAAGTCTGGGAGGAGTCGAACCCAAGACTTCTAGTTTAATCCTAGAAGCTCAGACCAATTGAGCCACCAATGCAGGTTAGGATGAATTGACTTACCATATCTTATTTTTCAATATCCTTAAGCAATATCTGCATCAAAGTAGTTAAGGGGCAAAGGGAGTCTTGGAGCCTAAGGCGCGAGCGTTTTCATTTAGGTGCAATTTTATATACAATTTTTAAATATGTGTACATATTAAATTATGTATATTCTTTGCACCAATGCAATTGTTTCAACTATTTTTAAGATAGCAATGATAAATGCATTATCTTTCCAATACACCATCAGCGAAACAATGCAATATATATACTATAAAAAATGTATCAAACATAGAAGCACAAGTGCATAATATAAAAAGTAAATAAAAAAACGTAGAACCAAGTAATAAAAAAGTCAAAATCATAAATATGTTGTCATTCCAAAAATCATATCATCAAAACAAAAAGGTTTCAAAGTGTTTCTTTCTCCTTTTTTTAATTTAATTCTTATTTGCCTTGAACAGCTGACCCAAACCCTAAGTGGTTTTATATTTTAAAGTTTTCAATATTATAAATTAATACCCAATATGTTTTCTGTTAATATTTTTTAACCATTGAGAGGAAAATTATATTTTAATACTTACATATTAGTACTAAATAGATTACAAAAGCCTAGCCATATTTAGGTGCAGACCCCCTTTCTTGCACCTTAGGCACACTTTTGACTGCTATGATCTGCATTTTTCATTGTTACCTCAAAAACGTTCCTAAATTCTATAACATTATTCATTTCCAGAATGTCATAAATTAACCTTAATAATTCACAAGAAAGCAAAACCACATACTCTTTAAGGGAAAAAAAGACAGAACCGCCATCATTCAGAAAAAGAAAGAAAAAACAAGAGGCAGAAGAAAGATTAACAAGGCAATCATGGAAGCATATTAAGCATCAACAATGAGATTAATAAGATGAGCAATCACCTGTCCCGTCCTGAAGAATAACTTTGTATAACCAACTTGATACATATCAGGTAGGATATTGAACTGCTGAAGAATGGCCACTGAAACACTTAATGGATCCTCAGATGCAACATTCTCCAAAAGAAGAAAATCATACCTGAAGTACAATATGAGACATGTTAGGACAGTACAAATAACCACATGAATACCACTTACAAACTGAAATTTATGTAGCCATTCAGAACCTTGTAGCAAACTGTTGATGTGTCATTCTAGTCGGATATCCTGACCTTGATATCCTGACAACCTCAAGGACACCACAGCATCTAAGCTGCTGCAAGACCAGATCCTTTTTATAAATACCAGGAAGCTGCTTGCCATTTGGCTTTATGCAACGGATGAAGTGAGGTGTGGTATTTTCCAACTGCTGCATCAGCTTGAACAGTTGGCCCTACAAGCATTTCAAAGAATCTATAAATGAGGAGAAGATGACAGCACATTCAAAAATTAAGTTTGTCACAAGCTGTGATGCACTAGAAAGATTAAGCTAATGCCAAGCCCAAAAAACATAGTAGTTACTTTACCTTAAATTTCAATCCAACACTTTGCTTCTGGGAATCAGCACCACTTAACCGCCTTAAAGGGCTGGCTGGCATCTGGGATTGATTAAGCATGTTCTCCCCAAATAATTGAGGCAGCAGACAACTGCATGACGACAGAAGATGGATAGAAGCAGAGTGCAGTGGATCTCTGTTCTTCTCCAAGAAGCCACTTGTGTCATACAAAACCTGATGAGATTCCGTGTTAGTAACAAGGGAAAGAAAACAAGCCAGCACATAAAAAATGAACTGAACATGAAGGTCCAGACACCTATACAAGTCTTCTCACGCGTAAACCAAACAAATACTGGAACTACTCTGGAAGTGAGACTCTATGCAGTTTCAGGAGTTAAAGGCTCAGGCAAGACGCCTTAATGCTATTTTAGAGAACTTGCCTTTCATCTTATGACATCAAGTTGATTTTTACTTTTTACTTCCTCAAAATCTTCATAAACATTCATCTTTCAAAAAAAAATGTTAATAAAAATTCCATTAATGAAGACTTCATTCTTTCGAATAATATAGTTTTAATTTAGATATTGAACTGAAGCATACATGGTGGACTGAACAATGTGAGAATCATCAAGGGAATTGGTCACATGGTTTAAGGGTGTATGTTCAACATTGTTTTCTTCATTTTTGTAATAAATTGATTTTATTATCAGTCATTACCAATTCACAAATATTCTTGAATTTGCAATTTTCCATGGGAAACATATATAACTAATTAAGTCCTCCAGGTGAAGTCAATAGTTACATCATCAAAAAGTTGACCTGACAAAATCACAATCTTCTGACAACAAATAAAACGGACCAGAACTTGAGCAAATACACATTTCCCTTAGGTGTAGGACTTCATGCATTGGAGGCCCTTTACTGAGTAGACGAATTATTCATATGATGGATTCCAACCATGACCAGAGTTAACACCAAAAATCTCTCAGACTTTAAGGTCCTGACCCTTTTAGAGGTGACCAACAAATAAAAAAATAACATCCAAGAATATAACAGGCGGCCTCCAAAAAATACCAAAAAAGAAACTATTATGTTCTTTGTTTAGAGTTTTTCGGGGTAAGCTTCAATGACAATGAGGCCCAGACCATGTAAATTTTAATCATTAGGCCCACATGTATGGAGCTCCTAAGGATCAAGCATTTCCTCTTTGACAAGCCAACTTCAGTTCCAATGATAATTAAAAAGAAGTACCAGAAAATTTTTGAGAATACTCTTCAGAAGTTGAGCAGACAGTGAAACTAACCTCTCCAGCATAATGATGAATGGTGAAAGCTCCTCCCCTCTCCCCTTTGAAGCAGGGGTTTGCATTCAAATGTTGCTGAAGTTTGTGAGCAAAGGTCAAATCTGTCCCTTGGGGAAACGTTGACTCTTCATCCAATAAAGACAATAGTCCAAGTGGTTTCTGCAATATAAAGAAGAGATGAATAATGTGCTCCATGCTGCAAAGTGCAAACTTAGTTATAACATACTTCAGTAACTATTATAAGTGACTGAATCTACAGTTATGATACAATTGCTTATGGGCCAGACTATAGTCCACAACCCACATGATTAGGAAATATAGATTACACATGATTTCTTTAAATATTCTGAAAATGCTTTCTAACCTAAATAATGGGAAGAAGAAAAGACCATAGCTAACTCATCAATGTATTTCATAGCTGGCATCATTATCAGTTATCACAAAATGGTTCATTCTCATGTCTCATAACCCCTAAGCCACAGAAGACAATTTTGTTCACAAAATAGCATATCATATTTGGAGAAAAAAAAATGATAGCCTTAACTACTATGTTTGCTTTTAGTCAAACCTAAATGGAAAAATAGAAAATAAATATTCAATATATTTACATATGTTTTCTACTCATTCTTTAAACCACATGCCCATTTTCTACTTTTATATATGAAGTAAGGGGGGCATCAGTGTCTCCTAATTACGGGAGACACTCTTCACTTTCATGGGTGATAAAGTATTCAATATGAAATTTTTCCAACCCATGCAGGTATGGACTATCAAAAATGGGAAGGAGTTGAAAGAAAAGGAATAGTGACTCAATATGGAAACTTGAATGCTCTTGATTATTCTTATTGCAAAAACTTCATGAACCAAAAGATCGACCTTCTCAAAGAGATTGAGACACTCTTGATTGTCTTCAAAATCAACTTTCTTCCAATCAATTCCATCTTTGCTATATTCCTGCAGTAGATATTCCAGTTTCAGTGAGTAACAACTCCCAACACCAGGACTCAATGAGCTTTATAAATGAAACTTCGTTAGATAAATTAAAACAAGTACTTGATGGTAGAATAACTTATCTCAAGAAATGCAAATCATATGCCAAATATGGAACTATAGATTACAGTCACACATATCCATGTGCGAGACAACAAGAAAAAACAGAACGGTTTTTACATAACCCATGGACACATGAATTTGTATCTAGTAAATAGATGAATGGAAAATGGCTATGATGATGATGATGATGATGACGACTGAGTGGCAAGAAACCATATCAAAGAAACATCATCAGTCTACAATAACTGGCAGGTGCAATCATAATAATTTGGCATAACTAGGAGAGTCCTAAACCCCAAATGAAAAATCTCAACCAAAAAACAGAACATGTTTCAAAAGATAATCATCTTCTTCCTTTACGTTTTATACATCCTACAAATTAGATTACACTAAATTCCTCAGTCCTATTTCAAAGGAAGATTTGGACCTTTTAAGGAGGGCAACCCCACAAATCAAACCAATGCATTGACCCAAATAATAGTTTTGAATCCATATTTTCATCTCATTAATGATGTTAGCTTTTACCGACACTAAAACCATCAACCCAGACCATTCTAAAGACCTAAATAGTGTAGAAATACAAATTTTCGAGTCCAAAAAAGTAGAAAGTCTACAAACATTAATAAATAGAGAATAATTACATTCTATAAAGTCATAATCAATTCAATCATCAATTGACTTACTAGACTTAATCTAAGTAGCAACACAGTATAGTCAAATGAAACCCAGTTCACCTACTCTCGCTCACCTGACCTAGTGAACAACCAGGTCAAGTCAACTCACACAGTTGACCAATAACTCAACCTAGTCAGAAAATTATGATTTCAGGGATTGCCAAAGAATGTCAGCAGAAATTGGCTCTATTTAAACATCTTAGAAAAATTAGACTCATGACAGTTGGCATCATAATGAGATGCACTGCTGCTATATATCAGGAAAATTCACCTCTTGTTCAAGTTTGAAGAGATGCCGATTGAAATGTTGTTGCAGTCTTTCATTTGCATAGTTGATACAAAATTGTTCAAAGCTATTCTTCTGGAAGAGGGAAAAAATTGTAAATGAGTGTGTTTATTTTAAGAGTAGAATGATGCCAAAATCAGTATATCAGCACCAAACACATACGTCAAAGGATTCAAATCCATAGATATCAAGAATGCTTATGGATCTTCCTGTCCGCCGTTTGCCTACTTCCAGTGACTTGTTTATCTGTTCTACAAGCCAACTAAACAAGCTTGCATAGAGATATTTCGCTAATGCGTCCCTAGTGTCAATGGCCTGGAAAAATCAAAATAATTCACTAAGAGGCCTCTCACATAAGTATTAGCATAATAATGCACACAAGAGTGGAAGAGAGAGAGAGCACAGACCTGAGGCAATGTTAGCTTCTGGACAATGTTATCGTTGCCAGCTAGGATATTCCGAGTAGATAAAGCAAGCATCAAGTCCTCAATGTTGCAGCCCATCAACTTTGCAGCACTAGTTACAGCTGAAAGAAGATTGGCAAACCCAACATGTTTACTATTTGCACTAAGCAAGAATTACAAGTCATGATAAAAGCGGTCAAATCCTATTATGAATGATTGACATAAATCACAGTAATATTTTCATGGAAGCCACAATTTTCAAATCATTAAAAAAAAAAAAAAAGACTTCTGCAAACTTCCTTTCAGTCATTCTTATGATCTTGTTAATGAATTTCTATCCTCAGTAACATTGAAAATAATCCCAATCTTTTCGTAATTCAAAGAAGTAACAACATCAATGACAACAGAGGCTAGGTTTCTAAGGAACCAAATTCCAGCATTATAAACCCTGTAGATTAGTCCCAAATTTAGAGTGAGGTCTGAAAATAAGTCGCCTAAAACCAAATCAAGAGAACTAGAAATAAACACTGATAGTAAATGTGGGACAATTTGTCACAGTGGTCAACCCTAGGTCCAATTTTACAGATTTCTTAGACTTGGATCTCACAAACTTCATCAGGTAATTCATTGCCATTTCTGGTATGGAAAAGAAAAGTTCCAAGGGTTCAGCCTTTCCGATGGGTTGCTTGTGGGTTTTTAATGACTCAGTGGTGAATTTGCTCAAAGAGTGGAGCTTTAGTCCCTTTAAAGGTTATAAGAAGTTGGCGTGGGAGTTGATACCAGCTGCTATGATGTGATCTATCTGGAAAGAAAGGACCACTAGGATTTTTGAAGGTAGAGAGGGAAGGGCTGCCGAGGTCTTTGAATGTTCTAGGTATAGGCTTTCTAGATGGTTATCGATAAGTAATAAGTTTAAAGGTGAGGGGTTTTTATTTGTCATGGGAGGAGTGTTTTGAGGGTTAGTAAAGCGAAGAGGAAAATTATAAAGTATAGGATCACTCCAAAAGGTCGACTTAAATTTAACATTAATGGAGTGGCAAGGGAAAGTCCCAGTCCTATAGAGATGGGGAGTGGTTCATAGTGGGGTTGGTGAGAATATGACGTTTTTTCGAAGTCAAAGGTAGTTAAGGACTCTTATGAGGTCCCTTTGGTCTAGTCATGGCCTTGGTAGGCTAGTGGTTGAGAGAGACTCATCCAGTGCCATTAAATGGGCTACTTGTAGGAAGCAGCCACCTCAGATACGATCTCGATGGTTAAAGAGATTCGAGGTCTTTGTCTCGAGATTGTGGGGGAATTTAGGCATGTCAAACGCTCAACCAATGGGATTGCTGACTTTCTGGTAAAATGGGAGTTGACAAAAGAGAAGACTTTGGGGTCCTTTGGGTGGGATTTTGTTCTTTGGGGTCCTTTGGGTTTTCTTGTTATCTTGTGCTTTGGTCGTACGTGTTCTCAGAAAGGATGCTAGGAGACATTTGCTGACATGACCATCATGGAATAATAAAGTCATTTCACAAAGATCATTTGCTACAAGAACCTTCTTTCAAAAATCTGAATAGAGAGAAGAATTAACACAAGACCAAATATATAGGCAATGAAGCATGTATACCTTCATCTGTCACAACTTCCACATGATTTTCGTTGTCCATCACGGAAAACGAAATGTTTCCCAGCCATAACACTGCAGCAAGCATGGCAAAGGCATTTTCTTGATCCTCTTTGCAGATTTGAACAATTTCTAGTGCTTCCTGATCACATTAAAAAGGCAGTAAACAATATTAGGCAGGTAACGTGAATGGAAATGATAGCTAGGCAGGTGATGCAGCAGATTGTTTTCAAAGTTACCATCAGAATATGAAACCTCTGAGCATCATCAATATCATCAATAGTCAAACAATCACTCTGTTTTAGATACTCATATTCATTGGCTGCTTTCAGGTTCAACCGTTCTGCAATGCCATACAAATATTTAAACAATGCCAAATAACATATATAGAACAGTACAAATTTAGAATATTGCATATGAATGAAAATTACAACTTTAAGTTCTGACTAAAATAATACATTCATTAGGAAGAATTGCATAGAACCTGCTGTCTACTAACGTTCATAGTCTGATCCCCAACAGAAATTGAAAGTGATGCATTTCCAAACAGGTGTATCACATCATAGTCAAGGCACAAGGAGCAATCAAGGAGCCTAATTTTGCCAGGTGCACTCATTTAGATAGTTCAAAATATGTGTAGATTTGTGCCCTAATTGCATCATTGTTAATAAAATACAGTGCTACTAATTCAAAGCACCAAATATATTGTGTTGAGTTTCCTAACACATTATATATGTATTATGCATATACACGAGTGTATTGTACTCAAGTCCAATGAGAAATTACTTCATGTTAACTATAATTTTCGTTACTAAAAAATTGGGGTGTTCATTTGTAGAACCCAGCCCAAACCCAACCTAAATAAACGGGCTTGAACAAATATTTTTGTCCGATGGGGCGGACTCAAACTTTAATTTAAAGCCCATCGAGGCCCGTTTATTATTTTATATATTTTTTACGTTATAAATTGAAAAAATAACTGTACAGATTGAAAGAATAGTTAAAACAAAAATACACTCGATCTTAACGGTCAAAATCACCAGGCGTCGTCCTTTCAAGGTTGTTTGTCAACTTTGACTATCAAGATTAATTGGCTAAAAAATGAATTTTGGACTAAAATTTTAATTAGTGGTAGATATTTAAATACACTTTCAACATGTATAGTTATATTTTCATTTTACATAACAATTAAAGAAAATGATACCATATGCAAAATAATCGGGCTTAATCAGACAGGCCCGACCTCTGGCCTCCAAAGCCCGTTCAAAATAACCGGACTCTGGCTTTTTTAAGTTAAGCCTGGCCCAAGCCCGACCAAAGGACACCCCTACTAAAAAATTCCAAAAAGAGGCTTATTATAGACAAAATTTCTAAAAAACTAGGCTTAAGTAAGGTGAGCCTGCCTTAGAGCGAGGCAAGGCACAAAATGGTTCTGGAGCCTAGGCGTAAGCAAGGTCTTTGACTGCCATGACGAATATAGCCAGACATTTCTTGTTTTCAAGGCCATATTCATGTGTTTTCAAAACTTAAGTTTGACAAAAATTCTACAGAACCCACGGGTCCTTTTTCTTTTAATTATCAATGTTTTCTTTAGTCAACAAGGAAAAAGCACAAAATAGAGAATGTAAACCCATAAATTGAATAAATGGAGAGAAAAGCAGTTCATTAACCCTATTGATCGAAATCTCTTCTTCTAATTGCAACCTTTTTATTACTTAGGAGGGCAAAAACCCGAACGACATTTAAATTAAATCTTCTGAACAAGGCAAATAATAACATGCCTCTAATGACTACAAAAAAATACTCTCTCAATATTATGGTGGTACGAAGGACTATAGAGACAACTGCTCATGTTGATACATTACATCACAGAATTAAAATGTAATGACCCGACCCGAAAACAAAGCTTAAGGCTTGACTCAGTGTGAAATTGTCCGCTCTGGACCCAAAAGAGAGCCCTCACGGTTTTGGATTGGGCCTGACTCACCAGGGATAGGCCCAAAATGTGTCACACTAGAGTACCGAGGGTGGCCACTTATAAACCCTAAGGGCGAACGCTCTGCTCGGGCAGGGTATCACAATCACCCCCCTAAAACCTCGAGCAGCTCCTGGCTCGACTCGGCCCAACCCACACTACAGGGAAGGGGGAAAAGGCCCACACAGTTCGAGTGTTGAACTAGGTTCTGATACCATTTGTAACAACCCGACCCGAAAACAGGTCTTAGGGCTTGAGTCAGTGTGAAATTGTCCACTCTGGGCCCAAAAGATAACCCTCACGGTTTTGGATTGGGCCTGGCTCACCAGGGATAGGCCAAAAATGCGTCCCACTAGAGTACCAAGGGTGGCCACTTATAAACCCCAAGCAATTCCCCCCTACTTCCGATGTGGGACTTATTTCACCCCCACCTGCGCCCAAGGGCGAGCGCTCTGCTCGGGCGGGGTATCACATAAAATACTAAACCAATTAACATTTGGAAGCATTAACACCCATTTAAGCATAACAACGAGACAACAGAGATTCTTACAGATGTAACATCTAACCTTTAAGAGGAGAAGGAGCTCCAGCACAAAGTTGATAAAAGATATGATATGATCTTTCTCCCATGGCTCGTTGAACAACTCTTGACTGCTCGAAAGAGAACATAGAATTCTTTAAAACCCAGACAGGGAATTAAAAGCTAAAACAACCTTTAACCACTGATAGAATTCAAGTACCTTCTCTAGCAAAACTGTCAGAATGAAATAAGGAGTCAAAATTTGTTGATCCAAGATGCATTGCACAGGAAGTTGAATTAGAAAAAAAAACACATTAAAAATCATCAAAAAAATGCATTATAGCATATCGATTCAATATCAAGTAGCAATACACATAAAAATCACTTGAAGAATGCTTACAGGTTTGGATCTTAGCGCCACAAATTTTTCCAGTTGCACTAAAATGAATGTCAATCAGCTTCCCCTACGAAACCAATAATTAAGGCAAATTCATTTTATCACAACCATGAAATTTTTCACAAATAAAAATGGTAGATGAACTACAGATTAAAATAAAATCCATTATTATGGAGAGTTTCAAGTTGAAGAAATCAAAAATGCAACTTCATGCAACACACTTAGGTCACAAAAGAGAGAGAACTTACAAATCGGCTAGAATTGTCATTTCTGGAGGTTTTGGCATTTCCAAAAGCTTCCAGAATAGGATTTGTCTGAAGAATTTCATACTCTATCCCACCTCCACCACAAAGTGCAGCCAAGTATTGCATTGCAATTTTTGCAGTTTCTGTTTTCCCAGCACCACTTTCACCACTATGGTGCAAGTCACATGTTGAATGTCAATAAGGTTTAACTCTAAAGGTGCAAATAGTTAAAGATAGAAAGCATACATTGACATTTAATAACAACTAAAGCAAAAATAACAACATTGAACTTGATACAGGATATATGTCAGATTACGAAGACTTTAAGACCAAATGAACCAGTGAATTTAAATAGACAGGGACACTGCACTTAAAACTAATGTCAAAATTGCAAATAGATACTCTTTTAAGTATACAGATCTATTTTAAAAACCTAAGGTAAAGGGGTATCAAGATGTTATTGAGAACTTTCCAGCATATTTAGCTCCATCATCAAAAGCTTACAGAAACTTTGCACTTGTCCCATAAGTGAATGGGCTATTCTACTGTTTATATGCACTTCTAGTCAGATCAATCACATATTAGTTAACCAGATTGTCTAGCTGTGGATTCCTTTTTCATAAATGCTTGAAAATAAATAAAATAAAAAACAGAAAAAGGAAACTGTATCCAGTATCCAGTATATCAATCCTCAATGAAAATGTTTAATTCCACCTTGGTAAAGAAGCTCAATTGTTTCTGGACTTCTAATCAGATTTGAATATTATATATTCACACAGAAATTAGTTGTATATACCTTTCCAAGCATGCTTCAGTTTAATTAACTGAAAGATGGACCTATCAGATTATCTTCATAGAAAAGGACTACACTATGGTTATCCAAATCACCACAAACAACAAAGAGACAAAAGGACTTGTACGTCATGAAATGTCAAATATTAAGCATAGAGATGACAAACCACAGAAAGAACCTATGAGAACCTATGGAGAGTCACAAAGACAAATGTCCAAACTTCATGGAATACTGAGAAAACAGAAAGATAAGATACCTTATGATGATTGATTGATTGACTCCATCTGCAAATTCAAAAGGCAAAGCATATGAATTCTTCAAGAACTAAAGATTGTCTCCATAAAAGCAATGAAGAACTTTTTCTCCACATATAAGTTTTTTGAATAACATGGGTGTCCCCATCCCACATGGAGGTCAGATTAACCCCACGGGTACACGAAGCAGCCTGCAAGCCTCATGTATTGGATTTACTCCAAGAGGAGTCAAACTCGAGACCTTTGTCCATATATAAGTTACTGCATTTATTATTTGAAAATAATATTTTGTTCACCTCTCATCATCTCATTGAAGGCAGTATCAGCAACTGCATAGACATGAGGACTGTCCTTAAGTTTATGCCTATAAGCTGAAACAAATTCATCTCCATAAAGGGGCACTTCTTTAAAGGGATTGATTGCAACCAAAACGGGCCCTGCTTTCGTCTGCAGAAAGGAGACAGGAAATGGAGTCAAGAAAGCAAGAGAAGTTTGAACAATAGCCCACATTTTCAGCACCAGCCACGAAGAAAATCATGTATGAAACTAACATAAATCTCATCACGAGAATATCTATGTCGAAGATTGTGAAGAACTGAAGGCTCATTCAGGTAACTAAGCTGTACAAGATCATCAACACCATCTAGGATATCTGGATTTGCCGGTAGGATATTTTCTGTGCACAACGTTGCAACCTGATTGTAAGAACAGAATTCAGATGCAAATTAATCCTCTGAGCATAAGTCAACAAAACCTGGATATTGTAGACAGAGATACCCAGAAGACAAATACTCACTCTCCCATCTGAAAGCAAAATAAGAGCATCTTCTCCAGACAAGGATTGTATCTTCCCCAACTCCCACTGAGCGTTTGGAAGCCGACACCAAACCTTAAGTCTCTGAAACAGAACATGCAATTTACATGGCTAAGTAAGCAATCACAGATACCGGGAGTACAAGGATAACGGAAGAAACTTGAAAGGATGCAGCCATGCAAAATTTCTCATACAGTTTAATACAGAGGAAAAAAGATCTAGGAGATAACAAAAATCATAGCTTACAAATGGAATATGAAAAACATAATCAAATAAAGTCTAGTTATAGCACATGTATGCATACACACAAGCAAAGAGGCATGATCCCATCCTACATGATGGCAGGTTAGACTTGAATGGAGCATAATCCCTCAGCTGAAACTTCACCCAAGCCGATTGTCCTAACCATATGATTAGGGGCATTGTAAACATAGCTAAAATGTTTTTTTTCCAACTTTGCATGTTTAGATCTTGATCCACCAACTATAAATGTGCCTAAAGCAACAAGCAAGCAATAGCATACACACGTGTGTGGGTGCGGGTGCAGGTGTGGGTGGAGAGAGAGAACTTGACAATGTTCTCACTTGTTAATCCGTTTCGCTTGATTATAATGTTTCAATTTAATTACAGCAACTTAAGTATGCAAGTTTTTGGAAAAAAAAAGTACTAAAATCAGTGGACCGATATGTACCTTCTTCAAAATAGAACCAATGTTATCACCCCACCTGCGTTCCTCCATTGACAGTGGTGATGATGAAGGCACATCTTTCATTTCTTCTAGTCTTTGCTCATAGTTCTCCGTTCCCACCATCCTGATATAGGGTGATTCAGCTGGTGACTCTACCTTAGACAATTTTTTGCTTTCAAAAACCTCACTTCTCTGTTCTTTTTCTTCTGTTTGAACCACTTTCTTCTCCTCACTATCCCCAGATTCATTAGGAAGATATTCAGGCAGCTTGTCACCAATCTTGAAGTTAATGGGCAACGACCGTCTTGAAGAAGGCAATCTTGCCCTTGAAGTTGGTCGTACAGGTAATGCTGGTGGTACATCCTTTGGCTGTTCATCCCTTCGACGGATGGAATCAAGCATTTCCTCCAGCGAACTGCGAGTGATGGGGGCAGGTGGCACCGTAGACAACATGATTCCAGCTCAAACTTGACCCAATATTTGTCTGTCGCAAACCAATCCACAGTGTGCACTACTAAAGAAGCAATGATTTCATTCAACAAGAAACCCAAAATTCCTTCCAAATCTTCGTGAACCAGATCCCTCCACTGTTCATCAGCTCCAAATGATGTTTCTCATAAGCTCCAGCCAAAACCTTACATTTAAAAGAACAAATAAATAAACAAAGTGAGCATTATTCAATAGTTAAGGTTAATTTACAGGATACTTCTCGAGTGGGAAAAAATAGAATTCACTACATTTCATGCCATACAACAAACATTCTTGGATTGGGAATGAGAAAAGGAAGCAAAGTGGACACTGCCTGATGCAGTTCCAGTTTTTGGTGAATCACAAATGCAAAGCAGAACATATGATTATCCGTCAAATCATCGTCTCTGCCTGCTGTTTGAGCCACAGTTACCAGGAAACTCATTTACCTTCTGAAATGCCTATGTTTCTCACTTCCCATTTCCCAATTTTGAATTGCACAAACACCATTTAAAATTTTGCAAAGTGGAGTGTTCTACACGGGTCCAATTCTCACTTGGCTCCTGGTATCTGTTTCCCATCTTGGTGACTATGGTTTGCCATAAAACCCAAACATGGTTTCATTGAATGTGAATATTGATTTCTAACAAACATCGATCAGAAGTACCAACTCCTCCAAGTTCATGGTGTTCCATTCCGTTACTCAAAAAAGTAGAAATTTTTCAAACATCACCAAACAATAAGTTCATATGAAAATAGAAATTTCATCCAAATCAGACAATCAATCTCAGAACTGTAATTTCTTTCCCAATTCATCCACCAAGCCTGAATTTTTCTTGGAAAAGAAAATGCAGATGTCCACTAATCACAACCGCACTTCTCTAAAAACTAAAGAATAGAATATATTTCCGTCAAAATCAAAAGACCTAAACTTCCTTCCAGTTTCCCCATTGATTTCCAAAATCTTCTAGAGAAAATAATCTCTACAGACTAAAAACCACAACCGATAAAATCCAAACACCAGCTTCGAAACTCCATCAATCGAGAGAAACCAAAGGAGATTAGAACCGACCCCCCCGGCCCCTCAACCCGCACAAAAAAATGTAAAAAAGATGTGCACATCAATCGAAATTTCTGAATATTATGAATCTGACCTTGGAAGGAAGAGCAACGGTGGAAGATCAGCTGCATTCCTCTCCTTGAGATTTCTCAGCCATTGCACCAGAAAAAAATCGACTGTCTCTCTCTCTCCGTCTCTCTCTCCCCAAAAACTAAGCTTAGAAAGGGGGTAGAGACGCGAACAATATCTTCCTTTATTAAAATTTAGAAAGATTGAGGAAAAGAATCACACAATAAGATGGAAAATGAGAACGAAGTTACAAAACCCTGTCGCTTGCTTTCCGTGGAAAATTCAAATTTTTTCAGGAAAGGGGCCCCAGTTTCCTGTTTTCCTACGAACCGTAGCTGTAAAAAGAAGGAAAACGTGACGTGAGGAAAGTGGAGGATGGGGCCGGTCACGTTAGAGTTAGATACTTAAACTGGAGGAGGGGTTATGAAATTGGGGAAACTACCCCAGAGTTTGACGAAATTACGACGGAAAGGCATGTACGCGCATTTTGTTATTTTCCGTTATTGGAAACTGAATCCGGTGCACGTCGGCCGCTTTTGTTGTTGCGCTCGCACTGCCATTTTAGTTCATTTAAGGTCTGGCTTGTCACTTGTGTGCTTCAATTTATTGGTCCAAATCAATAATACATTGATCACTTGATTCTCTTCACTCTTAAGAGATTCTTTAATGACAACAAAATAAATTCAATGAGACAATTTTATATAATTTTATTATTTAAATGAATAACATAATGTCTATATTATCTATGGTACAGTAGAATTGTAGAGGATATTTGTTATACTCAATAAATGATGTATATGTGATTAGTCATGTGACTGTACATAATATTATTTTTAAATTTGTATTTCTTTGTTTGAAAATTGAATCGTACTGATTAAAAGTAAACTTGTTAAACTACTATTAGTTAAAATTTCATCCAACTTGACAAGTGTATATCGTTTGGTATTTAAAAAAATATGACTAAATAATCTAAGCTATTATCTTTTTTAATATATGACAATTCATTCTATAGATGAATTGCAATTTATTCGTTATTCATTATATTACTCATATCATTTAACTTAAAATTATAATTTCATTTTCAATTTTTTTACAAACAAAGTTAATATCTATTTGATTCTCAATGATTAAAAGCATAATAAATGCAATAAATTCTAGATATGTGGCATTTTGAATATAACATTATATTTATGATGCAAGGTTTTCTACTTTATTTTGTGAATTATAATTTAATTAAATTTTATTAATGTTCTTGATTCTTCTCTAACTCACTCAAAATCTTAATCATATTTAAATCACTGCAAATGCTCATTTAGTACTCTAAAGTATAATTCAACCATCAGACATGGAAAGCACTATTTGAATTTCCGAATTTGTATTCGATTAGTTATTAGTTTCCATGGTCAAGGGATTATAAATTGATATTGATTGATTATTTTCTCGTTTGTATTACTTGTATTTTTTATTTTCTATTTATACTCGTATAAATAAAAGAAGCTTTGAACCACTTTTACTTAAAACCTACAACATGATTTTTACTTTTCTATGAAAAATGATTCTGACAAAATTAATCGATAAAAACTTTGATTTTTGTTTCTTATACCACCTTTCAATCTTTTGAATAGGAGGAAATTATTCTCATTGTATCATAAGCGGTTTATGAACGAATCATTTTAAGTGTCAAATAAATTAGAGTTCTCTAACATTGTATTACTGGACAATTTATAATGTCACCGTTAGATATTTTTACCACATTATGTTAGAATGCATAGATAATTATGAAATATAGATTGACTTCATCAGCATCTTGACCTATGATTTTTCTACAATTTAAATCATTTTTAAAAAAACTATAACTATATTTGAAGAGTAATAAATATTTTCTATAAAACCTATGATATTTTTACCACATTATTTTATAATACAGTAAAAATGAGTATCAGCCTAACCCGATAAAATATTAAAATAAAGTAGAGAATTTACACGAAGTGGCGACAAATCTGTGCAGTGATTGTCTAAGTTTAGACAGTTGACATTGGATTAGATAATTTTAAACTCCAAAGCTAGCCGTTAACATAATCCAAGAGTTATCAA
This sequence comes from Chimonanthus praecox, assembly GCA_022113865.1. Classification (NCBI taxonomy): domain Eukaryota; kingdom Viridiplantae; phylum Streptophyta; class Magnoliopsida; order Laurales; family Calycanthaceae; genus Chimonanthus; species Chimonanthus praecox. Next base: position 66,449,838 of record CM039087.1, on the reverse strand, counting down.
CAAATTAAAGGGCGTCCAATGATTGGACGATGGAGATTTAATTTCACATTCACTAAATAACAAGTAAGGCTGGTAGAATCCACCAAACAGGATATACGATTGCTTAAAGTGGTATCTTTCCTTTTGGTGAATAATCCAATCCAATCCGATCTTTTTTTTTTTTTGGTACATTCCTTTATTACATGTTCTAGTTTGTTGTTGGTAGTAACTTTGATAGATAATGGAAAAGTGATATTAATTTCGTTGATAAAACAAGATAATATACGACATTGTTTTCTATTGTTAGATATTTTGAGGTAATTCGATCATTTTTGTCAGATGTTTAGCTTTAATTATTTTTGCATTGTTTTTAATAAAGTGCTTTCTTTTGAAAGAGCTTTTCTTTTTCTTTTTTTCTTTAAATTTTAATTAAAAAATGGTTTCCTTATGCGTGAAATTTTATTGAAGAATTAGAACAATTGAAATATTGAGAGTAAAAGAGTCTCACATAGTCACATTATTAATAATAAAAAATGAGAATGAAATTATAGATAATTTTTTACCAAAATACAAAATAATTGAAAAAGAATGCGTGTGTACACAAATCACGAATGCAATGGTTATAGATTAATTACGAATGCAATGGTTATAGATTGGATTAAGTTGAAAAACATTTAAATAGACTTGTGGTTGACATATATTCTATAGAAGTACACAAATGAAGAGAGAGGATATGGTACTCCTTTGGTCATATGCACTTTTTAGCTGTTAGGTTCAGTGTTCTCAGAACCGGACCGAACCGCGGCTGAATCTCCGGTTCAGCCGTGACCGTCGGATCTACAGTTCGGTCCACCTCAAAAACCGGTTGGCGGTCAAAACCACATAAAACCGGCCAGACCCGCGGTTTTATGCTGTTTTGACACAAAAACCGGGAACTGTGAACCGCGGTTCATATATTTGAATTTTTTTTATTTTTTTTATTTTCTCCTTAAAAAATGTGTATATTTGAAATATAAAAGTTTATTACTATTTCTATCCCATATATTTCACCGTTTTAGTATATTACTCAGAGTTTGAATGTTATTTTTAATATTTAAATTAATATTATTGGTAAAATATGTCTTACTTAATATTATATATAATATTTATATTATTTTAATACTTAATCAGCTTTGACCGCGGTCGAACCCGGTTGAATCCTGACCTCCTCGAAGACGGTTCGTTACACGGTCCGGTTCTGATAACATTGGTTAATATAGTTATTTTAAGATCCTGATATTTGTATTAAAATGAGTCTCACAAATTATATGATTTGAATTATTTTTATCAAATCTATTTAGTTGTAAAAATATTTTTAAAATTATATATATATATATATATATATATTTTTTATAAAGCCACAAAAATAAATGACAGAGTATGGAAATAAAATATTTTAACTTAAAAGTGATTTAGAAATATGTGTCTATACTCAATTTTGTAATTTTATATTAAAAAATAAAATATTAAATATATCAAATGAAAATGATTCAAATGATATAGTTTGTGAAGTCCATTAAAGAAAAAGTGTTGATTTTTTTTTTTTAAAAACTCTTTTAAGTCTTAACCAAATCGAAGTCATACGATCAAGACAAAATTGAATCTTTTCTCCAAATAAAAAATCATAGAGGATGGACAAAATGTCTACTTATCTTACTTGTCATGCAAGAATATGTGAAGTTGTTACTTAGCCATTGGAGAACTTGTGTCTCAATGTATTGGTGTATATTTGTGGGTTTTGTGAAAAAAATAAAAATAAAAGAGAAAAATATATGGGTCGATACCGAAATTTATACCCATAAATTAAGGTGTTAAAAGGTTGTAGACTTCTATAGTCTAAGGTGCATATCCATGCCTAATTGTAATTTTTTTGGTATTAGTGATATTGACAAGTTTTTGAAGCTAGATTCCAAATCAACATGACTTGTTGCATCTCGGAGAATATAGGTGTGATTCATTAAATATATATAGTTTTATAAATTTATATTTTTGTTGTATCAATATTAAAAAAATATAATGCTAGTTATTATGAAATGCAAAATAGGTTTAAAGCTTCGGTGAGTTATGGGAAGTGCAAAATAGGTTTAAAGCTTCGGTGAGGGCATAGGACCAACTAAGCTGCATCTTTGACTATTATCATCATGTGTAGACATACAAAAGCACAAAAGAAAAAAAAAAAGCTATTGAAAATTTTAGAAATTTATCGTTTCTTGCACCACAGTAATGATCACATAAAAGGAGATTAGAATAAGTTTTTCCAATTTTACAATCATGTTGATCTAACTTCAATATATTTAAATTAAACCATCAGACACCATTGTTTTCTCTTTTGGGACACCACATATTTAAAACATGAAAGTTTTTTTTTTTTTTAATTTTAATTCAAATGATATCTATAAAAATACAAAGCCATATTAACTACCGTATAAAAGCAAATCTGCATTTAATATTTTATGATGGAAGAAACTAGAAAAAGCTTTAGCGAAAGGTGTAAGTTGGGGTGGAGTTAGGAGTTTTCCCTCGGTCTACCAAAAAAAAGCCATATCGTATCTTGTCAAAAAAAAAAACAATGGTACGACCAGGGGTGGAAATATCGGCCGATACATATCGTATCGGCCAATATGTATTGGTTTTTTAGGGCCGAATGATATCGGCCGATACGATATGTATCGGCCAATAAAAAAGGTTATCGGCCGATATGATCGATATTCGGTCCAGAATATTGGTCACCATATCGGCCGATATACATAAAAACTGATATTTAAAATTTATTTGTTTTTAAAAAAAAAACACAGTTTTTCACACTTTTTTATGCTTTTTACGGTTTTTTACTATTTTCACGGTTTTTAAATATCGGAGGAGAGAGAAATTTAACAAAATAGAAAAATCAGATGAGAGAGAAAATTATCGGCAGATATTTGCATATGGGCCGAAATCCCTCGGTACAACAGTAGTTGGTGAATGCAACGAAATCAAATTTTAGTAATCACGATGAATAGGCTCTCAGATGACAAAGTTTGCTTAATAGAGGCAAAAGTTGTGCCCAAAGCTTTTCCTATCTGGTCATTCCAATTTCCATTGCAGTCCCCAATCCCCATTGATGAATGGTCTGATCAGATATATGTTAATTAAGGTCCCCGTTTACCCACCCAGATTTTTTACCTCTATACACCCATTTTCTGGTGAAGTGACTAATTACCATTTTGCTCCTGCGTTTCCATTCGTTCGAACGAATTTCCAATTCATTTCGCCATTCGTTCGAATGAATGGACACATACCCCATCTAATTTGATTCGTTTGAACGAATCTCCTTTATAAATCCATTGGTTCGAACGAATTAAACGAGTAAACAGTAACCAGTTACTGTTCACCCGTCTGATTCATTCGAATGAATCAGTTTTTTTTTTAATTTCAAAGTTATTTTTTAAATACTGTATATTTTTAAAATTTCTCAAATTAAATATCCGGACTAATTACTATAATCTGATAAAAATACTTTAAGACTTCAAGGTCTTTTGACACTCCTAAATATTTAAAACACAGTATTTTACAAATAAGGGTATCCCTAGGGTGTGTCGAAAACACATTTAGGAGTGTCAAAAGACCTTAAAGTCTTAAAGTATATTTATCAGGTTATCGTAATTAGTCCGCATATTTAATTTGAGAAATTTTGAAAATACACTGTGCTTAAAAAATAATGTGCATAGTGTATTAAATAATAAAATCTCCTTTAAAACTTCAAAGTTTTTTTTTAAGCACTGTGTATTTCCAAAATTTCTCAAATTGAATATCCGAACTAATTACGATAACCTGATAAAAATACTTTAAGATTTCAAGGTCTTTTAACAATCCTAAATGTGTTTTCGACACACCCTAAGAATACCCTTATTTGTAAAATACTGTGTTTTAAATATTTAGGAGTGTCAAAAGACCTTGAAGTCTTAAAGTATTTTTATCAGATTATAGTAATTAGTCCAGATATTTATTTTGAGAAATTTTAAAAATATACAATGTTTAAAAAATAACTTTGAAATTTAAAAAAAAAAACTGATTCATTCGAATGAATCAGACGGGTGAACAGTAACCTACGTTACTGTTCACCCGTTTAATTCGTTCGAACCAATGGATTTATAAGGGAGATTCGTTCGAACGAATGACGAAATGAACTGCAAATTCGTTCGAACGAATGAAAATGCAGAGGCAAAATGGTAATTAGCCACCTTCACCCGAAAATGGATGTGTAGAAACAGAAAATCCAGGTGCGTAAACGGGTACTCGTTAATTAAAAGAGTAGTGACAGTTAAAGGGTCCAAATATATAAATATATGGTACTCAAGAATTCATTGTCTAATAAATACTTAAGATTCTTTGTTGTCATTCTCAATTTAAATGGAAATATTAGGTGAAAGAGTAGTTTATTCAATGTCCATTATTTAATTATAATTGTGACTTAAACATAAATAAATTAATGTTATAGTTGCTTCCGCTTAAGAAGCAGGAGATTATGAATTCAAACTTCTAATTTTAGTGTGTCTTAAGTGTAGTGGGCTCACTCATAAAAGTTTTACATTGAATATTCTATGATTTTCTATATGTAAATAAAAATATATATATATAATTTGACATAAATTTGACTAACAAGTTTCCTTTTAAATTCAAATATGAATAGGATTACCCTTTTGACCGTTTGTTAAACTTAAACAATGTGGACGAAAGGTACCCACCCACCACGTGCTCTAAAGTCTACAGGCTTGAGAAAATGGCCGAAAAGGGAAGGCAAAATGCTCCGCAATTCTAAGCTCAAAAGGCTCCCATTTTTGGTGCCACCTGACCACCAATCTCAACCGTTGAATTTGAATTTGAAAAGCGATATTTGTATTTCGGGAATCTTCAACCTTCACCTAACTTACTCTATTCTTTATTCAGTATTTCAGACAATGGTGATAGGAACAATAAGTGTTAAAATAAGGACGTCATTTAAAAAAAGTTTAGGAGATGAGATAGAGTGAAATGTTCATTTTATTTCTATCGATGCACTGCTTAATAAGTACCAGTATACCGATAACACACCGTTCTGCATATATGTTCTGTTAGGGCTCCAACTCGGGTCGAGCTACATGACCCGACCTGAGAAATCATACGGATAGAATAGAGAATTTTGGGTTAGCGAGTCAATTCGGGCTAAGAAGATAAAAACCTACATGAAATTTAGGTCCGATCAGGTTGAGGATTTTATAGATTAAACCGATCCTACACAATCCAACTCGACCTGGCTAAAATTAGTTTAAAATGGGTTCAAAATGGGAGTCAGGTCAGAATTCGATTTGATTCGAGTTAGAATTCAGCTCGCGTTGGGTTAGAATTTGAGTCAGAACAGGTTTTGAGATCCGGATTGAGAATTCGAGTCAACTCGGTCAGGTTCCATATATATCAACTCAGGTTGGGTTGGATTTTAAGGAACTCGATCCGTCCGACCCGAGTTGCAGTCTTATGTTCTGCATACCGGTGCACCAGTACTTGTTGAGCGGTGCACCGATAAAGATAAAATTGACATTTTAAGCGCACTGTACATTATAAACTAAAGTATAAATTATAAATTAAACCATACATTATACGCTCACTTTTTGACAAGATTAAATTGTATAAAATGTTTAATATATTTTTTATTCAAAACATGGTGGGACTATAAGACACCACTAATTGCCACATGTCAATAAGTTGAAAAAAAGTAATAACTATCTATAATTCAATAAAGTCACTATAGAAGTCCTTGTTTCTAACCTAGTAACGAAAAAATACCTAGTACGATATGTATCCTACGATACCTAGTACCATCTTCCTGGAGTTTTCCATCTTTTGTCTGCTCTTTTTTTCTTTTTGTTTTCTATCTAATCACGTTAGACATCTTTCTTTTGTTTTTATAATTCTCTTTTTTTAATATATTTTTTTCTTCCCTGTTAAAAAAAGATATGTATCGAACGATGAGTATTGTCTCAGGCCTAAGTGACAGTGATGATACATATCATTCATGTGAATATTCCATATATTAAGCAAGCTATTATTCGCATTTTTCAACTTAAATATTGTATCGAGTATGATTTTATAAAGAATTATAAGCAAGTTTTTTTATTTTTGAAATATATTTTTCTTTCTGTTTTTTTTCTTAAAGTTTATCTATTTTGATTTTTTTAAATTTTTGCTTTAAGATCATCTCCATTTTGAAGTTTCGTGTGGAATATTTTAAAAAAAGATGTCTTGATGTGATAGATATAGTTTGAAAGGTGTTTGTATAATTTTTTTATTTTTCAACATTTTCATAAAATTAAAGGTTTTATAAAAAATTCATGAATTGTACTAGAAGACATGAGACATTATGAGATATTGGAGAACATGAATTTTATATTATGTGTTTGATAACATTAGTTTTTATTTTTTAAGATTTTTAATTTTTATGATGTATTTTATTCATAATAAAACTTTTTCTTCACAATACAAATTTTAACACAAAACTCTTCTATTTTAAATACTAACATAAAAAATATGAGTTTCCCCTCGATTTTTAAAAAAAAAAAGCCTCTTGCTGTTTTCTATGCCCAGATACGACAGTTCATATAGGACATTTTATGTTGAATCTGATTCATAAAAATTATTATTATTTTTTAAATGTAAATTCAATTTTTTATAATTTTCATGCATTATCACCGTTAGATGAAACACGGCAGGTCAAAATATTTATCATATAATTTACTTTTAATATTAAAAGATTAAACTAATATAATTCAATGATTTCATATTTTACCGTACGATAGTCCTCGTGATAATCACCATCAATAAGTTTTGAGACGACAAAATTTGCTCAACAAAGGCAAAACTTTTCCTATCTGGTCATTCCAATTTCCACGATGACAAAATTTGCTCGACAAAGGCAAAACTTTTCCTATCTGGTCATTCCAATTTCCACGGTAGTCCCCAATCCCCATTAATGAATACAGCCTGATCAGATATATGTTAATTAAAAAGATTAGTGACCGTTAAAGGGTCCAAATTTATAAATATATGGTACTGAAAGAATTCATTGTCAAATAAATACTCAAGATTCTTTCTTGTCATTCTCAATTTAAGTGGAAATATTACGCGAAAGAGTAGTTTATTCAATGTCCATTTTTAACCACAATTGTGACTTAAACAGTAAAAGTTATAGTTGCTTATACTCAGGAAGCAGAAAGTTGCAGGTTCGAATTTTCGTGACTTAATTTTGATGTGCCTTAGGTATAGTAAGCTCACTCATACGAGGTTTTACACCGAATATTCTATAATTTCCCACATATAAATTAAAAATAAAAAATAAACTTTATAATTTGATAAGTTTTCTTTTTGGTGTCCATCCTAATACGGACACTCTTTTGGAATAAACGGATTTTAGTGAACTTCTCATTTGGCCTCACGCATCTGCACGGATTTTAGTGAACTTTCAAAAATCAGTTCACTTTTCAGTAAACGTGAAAAATTCGTGTCTTCTAAAAATTGATGCCCGTATTAAAATGGCAACTCTTCTTATTAAATTCAAATATGAATAAGATTACCCTTTTAACCGTTTGTTAAACTTAAACAATGTGGACGAAAGGTGCCCACCACGTGCTCTAGAGTCTACATGCTTGAGAAAATGCCCGAAAAGGAAAGGCAAAATGCTCAGCAATTCTAAGCTCAAAAGGCTCCCATTTTTGGTGCCACCTGACCACCAATCTCAACCGTTGAATTTGAATTTGAAAAGCTTACGATATTTTTATTTCGGGAATCTTCAACCTTCACCTACCTTACTCTATTCAGATACTGGTGGATAGGAACAATAAGTGTTAATATATAGATTATAAACTAAAGTATAAAATTATAAATTAAACCATACATTATACGCACACACTGTTTGATTCAGATTTAATTGTAGAAAATGTTTAATAAATTTTTATTCAAAACATGGTGGGACTATGCAACACCACTGATTGCCACATGTCAATAAGTTGAAAAGAAGTCATAATTATTTATAATTCAATAAAGTCACTGTAGAAGTCCTTGTTTCTAACCTAGTTACAAAAAATAACTATTATGATATGTATCGAATGATACCGATCACCTTTTCCCTGGAGTTTTTCATCTTTTTTATTATAGAAGTTTTCTTTTATAGTTTATATATTCTCTGCTTTTTTTTCCTTTTTGTGTTCGGTTAATCTTATTAGACCTCTTTCTTTTGTTTTTGTAATTCTTTTCTTTTAATATATTTTTCTTTGTTACTGTTAAAAAAAAGATATGTATAGTATTATCTCAGGTCTAAGTGACACTGATGATACATATCATTCATGTGAACATTCCATATATTGAGCAAGCTATTATTGGCATTTTTCAACTTAAATATTGTATAGAGTATGATTTTATAAAGAATTAGAAGCAGGTTTTTTATTTTTGAAATATATTTTTCTTTATATTTTTTTCTTAAAGTTTATCTATTTTGATTTTTTTTTATTTTTCACCTTAAGATAATCTTCATTTTGAAGTTTTGTGTGGAATATTTTTAAAAAAGATGTCTTGATGTGATAGATATAGTTTGAAAGGTGTTTGTATGATTTTTTTTTTATTATTTTTCAACATTTTCATAAAATTAAAGTTTTTATAAAAAAAATCATGAATTGTACTAGAAGACATGAGACATTATGAGGTATTGGGGTGTTTGATAACATTAGTTTTTCATTTTTAAGGACATCTTATATTCTTAATCTATTTATTAAATGAGAGTTATTTTACTTAAACCTATTTATATTTGAACTCAGGGGTCAAAAAATCGGCTCGGCCGATATCCGATACGGACGATATATCGGCCGATAATTTAATCTCTCATACCGATATCGGCATTTTCTCTCTCCTCCGATATCGGAACCGTGAAAAAATCGCAAAAAACCGTGATGAATAGTGGTGAACCGTGACAAAACCGCAAAAAACCGCAAAAAACCGTGAACACCCTGAGAACCATAAACCTTGAACCGCGGAAAACCGTGGAAAACCGCGAAAAACCGCGAAAACCGCGAAAAACCGTGAATATCCCTGAGAACCGAAAACCGTAGAAAACCGCGAAAAACCGTATCGGTGTTTTAATTTTTTTTTTTTTTTTTAAATACCGATATTTATGAATATCGGCCGATATTATGACCGATATTTCGGACCGAATATCGGTCATATCGGCCGATATTCGGTATGTACGGCCGATACTTATCGTATCGGCCGATATTACTCGGTTTAAAAAAACTGATATATATCGGCCGATACGATATGTATCGGCCGATATTTAAACCTTAGTTTGAACTAACATCATAATTGAGCCATCATTAAACAAATAAATAAATTTGAGTCAAATCAACCTGTTTATTTCTTCTAGAGATTTAGACTGACTTGTAGTCATTTTAACATTATTAAGAAGATCTAAAGATGATTCTATACCATTCATTGTGCATTGACATTTAAAATAGATACTTTTATTTCAACAAAATGTAGGTTTAATTGGGGAGACATTTTGATTTATTTAGACACACTTTGATATCATTTAGAATATTTATAAATATTTTCATAAATAAAAGGGTAGGTTTCAAATGAGTTAAGTTGGGGTTGGATTTGGGATCGAGAGAAAAGGAGGGAGGGCTCAAACCATATAATAACTATAAATTAGTTATAACTTATAAGTACGCACTTTGCGCGAGTAACATTTGAAGAAAATTGATAGTGAATAATTAGTTTTTCATGACACAAAATTCTTCTATTTTTAAATACTAACATAAAAATTATGGGTCAAATCTTTCAAATTTATCAAATTTAATCATAAAATCCACTGTTTTTAGTTTTTTTATATAAATTCTCTCTATATTAAATAATAACAAAGTGAAGTCAGACCAAATGCTTCTAACTCACGATATCAAATATTAAAAAATATTTTTCCTATTTATAGAATTCACTAAATAAAATTTTAGAATTCCTTTTTTTTAGCTATTTTTATGGAACGGTCTATTTCATGCTTATCAACATGTAAAGAAATCACAAACTTGTCATGAATAGTGACAAAGATTCATTTGATGGTCATCATAAACTCTCTTTAATATACATGTACAGATTAAATAATAAATACAAAAGTAAAAACATGTAGAATTATAAATAGAAAAAAGACTATCTTATTTAATATCCAACAAAAATCATGTTTACACCTTGTCTGTAAAATATTTATATTTTATTTTTTTAAATTCACGTAAAGAAAATCTTAAGATATTCCACATAAAATCTCTATCGATGAATCCACTATCTCTAAGTTAGACAATAGAGGTTCAACACCTTTAAGTGCAAAATATTAATGGAGTAAAGATGTCCATAACTAAGATGACCCGATTTCGAAGACTTTTTATAGGCAAAAGTTATTGAAGGATTGTTTAGTACGATGAACTTTAAAATTTTATTTATAAAATATTACTTTTACCCTGTTGTAAAGTTTTTTTTTTAAAATATAAATACTCCATAATGCACTTTAACAAGATCCTATTTGACTTTGTGCCAAAGTTTAATAATTCCTGTCGTATCATTTAGTACTTTAAATTTTAAAATTTAAAATTTTTGACAGTATATTCTCACCTTTCGGAGTGAGACATTTATGATTTGAAAATATAGAGGTATGAAAGTCAATAAGAAGGGATGACTTTGGTCATCTGCTAAACTAAAATAGAACGACTTTCCAAATCAACAGTAAATTGCAAGATTAATGATAACGGTAACGTGGCCCCCGCCATCTTAGGGTTTTGTTAAGTAAAAGTCAAGCAATTGACGGATTTCCAATCTGTCACCCACCAAAGACTAGGGCCTATCAACAATGTTTTCGCTGCTTATTTTATTGCAACACTCGTTGCTATCATTTAATTGCTTTTGTGGTTGGAGAATAGGTGACATTAGTCACTAATAAAGTCCTAACTACTTTAATTTTTCTTTCCACCTTATCTTATTCTCTTACCTGCTTAATAAATACGAGGTGAGGACCACGTTAATCAAATCCCTGGTTGGTATCAAATGGAACGGCAATGAGTATATTTTTTATGATCAAGTTATTAAGATAGTCCACGCCTCTCATTAATCTTTGAGACATGCAGAAGTTTTACTATTAACACACAAGGAAATGCACCTCCTGTCTTTAGGAGGCCCCACCTAGGGTTAATTTCTAGCTAGCACCTCTAGGATATTCTCAATAGGTTATTTTCCATTGATGAACCCGGTGTATGTGTGCAAAGAGGTATGTACATGTCTCGAATGATTAGTCGGGTGCACATGCCTCAAAGGATTAGTTGGGTGAAACGCATGGACACCTACGGTCATTAAAAAAAAAAAAAGGATAATTCTATGGGAAGTGGCCATTTAGGGTGTAGTAGGAATCGAACTCAGGATTCACGCTCTGCAGGTTCTTGGACATCCTTCTAATCCCTTTGAATTATGATGATGAGTATCTTAGAATGTTTTTTTTTTTTAATGTTATTAATCAAAATTATTATGATTGATTTGATTAAGTCATATGTTTAAAGACTATAAGATTTAAGGATTAAAAATAATTTAAAATGATAACATTTTTATAACTTTGAAGATATGAATTGATTAATCTAATTATGTGATTTCCTATGGATGATATACTGAAGAAAAGACGACTCTAAAAGACTCATCGGTCAGTACCCCATTTTGTAAGTTCTATGTCTAGTCCATGAGGCAATGCTGTGCCATGCAATACATGGGTTAACATCTCATTCATTTTAATTTTTTGTCAAAAATGGTGGAATTTAATTCAAAATAGAAGTGCTTTATGTTATATTAGTATTTTAATTGAAATTAAAATTTTAATATAATGTATTATGTGAATCAATATTTTTTAACATATGAAGCATATAATATTAGAGAAAATTAAAATTAAAATTTAGGACTAAAATCTATTTTTAGCCATCATATTTAATAAGTCAAAATCAATGGTGAGATGGTGATTAATTTCAATGTATTCAAAGCAAATGGCTGAGATAATTTTATTTTTCTATTTAAAAAATACTTTGAAATTTTAAATTCAATAAAATAAGACCTGATTGCCCACTTAATGTTATGTGTCTGAGGTTCTAACATCTATAACTTTAAGCTAGAATGACAAATTCTTTCACGTCAGTGCAGCCGATTCAAAATGCTTGTGTGGCTGTGGACAGATGAGACTGAGACTCGCATGATAAATTTGAAATAATTTAAATTATTCTTGTAGTCAAGAGCAGTTGTAGAATTGTGTAGCGCTTGCCTGCTAAATTTTAAATTTTATTCAACATAAGTATTGGTTTTTTTTTTTTTAACTAAATGTGAAAAATCGGGGGTTTGAATGCACAACCTCCCGTTTACTGAAGCGAAACTAGTTGAACTACACCCATGTGAATACAAGTATTATATATTAATCGCTTAGGTATACGACTTTTAGGTGAACTCCACTTAAGCGGATATGAATGGGTGAATTTAAAAAGAAAAGAAAAGGAAAAAATCAGACTTATAAATGTGTTTTAAAAAATATATTTTTTATCAGATAAATGTAATCATTTTTAAAATTTTAATTTTATTCAATAATAGAAATTCATTATATTAGATCAATAAGTTGTAGGATTGAATTAATAGAGTGCAATTTACATAGGTAAATAGATAAGATTACAGAGATATGGTTTACCCATTTCACCGTCGGCTCCACATGGCACTCATCCTAAATTCCTAATGTGATTTAACTCAGTCGACTCCACGAGTCACGCCCAAACTTAGAGTAGCCAATTATCTTAACTCGACTCAGTGAAGTTGTTCATTTCCGAATGACATTATCTTTTTATTTTCATTTTTTACCTAAAGTCCTTTATTTAGTATTTTCGATTTTTTTCATGTATTTTATATCTTTAATATAAAAATTGTATATATATCATATATTAAATAATATTATTTTATTAAGTCCAACCAAGTTTTAACTTTTTTAAATCGGTCAAAACTCGTTGAGTCTTTGACTTTACTCAACCCGATGAAAAATCGAGTTCAGTTTTTAAATTTTCAAAGTATGATAATAAATTAATAAGTATGAATTTAGTTGGTTCATTTTTTATGCTTAACTTTCTAAGATTTTGAAAGGGAGTATTAGAGTTGACTTTCTCCAATTAACACCACTAATTATGAGATTTTATTTGTAATTTATTTTGATTTCCTTTTTATTCTTTTTTCTGTATTTTATTTCCTTTTTTTTCTCTTATATTTTATTTCTTTATAAATAAAATATTCAATTCATCTCTCGTTGATTGAGTAAGACACGTGTCTTTTTTCACAATCTCACATAGAGTCATGAGAAAGAATTGCCAAATATACTCCTATAAAAATAGTAATCGATTGTTTGAAAGATAATTTTGAAAAGTCTTCAATTACAAAAACAAAGCTACCACCTTTGTTTCCTCATTCTTTTTATTTTCTCTAGCATTTTCCCTCACACTTCCGACCGTCAAGAGATTTAGGCTGTAGTTGGATGAGACACCCCCTCATTATCTTTTGGTGTTTCCTCATTCTTTTTATTTTCTCTAGCATTTTCCCTCACACTTCCGACCATCAAGAGATTTAGGCTGTAATTGGATGAGACGCCCCCTCATTATCTTTATTTGATAACTAAAAGATAAAGATAAAAAATCTCAATTTTATCTTTATTTATATCTCCACTCTAAAACCCTTTTAAAGTAAAGGGTATTCATAATTTGATTACCCACCATTCCAAAATTTATCCTTCATCTCTTTCAGAATTTGTAGAGATCCTGACATCCAGTTGTAGACTGACCCGATTATTCTATTGACCTTAAAACTAATGAATCACACCATAGCCCTTCTTTTTATCCCCTTTAAGACTGGCAAAATGCTGATCTACCCTGAAATCTAGATGATTTCACTGAGTTCACTGCCGATGATTTAAGATTAGATTACTTCTTCCAAGCCACGTGTAGTGAAAAAAGAAAACACTCTACATGCATGCACACATATACAAATGCATGAATAAGCAAAAATCTAAGCAGTTGTGACATCCTATGAGAGATCAAGGGAAGAGCTGGTAGGACTCTGAACAGTTCAACAACAAAGAACAAAAGTTTAGAATGTTTTTTTCTATTAAGAATTCAACATCTTAAGGGTGTTTGGTCAGGAGAAGGGCAACACTGCAACACTTCCATGTGCAGATTAAACCAAGGAGAGACTAGCCATAATAGAAAGTATGGAGTTGGGTGCCATGGCAAAGAATAATAATGAAACTGGAGTAAGTTGTGTTCAATGAAGCTATGATGGTAGCTGTAATCAAAGCATTAAATATGGAATTTAGCTGACAAAGTTCTCATTTTCCATAATGGAAACTAAGGTCTACGATCCTTATTAATTATCGTATAATTTGATGGGTTTTCTCTATGAGGATTGAGGAATCATTGGGTCCACTGTGGTCTCCAAAAGCACAACTCTAGGAATGTAGGGCACATGGTTAGGTGAGTTAAAAGTGTTTCTGACTTTCTGTGATGGGTCCTAATTTGAGTTGGAAGATGTTGAATGGTTGATCCTAAGATAGAATGATTAAGTGGAGGAAGATAAATTGTAAATGCTCATTAGTTGGGTGATATTCAAATCTTAGATAATTTTGAGTGGGTTACCATTAGAGATTTTTTCCTTCAATTTGGATGATAAACCATGCCCAATTCTGCAAATCTTGTTAAAATCGGACTGGTTATCAAAATGTTCAGGCCACTCTATTTGGAGAAAAACTAAGAAGAAAGAGAGAGAGAAAAAAAAGTAACAGTGGTTAAATCTATCAAGTGAAAAATGCCTATTGCTGACTATTTAAAGTATAGTTTAAAAATTCAAAAAAAATTTGTAAGAGTTGATCTAGGTTGCTTGACATGAAAAGATTTTGAGTTGAACAAGTTAACAATTTTTTTTTTTTTTAAATTGAATTTAAGAACTGGCAGAATCACTAGATTCGATAAACAAATTTAAATTTCAAGTTTTCCAACTATGATCTAAACTATAGTCTAAAATAGCCTATACTAAGATCACTAGTAGTTTAGAGTGTTGGAACTTGGAACAATGCCTAATTTATGCTGTCTAAACATTGAGAGTGAGCCTAGAAAAGATTTGGAAAAAAAAATTGGATTAGAAGTAAATGATCATTTTTGAAATTTATATTTCTAAGCATGTGAATTGAATGTAACAGCGATCAACGGAAAAAAAATTGAGAAGCCAGATGAGGAAAAAAATTAAATTCTTGAGGAGAAAGAATGAAGAAATATGACATATTGTGCTATTGTGGATTGGAGGCAATAATTTATGATAAGAGTATTATAGAAGAGTAAAACTCAAAGAAATCGATGTTAGATAGATGCGAAAGTAGTGCTTTGTTGGTGATTGATCATGGTGCTAAAACTTGGGTCGGGTCAGATTCAATAAACCCAATCCAACTTATGTAAAAAATTATTAAATCTAATCTAACTCGACTTGATTCGATTCAACCTGAGTGCTATTTTATAACTTGGTGTACTCGGGTCGGAGCGGGTCATATTGCTTTTGAATCCCGACCCAAGTTTCACCCATACTCATAACCCTCCCCGAGAAACCAAATGGAAAGCATTATGACTCTTTAGCCATCTTGGTTATTAATATGATGTCATTGTTGCAACCATAAGAATTATAGATTTAAGTCATTTAGGGTAATTTTTAAATTTTGTGCATCGGCCCACCAATTTTCTTTATTCTAAAAAGAAAAAGAAAAAAAATGCAAGTATCAACTAGCACAACTTTTATTGACCCATATTGACCAAGAGGTACCGAATAAGTGGGGCATCAATATGTATTAATTAGGCCTTGTGGCTACTATGTATCAGTCAATACAAATCTCAAGTACAGGGATTAGATATGTAATCTGTCCATTGAAAGCAATTTGTTCAATTCAATCATGAGTGCTAGCCCTAGACAAATGGGGACAATGGGCTTTATTAATTTAACAATGATGATGGTTCATGTGATATCAGTAGGGTCGAAAAATCAGCCTTACCGAGATTTCGGACGATTTTTCATATCGGCCGAGATTTTTTCTCTTTCCTCATTTTTTTAAAAAAAAAAATCTCGGTGGTTTTTCTTTTTAATGCACAGTACGGGTCGAGATTTATACCCCTGGATCATATCAGTAGCAAAGGTTCTTGATGGGCTCGCTGGCTAACCAGTGGGTTGTTTGGGCTGGATTCCTCTTAGACTGCTATCTAGGCGTGGATTCAAATAGGAACCTAATTAAGGAGACAACTGGGCCTGAAATAGATTATGAAGCTGATTACTTGTTCAACCAATCCTGCTAAGCCTGATTCATATGAATTTTATCTTACAATGGCTAGTTGTTCTTGTATGGTTAGAGATCTAGTCATCAGTCATCGTGGAATGAAGCTTAAAAACTGGGTTAGCGCCTTGTTGGGTGAAAACCCTTATAGGCCCAACCCAAATTCTATTCAGGTTCGGTTTATATTATTGGGGAAATTTTTGATGAATTCTTAATTGAGTTGGTCCACTAAAAAATGATTTTGGACTAATTTTCGATAAGATGACTGAGTTGGACATTTTCTTCCAGTAAGATGAAGATTAGCAAAAATATATTTAAAATGATTTTGAGTTGATATCAATCCCAACAAATTCAATTTGAATTCACTTATATAAAAACCACTTCCATTGAATTCACTTTTACACACTAGACATGAATGAAAAATTCGACCAGTGTATTTATATCATCCTCTTTTTTTTAGCTATTTTATATTGAGAGTGACTTAAATCCAAGATTTTCCGTATCTCAAGAAGGTTCTTGACGGTCGAGTCAATTCTAGCGGATTATATATCATATCGATCAATATAAGTGTTTTGTCGCCTGTATCATATTGGCTAATACAATATAGTATCATTCATTTTCAGTTTTTAATTTTTTTTCAAAATATTTTTTGGAGTTAAATTTTATATTAATTATAATTTTGAGAAAATTTAAAAGCAAGTTCTTCAAATAAATATATAAAGTATATATACAAAATTAAAATAAAATTAAAAATTAATGGCATTGTCAATATTTCAATTAATAAAAATATTAAATGTATCATTTTATTTACTTGTCAATAGTGAAAATATATAGTATTTTTCTATTATTAAAAATATGGATATTTTTATCAATTTTCTAAAAATGAATGACTATTTAATATTTAATCTCACCTATGTCAAATTGAGCCATCTCAAGTCATCCGTATTATTAGGATGACTGGATAGGATCGTTCCGGGTGTAAATGTGTTATTTACTTATATTTAGCGCCGACCCCGCGACTAGGGTTTTGATCTCTGCCTTGAGCTGCAACCTGCACATCTAGAGACATGGCGAAGAGCAGAAACAAGAAGAAGAACAATGGTACCGTTTCAATGGGCATCTCAACACATGCTTCTACAGACCTTCCTCAAGGTACCAAAATCCTTCTGTCTGTACAATTTGATGTTTCGAGTTGGAATTGATTCGAAACTCGGTCGAGATGAAATGGGTGTTTCCCTTCTATGATTTACCTTGACTGAGTCATAATCGGGTTCGCTGAACTCCGTAACAAATTTTCATATCCAAGGACAGTGAGTAGTTTCTGGCTCTGTTGGAAAGAGCTTTTCATTCGATTCACGCAATATTGCAGTGTACGTGAATGAAAAAATAGAGTTTCAATCCTCATGTTAAGCCTCTGTATGTAGTGATGGATTTTGAATGCATATGGTGCTGATTTTTGTCGAAAAGAGCAAAAAGTTAAATATTCACTCATGCAATTCTGATTTCCCACAGTGAAACGAACTCCTCCAATCAGATTTTGTTTTGAGTGATTATAAATGTAAATATATGAAGTGATAGACTGTAACTGTTTGCTAAACGAACTTCTCCAATCATTTTTTTTTTTTTTTGAATGGTGATTATATTAATAGAAAAGGAGGCACCCACGAGACAAAAGAAACAAAAGAGACAAAAGCCCACAATCCCAAAACACCCACAAGAAGCACCAAAAGTGGGAAACACCACTAAAAGAAGCAACTAAGCTAGGTCAATACATTCCTTCCAAGAACTCAAGATGTTGCCTGTAGAAATGTTCCTGAATTCCACTAGAGAAGAGGCCCAAGATGCACACTTAGAGAAGACTAGTAGAAACTGCTTCTGAAGATTCGGCGATATCCTTAAAGATCCTATTGTTGCGCTCCCACCAAATGCTCAAAACTATGGCAAAGAAGGCCAAACGCCACAAGGAGGAGCATTTCGTGGAGACCGCAACCGTGTTCCAAGCATAAGATAATCCGGCAACTGTTGAAGGCATAACCCAAAGGACTCCAAACTTTTGCAGCAAAATCAGATTTTGTTTTGAGTGATTATAAATGCAAATATATGAAGTGATAGACTGTTGCTATTTGCTTCCTGCCCATTGTCTAATTGTCTCAGTGATCTGTGGATTTTGGAGATCCACAGAACTCTCAGAGGAGGCAAACACAGATTTATGTGGAAATGCATGGATTCCAACATGAGCACAATTTTTGTCAGGAAAGGGGTTAAATTCCTGATTTTCATTGTATTGCTGTAAGGGCTGTGGACTAGAGTCCATGGTGCAATATCTCTCAGAGAGAGAGAGATGAGGGGATGGTGAATGAAATATCAAAAGCAGAAGTCAACTTGGTCTTGAAAAAAGATGACTTTTGTCATTGACCTACCTACCATAAATGTAATTGATTCTTGAAAAGCGAAATTCATTGTTGACCAGTCTTTAGTGTTCTCTCTAGAAATTTTATCATGCGACTTTAAAATTCTATTCATCTCCTTCGTTATCTTTTAAAATAAGGAAAATGACTTTTGTCATTGACCTACCTACCATAAATGTAATTGTTTTTCTCTGAAAAGCTAAATTCATTTTTGAGCAGTCTTAGTGTTCTCTCTAGAAATTTTACTATGTGACTTTAAAACTCTATTCATCTCCTTTGTTATCTTTAAAAAAAATCTAAATGGCTCTTTTTTTCTTAATAGAGGCCACTGCAATTCTCTCTCCCCGTTATTTTACTATTATGTTTGTTCTTAGAGTTGTTTTGACAATTTGGTCAAGTGTTAATCAACCAACGAATTTTACTTGTTAGAACCATACTTCAATGGGCAAACCTACTAGTTCTAGTTATTTATTTTATTTGTATTAGCAAAAGCTACCTTTACTTTTGTTTTGTTTATTTTAATTGGTGTTGATTCATGATCAACTTCGTTTGCATAATGCTCTCCTTTTGAGACCATTATAAACCAAATTGTTCAGATTAAAAGTAGATATGATGAGCTACAAGTGGGACCAAATTTAAACTCAAAATTCAATTTCTAGTCACTTGATTTTTAAGTCACTAGACATCCTTATATTGGTGATTCTTAAGGACATCTGATGATTTTGACTACTAAGATGGAGTGGTTAGGAATTGAGTTTTAAGCACAAATTTGGTCACTTGTAGTTTCATCATGTATATTTCAATAAGAACAATCTTTTTTTTTTTTTTTATGACCAAGGTGTCTAGGTCTCTTAATGCACCCGACTAATCCTCGGAGCATGTGCAAGCCTCCCTACCCACATATATTAGGTAAGACATCTGATGATTTTGACCACTAAGATGGAGTTGTTAGGAATTGAGTTTTAAGCATAAATTTGGTCACTTGTAGTTTCATCATGTATATTTCAATAAGAACAATATTTTTTTTTTCTTTTATGGCCAATGTGTCTAAGTCTCTTAATTCACCTGACTAATACTTGGAGCATGTGCAAGCCTCCCTACACACATACCAGGTAACTCTACTGGGAGTGGCCCTTTGAGGTGGAGTGATTAGAACGGTCATTTTTCTAATTAATTTCAAAATAATTTTTTAAAAAAATACATGTGATGGCCAAACGAGCCGAGAAGCCCAATGAGCTTTTACGGACTTCTTGCAAAAGCCCGAGCCCAAAGCCATTTATATAAATAGGCTCAAGAATTTAGCTTGAGCCCGGCTTGACGGGCTTGCATATGTGTTCAAACTCATTTGTTTATGACAATTTCAAGCTGGTTTTGGGCCTGGTTTGAACTGAGGAACACCCTATATGTGATAGGCTTAAGAGCTAGATTTTATGCGTTTCATCAGTTCTATAGCTTTTGGCTTATTGTTCGGGTACCTAACATTCTTCGACTTTCATCTTTAATACACCTTATTTGAGGGGTCTAGTTCGTTCTCGTTTCTTAGCATACTAAAAGGATATTTTGTTTCTCTTTAGTTCTCATCTGGTTAAACAAGCCCACAGCAGATGCAATGGTGCCAATTTATAACCATCCTTTAGATTTTTTTTGTTTTTTACTGCCCCATAGATTATTAGTCCAGTGGTCACAGTTTGCTGCTTTGTAACGTATTTCTCTTCTTGTAATGTAGCAATGGACACATCAGAAACAACTCTTTCGAAGCCTGCTCCTGGAGTCATAAACAGGTCAGCACTGCTAACCTTTCTGTTCATGGTGATAATTGTTCTAAAATCAATTAAAATGATCAAATACTGGCAGTGGTAAAAGTTTCATGGTAAACTTGTATTTGACCAAATAAAACTTAGAATGTGGAAGATGGAAAGATATCTTAGTCCTACCGACAGTGAAAGTGAAAGGTCATTTTTTGTTTTATTGTCTTATGTATCACCATGGCATTCTCTATGCTTAAGTTTTGTAAAGCATCCAGAACAAATCATAGCAGATTGTCACAAGCTACTATTTACCAATAAATCTATTCATCCTCCACAAGAGCTTCGAAATTGTTTTTTTTTATTTTATCAGGTTTTCCTGGGCCCCTGTATACATGCTACTCTAGCCTGTCTATGTGGCCCCATTTTATGATGTAGTACATGCAAGTACAAGTTATCCATTAGAATATGCACACTGCTCCAATAATAGACTGGTGGCTGTGCTGGGTTGGCTGTAATGTACTATGAGGTTAAAATTAGAAAGAGTTAGCAAAAATACACCTCAATGTTTCACTGCAATTTGCACCTGTGACACTTGAATAGTTGGCTGACTGCTGATGATTCTAACTATTTTTTTTTGGGGAAATGGCTAATATGTGATGATGCTGACTGATTAATTGCTCACACATGTTTCTATGGATAGATCTTAGAAGGATTCTTGTTTCTTTCTTGAGTTCTTTCCTGTTCTATTAGTTTCTGGATTCTTCTAGCACTCTACACATACAATCATGCAAAGCAAACCAAGTGCACCATGGTTGGGTAGTAGTATCCACACTCACAACCTCATCATAATTGCCATTCCTTCCCATCTTCTCTTCCATCCCTCACTCAAATACACTGCAATTCATCTGTGATTTTTGTTAAATGTTACTTGAACTTAATTGTAAATCATTTTTTTCTGAGGATTAGAAATTTGAGATTTTAACAACCGTGACAGTGTTCTTCTCTCAACTTCTTTCAATTCAATTTACTTGTGTTAAAAATATATATCAATGTACTGATGGCCTTAAACTATCCTGAAACAGAAAGACAAAAAAGGGTGTACCAATGAAGAGATCAAAGAACCTCAGGAAGATGAAAGCAATTGAGAAAGCTGTATCTAAAAGCGAGCAGGTAGAGGCGAAAATCTCAAAGAACAAAGTCAAAATTTTGAGAGTTCAATCTGCCAAGACACTATATGAATAGGGCTCTGCACTGCTTATCATGACAGTTTGTAAAGGATAGCAGATTTTGTTCAAAAATTTCCCTCTGGTATTTTTGTTACAAGTGCCCAAGTTTTGTTATTTTCACTGATACCTTGCCATTCTTTACTGAATGTAATACCAATTAAAAGATTGTCTTGTTTTGGATGAAAAATGGTGATATGTCAATGATGAATGGATGTGCCCAAAGATCATCGGTGGCCTAACCCACCTTGTACCAAACACAAATGAGTCAATTAAAAGGTTGACCTAATTCAACTCTTACCAAACCAACCCATCGACCCAATTCAAACAATAGGTCAATAGGTCAATCTTATTAGTACATGACTTGATTCATTTATTAAATGATTTGACCGACTTAAATATTTATAAAAGTTTAAATAAGTTGATCAAACTTAACCTATTTATTAAATGAGTGACTTGATCTAATTCTTATTAATCTCAACTCATTCATTAAACAGATTAGTTCGACCTAACTTAGACAAATCTATATGCTAGCATTTTCTTGAGTTGGTTATACTAGCATACAAATGTAAGTGAACTTTTATTTTAGAAAATAAATTTCTCTTAAATTATACTCCTTTTTGTCTCAAAATACTTGTCCTATATGAATTTTAAAATTATCTTATTTTTTTATTTTTAATTAAATTAAAGTTATATTTTCTTTATTTTTAAGAAATAACTTTTTTTTAAAATAAGATAAATATTTTGGGACAGAGGAGTATTACCTAATGTACATAGTGTAAGATACCTTTGGGCACTTAAATTTCGTAAAGGGTAGGACTGGTAAAACGACTAATATTTTTTAGAGCCTTGCCAACACGTGTTTCAGTCTCATGCAGGTAGGTTCCAATTATGATTTCTTGTATTGAATAGGGTCCACTGCCACTTGGAAAATTCCAATGATATGCTTTCACAATGTGAGCATAGAAACTTCGAGCCACCTGTATAAATGATTTCTGTAAATTATTTTTTGGTGAAATTAAATATGAAAAGTCGTTTATTTATTTCTTTAGAAAAATTGATTATATTAGAAAAAAACTTATTTGGGATCAATCTACATCATTCAATAGGTATTACGAGATTCAGCTTTATATCAAATTATGAAAAACAGACATCTTTTATACTTGTATTAGAACCTTTATTTCCAATAACAAAATATTATTTTATTGAGAAAATAACCTCTTCTATTTTTTCATTAAGTTTTCAGACTCCTCTATAAGAAATGGATTCTTTAAAAATAAAAGAAGATATCATTTTTTGCATTATTGACAAAAAAAACCCTTATTAAAGAAGAGAGAAAAAGTTTATTTTTCATGATCTTCATTTTCTATCGTAAAAGAAAATTTCTTTTATTTACTTATAAAATTGAAATTTCCTTATATCCACTAAATAAGGTAAATTATGGTTAATTCCCACTTTTATTTGTGGGAAGTCTTAGAATCAAATCTCCCTCAACATAAAAAGGGTCACTCCCCTTAATCATGTACTTGGCCTGTATGGATTGAGAGGTTTACATATGCCTCAAGAGTTGTAACGTTTGGAAAATTCACATTGCACGCTTGGATACTTTGATTATAAAAAAAAAATCTAAATTTTATAAGTTTACAAGTGCAAAACATATAAGAGATATACTTTAGATTAAACTATTAAAGATGAATATCATTAAAATGCTTTTTATTTTCAATTTTAGAGTATATGTAGAAATTTTGAATTGATTAAAAGTTAGACTCTGCTATTTAACACACTGTCTAAATATGCTAAATTGAAAATGCACCATTAAGCTCTGCTATTTAAAGCGAAATGTACCATTAAACTCAATTACTTTAGCTTGTTGATTTCATAATTGTTGCCATTAAATTAATTATTCCTTCTCTATCTTGGGATAATAAATAAAATTACAGAATTGATGTTTAGCTCGATATTTATCCATAATAAAATCTTTTAGTTTCATCAACTATTCGGTATGTGCCCAACAAATGCTTACCCATTTTTTCTTAACCATCCAATTGAAGGACACTAGTTTGATGGTCAGGGTCACCTAATAAGTATGACTTAACTAAAATATTCAGTTGAATGAAGTCATACTTACGAGTTATGACTTGATAAGATAATATAAGAAGCAAGGTTTCCCTCAATAATATATTGATAATTTTTTGAATGAAAGGGTATTCACTCAAATGGGAAAAAAATATAAAGGGAGTTCAAAATAAAAGGCAAAAGTAAGCCTGGGCCAGAAAAAAAGAAGAAGAAGCCTGGTTAGAGAAGCCAGCAACAGAGAGCTTCAAAAGAAAATAAAAGAAAATCCATATCCCGAATCAGAAAAGAACAAAAGAAAAGAGACATTATCCATCCAACATACCAGAAATATATTGATAATTGATTTAGACACTAATACTTTTTCTAACGAGAGCATAAGATGATCTAACAGGTGTTTTTCTAGCTTTGCTAACAAAAGCTCAAGTTTGTTTATATCTATGAAAGTACAAGTTGATCTGAAGTCCCTGTTTGGTTAAAAAATATAAAGCATGAGTTTGATCATTTATTTTGTCACTAATCACGTAATCTCAAGGTCTAATTGACAATATTTTTATTTTCTTATCTTTTTACTATATACATAATCTATTATTATAATATTTATATGCATATCCAACCATACGAAGTCAACAACTCTATTTAAGAAATAGTATTAACATGTATCTTATCATGAAGTCTCGTTATGCTGCGTTTAGATGAGGAATAAATTTTACAGAAATTGCTCAGAGTTACCCTTGAGCAGGAGTTACCTGGGTAATATAATATCCTTTGCTTGGAAAATATTTTCAAAAGTAGGAGGGGAGGGATAAAAAATTGATTTTTTACCTTTATCTCTTAGGTTTTTTTTCGGATGAGGATTAAGTTTTAGAGGAGTTATCAGGATTACTCTTGATTAGGAGTTATCCTGAGTATTATGAATACTCCTTGTTTGGAAAGGATTTTCAAAAGTTAACTCTCCATTACCCTTTTTTGGTAACTAAGGGTAGGAGTAAAAAATCAACTTTTTAGTCATCCCCTTCCATTTTTAAAAACCCTCTCCAAGCAAGGGGTATTCATAATATTGATGGTAACACCTAGGCTACATTTGGATGGGGGATAACTTCTTATTACCCTTGTTTGATAATTAAGTGGTAAAGATAAAAAATCAATTTTTTACCCATCATCTTCCATTTTTTAAAACCCTTTTCAGGAAGGGGCTTTCATAATACTCAAGGTAGCCTCTGATCAAGGGTAACTCCTGTAAAATTTACTTCTCATCCAAACGCAGTCTAGTCAAGCATAACCCAGGTAACTTCTGCAAAATTTAACTCTCATTCAAACAAAGTATTAGTTATCAAATTAGAGTAATAGGGGTAACTCCCCTATCCAAACGCAGCCTAAAGATGATTAAATAAACTTGATTCAAAATAAATTTAAAATAAACTGCAATGAACTTAAATCAATTAAACTCGAATTCAAAATAGACCACAGCTGAGACTTTAATGTCAACCTTATTCTCTAAAATAACCTATAAAATTTGGAAACATTACTTCGGGAAGCACCTGCAAAGGCTGATTCGAAAGCCCATAGAGTTCATCAAAACAAAGTCGAAGTATGAATGTAGACCATGAAATGGCCTGTTGTTTGACCATTAATATTGAAAAAAGAAAGGGGAGCAATTTAGATACGACAAAATCTTTCTATAGACAATATACGGATTTTCGATTTTTAGCTGAGAATTACGGCATTCTACTTCCGGTTCTTCCTGTTTCGGATGTGAAATATACGATAAACTTATTTTTTAACCACTGTATATTTTTAAATTTTTTCAAATTAAATATTCAAATTAATTACATAACCTGATAAAAATAATTTAAAATTTGAAGGTCTTTTGACACTCTTAAATGCTTAAAACACAGTAATTTTACAAATATAGATATCCCTCGGCTGTGCCGAAAGCACATTTGAGATTTTCAAAATAAGTCTTAAAGTATTTTTATCGGGTTATCGTAATTAGTTCGGATATTCAATTTGAGAAATTTTGAAAATACATATTCCTTAAAAAATAACTTTAAAAGTTTTAAAGAAGATTTTATTATTTAACTAATGCACTATTGTAGTGTCAGTAATATAGAACGTAATTTTTTAAGCATTGTTTATTTTTAGAATTTCTCAAATTGAATATTTAGACTAATTACGATAATCTGATAAAAACACTTTAACACTTTAAAGTTTTTTGACACTTCCAAATGTATTTTCGGTACAACCGAGGAATAGCCTTATTTGTAAAATATTGTGTTTTAAGCATTTGGGAGTGTCAAAAGATCTTGAAATCTTAAAGTAATTTTATTAGGTTATCGTAATTAGTTTAGATAATTAATTTGAAATTTTTTGAAAATACACAGTGGTTAAAAAATAACTTTAAAATTTTAAAAAAGATTTTATTATTTAATAATAATAATCTAAATAATAGTCTGAACCACCGAAAAATATTCTTATTTCACATCTAGATCACGCTGATGTGAAAGAGTAACATGGTAATTTTAAAAAAAAAACACAAATCTTGTGTCTATGGAAAGATTTTGTTCGTGTCTAAATTGCTTCCAAAACAAAAAGAAAATCAAAGTCCTGAACCTGTTTCACATTTTTACATCACGATTTTAAAGCTTCGTTTCACACAATCGACAATGTCAATCAATTTAATAGCTGGTGCAATGACAATACATTGAATTTCAGTGTAGACTTAATAGGTTTAGATCGTTCCTGTCTTAAACAAATGAGACTATCGAAAATTCTGAATGGACTCCCTTTCGTGTTCCACGTGTCATCTATTTTGTTATAAATATAATAAGGACTCGCGTGAAGTAATTCACTTGTCTTCTATGTGGGGCTTACAAGGATCTTCAATCACACATTCTCATTTTTATACTTTTTTTGTGAGTTAGCATTTGTACCAACTGAAATATATTTTAAATTAGTTTTATTATTGAATTAAAAATATATCTAAATCTGACTCCATTTCAACTTCATAATTTAGATATATTTTTAAATCTAATAAAACTAATTTTCAATGAGAATAATTATTTTAATAATATTTTTCAAACTCACCCAACTCCACACATTAAATGTCAATTATACGTACCACACTAAAAATTGATCTTATAATAAATAATGTTTGTCACTGCTTACTACTGTTACTAATTTTATTGACAAAATCATTTTACTATTTTACTTTATTTAATAAAGATTTATTTCATTTGGAGAAGCACCAAAATCCCTTGGTTCATAAAACAACAAAGTATAAGAGTAGATAATAGGCTTGATAATCATTATGTTTTTCACCTGGTGCTAGTAATATTACTGGATTATTCTCAGTCAAAGCTTTGATTTACCTCATGCAAAGTCAACTTTCCAACAATGATACTAAATCTTCTTGGTTGAATGCCGCCCCACCAAGAGTCCAAATTTTTGTGTGGTGTGTTCTTAAGGAGAAGATCTTGACAAATGCTGAATTGAAGAGAGGAGCTTTGGTGGGGGATAGGACAACCTATCTACAACTCTCATGTGGAAGATATTGATAATCTTTTTATTAAGTGTGATGTTGCTAAAGGATTATGGACAAACTTCTTTGACTTTTTGGGTATTTCTTGGGTCTTTGTCAATTCATGTGTTCAAACGTTGGGTGCTTAGAATTTGTCAAGGTTGAAACGTAGGTTGAAATGTGCTTGGCAATTGTTATCATCAGTCATCCTTTGGTCTATATGGAAAGAAAGGAATGCAAGGCTTTTTTAAGGTGTAGCCTCATCGGAAAATGATCTTTTTCATAAATCTAAATTGAGATGGTTTACATGGCTTTTGGCGGATCCTAATTTTAAGGGTCTTAAAATGAATGACCTCATGCTATCTTGGGAGGGTTGCTTGAAAGGTTGAGAGGAAAGAGAGTTGGAGTTTCCCTCAATTGGGTACTTGGAAATTCAACATTGATAGAGCTTGTAGAGGAAACTCGGGTCTTGCAAGGATTGGCGGAGTACTTAGAAACCATTTGGGTGAAACATCCATCATTTTCAATGAGTCAATAGGAGTGAAGGATGCAAATGAAACATAAATTCTCAGTATTAGAAGAGCTCTTGTTATTTGCCAGGTTTATGGCCAAGGAAGCTTGATTATTGAGGGGATTCAGCGAATGCTCTTAAATGGGCTTCAGGTGTGAAACGCCCACCTTGAGATTGACCAATGTGGTTAAGGAGGGGAGAGACTTGACAAGTGGGATGTGTCTCTTTGTCAAAATTGGGAGATCAGCTAATGGCGTGACAGATTTTTTCGCCAAGCTTGAAGTCGACAACCACTGGGAGGGTGTTTTTCTTATTTGAGATTTTCTCTTTGTCTTCTCTTCTCATCATGTTTCTTTTTCTTTTTCTCGGTCTAATTCTTTTAGGCCTTTTCATGTACTTACTTCCTCTCTCTTAATGAATTTGTTATGATTGCTCAAAAAAAAAAATTAATGGCCAGTGTAAATACTCATACAATCTTAAAATTTAGGTTAAAGACAATTTAAACCTTTTAGAGATGTCTTAACAATGTTGAAACTCACTAATTTTATCAAACAAGAGAGAATCATTTTGATTGCAATGAGCTGTGGATTCGTTAAAAAAAAAAAAACAGTAGATTTAATTTATTAGACTTTTGACATTTTCAATAGTAAATTTATGTATCCTAATATGCTCACATGAAAAATAAGCTCTTTTATCTTTTTATTTTCAATTAAAATAATCTTTCCAATTTTAAATTTTTTATATAAATTTAGGTCAAGTTAAGGTGGATACTGTTCCAAATAAAACAACTTGATTTGACTCTGACCTAACTCAACCTAATGCTATTGCCTAAAACTATGTCAATATAAAAGTGGATCAGTTGATCAAACTATCAGACTAAGTGGGATAAGAAAAAAAAATCACCCATTCAATTGTTGTATATATATATATATATATTTAGTATTTATTTTTATAGTTGATTATTTAGCTTTTGAAAGTCATAGCATTTTAAGTTTAATAAACTTAATTTTTACGATAAATATCTTGATGAAAATACCTCTCAAACTCTTCAAAATATTGCATTGGACACCCCTGAAAGGCCCAAAGTAATGGTTGCTTATGAGCGACATTGCCTAGAGGCAACTTATTTGTTGAGAATTTCAATGTTGAAAATTCATTAAGTAATTTTATTAAAAAAATTATCTGTCATTTTTCTTTTTAAATCCAATATCTTCGTATTAATTGAATTTATGTTAAATATAATAAAATTTTAAATTATATTGATCTTTGACCGAGTCAAAACTTCTAATTTTATGAATCTCTATTACTCTTAAAACCATATATAAATTTATTTATTAATTATATTTATACAAAATGAGTGAAGTATAAAATGTATGTTCACAAAAAAATTATAAAGAGAAATTGATGAAAAAACAAATGTTTTTGATAAGAAATGATATTAAACTTATTTTTGTTATTAACTTATCATCATTTAAATAATAAAAATATTAATATTATCAAACACTTATAATTGAGGCAAATGTATGTATAAATTATAAGGTGGCCATCCTAACACGGGAAAACTCTTTTAGAAGATACGAGTTTTTCAGATTTCTCACTTTGTCCACATCCATTAATACGAGTTTTAGTGGACTTTCAGAAACTTATTCACTTTTTAGTGAATCGATTGACTGGATCGGTGCACCGACCGAATTACTTGAAAATAAAAATGAAAACTTGAGGAAAGTGATCCGATCGACTTACCAATTTAGACTCTTTAAAGTCTTAAAAAGTCAGTACACCGATTAGATCACTTTCTTTAAATTTCTATTTCCATTTGAAGTGATCGTATTCAATGCACCAATCTAGTGAATTGATTCACTCAATTTTAGAAAGTTCATTAAAATCTAAACAAACGGATAAAATGAAAAATTTACTAAAAAATATTTCTCCAGAAAAGTTTTCCATGTTGGGACCAGCACACCCGACTATACAAGGTAAGGGAGCAACGACAAAATAGAGTCCGTGTGTACGAAAAGCGTGGGCGCGAGTTACGTGGCTGCATGACGTGCGCGGGTCATGCAGATTATACAAGTTGAGATGAGAACTTGAGAATTGAGATACCCCGCATTTCGAATCCCATCCATTGCATTTGTGAATTGTGACAACTACTGCTGCCGCGCCATTCGCCAACATATGACCGTTCTTCCCCTCCGTCGCGCCGTTTACGCTCT
This sequence comes from Chimonanthus praecox, assembly GCA_022113865.1. Taxonomy (NCBI): domain Eukaryota; kingdom Viridiplantae; phylum Streptophyta; class Magnoliopsida; order Laurales; family Calycanthaceae; genus Chimonanthus; species Chimonanthus praecox. The sequence goes on along the minus strand of CM039087.1, from coordinate 66,419,722 downwards.
TTTGTCCGTCGCACCCTACTTACGCCATTCCCTTCTGTATGGCCAAGGAACACGTGTCCTTTCGCCAATTCAGCTGCTTCCTTCGCTTCGGTGGTCGTCGTTTCAGACTTCGGCCTGTAAGTGAGAATGAGATCGTGCCGCGCCCATTGCGGAATTCATATTCGGTTTATCTTTATCGATTCAATCAGTGTAAAAATCAATTTTTATTTGTTAATTGAAAATTTCAACCATTTAATTTAAATAATGGTAAAGAAATTATATTATTTTAATAAAAAAGATATACTTGTTAATGCCTATAGAGTCTATTTCTAAAGCATTCAAATTCTCCATAAAACTTAACTTATTATCTTATATTACTAGTCATTAAATAAATTAACTACAATAACTTCTCGAAAATGGCATGTTAAGTGAATCTCAAATTACAACTGATAATGACTTATTGTTTCAGTAAAAAAATTGTGTATTTAGATTTCATGAGTGGTAAATAACAATCATTCTATGAAAATAATTTGTCAATTTTGATATAGAAACTAACTCCATATTAATAAGATAAATAACTTAAATAATAATGCAAAGTAAAAAACACTTGCTTCAAATTGTAATCAATTTTAAACTATTATCATTTAATTTATCCCTTGATAGATTCAATTGTCTGATAGTTTGATATTAATAAATTACATGCATGTAAATAAATATTGATAAATGGTTTCAATTCTTGGTAAATACATTCCACGTCTCAATTATTATCGTCCTTAAACAGATGAGAGTATGAGATATTGATATTATTTCTCAATAATGGCAACTCAGTTCATGCGTTGTAAAAAAATAATAAACCAGACACACACTATTAATTTGGAGAGCTAGCGATGTTATTGAATTATATTTCGCTAAATGACTTATTTACAATGTTTACAAGGCATAATTACATTTTATTTCAAATTTAAAGCTAAAACATGATCAAAATTCCTTAAAAGAGTCGTTAAAACAATAATTTAAACACAAAAAGCCTCCGTGATAGAGATCAGATTATCTACTTGGATGCTTAGCTCATGTGAACATGTGTAATGGGGGTAAATTAAAAATAAAAGAAAAAGAAAAACTTTGTCATTAAGGTATAGAATGTATGAGTCAAATATAAAAAATACCAATTTAGGCAACTCAATTAAATATATTGCTAATACAAATATCGTTAATTTTAATGCTCAAAAAGTAATATTAAAAAACTCAACAATGTTTTTTTTATAAACTCTAATAGAAACGGACGAAGAGATTGGTGTTTCGATCATGGGTACAAATATCGGTTGATACATATCGTATCGGCCGATATGTACCGGTTTTGAATGACTGAATATCGGCTGATATATGTCGTTATTGGCCGATATTCACAATATCGGCTGAAATATCGGCCGTATTATATCGCCGATATCAAAATATCGGCCGATATCGGTTGGAGAGAGAAAAATATAGACTGATATATCGGTCGACATGTCGTATCGGCCGATACCAATTTTTAAACCCCTGGTTTCGATAATAAAAGATATCAGTATACCTTTTCATTATTGATAAAAAGTGGATAGAAGAACAAGTTTAAGTGTATCTTATTGTCAAAAACACCAACAACTCTAACAATCTTGGGTAAAATTTAAAATCAACAGTAGAGGAAGTCCATGTGTTCTAAGAATGTCTAATTATAAATACCTCCTTCCAACTTGGAGATTTTTCAAAAAGAATCTTTCACTTATTTTAGAAATTTCTATGTAAGCCCCCTCTCAAAATATTTAGTGTATACATCAATATTAACAAAATTTCTTATTATGCCTTCTTAAGTAGATATTAACTTATATAGCCTCTATTTCACTTGTCTTTAGCTTAAAATAGAAGAAAAATAAAACACTTGTTACATGTCGCACTAAAAGACATATATTTTGTAGCACTTTAACCCATAATATGGACTTTAGATCATTACTAGTTAATACTCATTCAATCATTTAATAATTAACTATTGGTTTTGATGTATTTGATTGGAATTATGCCTCAAAAGTTTAATTTAAAATTAAAATTTTAATTAGAAATAAAAAACAAATACAACATGTTAGGGGTTACAACAATAAAATGAAAACGACATTAAATATTCTTCTGTATCATCATATCATTAATTACATTCCATCCCTTTCACAACGAATGCATCAATGTGTTTTATCTATATCATTAACTAATAATTAATGACGTCACAACCTCAATCCATCTTGACTCGCTGAAAGTTTGGGAAATCGTGAATACCAAAGCACATGGTAAAAGTGGAATCACAATGATAACACTCTGCTTGGTTCATCTCTGCCAAACCTACTAAGGTTTGATTACACCTCAAAATGCTCTCTCAAGTCTCATCAAGTAATGTCTACCGTCCAATTTTTGTCCAATGTATCAATAATAAGTGGTTGGCCAATGTCAGACTTTTATCTATTAGCCGATATGATATGTATCGATTAATATTGATCAGTTTAATTTTTAAAAAAATAAAAAGTATTAAGAGAGAGAAATGTAACAGCCAATATATCAATTATTACCACTCTTTAAATCCCTAATCAAACTATAAAGACCGTTATATAAACTCTTTCAGCTGCAGTGAGACCGTGATAAGTGTAGTTGACAACTAAAAATAAAATAAGAGTGCTCTAAAAGGAGACAAATCTAAATTGTTGTGTTCATAAAACCATCACCAATCAATCACTTAAGAATGTCAAGACTAAAATATTAGTTCTATAAAAAATAGTTGAATTCACCATTCCAAATATAAATTTTTGATTATCACTACAAATATAATACAATCAGAATGAGTGAAAAAATTAATCAATTTAATTTAATGATAAATATAATTTGAAATAAATTCTAATTAAATTAATAAAAATTGAATTCAAAGAACATGATGTGTAATGCACTTTTCTTTGGTGAATAAAATTCAATAATTGAGATGCTTAAGACTTTTCTTTTTAAATTTACGTGTGTGAAATCATAGGATATTCAATATAAAACTCTCAAGAGTGATACTCAGTGTCTTTAGGCTACAACAGGTTATATAAAAATATATTGATAAATTAATTAAATTATATTTTTTAAACTTTCATATTTTAACAAGTTAAAATTGTGTTTCAACTATTTATTTAGATTTAGTTTAAACATATTAATAGAAATAAAAGTAAATTCTGAACAAACAACTTTAATATGCTATAAATTTCCACCAACCAGATATCACCAACTCCACGTCGAGTCGTCGTGCTCACGAAAGAGTTTACGACGGATAATTTTTCGTGTCTTAAAAGAGGCTCTTTCTCGTTTTTGTAGTTTTTTTTTTCTATTCACTCTCTTCTCCATTCCATACTTCACCCAAACTCCAAACCCCTCTCTCTAATGATTACAGACCACCGCACGTCTCCCTTTCTTCCCCTTTTCACTACTTCTCCTTCTTCTCCAATTCGTATCTAGGTTTTTTTTTCCTCTTCTTCTTGTTCTTCTTCTTTGTTTCTCCCTCTCTCAGAAGGGGGAGAGATGTCTTCTTCGTCGTCTTCCAAGATCTGCTTCAATCCGGACTGTAAAGACACGAAATCTGATAGATGGAGGAAGGCTTGGCGCCTTCGAGCAGGCGGTTTTGCAGAGCTCTGCGACCGATGCGCGTAAAAACTATTTTTCTCTCTCTGTTTGCTATTACATTATACCCTTAGATGAATTTCTACCTCTTAGCTTTTTGAGGTTCGTACTTTGAAGTTCGTATATTTTTGGTTCGTATGTTGAGGACTTTAATGCAGGCCCTGACCTCTGTTTTAGCTGATTGGGTTAGGTATGATGTTGCGGATTGAGATTTTATGGATGTTCAGTTAGCGGTTAAGATTTATACATGTTATAGTTTTGTGCATTTTGAATATGATTTCTGAAGGTTTAGAAGATTGATCAGTGCTGGTTTTGATGTTTTGCTGCACTTCCTTTTCAAGATTCTGTTAACTGATTTAGTTTGGTTTGAGGCAATGATGATCAGTGTTGCATCTATCGTCGTCTGTCTCTTGGTACTTTCATGGATTTTGTGGAAGGTCTGAAGGATTGTCTACTCTTGATTAGGCAATTATTTTCTACATTTGTCTTTGTCAAGCTGATTCACCTGTGTTTGCTCGTTTTTTATTAGGTAATTCTTGTAGATTTGTTTTTAGTTAGTTTGGTTTTATTTGAGGGAGACCTGGTTATCAATGTAATCGTTATAATGGTCATCATTACTTTAGTACTACTGCTCCGGTTCTTGTTATTAGCTGTAGCCACTAGGAGAGAAGCCACGTGCTAGTCTACAAGTTAGCAGAGATGGAAGCATGTCCCCTTTTTTTGCGAAGACATGTCATTTGTGTTGGACCTTAAAACAATTGCAATCTAATTGGTTTCAAAGAAATTGTCTTAAGTATATGATTTGGACTGATTTCTTTAGGATCATAATACCAATTGTTTTATTGTTGTTTGATGGACGGTAGGTTTTCTTCTCAATGCACAGCATTCTGCATCTTACTTGAAGCTTGAAAGATTACAGATACTTAAGGAGGAAAGATGTTAAATTACTAATGCAGCTATAGCCTTTTATGCTGCCACCTTTTGGGGCTTATGGTTATTGTTTCTACCAAAATCTTCATTCTCTGTGTGATTCGGTATTTTGATGGTAACAGGATTCTCTATTTAGAGTGACTTGATCTTGTAGATGACTGTTTCAATGGAAAAAAAAGTTAGGAGGTTGTTGATGTTTCTTAATCATGTCCTTGTTTTGGTTTACATTTTTTTTACATATTACAGGGAATCGTTCCGTAAATTTAGATTTAGGTGAATAACAAGGGATGCTGAAAGTACACAACTACGGAAGGTGTTTTATTGTTAAGATAAATAAATATGTGTATACTTTCAACCTTTTGACATTAAACCAGACCTAATTCTGTAGTTGCCATTATTTTCTAACTGTTGTGTGGACCAATGAGATTTTTAAGTATCACTGTATTCATTATATAAATTCATTTCATGTTTCTTGTCATATGATTCCAGCTCTGCATATGAAGAAGTTAGGTTCTGCGAAACTTTTCATTCAGAAGCTTCTGGCTGGAGGAATTGTGAGTCTTGTGGGAAGGTAAGATAACACTGAGACTGTTTCCATTTTATATATCAATACATCATTTCATTTCAACTATTCTAGTTGATTGGTCAAATTGTAGTTTTTGGAGTTGATGTATTTGAAAATTTCAGTCATTTAGATTTGAAATTGTTCTACAGAGGGTGCATTGTGGATGTATTGCATCGTTGCATGCATATGCACTTCTGGATGTTGGAGGAGTCGAATGTATGACATGCAATAGGAAAAAAATCATTATGGTAAGAGTAAATACTTTATCTATGATATGATCTTTTAATCATTTTGGAGCCACTGCCTTATATTGACATTTGAAAAGTAAGCTCATGCATCTTCTATAGTTTTCTTTAATCATTTATCAATCTTTTCACAGACAAGGTTTGTATTATGCTTTTTGATCCTTATTCACTTTAGTACACATGAAGAAGGATCATCTCTTCCAGTTCAAGAAAAAAAGGGAAAACCAGCTAATAAAGATGATTTCTCATTTATTCATTCCATCAGCTATATGATCATTATATGAACATCCAAATATACTTAGAGGGGAGTGTATCTTTGTAATGCTTCACTAAGGTTGGTATGTTGTTTGTTGTCATCAAATTGGCAATTGGAAAAATCATCATCTTACTGGTGTTCATGCTTGCGCAATATGGTGAACTGTCATAAGAAGGGATTCTTGACATGCATGGAGCTGGAAAGCCCAACTTTGGGTCAGCCATGAGTGAAAGACTGAGCTCAACCCATTGAAAGGAGGCTTTTATGAGCAAGAGAGGTGTGGGAGGTTAAAGATGAACCCTAAATACTCAAGAATGACCAAGAAGAGGAAGTGAGTTTCTAGAACATTCAAGAAGTGTCTAGAGGGTGCTAGAATGTGGAGTCTCAAGAGTTGCGAATAATTCTCTAGAATCCTATAGTGTTGTATCGAGTCATATAGAAGTATCTAGAGTTGTGTGGAATTTTGTAGAACTCTTTAGTGATATGTGGAAGATCTAGAGATTAGAGAATACTAGGTTTATATGGAGACTTATGGAAGTTGTAGAAGGGTGCATTGTAGAGAAGTGAATAATGTTCTAGAGAAGAGTTTAGAATAGTCTTAGTCATTAGATCTGCTATGGTCGATTATGCAATTAATTAAACCCAAAATGAAATTCAAATTAAGAACATAAATTCAAACCCATAATATGCATAAAATTAATTCAACATTCATTCAATCAAATTCAAAGAACTTAAACCAGAACTCACCTCAAAGGAGAGACTCTAACCCAAAGCTCAAAGCTTCAATTTGATTTCAATTTGAATTGTGGTGTACATAATTCGCCCAAGTCCATGTATTTATAGGATTTTTGGCAGCAAAAAAGGAGGAAAAATAATAATAAAAAATTAGACTTGCCCCATACAAGGTGCACACACCCAAGCAACTTTCCATTCCTTTCCTTGCTAATCTAAGCTTCCACCAATGGGAAAAATCCATTTGGAATTTATTTATCCTATGTGGAAAATAAAAAAAAAGCACAACCTAGACAATTCATTTGAATTGTTGCTAAGCTTGAAACACCAAGAATCCCTCCTTAAACCTTGTACACGCCCAAGCTATGGAAAGCTTCCAATTCCATGCTTGCTAATTTCATCTTCATGCCTCCTTTGGTTCTATGCGCGCAAGCAACTTGTTTTCCTTGAAGATTCCATGCCATATTGGCATCCAAATAGGCATTGAGGTGGCTGATGATGTGGAAATTCGTCCATGTGGCTTCCAAGCAACATGTGGGCTTCAATTGATGGGCTTTAGAGGCTCAAAACATCATGGAATAATCCAAGGTCCATATCTTTGTCATCCGGGCTCTGAATTACATGAAACTTGTTGTGTTGGAAAGCTTGTGAGGCCCTCTCATTCCCTCCATCTGTCCTTGAGTGGAATTGAAGTGCAATTTCATCTATAGAGTCCAATTGATCATCTGGGTCTCACCATCTTCATATGGATCTTCATACTCTTCATTGGAGATGGCCGCATCACTACTTTTTTGTGTTCTCTCTCTCAAGTGTGTGTAAGAAACGTGTGAGCTTTGTAGTGGGATGCCTTAGTCTAGGGAGTGACCACTAATCTAAGCTTACTTGCTTTATGGGAGCAAGTTGAGTGTCTCATAGATCAAATCTAATGGTGGTTCTGAGCCTATGAGAGAAGGCTGATAGTTGAACGAGTTCTCTCATTTCTTGAGTCTTGTAAGCGAAATATAATTCCTAATGTTATGAGCTGGCTAGATTTTTTTTTTTTTATGACAAAGAACCCCAAGACCCCCACCTCTCCTTGAGTATGAGGGCGTTGGGTGAAACTCCAGATTCACGCAGCCCCTCACAAGTCACGGGCATCAGGTTATTAGCTGGCTAGAATTAGGAATGAATACATAAAAAAGAAACCTAATGGTTGCCACAAAGAATAGAAATCCAAGGGATTTCTTTTGAGATGATTCGGGCATGCACACGAAAGTTGGAAAGATCTCCAATATGTAATCAAAGGGTTACAAGTACAATGAATTAAGAGAAGGGGGAGACTGTAACAGATTGAGTGAAGTGGTAAGGACGAACATGATAGATTGTGGAGTAATGAGGAAAACTACTTTTTATGGGGCTAGGTGGAAAATAGATTTTGGAAACCTAATCTTAAATGGACGTGCTAAGGCATTGATGATGATGATTGGTTGGCTAGTGAAGTTTTTAATTTTCCTTGAAGATGTGTGAGTATAGTGCTCCCTAGGAGTTGATCTCATCATGTTCATATTGAAGCAAACGAGAATGTTAAGTCATTTTAATGAGGGAGTCACAAATTAGTTGCTGTTACTAAAGGCATTGATAAATTTCTTTATCTTCTATAATGCATACACTTCCAATCCTATCATGTTTGGTCCAATTCCTATGTTCATTTTAAAATCATATCTTTAATTTATTTCCAATTCCTGTCAGGTTTGATTCATTTTTTGGCAGTTCACTTGTGAATCTTTTTCTTCCCATAGTGAGTGTTGCGAATAATTGTAGTTCTTGCCCTTGGAATGTGTCTTCCCGGTTGTGGGTGAGGCTGCATTTGTGTCCCACTAGGACTATGGGGTTTCTTCTTCTGGCTGTCCCTTTGTCATCCTTGATCTGCAATTGGTGGTGGTCTCCCATTCTCTTGTATGTGTTTGGGCTTTGTCTTTTTTGGAATGATATACTTTTACTCATCTTCCATAAACAAATAAAATTCAAATGGTAATGTTGTACTTTTATAATTATAGTGATTATATATATTTTTTAATTTTTTTACGAATATGAAAAATTTCATATGCAAGTAAAGATGGACAATTTTCATATGATAGTTGGTTTTACTTTGTTTGTCTGGTCAGACTTCCATATGAAATTAAGAAGCCCCACTTTCTAGACTTTCTTGTTCAAAAAGTCCGTAAGGTTTCTTCTGAAATCGAAATGCCAGTGGACCCAATCTCCCTCTAGCCTATATCGATCACTCACAATTGCCTTCTTATCTATCGCCATCCTATACAATCTAGGGAAGGTAACCTTTAAAGGTCTATCACCAAGCCACACCTCCTCCCAGAAAAGGGTTCGATTTCCATTTCCTACCAGGCACCTTATATTCTCATTGTTATCGCTGGATGGGCCTTTTTGGTTTATTATTAGCAATTCGTGTATGGTGAAGTACAAAATAGTACAAAATGGAAATAGTTAAGCTATGATTTGGTTTTGTCTTAAAAATACGAATAAATTTGACCACAACGAATAGATTAACCAAAAGTTGAGAACCAATGTGTATGGGTATGAGGTGTTCTATTTTGAAAGATTTGGGAACCAAAAAATTGGTTATATTGATCTAGGACAAGCTTTGATACCAAATCTGATGCAGGACATGTCAAAATATTGGAAATCATGGATCTAAATGATAGATGAATGCCTATATGAGAACACAAAGTGTGTATGGTGAATCTTGAAATGACAAGCAACTTATATCCATAATTTACATAAGATGCTAAACAGAGAGAAATTAATATTAAACAAAGAAGATAACAACTAAGGTTATTCACACTCACAATTAATTAAAGAGATTAAAAAAGAAAACTGACACTTAACGCGAAGGGGTTGGAGTGATAACCAGGAACTCGCTTCAGGAAGCTGGAGTCTTGAGTTCGATTCTCACTCTTCCCCAAAGGGCTACTCCCTGTAGATATTTACCCAGTGTGTGTGGGTCGAGAGGCTTGCACATGTCCCTAGGATTAGTCGGGTATTCCCTTGACTCTTTGGTCATGAAATAAAGAAGAATGACACTTACACATAAAGCTCTCAAGGTTGTATTGTTGGCCTTCAATGCAAAATTCCTTAAAAGACTAATAAATCATATCAAACCATGTCCTAGGTCTTCTAGATTTAAAAAATCAGTCACCCAAGGGATGAAATAGGACTATGGGGTCATCTAGGGTTTGCCAAAGGAACTAGGGTTTGTTGTTATTATTATTATTTTTTCAACCAAAACAAGGTCTCAAATAGGTTCATACAATAGGTTATAGTTAGATTTACAGGTCTAAGATGAGGATGCAGTGGTTGGGGTGCAAAATAGGGCTAGTAATCGGTTGAACATGGTATGAGCCCATCCCGTCCCGGCCCGTTGGGCTAATCGGACGGGGTTGGACAAAGCATTTTGTCCGATGGGCTGGGCTCAGGCTTTAATTTGAAGCCCGTTCGTCACCGATGGGTTTTTCTTTTTATACATATACATGAACAAACAACGATTATGGATTTGTGGACGATGCGATTATGGAACTTGGTGCCGTTTTTCTCCACTTCTCTCTCTGTCCAATCCTCCAGGTCTCTCTCTCTCTCTCTCTTCGTCTTTGATTGCTCTCGCCCTCTTTTATGGAAAATTACTGAATTAAAAAATTTGTCATTTAAAGTAATTGGGCTTAAGCAGCCAGGCTTGGGCTTCTCCAAAAATGATCGGGCTTAGGTTTTTTTAGTAAAGCCCACCCCAAGCCTGCCCCATAACTACCCTAGTGCAAAATATTGCAAAACAAGGTCAAAAGAGGCATGCATGTATGGCCGTATGGACATGTATGGATGTTCGTATGGCCTGATGGGTCTCGACAAAGTTTTGGTGGCTAATGTTGAGGTTGGGTCCTGGTTTGGCTAGGGTTAAGGTTTGGATGAAAAAGTGACAAAAATAAGATATAGAAAGAGGGAAAAGTGGGAAAAAAGAGAGGAGAAAGGAAAGGGAAGACAAAGAGAGAGAAAAAGGAGGAATTTCTTCTTTCAGTTATTCATAAAACTGTGTTACAAAAAGTGTCTTTATAAGGTTATTTATAAAAAAAGAAGACTCTCTTAAAACCCTACGCACACGCGACTTAAGGCACACATGTGAATAATCTAAAACCATAAAAACGAATACAAGTTTATAATAATCTTGGAACCATATAAACTGAAACAATATGATACTAATAAAAGATGACAAAAACAAATGCTTGGATGGCATTGGATCAACAGTTAGATGGTCCAATCCATAAATAAATGACTTAGATGATGTAAATGGATGGATCGAGTAAAATCTTCAAATCCCCTGCTTGATCAATGTACAATTTGGGCTATCTACGACTGGATCTCTCTGTCCATGGTTAGATATAATGGTGTTAGAGATCATCATCTAACCATGTTGAGGTAAAATCTAAATTTTGATGCATCCTCCTTCGCTGACGTCTCATGATGTCCTCATCAACATTATTACATAATTAACATATTTATGTGTTTTATAAATTTTCTAAAATATTTTGGACAAAACAATAGCAACTTAAAACCATGTTTCAAACTTGACTTTGTTGTTACCAAAATTTTTAGAAGAAAGCCAACTTTTAGAAACTTATTATTTTTTTAAAGAAAGCTTTATTTATACTATTTGTTAGGTTAAAAAAGAGATACAATGAGATACATACGGATTTCCTCATTTCTTTATCTTTTTCTAAATGCTAAATGTTGAATCCATCAACGACCTTTAGAGAAAGGAAAATATTCAAATTAAATATTTGTATAACATAAAAATGAAGAGAATTGATAAACACTAAGGCAGTTGAATAATTTGTGAATTATTTGCCACAATTATAATACATGCATTATATGTTCATATCAAACATACATGTATAATTAAAGAACCTTTGGAAAAGTATGCAAAAATAATATTTTTTAAATGCATTATATACGCGTATAATGCAAATATTAAACAGCAAATGGCTAACTATGAGTTTGGTTCTCAATGTTGTGCTGGCACCATCATGGTTCCTATATCTGAGGGCATACTGCTATTCCCTTAATTGCAATTGATATACCATGGTTGTTTTTGCGGGTGTCATTTTCACAGGTTCCACCATGTGAAAATTTTGATTAGAAATTCGGCAATCACCAAATGTAGGAAGATCTTTTCAATTGAGAATTTATTAGAGAGAAATAATCTAATGGATGTAGTATCAATTTTCCTATGAAATGAATTCACACAAGCATACTTAATTAGCAGAGAGAAATAGGTCAAGGAGTTTGATACCCATTTTCCTATGAAAATGAGTGTAAACGAATGTGCCCCCTCATTTTGAGATGGTTTTTCTTTTTCAGTAATGTCCCCAAATTAACTTCCTTGACTCCATATTGATAAAAAAGATATGTTAAATTTTACCTCGAATAAATGTGAAGTAGTTCTCTTAATTTGGGAGGAAAAGGTGTATATTTAAACCGGGAAGCTGAAAACGCTTGAGTTACGTGGCTGCTGAAGGTAACAGCTGAAATGCTTATTGCTGGTACTTTTATTAATACTTTAAATTTATAATGTATCTTTCAAGACATGGATTATGATATGGTCGTCTTTAGGTAGGTTTCTCATTGGTTGATGATCCTGAGATGCTTGTTCCTTCTGTGCGTGAAATCCTGGATTGATAATGAAATCACTGTTTACAAAATCTGTTGCATATGGCATCGTGGAACTTCGGGATGTTGGCCTTCCTTTGTTCTTAGTTTATCTTCACTTATGTTGGTTTTCTGTGAATTCTGTTTATTAATTTAATCTGAACTTCCATTGTTAGTAATTGTAGTTATAAATTGTGTCAGACACATGCTGTTCCATGTCAGAACGCCTCTGTTTCAATAGTAACTTACTGATTTCACTTGGCTTCTTGTATGTATGTATTTCAATTTTGTATCATTATTCTCTCTATGCTGCTTTTCAGACTTCAAACCATATATGGCCCCCTTCATTGTTTCCCCCTCTACCTCCGCCTGAGAGGCTGAAAGATGTCTCTGCTAAAAGCTGGAGTCAGATAACTGGATCCAGTTCTGTCACTGGACATTGGTGGCAAGCACAAAATGCATGGAACTCTCTTGCTAGTCAGTCTGAATTGAGTTCAAGGATGCCATATGAAGTTGACAGACTAAATGCTGTTGACAAGCTGATAACTGGAGAGTATCCTTCTACTTCCAACCTGGATAAGAAGAAACTTAAGGATCTACCTGGAAGGATAACATCAGGCAGCACAAAGCTTGCTCCACCTGATAGGCTTGCTAATGGGAATATTGGTGTTGATTCATTGACCTCATTAAATACATTCCTTAAAGAGGGGAATATTGATGGCTTGCAAGATACTGTTCATCTCACAGGAGAAAATGATCCTATGGAAATGAGAACAGGAGTAATTACTGAGGCTGGGTCAAATGGTTCTGTTACTGGGGTGAACGTTGAGACACAGTCACGTTCATGTCTAAATATTTCACTGGCATCTACTTTGAAGGATGATTCACCAACTCCCTTGTTTAGCTCAAGTGGATCTTTTTCATCACCTAATGATACAAATGATCCAACAAGGCTTTCTGGGAATCTGTCTCTGCGACAGACACCTTCATCATTAGCAAAACAATTGTTTGCTAATTCTCAGAATGGAGTAGATACTTCTGGTGAGTCACAAACTCAAGTGCGCAATGGAAGATCCCGTGGGGAGGGTCAGAGGCGAAATCAAGTACTTCCACGGTACTGGCCTAGGGTCACTGATCAAGAGCTTCAGCAAATGTCTGGAGAGTATCCATACCTTTCTAGTTAGCATTTACTTTGAGATATATTTTTAAAGATGAAGTAATTGACTTTTAGTTATTCTCAGAATTTTGTGATTGCTTTTTGATTCTAAACTCAGACTCAACATAGCTGATTTTTTTTCTACTTTCAAAGTGATATTTGGATATGCTTAGGACTTGTCATCATCATCTGGAGTGGGATTGTCATCCTGCTTTCTATTTTAGCACTATCCTTGACCATTTATTAGCTCAAACTCTGTCATCACCCCTTTGTTTGAGAAGATTTTGAGTGCCAGTGATGCAGGTCGAATAGGAAGGTTGGTGCTACCGAAAAAATGTGCAGAGGTGAGCTTTGGACTCTTTTCATGATATTCATATTTCAAGTATATTGCCATTATCTCCTTATACGGTTAACTCTCCGGAATTTACTTGTCTAAATATTTAACTTTTACTAAATATTGTGGGTGGAGGGATTTATGTTGATGGTGATCTCTAGGTACTTCATTGGACTTTAACGAGTGGCCTTTTGAAACTGATATATTTTTGGATGTTTTTCGCCATCATCTTTTTGCTTGTGTTGTGTTGCCCACTTACTCATTTTGATGCTTTTTTGAAATTCCGTTACTAGACGTATGCACGACCTAGAGGGGGGTGAATAGGTCAGTTTTCAATTTTAATTCCCTTTTAAAATTTTCTTACCAATTTATATGTTAAGTAAACAAAACAATCAATCCATGCATTCAATCACATAACACAAATATTTTATAGTGGTTCGGTTTCATCAAACCTACATCCACTTTTAGACTTCCCAACTCTAGGGTCGTTTCAAATATACTATGTAAGGGTCTCATACCCAAATAGTACAACCTAGTTTTTTATAGAGGTTCAACCCAATTGGTCTAATCCTCTACACCTATTTTTTAGAGTGGTTCGAACACACTGTTCTAATCCACTTTACAATGTTTAAAAATAAAACAAGAAGAAAACTTGCCTTGGGCTTTAACCGTTTTCCTTTTAGCTCTTTCTTCTTTACTGAATCTCTGTGCTCCTTTCCATCAACTCGGCATCAGCAGCGTATTTTGTAGGCACAGCAGTAGGACAATGTATGACTGATTTTAGTCCTATGTAGACACCTAATTCTTCATCTTGATTACCCGATTATCATTAAGAAGGATGATGAAGAATAATGTCTAGAGGGAAGGCCGAATGCTCTCTCACTGATAATCTTATTCCTCTGTATTTTCTGAGTAGATTTAGTACATTAAACAACCCCTTACTGTTATTTTATAAACAGTTTCAAACAGTGCTGTTAGTCACACCTGCGAGGCCTCGCAGATTCTGATGAGGCCTCGTCAGCGTTAGAATCTAGAAAGACAGCACACGTATGTGCTTTGCAAGCTGACAAACACAATCCATAGATACCAGCCAGCTTGTGTTTACTGTGCATGATTTGTAACACTTTCCTTAGCCATCAATCAAGGATTAGATGAAAGATTTTCAATAGTTACCTTAGCTATCAATTAAGAATCAGATGGAAGTTTTTCAACATTTTCCTTAGACATGGAGAGCCTTTCCATACTTGTCATGGACAGCTCCTCAAGGATATCCAAATTCAAATTTCAAACGAGGTGGCAATATCTTACAATGGGTTAATTTGTTTATCATAATAGATTTACCATAATTGGCTTCCAATAGATTTCCCATGATTTACCTCTTAATTAAACAATCACAGATTAGACTGAGTCAGCTCGACATAGGGTCAGCTGCACTCAACTTAGCATAGCTGGTTGCGAGGCTCGGCAGATTACATGAGGCCTCGAGGCTGAAAGTCATTTATTAAATTTATTTTCCAATTGAATACTAGGTATATGACTTAGCCTAAGGTCTCCTACGGGTCACTTACCTGTGTGCCAATACTGTATTTGATATATCCGCTTCAACTTCATAGTAGATCTTCTTATTCATCCAAGGCAAGTCCAACTGAGTCACGTAATTGACAATAAGGGTGACTCGGACGAACCGGGGCACTTACACTTTTTACATGCCTAGTTACGGAGTTTCATAATATGCCTTTTGATCTAGTGTTCTCATTGCACGATAGCATCTTTATGAGCTTTTAGAGTTGAGAGGTGCATTTAAGATCTTATTCTTTTCCTTTTCTAGTTCTTACCTTTCGGATCAATTTCAGGTTGATGTGATGTAAGAGGTTCAATTTGGAGATTGGCTTTTGTTTCATGTCAATACTGAATTGCCGATTCTGTGTGCATGCACATTATGCTGACTTTCTTTTCTGCTTATGATTTATCAGTCAAATACCTTTTTATAGCTACTTTTAGTTACATGATCATCGTTGTCTTCATTATCGAAGCCTTTGTCCCATCTATCTGAGTTCGGCTTTTCAAGTACTGCTTTTCCACTCAACCCTATTGAAACCATGTTTCTTTTTACCCAATGTTCTATTACATCATGTCTTATCATTTAAATCAACATAATTAACCACACTGTTTGTACCTTTCACTTGTAATTCTTCCACTCTTCATGCTAAGGTTGTTTCTGGTTGTTGACAGATTTTCCAAATCATTTTAACCAACAGCGCCCACACATCCATTGGAGCAACTTTTAATTTTAAGCATGCGCATCTCTATTCACCATCACTTTATCTGCATTTGTTTTCATTACTGCCCAATATTTGGCTCCATATATTGTTGGATGTTCAACTTTGATCTTATCAAAATTTCCCTTTATCGATGTGGTGCTCTTCTATCACATAACACTCCACTAGCTTTCCTATTCTTATCCAATTCTGAACCCTTCCTATTAGCTACATCCGTATTGGAGTGTCCATTTTGTATTACATTTGCACCCATTTGACTTTGAGATGCCGAGTCATTTTTTGTTTCACACATCCGTCAAACTTACAGTCACATATTTCATCTTTCATCTGTCCATTTCAAAAAAAAAAAAAAAACATATTTCATCTTTGTCCCACTAATTTTAAAATCCTTACCTTTTTTTTATGTGCAATACATAATGTTTTTTTTTTCCTCAACGGTTATAATACATGATATTCCACTCTTTAACATAGACCTGGCACCAGGATGGATCAGGTCTGATCAGTTTCGGGTCTATTTCATGTTCTGGTCTTGGTAACGGGTTTAGTTAGTTTGGGTCTATTTCAGGTTTGGATCTGATCTGGTTACCCATTTACCTAAGGGGACTTTTCTAGTGAGACTCATACTAAGACTACTCCTTAAATGAGTGTAGACCTCATATGATTGGACATGTTGCATATAGACGTGACAATAGTCGGGTCAGTCGGATCTACACATTTATAAATGGGTTCAGGTTGGGCCTTCCCATTTATTAAATTGGTCAGATTGGGTCAGATTTTACCAGATCTACTTTAACATGCATTTGTTTATAGCCGTAATTATAACAAATGTAAACAGCACATAATCAAGATTCATAATTTACAGCAAGTAAATGAATATTAAATGCCTTGAACAAGACTGGAGCAGTCACAAGGACCAAGAGATTCTTAGCATTGGATTTACTGAAATGAGTGTCTTGAATTATCCATTCATACACTAAAGCTCCACTAAAGTGGGAGCATGGATGGATTATTGAAAATTTGAAACTCTTAAATGATGGCCAATGGTTTGCTTTGGAGTAAGTTTGTTACTTGGGTATCTTTAAAGTTCCTTTTTATTTAAGAACATCTGTTAGCACTATAATCCTAGATATATAGGATAAATGGCTTCAATGATAATGATGTTACCACTATATAAAAAGTAACTGTCCATCTTCTATCTCTTGATTGAACAACATCCATCTTCTAATCATTCTTGATTGAAATGTGCCAAAAGGATCCCTCATCATGCATGAATTGTAGAACATTCATTTGCAGACTGCCGTTTCAGTGCTTTGTCATGTCCTCTGTATTGATGTGAATGTCTATCATAAACAGGCTTACTTCCCTGCTATTTCTCAACCTGAGGGGCTGCCTCTACATGTTCAAGATGCAAAAGGCAAGGAGTGGGTATTCCAGTTTCGCTTTTGGCCCAACAATAACAGCAGGATGTATGTTTTAGAGGGTGTTACGCCTTGCATTCAGTCAATGCAATTGCAAGCCGGTGACACAGGTATACCAACTTCTGTGGAGAGTGTTTTAATGTTGCTGATTTGTTCCATGCGTTCTTGTAGTTGATGAGCTTATTTGTGTGCATAAATTACGTTAGTAGGAAGAAGACAGCATGCCTTGTTGCATTACATGTGTGCATATGTTAGTAGGAAGAAAACAGACTTTGGATACCAAAGAATATTGTCTCCATGCATGTTTTTTTTATGAGATGAATATACCAATTAAATACTTACATTGTCAAAGCAGGAAATATGAGATGTCCTACCATGAGGTACACCTAGTAACTGAAACATATTTCACTGCCCTTAACTGAACTTGGTAATAGTATGCTTAACTAACATCTGGAAGAGCCTTTGCTGAACACATGGCATGATGATCCCTCAACTTAATCTATGAGTAGAAATAAAATAAGAACTATCCTCCTCATGTATAACATGACAATCCACCTCCATCTCAAGAAAATGAAAAGAAAAAACGCTTTCAAGATTACCCATGGCATGGATATCAAGAAGCAGATTTCTTTTTTAGAGGAATCTATATTCCTTGCTTGAACCTTGCTACCTTGACCCAAATAAACACTTCAAAATACAAAGACCGTTAACTCAAATATTCGAAGTAGTTAATTCAAATGTACATGCTGACACCATCATTATCAGTACAATATCACCAACATAGACATTGAAATTGATGATTCTCTTCTTTAATCTTTTTTAGAAGAAACTGATCACAATTGCAACCTATGAAATTATGAATCATATGTTGATAAAACAGTTGATGGAACTTCTCAAAATGGATTCCAGGAAGCTGAGACCCTTTTGCCTTCTCTAAGTTATGCCTTGATAGAAAGGACTGGTGGAGGGAACATGTTTCCATGTTCATGGAAAACATCTCGAATTGGGTTGTGGGTGAAATAGTGAGGAAATTCCGTGTGACGGGAGTGGTGTATGATTGTTATATTTCAACTGATGGAGTTCTGGAAAAGGAATGGGTCCACTTTTGTGACATTCAAGATAAAGGAGGCATTGAAAGCCCATCCTTAGTGGCAAGGAGATCAATGGTTTAGAATTGAAGGTTGGACTTGCCAGGTATAGATCGGAATGGAGGGTGGGAAGGGTAAAGAGGTGGTTAAAGAAGCTTCTGTTATTGTTGAAGGAGATATAGTAAAAGGGGTGGCAGTGGGACTTGATTAGACAGGGAAAAAGGGGTAAATGTCTTTTGCGGTGGTAATGGCAATAGGGAGGAATGTCTTCAATATAAAATTAGAGGCAAGAAACCAAGTGAACCAGTTCCTAAAAGAAACCTTCATTGGGGCAGCTTGACATGCAGTTCTGGCGGAGAATGAAATAGAGAAGTGGTGCCTCGAGTGGTCGGATTTTGATTATAGGGTCTCGTTGAGGAGTTAGTGCCTGAGATGCTGGAGGTGGCAAGAGGATCTGAGACGGAGTGGTCGACCACTGTATAAAAGCTCCGTGTTCATTGGTCACTTTTTACTAGGTTTGGCTCCATGGAATACCTGTTCATGCTTGGGGAAGGATACCATGAAACACAATGGTAGACGAGAGATTCTTCTTGGGAGAAATGCTAGGAATGGTAGACAATAGATGAAGAGATCTTGAGTATGGAGATTGTAGAATTTACAAGGATAATTCACCTTCCTGCTTATGGAGAATGGGGATATGCTCTTCACAATAAGAGTAGAGATGGAAGAACAAAAGCCGGAGCAATTTTGGAAATTGTTTGTAGAAGAGAGAGAAGTCCTTTACAAGAGAGGTGACAGACACAATCTTAGTTAGAAAAGAGGAGTTGCTCCAGAATTCAGTAGTGTTAGCTGTGAAGCAAAGGAAGGGATACAATGCTGAGGTTGCATGAGTCACAACTGGAGGTTATGGATCTGGAGAAGGAGCTGCTTACTCAAACTCCTTCCGTACTGCCTGAAACTTGGATGGTCTATCCGGAAGGTTTGGCACACATGGTTGTTGAGATGGCAGGATTTGGTGCTGAGATGGACAAGAATGTAGCAGTGGCTATGGATTTTTTTGGAAGATGTCTGGCATTGGAAAATATGGATAAGGATGGACACATTGCGAGCTCTAAAGGTGCTGTTTGGAGTGGATGACACATGTCTAAGTTGGGGCAATAAGGTAACTGCATAGCTTTTTTAGATGCCGGAAGATTTTTGCCTAGAAGGTTCTAGTAGAAGCATTGCAGCCTGCTTTCAGGCTAGGCTCAAAATATGATTTTAGCCCAATTCATGGGCAGAGTTTGGCCCAACCTGCAGCTAAAGGGGAATGGGTTTGGATCCCATTAGGGCTCCCTTCTATCTTGAAAACAAACATCTCTCCCCTTCTTTGACAGAAGGGGAAGACTTGGCTCCATCCTATGATGCCTGGACTCGGCAGGGGCACGCCACTGATACAGCAAGGACACATTGCCTACATTGAAGTGTTTGTGCAACAGTCTCCATCTAAGCAGGAAGATTGGTGGATAAGAGTTTTATAAAGGGAAAGGAAAAGGTGGTTATGTCAAATATTTCCTTCAGCAATAGCAAAAGGGTTTGAGAGACAGGTGAGGAACAAGCGGTCAGGCTTGTTGGGGTATTTGGATGCTCATGGCCAGGATTTTTAAATTGGGACGATTGATTTGGACAATGAGAAGGTTCAGCAAATTGGGGAGTTGGTCGGTGTTTTTTATTTGCATAAGAAGAGCTGGCTCAAGGATTTGTTCCACAAATTTTGCCAGGACGGGAGACACGTTGTCTGAAGGACCCAGGTCAAAATAAAGCTAAAAAGTAACAGAGGGAGCTTAGAAATTTGCAAACCTTTCTTAGTCAATTATGGCATAATGGTGGCAACAAAAGCTCCCTCTGTCACCAAGGTGGGTCCTGGCTTGGCTTAAACGTGAAACCAAATGCTCTCATATGGTATATTGGTTGAAAAACTTGGAAGGTTAGGTGGATTTGCTCACAAGGTATACTTATTTGAATCATTGTTGTAAGTATTGGACCTAGATGAGTTTTTATCTTTGTAGCAACAATTTTGTGAGCATGACTCATGAATTTCTTCTGATTCAGATGAGTCACTAAGTGATGTTGCAACCTGTAAAGTTTGGCCTTCATGAAACTTTTATAGTAACATGGATTGCGCATGACTCATTTTGTCTTGTTCTTGATTTGGATCTCTCATCAAAGTGATGCTAGAGCATGGGAAATTCATTATGCCCAATTGAGTTACTTCACTTTCACTTATTAGTTAGTAAGAGTGCATTGGTTATGGATGTCGTGAATTAATTCAACAAATTTTTTTTTTTTCCTAACTTGTTTATACTATGTGATTTCTATTGAAGAATATGTTATGAATTTTGTTTAGCTTGGAGCTAATGGTCAGTTTTGTTTTCTCAGTTACTTTCAGCCGTATAGATCCAGAAGGAAAGTTGGTCATGGGATTCAGAAAGGCTTCAAGTGTTTCATCTGAGCAGGTTTGGTGTTACTAATTAAAACAAAGACTTGATTTTATTTATCTAGATGCATGTACCGGTGGCATGTGATTGGTAGCCATTCTTTTTTGCTCTTACTTTTTTTCCCATAGTAGTGAACACAAAAAAAGAGAAAGTCACATATTGTATCAGCCATTTTAGCACTTGAAATAGGCAGAACATCTACAAACAAAAATATTTCGAAGAATTTTGAAATATCTTTTGAAGACTGAAACGTCAGGTGTCCTTGTATGGGCTACCGAACCTAAGTTTTGGGCTGTTACAAAGAGAATATTTTGTTGCTCATCACTTTCTACTTACATCTTATGGCATCATTTTGTAACATATTAAATGTGGACGCCTTAGCTGATATTTGACTCACTTGATTGCTAGTTGGGCCCTACATTCTTCCTACAAGTTTCTTGGCTCTTATCCTAGAGTTTCTTATTGTAGTTGTGGGCTAGTGGCCTAGTTGTAATTGCCATAATGTTGAGTTTATTTATTTATTTTCTGGAAACGACACTGACTTGAGGAGTGGCTTTTCATTTATGTTATAAGAATAATTGTTACATTTATCCTCTATCTGTTGCTTAAATTTCAGTATAATTATTATCTTTTGACAGGATACTCCGGCTTTAAAATCTGGGAGTAGTTTTTCTACGAGTGGAGAAAATAACAAAACTAAGCCTGGTGAACCAGGTTTAACTAGCCATGCATCAACAAATCAGGTTAATACAACAGATCCAAGACGGTCTAAGTTCAATAAAGATGGAGGTATACTTAAAGAAGGTGCTGGTGCTAAGTCATCCCTCAGTAAAAGGAAAAGCAGCTCCCTTGGTTCCAAGAATAAACGCCTAAGGATCACTAATAGGGACTCCTTAGATCTCAAATTGACATGGGAAGAAGCTCAAGAGTTACTCCGACCTCCCCCTAACCATGTCCCAAGTATTGTGTTGATTGAAGGACATGAATTTGAGGAGTATGAGGTATGCCATTTCAGTATGTCATAGTAGTTTAGTGATACAAGAGGAATCTTTTAATAGAATGCGAACTTTTGTTGCATTTGTCTTATGTTTTTGGTGCTTCCTCATTTATCCCATATATCTGGTTGCCACTCATAGTTGGATTCCAATTTATTTCTTTGGGCTCACTGCTTATCTATCACTCACATCATTTCATTACTATAACAGCTGATTTTTTTATGGTTATATTGCAGGAAGCACCAGTGCTTGGAAAACCGACCATTTTCACAACCAACAATGAAGGGTAATCCCTTGGATCTTAATTCTCAAGTTTTCTGGGTCAATGAAAAATAGTTTTCTGCAATGCTTTTTGAAAAATTACCTGAATTTACATTGGTTGAAATTTCACTATAATTGAACTTCTGTACTCCAGGCTTAAGAGGCCCACCATGAATTTGGATAGGTGGAAGTTCACTGGAATCAGACCTATGTACAACTCGATCTGGAATCTTTTACTGTTGGATTGGGTTAAAAGTAGAAAAAACTAAATTTCACTAAACTGGAGTAGCTCATTCTTGGATTGAACTTCTCTAAAACATGTGATTAGTTTGGTAGCTAATTACATTGTTTTCTTGCTTATGAATGCTGTGTTGATTGTGTATTTCATTTGGTGCAAATCCAATGGTTTACCTAGTTGATCCCATATTAAATTCAACAGTTTACCAAGAGCTACATTATCATTATTTCTACTACTATAATTGGCATCATACTTGCATATCAGTTTCCCTAGATTAATAATTTTCTTATTATTTTCAGTGTTATTTTTACTTTTTTTTCCTCTGTGCTGCCAAATAGAAAGTAATTCCATTTTAGCTGAAACCCTGTATGAGGTTCTACGTTTTTTAGCTATTTGGACAAAATGGAAACATAGGATTAAAAAAGCTGACACTAAATAGATGGGGAAATGACTGATGATGATGGTTGTTCATCACTGAGAACCTCTAGCACTGTTGGAAGGTGCCAGTACTGAGAGTTGCAACCACAAGGTTTCTAGTTCAGGTGACCTTATGTTTATAAAGGGGTGAAGAATCTGCAACAGTTGATTGTACAAGTCTCATTCTATTGAATCACTGGTAGACAAGTGATTTTAATACCTGCTTATCCCCTGTTTTCTGTTGATTTTCCAGATATATACTCATGTTCAAATCTATTGACCTTTAGGATTTCACAGTAAACACTGGGCTCATAACCAATCTAATGACAGTATGAGAGCCCAAAATTTATCTTTCTTTTGATTTTCCTTTCCACAGATGGCATCACCAAAAGACCAATGATATTAGATATTCTCTATGGCTAATGCAACCTAGAAGATGTGATATACCCCAACTCTAATATCCAAGTTATCATAATAAACTGCAAAAACTTATTGCTATAAATTGTGAGTGAACAAATCAACAAACATTCCTTTTATTTTGAAAGATATCAACAATCCCTTTTTTAGTTTTCAACGACAAAAGACATAAAAGGTATCAAATATCTAATTTCCTCCATGATGTATGCTTTTATGAGTAGCCGTCCCCTCTACAAACAACAACAATGATTTCGTCATTGCACAAGGCATGACCAAAACTAGTACTTCAACCTTAATGATTCTTCTGTTACTATTCATAATCCCTTCTTTGTTACCAATATTCTATTTAATGGGTCTCCTTCTCATCATTTCTTGAAAAAAGATCTAAAACAGCCTGCCTTATAGTTTAACAGATTGATTACAGTTGATTACCTTGATGCCACCAAACTGACTAGAAAAACAAGTGCACCACACCCAAATTCCTTATTTCCTTGTTTTGGATTCTTTACACTTCATATTGTCTATGAACAATAATGAAGGATGCCATTTCAAAACAAGAAGGCTGCACTTTCTGAACAGGATTTCCTGATACTGGTGACTGTTCCTTGATTACATCATAAATGAACTGTTGGTTATTTATTTCTCAAGAAACTATAGATACAATTTGCAATTCTATTCTATGCTTTTCTAATATATATATAAATTTTTTGGTGATAACATTTCCTTATGTACTTGAAATGGTTAGTTGAATGTGAGGATTGATTTATCTTTTCAGAAAATATAATAATAAAATAAGAAATGAGGATCTATAACCAAGAGCAGCAGCAACATCTCTCTCTCTCTCACACACACACACACAAACAGGAAGCAGCACCATGTTGGTTAACTTGCCTCTGTCATAGTTCCTTTCTTCTTTGAGTGTGTGAACTTTTGATAACAATGCTCCACCCAGAGCGTCAAGCTACCCCAGCAAAAGAAAAAATAAAAAAATAATAATAAAGAGAGAAGAAGAAAGGAAGAAAAAAGAAGAATACTAGCCATCATTCATGTTATGCCCCTTATGTTTCTGTTGCAGCTGGAACCTCTTTATGGAGGCCTGCTTCTTTGTTGTCCCACTCTTATTCTTCTCATTATGGATAAAGTAACTATTTCAAAGAAATAAAAGCTAACTATATTCATTACTTGTTTGTATCATAGGAGACTTTGTTTTAACTATAGGTGTTCAGACTTCATGTTGTTTACAAAGTTGTATTTTCTTCCTAGGCAAAACATTGGTGCTGCATTGTAATTGGCATGCATTTGCATTTACTTGTGCAATGTGAACTGTAACAATCTCTTCAGGTTTGTGATATATTTGGGAGATGCTTTAACTGCATTTGCATTCATATATTTGTGCCAAGAGGTTTCTGAAGTTTTCTGTAATTATCAGTGAAAAGTATCAATGGGCTCAGTGTGACGACTGTTCCAAGTGGCGCAAACTGCCTATGGATGCACTTCTGCCCTCAAAATGGACCTGTTCTAGTAATGTGTGGGATCCCAAAAGGTAAAGTATCACAATTCATAATTCGTAACTCGTTAGCTTGAGGATCAAATCATGACTCCATGACTACAGAATGGCCGTCTCCATGTCCTAATTCTTGACATGCTGACATGTTGTCAAATTGCATCAAACGATCTAGAATAAATATATTATACTATAATAGCCAAAAGATTATAGAACTCCAGCATGCGGGGATGCGACAATGGTAAAAATACAGCTTATACATATCATATCGACTGATATGTACTGGATCAGCTAAGACTGATACGTATTGTATCATCCATACATGCAATAACTCGGTTAATAAGGGGCATTTAATGGTTGTATTGTATCAGCCCATATTGGCCGAGTTGGGTTCTGTATTGGCTAGATTCATTTTTTTAAATAGTCATTTAGACCGTTTTTCGCTTTGAATCTTGTATTGGGACTGGGTTTTAGGAAGTTCTAAAAGAAATTGAAAGGTATTTTCATTTCTAATCTCATTCTTTAGATTTATCCCTTTTGAGTTATTTTTACCATTTTTTTTTTTGAAATTTTGCTCTAAGATAATTCCATTTAGAAAATCACTGGCCCAAGCCCAGTTGCTGGCACATAGGACCATTACTAATATGACTTTACGTAAGTCATAGCGAAATGATTGGTATCAATGTAATGCAATGAGACTTGGCTAGGGGTGAAACTTGGGTTGGGTTTTGGCCTGACCCGCATGACCGGACCCGAATTTTTTATGTGTTGGGTTGTACAATTTTCAAATTCGGGTTGGGTTAAAGGAAAAAAAAACCAGCATGAAATTCGGGTCGGGTTGGACTGGTAAATTTAACATGTAACCCGACTCGACCCGATAGAACCCGACCCGAAATTTATAACTTAAAGTATAAAACCTAAAAAACCCTAAATCCCAAAGTCTCAGTTGTTCCCACACCTCAATCGTTCCACTTGTTTGTGCCTTCCGTGGTTTTGCCCTCTGTCTCTCTCTCTCTCCCCCCCGTTGGAAAACATGGACCTCGCTTGAGCAATGAACCCAACCACGGATATTTTCACTTAGCCAGATCCGTGGTTGTGGTTGTGTGCCCTCACCATTGTGCACCACTCGCCTTTGTGTGCCCCTCACTGAGCAGCGTCGTGCACCCCTTACCGTTGTCTGCAATCAATCAAATACAACATGTTCTCTCTCTCTCTCTCTAAAACAAATCGGGTTGATTCTCGGGCTTGACGTCGGGTCGGGTTGGGTTCCCAAATTCTAGTTACCAATTCGGGTCGGGTGGGGTTCTACCATTTAACGTGGGTTAGGGCTGGATTTATCAAAACCCGACCTGACCAGCCCGAGTTTCAGCCCTAGACTTGGCCGAGTCCGAATAGCATTGCCTTAGTCTTGTCCGTGTTGACCAAATGAGTTAACTCAGTTAGTTTAAAAGGCACTTAGAAACTAGTGATGCATGGTTAAATGCATCTGTGGAAATGTGCACCTCTGCATTTCCCCACCTACTGCTTTGCATGGTCAAATGCATGTGTGGAAACTTGCACCTCTACATTTCCCCACCAACTTATCCGCATGATTAAATGCATATGTGGAAACATGCACCTTTACATTTCCCCACCTACTTATTTGCATGGTTAAATGCATGTGTGGAAACTAGGGGGTTTAAAAAACGGCTGCTGATACATATCAGCCGATACATCTTATTGGCGATGTGATATGTATTGATTGAAATACGGTCGATATGTGGTGTGGCCACCCTTTTTTTTTTGAATTTTTTGAGAAAGAAATACAAAAATAGTAGTGTAAAGAGATTCATTTTGCACATTTTTTGCCTTAAAAAGCCATTTCATATAGTAATGGATTGCTGAAGCTACAAAGTCGATATAAGAAAGATTGTCGGAAAAAAAATGAAACAATGTCCAAAAGATCCATATAAATGCAAAACCAATATTTGTATGATGAATTGTTTATAGATTAAACGTAATATTATTGATCACATAGATTAAAAGTCTGAAAATCACTAATTAATCGATTTTTAATAATTGATAGATAAAAATACTCACTGACATTTGGTACCATAATTAATTCTATCATAAATTTATGATGCTAAAGTTGATGTCGCTTTGAGCCCATTTTTAATTTACACATTTAACAACATAAAGTGCATAAAATCCACACCTGTATTTAACCGTTCAGAGAATTAAGAGGAAAGTGTGGGGGGAGGGAATATAGAGGTGCTTGTGTCAACACATGCATTTGACCATCTAGAGAAGTTGGTGTGGAAATGCAAAGATGCTTGTTTCCACACATGTATTTAACCATGTATCATTGGTTTCTATGTGCATTTTAAACTAACTGAGTCAACTCATTTGGTCGTTACAAACTAGACTAAGCTGATACCAGTCGTACTAGGCCAAGTCTTATTTTATTAGACCGATTCCAACCATTTTGCTTTTAGTCTTATGTAAACTCATATCAGAATGGTCTTTGTGTGCCAACAACTAGGCCTGGGCCAATGGGTTTTTTAAGTGGAACCATCTTAGAGAATTAAAAAATTGGCAAAAATAACTCAAAATGGACAAATCTAAAGGTAAATGAGGTTAGAAACTAAATTTCCTTTCAACTACTTCTAAACTACCTAAAGCCTTGACCTAATACAATATTCAAAGCGAAAAACCGGTCTAAACGACTTTTAAAAAAAAGGTAAACGACTTTCAAAAAAAAGGGAATATGATCGATATAGAATCTGACTTGACTAATATGGTCAAATACGATACGACCGTTAAAAACCCATATCAGTTGGGTTGTGGAATGTACAAACGATTTGGTATGTATCCAACTGACATGTGTTGACCTTAGCTGATCCGGTATGTATTGGCTGTATTTTTCTCCTTTGGTGGAAACATGAACCTTTGTATGGTTAAATGTGTAAATGAAAAATGGACTCAAAGCAATAATAACTTTAGCATGGTACATTTATGGATGTATTAATTATGATACCAAATATCAATGAATATTTTTATCTATCAATTATTAAAAGTCGATTAATTAGTGATTTTTAGACTTTAATCTATAATGATCAATAAATATTAACTAAAATATCTATAAACAACCCATGATTACTAATATTGGTTTCCAATATTTTTTTTTACATTCTTTTCATATTTTTTGACAATTTTTTATGTCGACTTTGTAGCTCCGGTGGTGGCCATTTTTATGGTAGAAAATGTGCCAAATGAATCTCATATTTTTCGCCATTTTCCAATATTTTATGTCATTTTTCTTTGATTTTGTAGGATCACTGACCTTATACTATTACCAAATGTCATAATATAAATTTAATAATCTTATGAATCAGTTTTATTAGCTTAGTATAGCCCACCTGGAAGAGAATAGATTCATTGTTGCCATTACAACAATCACTTCAACTTTACCTGGCATTTTCTTTTAATAATTTACATGTATCATTTGGTAGAACTTATAAATCATATAGTTTGAAAGATATTTATTAGATCTATTTAAATATCAAAAGTTTAATTTTTTTTTTTAAATTATTTCTTGGATATAAGATTACAAAAATTGATTGCAATATATAAAAGCATATTTTTAAGTTAAAAAGAGATTTAGCAATCCATTTTTGCAGTCTTATCTCATATGATAAAGTATATTTAAACAATAGTTTTGTATTTAAATTGATCTAATAAACATCTTCAAAACAATATGATTGATGGCCCCATATAATGCCATTTGGCATATGTTAAAAAAACTTGCGATGGCAGCACCGGACTAATCCAATTTGTCTCTAAAACGCTAGAGAAGAGAGGATCAACAATAGGGAGAGGGAAATGGAGATTAGGGGAGGGAAATTAAATAAAAAAAAAAAAAATCACCTTCATCAATGAGAGAGAGGAGGAGGAGAAATTTAAAAATAGAGAGAAACTCAGATAGAGATGCACCTGGAGGAGAAAATGAAAACAGAGAGACACTCAGCCAAAGATGCACCTGCAAGAGGCGATCAATCGCTTAGCAGAGCAAGATTTGCCCAAGAACGAAAAGAAAAATCTTAGGCAAGAGAGATGAAACAAGAAGGCTGAACGCTAGATCTAAAGAAGCAGGCTTGGACAAGATTTTTCTCGATGGGTTGGCTCAGGCTTTTATCTAACGCCAGTCAAAGCCTGTTGGGTTTTTAGGCTCGTTTATTTTTTATTTTTATAAATTTAAAATATAACCGTAGATTAAAAGAAGACTTAAATACCGACAAATATGTAAAATTTCATCTCAAAAATCGCTTTCTAGCCGCTCGATCTTAACGGTCAAATTCACCAGGTGTGATATTTCAAGGATGTTCATCAATTTTGACTATCAAGATCAAATGGCTAAGAGTTGAGTTTTAAACTGAAATATTAACTGGTGGTAAGTATTTAAGTATACTTTCAATTTGTATGGTTAGATTTTCAAGTTACAAGAAATTTCTTTTTAAATAAAAAATGGTGCCATGTGCAAAATAAACAGGCTTTAAACGGCAAGCTCAGGCTTTTACTTTAAAAGCCCGACGGGCATCAGATTGGCTCGGGCTCTTTTTTTTTTTACTAACAAATCCTGGTCCAAACGCAGCCTGTGAACATGCCTACTGAAGGCTAGCCGCTAGTTTGCCAGTTTTATAGTTCATGGATTTGTTAGATTTCCTGCTGAAAAAAACGTCAAATCCGCTCATAAAAGGTCCCCGTTTAGGCCAAATCTACGACTTTCTTTTAGATTGTCTCCATTTCTGAGTTTTCTTAAAGACACAAAATTGATCTGATTGGATTTCACTAGTGGAGAATCTCCTATCTTGCTATATATTGCAAGATCCGGCACTTCAAGACTTTAATATTCTCATTTATTCCTCTCCATGTATGATTATTATGGTTCAGATTTTTCCAAAGAGTGGTTGTAAACAAATGGATGGAATCTGACCCAAATAGTGGTATGTGGCATGTCAGTGGGGCTATTATGTCACTGACGTAAATAGAGGGATGTTGATACTCTGGTTTATATAAAAAACCAGCTTTACCCTCGATTGTTATTCATTCCATATAAGCAAAGATCATAGGCAATAAATTGTTCCTTTGAATGTTTGTGTTGTAATGGTCATATATATATATATATATATATATATATATATATATCGTAACGTGAATCGGTGTAGGGGTCTGAACCGTGAATCGTAAATCCTGTAGAATCGTAAGATTCATAACATTTTGTTCAATTCTCATAGTATATAAGTAAATATACACACACATAAATATATGACAAAATGTACCAACTCAAAATGATTTTAAATGCATTAAAAGTGAAGTTTTTACATTCCAAAATACAAAACATCTAATATTCTAAAGAATGTCATTGTCATCAATCATCATTGTCATCAATATCATCTAAAACATCTAAGTAGGATGAAGATAAATTGTCTCTTCCATCTTCCACATCTCCCTCACTAATTTCTTCAACGCTTTCCTCCTCTCCTTCAACTCTCTTTCGTTTTCTTGAATAAACCCCTTTTAATAGAAAAATCAAATATTTTATAAATTTTGTATTCTAAAATCTAACTATAATATACCTATCTTCAAGAGTTTAAAAGGCTTACTCGTTTCCTCATTAAACATCTCGTCGGCTTGCAACCAAGAATTGTCTTCTGGAAGAACTGGATCTTCTTTTTAGTTATCCATTCATCATCAGATTCCACATCCGATAGGCAAATAGAATCATAATCTTTCTTTGAATCTCTTAAAGTTTGTCTCACTTGTAATTGTAAATTGTATTTTACAAATACAACGGCATTCATCCTTTTTGCCTCTAACCTATTCCTCCTCTTCGTATGAATCTAAAAAACAATCAAAGTATCAAACATAGAAGATTATTATCTCCACTTCTTAAACAAAGCATAAAAATTTGTATTTATTTAATTAAAGCTAGAAATAAAACATACTTGGTCAAACACACTCCAGTTCCTCTCACACCCAGTTGCACTGCAAGTTAAACTCAAAATCCTTATCGCAACACGTTGCAATTCTTTATTTTCATCACCATAATCATCCCACCAAATGGCTATAAAATATGAGATAAAAAATCAAATTCCAAATTTAAATAATAAATGAGCAAATAGTAAATAACTAAATACCAAATACCAAATACCTGGTTGTTTTCTCTTCCTTGTTGCTATGGCCATCCTATCCCCAAACAATCCTTTTCCAGTTTTGAAATTATGCAATTGTTCATCAATCTTAATCCTCTCATCCATGTCTATAGCCAACTTATCAAGGCATTGATACGACCCCCTTTTAATTTCAACATCTGGGATAAATGATTCATCGTAGTGGAAAGAAGGATTCAAATAATAAGCAACTGAATGCAAAGGATGGTGGAGTTGTTGATTCCAACCTGCATCTATCAAGACCCAGTATGGCTTGTATTTCTTTTCATCATTGTTCAATCTCTTTGCAATCTTCTCCTTGGCTCGATCCATGCCCTCATATATATATATATATATATATATATATATCCCATTGCCGGTTTTTCATCTCCATCAACTAATCGAAGCAATTTTACAAGAGGCATTCCAACTTTGGTGCAAAGTTTAACACGATTCCAAAACTTACTATAAAAAATCAAATCATTCACCCTTTTTCCCCCTTCAGTCTTGGACAGAGGCATTAAATCCTATTCATCCGAGCTAAACATTTTTCGTAGGCCAGATTTGCATTTTAGTATGCTCTTCAATGTTTGATAGCTTGTTGCAAATCTTGTTATTGCTGGCCTAACTAACTCACGATTCTTCGTGAAATGCCTTGTTAAATTTAGTACCAAACCATGACCATAAATGAATTTTGCAATTGATTTTACATCGGAAATAGTAGAAGACTCCAACTTCTGCTTCCCTATGTCTTATAGCATAAGATCAATGCAATGTGTTGCACATGGAGCCCAAAATAATTGTTTCCTTTTGTCCATCAAAATTTCACCGGCCCTTACATATGGTGCTGCATTATCGGTGACAAGTTGCACAATATTTTCCCTCTTTTATGACTGAATCTATGAGGTTGGATAAGTTCTCTGCATTCTTG
The DNA here is from genome assembly GCA_022113865.1 of Chimonanthus praecox. Lineage (NCBI taxonomy): Eukaryota > Viridiplantae > Streptophyta > Magnoliopsida > Laurales > Calycanthaceae > Chimonanthus > Chimonanthus praecox. The sequence goes on along the minus strand of CM039087.1, from coordinate 66,387,958 downwards.
GAAATTGAAGAGGTGTCAACACTTCTAAAAAATACGCTCCCTATTGGACTATTGACAAGGAAATTAGTAATAGACCGATTCTTCCCATCAGTCCAACCATCCATCATAATTGTGCACCCTTTTTTTGCCCATTCCTTTCTATGATTTTCCAACATTTTCTCTACATTTTCAACTTCGATTTTGCGATAAGTATTTCTTATCTCATGATATGTTGGGGGTTTCAAACCCTTTCCAAAGCTCCCAATTGATTCACACATGGGTTCAAAAAATGGACTCTTTACCAAATTGAAGGGGAAGGCATTTGCATAGAAGAACCGACAAATATTAAGACAAGCATTTGTTCTATCTTCTTTTTTCCAAACTCTATTAAGAGTTGTTTGCTTCTTGTCATCCTCCAAATTCACAAAGTTTTCCATCGGTTCTTTCCCTTTTGTTGTGTCCTTATCATCAAAGTAAAATTCAGGTCTTCTAGCCTTCATTTGAGCCTCTTTTTCTCCTTTTTGTGTCCACATTATGCCCCATCAACTCAAGACATTTTTGGGTCACCGATTCTGGACATTTGTCACATACCGATACGTCCTTATTTGTTTTTCCTAAATGATTTTTCATCCGATACATACCACCATACATTTTTTTTTACAAAAATTACATTGCACATGCAAATGATTGCCCAATTCCACCCTAGTACAAAACTGCCATGTTTCATCTTGTCCGTCATTCCCACCACTTCGTTGACCTCGGACCATTTTAATGGTTTTTAGTCTCTACAAATTTGTAAAGCCACATCCAAAACAATATCATAAAAAAAAAAAGGCATAAAAATATGTTAATATGATATTAATATATTTACAACATTATGTAAAATTGTAAATACTAAATAAAAAAAACAGAGATATAAAACAACAATTATAAACAGAAAAAGAAATAACTAAAAACAGAAAAGAGGAAGAAGAAAAAGAAGATGAAGAGAAGAAGAAGAAACGATGCAAAAGAAGAAGAAGAAGCGTGTAGCAGCAGCAACGAAAAGAACAGAGGAAGAAGAAGAAGAGAAGAAAGAAGAAAAGAGGAAGAAGAAAGAACAAAAAACAGAGGAAGAAGAAGAAGAGAAGAAAGAAGAAAGAAGAAAAGAGGAAGAGAAGAAGATGAAGAAGAGAAGATGAAGAGAAACCATGCAGTAGCATCAACGAAAATAATGAAAAACAGAGGACAAGAAGAAGAGAAGAAAGAAGAAAAGAGGAAGAAGAAATAACAAAAACAGAGGGAGAAGAAGATGACAAAGAGAAGAGGAGAAAAACAAAAATCAGAGCAAGAAGAAGAAGAGAAAAACGAAAATCAGAGAAAGAAGAAGAAGAGAAAAACGAAAATCAGAGAGGAAGAAGAAGAAAGAAAAAGAAAAGAAAAACGAAAAAAGGAGGAAGAATAAGAAGTAGAAGAAGAACATACCTTGCACCTGCGAAGGGTTGCAGAAGGAGGAGTTTTCGTTTCTGAAAGCTTGGAGATCCACGAGCAGGAGAGAAGGCAGCGAAAATGAAGCTCATTTTTCGTTTCCTTGTGTAGCCGAAGACATGCAGAGGGAAGGGAGGGGTAGGTGAAAGGTCTTTTCAAGACCATTTAAATATTATAATATTTATTATTATTTTTTTGTTTACAAAACAGGACCCAATTTGAATCGCACGATATTGCGATTCGTGCGAGTCGACTCGCATGATTCGTGTCGATATCGTGATTTTTTTAAGTATTTCTGATTTTCTACCGATTCGAACCGTAAAACCTTCCGACTCGATACGAGTCGAATCGCACGATTTTGACAACCTTGAATGGTCATATTCTTCAATGTCACTGATTGGTTTGATTTTCACCATTGAGTCAAATCATCTAGAGAGGTTTATATCTGCCATTCTTTTTCGAGAGATTCTGATGTTTCTGTACCAAAGCATGTCATTCACTTCTTCTTTACCCATCCCTTGCAGGATATTTTTTCTTGAGACAAAAAGATGAAAAAATTAGAGAAGTTGAGAAGTCTACCTGTCCCTAAAACTTGACTATGATTTGCTGTCATGGATCTTGGAAATCCTTCATGCAGACAAGATGGGACACGCTTAGCTCAGTTCATATAATTATTATTATTGTTTTTTATTTTCAACTTCTCTGATTCCAAGGAACCCCAAGAAACCTCATGAACTTTGTTGATAATATCATACAACTGACATGTTGATATCTTTATTATCTTTTCAGGTCTTCATGTTTAGCAGTGCAGGAACTTACAACACAACAGCTAGAAGATTTGCTCTCCTCTAATACTGGTATGGATGTATGGTTGAGTTGCAATTTAGTCGTTTTATCTATTTGCATTTATAAAGCCTGTGTGCTCTCATGTATGAGTTGTATATTGCTGCTTCTTTTTTTTGCCTGGTATGATATGGGCTTTTTCAGTCATATTTTGTCCTTTGTACAAACTAGAATTTTCTAGAAAGAGAGGAACTCAATAACTAGTTGGCTTTCATTCAGCTGAAAATGAAAGGGGGCAATTTTTGCTCCTCATATCATCATTATGAAAACCACTTATCCCATCTTTTTGGGGTTGGTATCAAATTGATTTCACAAATTGTTCTATGGGCCAATCCATATGACTTAAAACCCTCAACCTTTATGGTTGTGAGAGCGAGCACTTCGCAATGGTGCTAGAGGTTTTTGTCCAATTTTTGTTCTCATAAATGAAATATCATCACCATCTTGGATTTGCCCTTGTATCCGAGTCCAACTTCTTGAGTTCTACATTTCTATTCTACCATATCAAAAATGATTGTCTCCATTACTCCACAATCTATCATTTCCTTCCTCACACTCTTTATCCAAGTCTTCAAAGGACTCTTCCCTCTCATGGTACTTCCACTTGTAACCCTTCAATTCTTTGTGCTGGGATTGTTTTGGTCCTTTACTCGTTGCTTATATCATCTTAAGTAGCATCCTCTCATTTTCTCGTCTATTGGGTTGCCTTAATGTTCTTTCAATGCAGTCGTTTCTAATTTTGCTTTAATGTTACTCCACACGTCCATCTTAGCATATGAATCTATATCGTCATATAAGTTTATTTACTTGTCATTTGTTCATCTCCCAATATTGTTGTCTTTGGGGTTATCTAAGATTCCTCTAATGTAACCATTTCTCACTCTGTAATTCATTGCACACATCCGATAGCTTATACATCATGCTCACCAGAACTTCATGAACTTGTCTTTTTGTCCCCTAGCATTCAACTTCACATAAAATTATAGGTCTAATTGTTTTATAAAACCATTTGTACAATCAACTTACCCAAAACTCCATTAGCTTGTCTATACTTAGTCCATCTTGAAGCAGTCATACCAGCTATATCTAAATTAGATCCACCTTTTGGTTTTACTTTTGCATTTAAGTATCAAAATTTATCTCTAGGTGGTGCCCAAGTCATTTTTTGTTCTACTTGCTTTATTCCCTTGACTCTCTGATGCAGTCTTGGTCTCTCACAAGATTATAACTCAAAGATCTAGGGGTTTCAACACAAAAACTTCTCCGTAAAACAAATGAATCAGCCGCAAATAATGGAGAAAAATGTGATTCAAGGGGACCGCAATATTCTTCTCATAAAAGAAAGATTACACGTATAAAATGTGGAAATATGTTGGGATGTTATTGAGCTCTTTCCCATTTACTACATCACATCAATTAGTTAGTTCCTGGATAGTTGAAATAATGTTAAGAGTTTAATACTAAGAAACTAATCTTAGATGCCTGTATTTTATCCATGCAATGGAGCCCACCTATCGTTGGCATATTTGAGTCTTGTCTATTTGACACCTGCTAGTGGATTGAAAGACCCAAGAAAGGTCTTTATAAACCTATTCAACTTTTGTGCCCCAATATCAAGGGTTAAGATGGCTTGATTGAGTTTATATTTAGCCAACTCCCTACCCTCAATATCCCATACAGATCCATCCAATTCCATGCACTCGGGATGTCCCTAGTGCCACCATATCTCAATACATGCACACGTGCGTAGCTGGGGTTGAGGTGGTTGAGGACTAGTTAGATGCATGCCAAACATAGGGTAGGGAGATGGGTAGGGGTCGTCATGGATTATGGTATACCAATTTTTAGCCAATTGACCTTCTAGGTTCAATGAGCTGCCCATAATTCATTAGTGCATGATATTAAACAGTTCATTTTTCTTTTTCTTTTTGAGGAATTTTTTTTTCAATGAAGAAAAGAGGGTGGTTTTGTGATGGTTGGATTGATCATTGGGAAGGTCCACATGAGAATTCCTTTGCCTACGAGAGGTGGAATGAATCTTGAAAATTTTACATGGTATAGTCCTTTGGGCACTTTCCACCCATCCTTTCCCAATTCCCACTAGTGTGAAAATTTGGTTTAAAAGTCAAGCAGGTTTTTTAAGGTTTTTGGTAGACCCTCGATTTTGTCTACATGTCATTTTATGATGATGGAACCATAAATTCTCTAGTGCTAATGCATTAGAGGGTCCAGATTTGGTGTCACATTGGACCCAAGAGAGTAAGAATGTGTGGGTTGTTTGATTGATCTTAGCTCGTACACGGTGTCCATCTCATAGATCTATTGTGGGCCAATGTAAGTATTATCTTAATTGGAGAACAATTTTATAAACTGGGACTCTTGATTTGTAAATCTGTAGCATTTCTCTCAACCTCTTAAGCTTCCATTAGATCTCTATTCAAACCTAAAAGGTATTAGAACTGCCATTTTTTTCGACTCTTCTACATTACATTTCTAACCTGTCTGATTGCAATCATAGTGAATGTAATAGTTGTTCAGAGTGATAGTTGGCCTTTCTGTTGTTGCTAGGTTACACATCAGATGGTATCTTGTTGTTACAAGTGGAATTAATTCACAAGGCAAGAGATGCAACCTGGATTATAATCTGGTTTCATAAATTCTAGATATCCTTCTATTAAATGCATCAAAAATAGATTTATATTTAATGACGTTAAATTATATTCATTGTCATGATTTTCAGAAAATATCAGATTTAAAGTTACATGTTAATGAGTACATGTCATTGAATTGGGGAGCGCTGACATAGTTTTGGTGATGTATGTGGTAGCTGCTTCGAAGAAAAGCAAAGCAAAGCAAGAAATAGATATTGTTGACACATCAGAGGGCCTAGACACGCTTGCCAACTTGGCCATTCTTGGAGAAGGCGAGTCCCTTGATTCTCTGTCTCAACCTACAACAAAGCACCCACGTCATCGGCCTGGTTGTACATGCATTGTTTGTATCCAGCCCCCAAGTGGGAAGGGCCCAAAGCACAAGCCAACATGCACTTGTAATGTCTGTCTGACTGTCAAGCGTCGGTTCCGTACTCTCATGCTGCGTCGTGAGAAGCGCCAGTCTGAGAAGGAAGCAGAAACTGCAAAGCAGCAGCACGCACCCGAGTCATCTGAAAAGTCACAAGTAGAGGCTGAGGAACTGATGGCTAGTAACAAGACAAGCAGTCCAAACCTGAAACCTTTGACCATTGAGGAGTTTAGTGGTGACCTTGACCCTGATAGGAGGATATCGTTGTCATCTCTTTTCAAAGGTCAGATTGATTTGAACATCCAACCAGAGCGCGAGGAAGAGCCATCACCTGTGTCAGATTCAGGCAGAGATGCCACAGACATGTATGTCAAGAGTCAGATTTTGGAAAATCCGGTTGGCAACGGAGAGTGTGCTGCCAGCCAGATGGAGACAGTTGTCAGCGGAGAAGGGGAAAGGGCTAATTCTGGGCACCATGATAGGTTGCTGTTGGATGATGATGTCGAACATTTGGTCCCTTTATCCTTGCCAGTATCCGCTTCCACATCAGGGAATGGGTAGACAAGCTACATCCTAATTCCAATGTTATTTATCTTATGCCAATATGAGCACTTCGTTGTTGGGATGAAGTTAGGAACAGCATTCTACATCCCTGCAGTCCACATAAGAGGCATCCATAAGCAGACAACTTGTATATTTTTTATATAAATATATATAATATATATATATCCAAAGAGAAGAGGTGGAGTTGGACTCCGATGTTTGAAGAGACCCACTCATGTACTGAGAGCTGATTTTTCTTTTCCTCACTGATTTTCGGTCTTTGTATACCAATAGAGCAGGCAGGGATTGAAGTTCAATTTTTTATTTTTATTTTTTCAGTATATGAGGCAGCTGAGGAATGTATCTGTTACACTTTTTTTTCTTAGCAGTGAAGGAAGCTATAATGTTCCATGCCTATTTTGATTCATGAGCATACTGTCATAACTTGAATTCACGTTTCTTTGTCAGGCCAAGTCTCATTTATTTCGGATGAAAAACCCGGCCAATACATGTTTCTTCGGCCACCAGTGGAGGCCTTCTAAGATTGATGTTTTTTCCTGGAGGTGAGCATTGTAACAAATAGCTCCTGTATTTTCATTTCTCCTGTGTTTTTCTCATGTAAATACCATTTGTAGATAATACCATTTAGAATTAGATATAGTTATTTTACAATTTTGTTTTTTCTATGATAATGTTGCGATAATCAAGTGGATATATAATGTTGTTGTCACAAAAAAATATATATTTATCTCATGCCTATATAAACTTATAATCCCTTTTAGATTCAAATCTCTCCTTCGTAAGCTTATGAATGGTCATTTCAATTTTGTGTCATTTTCATTTGTGTATATAGCTACTATTTTTTTAAAATATATTATATTTTCTTCGAGATTTTCCAATTATACCATGGTAAAAACTTCAAATTTTAAAAATGCCTGATATTATTTGTGTGAAGTGCAAAATGAGATTAAAGTGAATTTGGGATTATATCTCGAAATCTTGATGCTAATTTCCGAAGATTCAAGTGAAGACTTTAAAATTAAAGTTAATTTTAGGATGAGTTTTCCTCTTTTGCCTAATATAGAAGAAACTTATAACGTTTTCATGAATGAATAGCTAAGGTTCATTTGATGGTTTCAGAATAAATTAAAGAGATTTAAGGGTAGACAAAAGATAAGGTTACTCTTAGCTTAGGTTCATTTGATGGTTGCATAGGTTACTCTTTGCTTATTTTAATTTTTATGAAATAAACTGAAAAATGTTTATATAAATTGAAAGTAGGCTTGTTGTCCTACAAATGGATTAAATTATAGTCCATTATTTAATTTAAAACCTTTGATATTAGTGGTTGAAATTACTAGTCATCCTTTTTTTTTTTAAGATGCTTGATAATTTTAAAAACTAAGATCAAGTGTCTTAAAATTAAATTTTAAGTATGAAATTTGTTACACTTAGTATGAAATTTGTTACACATGTAGTGCATTGAGTTTAATTTCAATATGTGCGAGTTAAATTTTATAATATGTCTTAGCTAAAATCTTTTAAAAAAAGAAAAATGGACCAAGTGGAGTATAAAGTAATCGTTTATATATGGATGAAAAAACATTCTTCCCTCTTTATAATACTAAGTCAGAATATCGTTGTAGTATGGTTTTATTTACATCTAAAATCATGTAAAAAAATCAATGGATTTTACTTTTTATAATGTTGTAAAAATTAAATTTGTTTATAAAGGTAGACAAGCAAACTTAAGAGTATTGCCTGACCAATCCGTCTGCTACAATAGTGTACAGAACCATCAGGCTTAAAACAGTCGAATGTGGGGTTTGTTCATCTGTTATTAGGAATTAAGATCTCCAATACTTTGGAAAGTTGTACTCTGGCCATAAGTATCGTTTATATGGTGGAAGTATAAACGGTGGATTTTCGAAGAGAAGCTCTCTTCAAGAGCTTCAGTGGATCCTTTTGAGGGGAAAATTGAGCCTAGATTCTTAAACTTTTGGTTTTTCACTTGTATGTCTGTTGATAAATGAAGATGCGTAGCTCAAAATCTCTTTGGACTGCCTCTGGTTTTCACTTGTATGTCGGTTGATAAGTTATCTCACATGATGGACAGGGGCCTGGTTTTTGGTCCAACACGTAAATGAGCCATATATATATATACTAATTCCACAAGCATGTGTAAACTTTTAAATCCACAAGCATTAGTTAAGTCGATGAGGAGTAACTTCATGGAGACTTACCCAGAGGGGTTTGAATGTGTATCGAACACAAGATCTCCCTTCATAAGAGGAGTTTCTTGATCGTCAGACTAAGCCCCTATGAGTTACTTAATATTGAATTGAAAGAACAAAAAATGGAGAAGATACAGAGGGGGAAGAGAAATTTCAGTCCTCTTAAAGCCGACCATAAACTGCTAAATTATGAGGTCAATATTTTTTTTGGAATGATATGGGTATTCCAACTCTTCTTATTGGAGGTGAGATTAATTTCACAGATATATAAAATCACCCGTGAATTTCGTGTATCAGATGAGCTGCGAAGAAGTTGAGACGAAATTATTTCTATTGGCGGTGGAATTGATTTTGACAGTTACCAACAGTGTTTTTCAAAGTTGAATATCTTATTTGAAATGTCCAACCACCATCAACTCAAGTCATTTGTTAGCCTATTTTTTATTTACAAACAAAGTTTGAACAAGTACAAGTCACTGGAGTTCAGCTGCCGTTTTCCAAATTTCATTATGTAGAGAGATTGCCTTTCAAAACTTTCCACCGCCCATTTGATGATAGTTTGGCAAGGACTAAGAAGTAAGAATTAAGAATTAAGGACTTCTTAAAATATTCTATAAATTATATCAATCATATAAAAATATCTCCATTCAATTCAAAAAATTCTCAATATCATTTCATTAAATTGTTTTCACAAAACCCCCAAAATTGAGAATATCTAAAGAGCAAAAAATTAAAAAAAATTAATGAAAATAATTTAAAATGGACAAATTTTAAGAGAAAAAACTTTACAATTGACAAATATTTTTCACACTTGAAGAACTTGCTTCTAATATTCTTAAAATTACATCTATAGTAATATTAGAAAAAAAAAATAACTAGTCCATATAGCATTTTTTGAAAAAAAAAACCAAATTAGACCAATATGGACTAGTACGGCACGACCGTTTAATGGCCCGTATCGATCAAATTTATAAATATATGAACAATATATTATATATTGAACGATACATATCAACATATATAAAATTAATTTATGACCAATGAACCAATCCCCAAATTGAGTCATAGCTTATGGCCAAAAGAAACCATAAACAACATATATGTTTCATGACCTCACCCGTGACTCAATCGACATCCCATGCCTAAACATCTTCACCCAATAGACAGCTTAACTCGACCTAACTTATGAGCTTTCAGATTAAAATAAATAGGTGAAGCTAAAACCTACGTAATATTTAAAAAGTGATTGGTGTACTGATACTTTTACTTTTGATGCACAAAAAAGAGTAAAATATTTATTTTACCTCAAACTAAATGAATCTCTCTTTTTTTCTTCTTTTCAGTTGTTTGGATAAAATAAATATTTCACTTATTTTTAATGTACTAAAGGTAAAAAAGTGTTGGTGCACCAATCAATTTCCTTTAAGTAGGATTTGTTAAACAAATCTAATAATATAGATAACTTTATAATTGTTGCTATTAATATTTTGTCTTATAGAATCAAATGATATTAAATTATAATCTACATCTCACCAATTTAACAATAGAAAAATTAAAATTTGTTCCACTAGATAATAGAAATTGATATTAAAAAGTAATTGGTGCACTGTTACTTTTGATACACAAAAAATGAGTAAAATACCTATTTTACCTCAAACTAAATGAATCGCTCTTTTTTTCTTCTTTTCAGTTGTTTGGACAAAATAAATATTTCACTTATTTTTAATGTACCAAAGGTAAAAAAGTGTTAGTGCACCAATCAATTTCCTTTAAGTAGGATTTGTTAAACAAATCTAATAATATAGATAACTTTACAATTGTTGCTATTAATATTTTGTCTTTTAGAATCAAATGATATTAAATTATAATCTACATCTCACCAATTTAACAATAAAAAAAAATATTTTGTTCCACTAGATAATAGAAATTGATGACCACAAAAAACAAATCATTCATAAACAAAAACTCATCAAGAAAATCAAATTATATATAAAATAGTTATATGAAACATGCCTTATACATAGTTTTCAGTGGTGAGAAACACAAGGGTGCAAGGTACATTGTCAACAAAGATAATCATATGAGGTGGTAATTACTAGAAGAAATGCATCTTCAATCAAGTGACTAGTCCAAGCTGCACAGGTTTAGTTTAGTGTTTTGTTTTTTGAAAGGGTATCTCAAACAAAACTAATCTCACGACGACATATAAACTTTTTAATCCACACACAATAATTTAAGCGAAAGTACAGTTCAATTTATTTGAACTTTTAGAAATAAATTAGAAATTAGAGTTCAATTCTATCTAAGACTTAATATAGAAGGCTCACACGCCTAAAACCCTGAGAATAACCCGAACAATTTTTTATGTTTATTAAAAGGACTGTATTGACATGAATCGCCCCAAAAAATTTATGAATATTTAAAATTTAGAACCGCATATCCAAGGTTTTTAAGCTACACAAGCTATTTCAGGACTTGCACCCTAAAATGTGGGTAAAACTAAAAAAATAGTTTATTTGTCAATAAAATATTTGAGAAGAAAGAAAAGAAATTTAGTATGTCAATAAAATATTTTAAAACACACTTTCTAAACAATCCCCAGAGCTAAATTTCACAGAATTTGCTGTAATTCCGTCTCATATAAAAGAACCCAAATTAGAAATTCTTACATTAGAATTCCGATATAAAAAAGGAAAAGTAAAATCCATTTTCTTTTTTCACATTAGATCAAAGAAATCTTCCAAAAGAGGGGGAAGGGGAAAAAAAAGAAAAAAAACCCTCCATTTTCTCAGTTCACTGGCTTCCACGGTTGACCATTTCCATGTAATGATTGAGGGATTCTTGCCTCTGTAGCCTCATTTCCTCATTGAACTTGTTTATGAACGCTTCCACTCGCCGATTCAACTCATCTTGACTCAGCGAGGGTTCCTTCCTGAGTGGCTTTCCCGAACCGGGAGAAGGCGATGGAGAAGCAGTGGTTCTCCTGTCCTTCTTCATCGTCTCCGATTTCTTCACCTGCGGCTTCGGATCCTGATGGTCGGATCGCACGCGGGAGTTCGTTTCGAACGTGTCGGATTTCCGAAGGTGACGCGTCAGCGGCATTGGACGGCCTTCGGTAATCGTCTTCCACGTGCTTTCAAAAGTCTCGTTCCTCTTCGGCTTGGCTACGCCCAATGCTCTGCTGCCTGTGGAGAAATATAATCATGGAATTATTTCAAAATAATTGGAATTTCAGATTATACATTTTCGGTATAAAATGCAAAATTTATGACGGAAAAAGAGCCGTTAGGCTGTAAGAGAAACACGTGCCAGACACTACAGATGCGCATGTTAGCGAACACCGAAGACAGCGCAAGTTAGCTGTTATCCACTCCTCCAGAGGCGTATCCCCCCTTTCCATATTCTCAGTTACAAGTTACAGCCGAGTTTGGACCGAAATGTAGTCACAACATTCAATCAAAGTTTCGGTAAATGTTGACTCATTTTCATTTAATTTTAATCAATGTCTCTGGTATAAAATATTTAGAAAATTTGGTCAAAATAGCTGACATGCAGCATAATAATAAAAAAAAAACATTAATTTTAATCGAAATTTATAACTTAACACACTACTATAGAATAAATCTGATTTTCGGATATATTGCAAGATTTTAATTTTGTTTTCAGATCACGTTGGGTAAGCACTGAAGAATATGAATAAAATTTAATTTCAAGAACTTTATTCGACTACTTCTCACAAATAAAATTGCTTCGAAAAGCAGTAAACTCAATGCAATAAATCATAAAAGTATCTAAATTAAAACTAACTATGAAAATAATAGTGAGTTCCAATCATATTATCATTGTGATCATAATATAAAAAAATAAAAAATTAAATCTCGACTCCAGAAAGAAAAAAAAAATCATAAAAACCCAATTTATCTCTTCTCATTTAAGTTAAAATAAAAAAATAAAACCAATGAAATTTGGCCACCTATAGAGATTCATCAAAATAGGATCATTAAAAAACAAAACAGTGTCGATGGTCATATCACGATTTTACCCTCTGATCTTTTGGAGCTCGGAAGTGAGCCATTGAAGACAGAGCCAAGACCAGAGGCGCATGTTAGAATCTAACTCCTCACAAAAAAAAAATTGCTAACATACGCTGACACTTGGAAAGCGTAGGTTACCTCCCATGGCCAAAATTCGACCGTTCGCGAAATGGAAAAAAAAATGTTTTAAAATTTATTAATGATTTACCTTCAGGACTCGCTTTAACGCTTTTTCGGTGTCCAAACCGAACGGAAACCAGCGGTTTCTCCGTTACATGCGAATACTCCGTCGAATCTCTCTGTTTCGGCTCCCAATCCGACCTGGATATCACAAAATCATCATCCTCCGTCACTTTCGCGTCCGAAACCTTCTCCTCGGGATCGGCGTACTCCATCACTGGCCCGGGAACCCGATAATCCGGCAGGATCTCCGAAGGGCATTTCACCACAACAGCTTCGCAAGCCACCGGCGGCACCTCGTAAGCCACCGGCTGCATCTCGTAAGCCACCGGCGGCACCTCGAACTCATGCCTCACCTCCGCCGCATTCTTCAGCGGAGCCGCAACTTCTGGTGCCTCCTCCTCGACCTTGTGCTGAAACTTGGAAGAAGCGGCGATGGAGATGATGATTCCGTTGATGACGAAATAGAGGTAGGGCGGTGTAAGCCACGAGAGGAGAGAGTTCCACACCTCAGGGAGCCCCCAAGTAAAGAACTCTAGCAGAGTAGGAAATGAGAGCTTCAAGAGGAGAGCCGTGGACAGAACTCCGGTGGAGAGGAGGAGAGCTTTGAGGGAGAAGGACAGAATCGCCATTTTTGCCGGCGGAAAGAGAAGAAGAAAGGAGCGGAGAAAATATCGGCGGAGGGGTTGTGGGCTTGAAGCTGGGCAAGTCACGTGAGAGTGGGATTTGAAATAAAGCGAGAGGGGAGAAGGTGGAGATGTAATATATAGAGAGCTGGGTCTTTCGAGTGTTAGATGATGAATCTTGACCGTTGAATAGGCATCAACGTTAAGGTTTATCTGAGAGATGGTCCGCGCCTGCCTTACACGTGTCCCCTGAAAGGCCGCGCGTTTTTAACAAAAGGCAGGGAAAGGAAGGGGCTCCACCGCTTCGTGTTGTAGGGCTGGGATGGCCCACCATACAAACTAAGTTTAAAATTAAAGAAAGAGATAGACAAAATTAAGAGGTGTAATGAAAAAACTAATTAATTGTTATGAGACATAAAAGAGTTATCAAATAATAAGGTATAAGTTAAATGGTATTGAGAATAATTAATTTAATATTTAGTTTGCAAGTGCTCTTTTAATGGACAATTAATATCTTAGATGATTAAAAGTAAGTATTATGTTTTTTAATGTATAGGCTTTTTTTGTGTTTAAATGAAATCGATTTATTTAAATCAAATCAATTATAAGTGAAAAGTGTTGTTATATAACTTGGACCAAATAGAGTTCAGCAAAATAATATAATCTAATTTTTTTACGAAATCAACGCACAGATCAATTTTTATGAGCAAAATATATATATAGGAATGGTCATTTGTTTTTATCCATTAATGAGCCTAAGTCCACCTTAAATGATTTCAACACAAATGGGTCTAAGTCACGTCATCATAGAAATTGTCTTAGTTGATCGTAAGGGGAACACTGAGATCTAAATGGCATATACAGGAGTTCAAATATCGGCTGATATGTATCGTATTGATCGATATCTTGGCCGCTGTATCATATCAACTGATATCAACCATTTTTGGAAAAAAAAAAAAAGAGAAAAATATTGGTCGATATCGAATTTTGAATCTCTGGGCATATATACCGCTGAGATTTTTCTAGTGATGTCTTTGAAAATAGCAATCGTGAAATGAAAAAAAGAAAAAAGAGAGATTTAAAAAGTTTTTAAAGTTGATTTTAAAATATTAAGATGGATTATATATTTTTTTATGAAATATATAGAGAATGACAAATATATTGATTATAAAATTTGATACTCATCTTTTTATTTATGATGATGCTCTAAGCCATGTGAAGACCTCTAGTCTCGAATATCAGTGAATTCAGAAAGAATCAAATATAAGACCTCAAGTCTTATCTTAAAATCTTAATTCAAGTAAACTACTTATAGAAGTTAATTTAAACTTAATTGAAGAGCACACTTCCATTTAAGAACCATGGTCCCACTAGAATAGAAAGCCAACTCCAAACTCCACCATACTATGGTCCCACAATTGCACACTACCTTATTTTCAATGGGAAAAGGTGAATTTTTTATATTACGTATCTTGAGTAGGATTTTCAGTCAATAAGTCACTTTTTATAGAGTTACTCTCTATCGAATAAATTAGCTTGTGTAGATTGAAAGGTTTACACGTTCTTGTGGAATTAGCTTCATTTTTAATGTAAAGTAGAGAGATCTATGTTAAAAAAGAAAGTTTATTAGATCAATCAAATATTAGTTCAGTGGTCAGAGGATTACCTAAAATGACAATTTACCGATACCAGCACAAGAGTCCACCTTTAATGATCATAAATTTACAACTCATTTCCCCTTCTAACTTATACAATTTTGAAGTGGCACGCGACCATGTGAAAATTAAGTATTGTTGGTTAAATTGAAACTCTTTCATTCAGTCAATGTAGATTTGCAATATGGATACAAAAATTAAATATTTTTTAACAATTAAAATTTTAAAATATAAAATTAAACTGTAAAAATGATTAAATTTTACTAAAGACTTCTCTTGTACACTATGACTAACTATGTTTTTAGCATTTAAAGAGCATTGCAGAATTGAGTCAATTAAATATTTACTTAGTTTCTATAACTCATAAATATTTCTTTTTTTGTCAAACTATTCATTAAAAAGCATTCGTCATATCTTACCCTGATACACTTAAGTGTGGCCATGGTAGTTTCTTTAAAATCTTAACACTTTCTTCTAATGAATCTATGAATTATATTATTTGAATCATTTTCAACATATTTATTTAACTCTAACAATATATTTTTAAAGTTATAAAAGTACATGACTGAAATCCCTGTCTAAACTCAAGTATCCATTCTTAAAATTTTATATAAAAATAAAATATATATTTAAATAAATTTAATAAAAATGATTAAAATAATGTGATTAATGAGGTCAATAAAAAATGTATAAAAATTTAAAAAAAAACTTTAACCATATCAAATTCTCAAATCTGTTCTCTCATTCATCACTTTCAAATTATCTAAATTGGGCGTCATATCACAAAATGTACCTATTATTCGAGTATACCTCCAGTTTTTCATACATGAATTAAAAAAAAATTACCATTAAATTCCATGATTATTCAACTGCTAATCAATCACTCCAAAGAAGACTAAGAAGCGCTGGCAATGGTAATGGTTTGGTAGATAGAACCAAATGACAGAGGAACAAATAATTGGTACTTAGTTGTCAGGACTGTAATTGTTTTTTCAAATATTTAAGTGAGTAAGATTCCCCAACGGTCAAATAATCGACCGTTACCCGCGGTGCTGGCAGCGCGATGGGGCGGTCGGTCCCTTGAGAGTTGAGGCCGGGGCTTTTCATGTGATCCGAATCGTCCGTCCTATTTTTGTATGGGAAAAATACTGACAGAGGAGACTTCTCACATATATATTTAATAAGTTTGTCGAATTTTCAGCCGATATTGGATCTCGGCCAAGATTTTTCTATCTCCTATTTTTTTCTTTTTGAAAACCTCAGTGATTTTTTTTAAAAAAGAAATATTTAAAAAAATAAAAAAGGTTGTTTTTAAAAAAAATAAAAAATGTAAATATCGGCCAATATGTAGGCCGATATTCACTCGTATTGGACAAAAATCAGCCGTATATCGACCGGGCCCACAATGATATTTGTTTTTTTTTTAAAATAAAAATCAGCCGATATTCGGCCGAACTTTTCTGTCTCCAATAGATACTATGTGTATCTGCCAAAATATCTCAGCCATGGAAATCCCAAAATATCTCGGTCAATACACACCGTAACGACCGAGATTTTGACCCCTGGAGGCCGGGGCTTTTCATGTGAGCTGAGCCGTCCGTCCTATTTTTGTTGTATGGGAAAAACTCTACTGAGGAGACTTCTCACGTATATATTTAATAAGTTTGATCTCTGTCTCTTTATTAAAATGAATCATATGTTTTATGATGAAATGTAAAAAAAAATATAGAGATATTTATTCTATCAAATTTAAGCACTATCTCATCTAAATAGTCTAATGATTTTAGACTTTAAAATTTTAATTCTATGAATTATTGATTTTTAATAACTCATTTCACAATATTATGATCATCCGATTAAAGATTTTTTCTTCATTATGTCATTCATCAGGTTTTTTATTTACCCATCTAACAACGTAAAACTCATTCTTTGATAAATATACATTTTTCTCATTCTTATCCAAGTGCTCTCTGCACAGCCTACCCAATCACCCTCTCTCTTTTTCTTGATTTTCAAAATGCTCACCACCCATATTCATCATTCCATCACTCCAGCTCATTCCATCTCCAAATACCATAATTTAGAGGGGTTGACTTGACGGTTAAAAAGCTTCCTTCAAGAAGAAAGAAGGTCTTGAGTTCAATTCACGCTCAAATTACTCTAAGCCACTTCCCCTAGAGTAATTCCTTATCGTTTGAAGTTTGAACCCGATATGTATATGCAGGGAGGTGTACACATGCTCCAAATGATTAGTCGGACAAAGTCTCTTACGAATAAGACGTCTGTCTTAAAAAAAACCAATATCTTTGTTGCTTATATTTGTCAATCAATTTGTGGTCAGCATTAATGTCAACCGGCCAACACCAAAATGCCATGAATTCAATGAGATTTTTTACCTTTTTCTAAATTTTAGTAATATATTTTTAAAATAACATCACAGTTCAACCTAGCTCAAAAGGTCCAACTCAATGGTTGAACTTAAGCAAATCAAACCGTTGAATAAAATAATTTTATTAATAGTTTGATTTTCAAAACATTGCTTGTAAATCAGTTTTATATTTTCCGCATATATAGCTAAGTTAAAATTTATCAATTTTTTAGACGCTTAAAATTATTATATTAGAATTTATTGATAATATTAAAAATATCAATATCTTGGTTTTATGTATCACAGTTTAATCACTATATAAATATTTGAATAGTTTGATATCAAAACTTATTAACAATCGAGATCCTTATTGTACACATACCATAATTTGTGCGATCATTGTTGGTCTAAAATCTGAACTGAAAATTTGGCTCAAATTAGTCGGATTTTGACTTTAAAAAATATAAAATGAAATTTAAAATAAGTTGGTGATTAAAATATAAAATGAAATTTATCAAATTCATAACTTCAAAAGCATCAATATCAGATTTGGCTCATATTTTTAACTTGATCTGTAAAGTGAGGGAGCTGTCTTGCGCGTTTCGGCCCATGTTGGCACAGCGGACTCCTATAAATATCAAATCCAGCTATAATCATGTCGGTCTTAACTCTTAGCGTATTATTTTATTGAAGCAACCTTCTTCTGAAATTTCTTTGGGTCAATGGCACCCATACGTGATATCATAGCCGGTGCCAAAAGTGAAGACTCTTTTAAGTCTTAATAGACTTGTTCTGCGTAGTTTCGTATGTTTTAATATGACCATATGAATTAAGTTTAAGGTGGTTCTGGGTTATTGAAAAAGTCTTTAATTAATTATTTGGTCTACACAAATTATTTTAATTGAATTAATTAAGTTAACTAAATTTTAATATTGTATAATATATATAATATGTTTCGATTGATTCAATCGAAGTAAATTTTGATAAATTATATATTAAAAATTTGTTTTCAATCATCTATTGAACTAATGTGATGTACAAATTAATTATTTCACTATTCTTATACTATCGTTTCAAGTTTTCAACTTCCAAGAGGTATGGCACTGTAGAAAACTGGAAACGGAATGGGTGGTGTTAAAAATAAAGGGCTTTAATGTGATACGTCCATTTGAAGGGATCAGAGCAGAGAACCGACCACACCATGACCCCACCATGACCATACCACATTACCACCTTTCACACTGCTTTGCTTTGCTATAGAATTTGGCTAATTTCATATGATATTATTATACTCATTCAGTCATCATCATAGTTTAATTTATTTATTTATTTTAAATTGCATAAGTTAGTCTGAATTAACTCGATTAAGTACAATTTTGAGTCGAAGGAGTAAAAGAGTTTTAATGAATTTTTCTAAATTGAGTGAAAAACACATCCCAATTACTTAGTTCAATGAGATTTTGAGTTGTATCTAAGTAGTTTTTAATCATAGTTATGAAACATAACTTGTACAAGTGTGTGATCTGGTATCTATCTTATTTCTTGGATTTCACCATAAACTACTGCATATCTTCCATAAATCTTAGTCTTCAACATCATTAATTGAGATATAAGCAAGTTGGATTTAGGTTTGATTAGGATAACTTATGTTTAACTTAGACAACTTATATAAAATTCAATAAAAGTGATTTTATTTTTTATGATCAGACTATCAAAGTGTTTAGAGCAAACGAATAATTACTGAGACAATTGTAAACAAGTCTACTCACATACACTGATTAAATCTAAAGAGAGAGTAGCCCTTTGGAATAAAATGAGAATTGATTTCAAGACTCATACTTTCTGAACTGAATTTCTTGCCATTACTCTAGCCCTTTCGAATTTACAAATGATTTCATTTTATCCTTATCTATAGCATAGAAAAGAATTATCATCGCAAACCAACTTATTAATGTTGGTGAACGCAGCACAAAATTATGAATGTGAATTGGTCACCGGTTTTTAATATCTCAAATCAGATTTTTAATACATAAAATGAAACATAATTATTTTGAGTTTGATGTTTTAAGTTATTAAATCATCAGATTCCAAGAAATGTATAAAATCATAAATGCAACAATATGGGACCAAGACTGTCCAAATATTGAGAAAGATATGATTCATGATTCATCTGCCTGTGCCCTTTTTTCTATTCAATGTACATAAGAATGGGAATTTAAAAAAATAATAAAGGAGAATCTAGGGCCCTAGATGCAAATGTCTTGATGGGCCTACGGCTTATCTAACATCCAAAGTGGCTAGATACACACAGACACAAGAAGATATTATAATATTTTTGAGATATAGACGAGGCTGGAATGAATAATATTGTCCAATCTATGAGAAGAATAGGCTAATATGTTTAATATTTCTATTAAATCAAGAATTTATTCTCATTTCCTACAACCAAAATTTCATTGTCTACAAGCATTTTTGTTTTCTCTGAAATACAACAAGCATCTTAAATTTCTTTAATAAAATAATTTTATAACCAATAAAATAGATCTCATAGGAGCTGAGACAAGCTCTAAGCTGCACAAAAGCATAGCTCCTACAAAGCAAAGAGGAGAAGTAAAAAAATTATTTATTGATGCACCGACCTTAAGTACTAGAGTCGTCTCTAGTCTTCTATTTAATGATGAAACTATTTTAAACAATTTTATTTTATTTTGTCAACTAGTGAAGATATTTAGTCAAAATTAAAAAAAAAAAAAAAACTATTTTTCAGCAATTATGAGTATTGAGGACCATAAGAGTTTGTATACTGAAAAATACATGAACATGTAATCCTGAGTCGTACTACCATCACTTTCTAATTTCTGTCTTTGTGATGATATAAGTGTATTGCGGACTTTAGCCGTTCCTCACTCAGATTTGTAAAAATTCCCAACCACCCCACCCCAGCCTGGATTCTCATCTCCATTGAAATTCAAGCCCAGTTGCAGAGGAAACGAATCGATTCTAGATGCATCTAGACTCTTCTTTAACATAAATCAATCAAGTTCAGCCACTTGAAAATTAATTTAATGAGAAGGAAAGGCAACCAATGAGCTATTTTATCTTTGTAAATTTAAAGGAAGTTGAATGACGGTCAGAAATTTATTTTAGAAAATGAATATTTTGAGTTCTCATTCTACCTTAAAGAATTACTCTCTCTAGATTTACTTAATATGTATGGATAATAAAGCTTACACATGCACTTGAAAATTAATTGAATATTCTGAGAAGGTCCATCATATAGACAGCCAACTTTTCTTTCTATATATACTTGATTTAAAAAAAATTAGATAAAATTACTCTTTTGCCCTTCATTTTTTAAAAAGAAACGATTTCTTTGCATCAATTGAATGAAGGGCGGAACTTTTTTTATTCGTTCGAACGAAGCTTGCAGTGTAAATATAATCCTTCGAATGAACTCTATATGAACTATACAGTGAGATTTTCAAACGAAGTCATTTCTCAACCGATTTTTATAAACAAAGTATCAAAATTCATTTACTCTGAATTTTATCTAGTCTGAATTTTATAAACTTCGATACTGATTTTAAGTGAAAAGGGTATAGTTTTGAACTTAAAAAATTGTATCTAAAAAATTAAGAAAAAATGATATTCTCTCTTAATTATTTAAGTATGATTTTTGAAGTTCAAAATAATACCTTTTTCACTTAAAATAATTTTAAAATTTTCATAAAATTCATAATAAATGAATTTTGATACATTATTTATGAAAATTGGTCAAAAACGACCTCATTTGAAAATTCTATTCTAAAATTCACATAGACATGATTTGAACGATATAATTTAGGCTTAAACGTTCGTTCGTTCGATCGAATGCCAAGGATAAATAATTTTTTCTTAAAAAATAAAAATAAAAAGGTAATTTTACCCGATTTATGACCCGCCTCACGTCAAGTGATATGATGTGTTCATGTGTTGAGATAACTACTACGTTAACACGTCACAAAATCTTACAAATTATACAATAATTGTAAAAGTTGACTAAAAACTGATGCGGATCTAGCGACCTGTTTCCTCAGTAAGTTGCTGGTGATATGATGTTACAGCCAAGAAATTATGCCACGTGTGCTGTTTGGTTTCTAACATGGACATAGGTCATGGACGCCGATAGTGAGTGTTGACGTTTAAACCTGAAGAAGCCGTGCCGACTTTGGTCGGGTGAGAGTAGCCTAATTCAGTCTGAAGTCTGAAAGTACAAACTAAGAGAAAAAAATGCCTCTATGTAAATTTTAAAGTAATAATCAGTCACATACTTGTATTAAATACATTTTTATGATCTAATAATAAGATAGTCAATTTAGTTACTTGGCCAAGATAAACAATATGTCATTGCTGAATTAATTTCTCCAAAATATAAATTTTTAAGAAATAGAGATTTTAAATTCGATTCATATTCAACTTTAAAAATTCACTCTTCATTATTTTACTCAATGATTATAGATTGATAAGTTTCACGTATTCTTGAAAATTAATTGAGTGAAACATTTAAATACCTTCGATCATAATATATATGAATTACCTATCGAATCACCCATCATTGCATTAGTCTTATAATATAATCATCGAATGGATTTCTGAAGTCTAAAACTTGACTATTTTGAATAAAATAATTAATTACCTATGGTGAGCTGGTTACGTCTACTGACTGATTTAGTTAATCTCATAAGACTTCGTTGTTATACTTTATGACCTATGATCCCCACGTGCGCCCAACAAATGGTTGACATCTGCAAGTTACTTCCACCAATGGCCACAGTTAAATATTGATTTAAAAGTATAACAACAATGAGAATAGATATCAATTGTTTGAATTGGATTATTGAATTCTTTTTTATTAAAAGTAATTATTAATAATTGATATTTAATGAATAAATAAAACTTAATTAAAATTATAAACTCAAAATTAATATATTTTCAAAAACAGGACTCTGAATCTATAATAAAAAAGAAGTGTGGTAATGGGACTTAAATTCTACAAAATAATATGAATTGCAATTTAAGTTAATGTATGTTGTTTTGAACCGTCTTAGTTAAATCTATCTAAATCGATCGATTTTTAAAGAATATATAATTTTTAATACTTATATGAACCTTCAATAATTTTAATAATAGTTAAGATATATAATTCTCACGATTTGAAGCCCTTCCACATTTTCAAAATTATACCCAGGCTGGTTAACCTCACACCAGAGATTTAAAAGGGGCCCCCCACGCCCATTTCCATTTTGTGGTCATTATTCTTCATTATCTTTTCATGCCAGCGTGCCCACGCCAGGCCAAACAGCTCCAGGGGCGGGAAAAGAAAAAAAAATAGACACGTGGCAGACTGTATTGGTATCCAAAATGGTAAATGGTCCCAGCATCAGGCAATGGTGATGAAGCACGTCAATGGCGGCGGAGAGGCGAAGAAGTATGAACATCTCTCTTCCTCTGTAACCGAGAGGTTGAGAAGTAACGCCGTTTTCTCTCGCACGCTACCGCCGGCCCTTATGCTGACCACCGCCCAAAAGGTAACTACCTGCCACGTGTCGATCTAAGCCTATTGGGTTTATCCAGATAAGCTTTCTACCGACGCCATGCTTATGGGTCTTGTTTTTACGGTGACCGGACTCCATTCTCGGTCACCAATCACGGCCAGTCGACGTGAGTGCCACTGTAGCAGATGGATCGGTTCTGACTTCCTCAGTGGGCCCCACACCCCATACTTAACGTGTGTAAGCCAGATGGATCGGCAGGCACACGTGTGTGACATATCAACCCTTCATCACAAGTGTCCACATTGGACTTAAACATGGAGATCTGCAGTCTCTAGTTTTGTACACGTTTACGGCCATTGAACACCATTTGTCAACAATTAAACGGTGACTTTGTTGGACCATTGATATCAAAAAAAAAAATGTACAAAGTTTTTAAGCATTCCTTTTTAAAAAATGGGAAATAAATCTCTTAAAAATATTTATATTAGTACAAGATTGATGAGATGAGACATATTTAATTCTATAAGGGGGTACTTTTCAGACATCTTTTATAAAGTAATAATAATAAAAATCTTCAGTCTAAATATATAGTTTTCTTTTACATTAATATTAAAATCTTGTCCAAGAGAAGGGAACAAGGCATCAAAATGGGGTGAACATTATTCTCATCAAAATGACCTAACTTTAGACATTTGGCACCATCCAAATCCAAATGGTGAGTTGCAGCTTTCTAAATTCTCTGTCAAGTAGGCTGCGAATCATCTTTCGAAATATAAAATTTTAAATACTTATGATCCCGCAATTGATTCATTTAACATATAATCATTTTCTATTAAGGTTTTATTTTAACAATACATGGGTTATTCTTTTTCTTTTATTATAGTGATGTTATTGGTTTGCATTCATTGTCCATTGGCAATAATAACTGATGCTCCTGGGTTAAGTTGGTAGGTCAGTTAGTCTAATTTGAAGTATTGAATTTAACTCTTCATGTCTTTATTTCATACACGAGACTTGCCGGTGGTTTTGTATATCTATAACATTAATCTCACTTCTAATATAGAGTTTAAGTACTTGTATTATAAAATATAAATGAATAAATAAATAATATTCTTCATTTCATATTAAATGAATAGTCTAAATTTAACTATACTAATAGTTTGTCTTACATTATTTTTAAAAGTTTATTGAAATAAAATCTTTTTTATTTATTTAAAAACAATGATATTTGTTTTCTTTAGGCTCAAATGAAGGATTTGGCCCGTATTAGATGCAAAGCAGAGTGACCCTCTCGAGGAAGCTACACAAGGAAGCTTCGTAGAATGATGGGCATGGAGGAGGAATGTTTCAAAGAAAGGTATTAAAGTTGCTCACTTGCTCTAAAATTCACTTAGAAAAATATTTCCTGTCACTGTTTGCAATTCATGCAGCGAAATTTGATTGGCTCTGATTGATTTCAAAGTTGTTATTCTAGTCAACCAATCACCTTCATAGAGAATATTCTCTCAAGGACCAAAGAAGACAAAAAAAAAGTTGTCAAGAATCCAGGATTGCAATTGCCACACGTCATTGGATGAAGCTATCTCTTGTGAAGCCTCACCTTCATCCAAGAGAGGTAGCATCTCTCTCTCTCTCTCTCACAGCAAAGGGGTGAAAAATGGGTTTCGTGACAATATTTTTACAGGGTTCTAGATGAGATTTTCCAAGGCAACTTTATAAAATTAAAACCTCATTACAAATATGACTCAATTGAAAAAGAAAATGGAATGATTCTGGAGTATGATCATGGTGGGTTTCGTGACAATATTTTTACAGGGTTCTAGATGAGATTTTCCAAGGCAACTTTATAAAATTAAAACCTCATTACAAATATGACTCAATAGAAAAAGAAAATGGAATGATTCTGGAGTATGATCATGGTGGGTTTCGTGACAATATTTTTACAGGGTTCTAGATGAGATTTTCCAAGGCAACTTTATAAAACTAAAACCTCATTACAAATATGACTCAATAGAAAAAGAAAATGGAATGATTCTGGAGTATGATCATGGTAGAGTTCAAATTGGCAAAGAATGGTGAAATGACTCTGATGTTTGAATCAATAAGATGACACAGTCATCGTGAGCATATGTATCTCTAAGTTTGAAGATTGACAAGGAATAGTTCATTAAGAAAAAATCTTAAGGAGTGCGGAAAAAAAAAAAGTTCTATCACAAGAAAGTATCAATCGAGGGACCGTCAAAGAAGACTACTTCTAAGAAAACCACTAAAGACTCTTGAGGAAGAGTTCATCAAGAAAAATCCATTGAAGAATATCAATAAAGGCTGCATTTGGATAAGAGGTAAATTTTGTAGAGGTTTCTCTTATACAAGAGTGTCTCTTAAACATGGATTTCCTTTATATTGTTAGGTAATCACAGTGGAAAAGGTACGGAAGGAAAAAAACTTATAAGGAAGAAGTAAAATGATTACCTCTTAAAATGAAGAAGTTTTTGGATTTATACTGAAGAAGGGAGAAACAAGGGATTTTCTCATCACTTCCCTTCGTCATCAAATGATGTAAAGGAGAGTAACCCACTTTTTCACCCCTCTTCCAAACACAACCTAAGTAAAAACTATATAGCGATACTTTGAAATGAAACCTCTTAAGAAATATATGCAAGTTGAACTAGATAAGATAAAGGGCTTCAAGCTAAAATCCCTCAAAGTTCAATAAGGTAGATCAATCGAGGTAATGTGCTCAAGTGATTGCCACTGGAGGAAATGTTTGAAAAAGTAATCCTAGATGAGTTCATAATTGGAAACTCAAAATAGATACATCATTTGACAACAGATTCGAGCAATTTCACAAACATCTAGGTATCTTCACACATTTACATGCCATCACCATCATTAGGGACATTTTCACCATGATCTACATGTGTCTATAGAAGCACAATTGCAAATTCACCCAAAAGAGTAACACACTCAAGTTTAAAAGCTGAGGTGCATTGAGCCAAAATAAGTTTTCAAGGTACACTTGAAATAGAATGCAAGTTACAGAATGTCGCATGAATCTTGGCTATGTCTAGCACACTAAGCCTAATTGACCACTCATCATGAGCTCATGTAAGCCCACATGAATCCCATCCAATGGATCCATTGAAAATCACACTCAAATAGTATACCAGAATTGAATCTCATATTTATAGAAAGAACTTTACAACAAACCTATAACACCAACCTAATTAGACAACTGATGTTCGCCACGTAATCATTCACACGTGAAAATTCTTTAAGAGGAAATTGATCTAAGGTGATGCTATTAAAGTTTCTAATTATTTTTATGATCGAAGGTGTCCAAGCGTCTCACCCACATGGGACTTTACCTGACTAATTCTTCAAGACATGTGCACACTTCCTTATACACACATACCGGGTTCAAACAACGAGAAGTAACCCCATGAAGATTGGCCCTATCTTTCAGGACAACCTTTTTATACACACATCAGATTCAAACAATGAGGAGCAACTCCATGGAAAGTAACCCGGAGAAGTTGAACAGAAATCAAATCCAAGACCTCTCTTCATGAGTTGAACTTCTTGACCGTGACAACTCCGGGTTCAACAAAGTTTCTATTTGTGCTTGAATTATTATTTTCCAGAGGTCGAAGCTTGAGAACATTTTCCCTTGAAAGTGGAAAGTAGGGACAATTTTAGTCCTATACCCGTCACTATCGCAAAAATCAAAGGCACTCACACTAGATGTCATGATCATCTATGTGGAAAATAATGATCAGCATACTCAATGACATGAAAAAAAACATCAATTAGATGGTTAAGATGATACTGCCTGTGTATTTCAATTATGACCCAGAAATATATTTTAATTATGATTCAATGTTTGAGATCTCATTGATCTTGTGCATAATATATTTAGATTCTTACTTTTATAAGTGTTTGACAAGAACTTATCATTGTTTTCCTTTTTTTTCTTTTGGGGTGGGGTGGGGGTTAAATGATTTTATCATTGTTTTAAAATCTAGCAAACATTTTAAATCACAAAAAAAAATTATTATCAAATACACTTCACATGCTCAGCAACTGGTATTTGGTGTACGAAAACAGGCAAAGATGACTTAATTAATTTGAATTTCCTACATGGCAAGAGAAACTTCTCCACATTCAGAACTACTGTATCCAAACTTTCTAGTCCTCCTATGAGATCTTACCAGAGCAACAACTCAGAAGAAAACAATCTCACCAATTAAATTTATCATTTATTAGTCCAATAGACCTAATACAAATGAAGACACCAACAGTGGACTGCCCCCAAACAGAGGAGAAACCAGAATGCTATATTTCCTGTTATAAATCATTACTGTGACCAAGGGAACACGACAAATCAACGTCTGTTCCCGCAACTTTGAGGGCTCCTACGGTTTTGAGAACATCCCTTGCGTTAATGATGAGAAGTCATAATCTTTGCCGGATTTGTTGGTTGTGGTTGATGGGACAGGGGATGCTGAAGGAGGCCTATTTCCTCCGACAGTGGAAACTCCATTCGTGGGTGCGAGTGTGCCCATAGTATACATTCTGCAAAAGAGAGAGCTGTGATCATTATGACAACAGAGAGAACAAAGATCAATTTCAAGGCATATCTGTGTTGCATGAAATTGCAGTGGCTTTTCTCCACATGAAACCAACATTCTGTTTCACTCTTGTTGGGTTAGAAAGAAAATGTTTGCTGTAGTGCAACAGTGAAATCCCAGTGAAAAAATGAGGCAAAAGTGGATTTCACATATGCACCTATACTTGCAAGACTCAATGGTGTTTTCCCGAACAAGTCTTACATTGTTTCAGATTCAAACCTTCATTGACTGAATCAAAAAAAAAAAAAATTGAAGACCTGTCTGAATCAAAATTTTCTTATCCCATGTTTCAACATTCTAGTAGTCAAGGCAACTCTGCTGTAAGCAAAAATCAGGCACACGTAGCATCAAGAATGACATTCCAACATGAAATAATCATAAGACTCGTTGGGCATCCAAATACAGCATTCCAGAATAAGAAAAATAATCTTTTTCGGCTGGGTCACATTGTTGGTGCAAAATTTAGCCATCAGAATATAAAAAAATTCACCTTTATACACCAGTAAAGGTACAACCACTATGCTTGTTACCTCATCCAGCACGAAATATCAAGTTCAGATGTATTATTTTCCAAACATGGCTAAAAGGAGAACACACTTCACAGACCACATTTTCTAACTAGCCCAACCCAAAGACCTAAATCTACTATGAAGAACCTTAAACCTGCACAAAGAAACAGACATTGTCCAATCTTCAAGGGGGCTTTCTAAGTCAGGCTGGCCACATGGAAACACGATAGCACCGTCTTTGAAGCCAAGCTCCAAACTTCGGCCCAGTTTCATTGACCAAACAAAAGAACAGGCTGGACATGTAGGTCTTGACTTGTTTACGGACATCATAGTAAGAGACAAAAGGCTCAAACTTAGGTCCATAACCCCATCCTAACACTTACTTACCTTTAGTGGGTAAATAATTGACCGGATAACCAGGTAATTAACATCAGACAAGTCCTGCCTGGTGATACCCGTCTTAATCCAGCACTAATCCCTAACTCAGAAAAGAGAAGATATCGATTAAAGTAATAGAGAGAAACTTGGGCAGACAAAGAACGTACCCAGATACTGGTAAAGGACTCGGGTTCCCCAGTTGCTGTGCTGGTCTGACGTTACCTGCCTGCTTCAAAGGCACAGAGCAACATAAGATACAATTCATTTGCATTACTTCAGTGAAAGAAATGAAAAAATAAGTGTCAAGTTTCATAGCACTCTGCCTGCATGTATTTATGTAGATCATTTTGTCCAGCCATCGGCATCATCATTCCCGGAATCTGAAAGCCAATATTTGGCCAGCCTTGTGCTGGCAAATTGCCACCGAGTTGTGGAGAATCATTAGATCCGGACTGATTGAATTTTCCAGGAATTGTTGGAGCACCACCTGCACCAGATCTAGCTGCAGCAGCCATGAGAAGAGACTGCTGCTGGGCCAGGACCGCAAGTTGCTGTTGATGGATGGAAAATGGTGACACCATCTTGGACTGGAGAACACCAGATGCAGAATAAGTCGAAATCCTAATCCAAGGATGAAGTACCATATAATACTCACCAAGAAAAATAACGCCTTTTAATCACAACAGTAGTACATGGGACACAGTTTTCACATCAACATCATCATTATTTCGAAATGTAACAGTAAATATTTTATCAAGTAAAGAATTAGGTAAAAGAGATATTTTACTGAATGGTATAAATAAAAATGAAAAAACATTCATAGAATTGTTCATCTGGTGAGCATAGAGGAAAATATGTCCTCTACTGAATGAATCTAGATATCCTTCAGTAGAGTGCAAAAGCAAAGTCGCAGCCAATGGTCCAAAGAAAACAAAAGGAAAAGATGAGTGGTAGAGGGTTGAACATAACGGACCATAATATAACTGACCGTAATGGAAAACAACAAAACATCATTAAATTATCAAACTCCTGAATACCGAAACACACAAGGATCCATCATAATGCATCCAAGTTATCAGTAACTCCATCAATGCATATACAGCCTAGATGTACAAAACATCTGAAACAATCATCTCTTGAACCTTGCCAAGAACATGGCATAACTCAATATTCACCACGTGGATGGTTCTAGTATTCAGGTGACATTTGAGGAACACAAATGGATGGGTAAACGACATCGAGAAACAAAAGAAGTGACCAAGCCACAGTCAACATTCAGGAAATCTATCAGCCAGTGACTGGGATCCAGTCGCTTTCAAGGTCCCGATAGATAATAAAGCTGATATCTGTGGCTTATTGAATCAAATGATAACATGCATCTTTGATTTTAACACTTTAGACAACCATTCTAGTATACTTAATTGACATTTTATAATTGGATTTCACATAGTTTAATTGTATTTATCTCTCAGGTGGAGAAAACCAACTTTTGCTGCTAGCATTGTCCAGTTTGCAACATTTCTTAAAATGATTTGTTATTGTACCATAGTTTGCCCATTATTTCAGTAAATTCATATTTCTGGTACATCAGTTTATAGTTGAGCAATTGAGCATAACATTTTTTCACTCAAATAATAAACTCGATCGCAAAGTTGCCTATGACTTCCCCACAAAAAACTAGCTTAGTTTAATGAGAGATAGGGGTTTGCCAGTAGCATTGCAGTACCAGCCAAGCAACCCAGGCAAGTTCCAAGTCAATTAGAGAGAACCTTTACCATTTATAATGGCAAAAAGAATGACAGCGCATTGTTGATCATTTCATATTGGATAGGACATCAGTTGTCAAATAACAAAAACCAGTCATAATACCAAGATCCAGTACTGACCTTTTCAAAGAGGCTCATAATGTCATTCTTTACATCCTTCTGAGGTTTTCCAGAAACTAGAGGCTGCATGGCTGAGGGTGAGTCTTTAAATAGATCTTCAATTTCAGTTGTGGACTGGGGCTTACTTTCAACTGCTTTCGTGGAAGTTTCTTTCTCTTTTGTGTTTGTTGGCTCAGCAGCTGCAAGTTACAAAACATATTACAAACTGTGCTCATTGGAGAAAAAGTATGTAGCATGACTACCAGAACTTCATTGACAGTAACAATGAACAGTAACATTAGGAGGGCTTAATTCTCAACAATGTCTAGCTCACAAGCACAATTTCAAAATGTGACCCCCATGGTTGAGCAACTTCAATAGTTGACGTGATGATTCCAATAAACAAACTGAAGACCCAATGATCTACCAGATTGCAGAACCAACCCATCAACCAATAGCCTACAAAGTGACCTATCAAATGAGTACAAATAGTTCATACCATGTTAGAAAAATATGACTTTTAAGAGTATCATTTGATGTGATTGTTTTGGGGTATTCTCCATCCACATTAGAGCCAAAAAACAACAGGCTGGTTCATCAAATCATGAGGCTGAGACATGGATTTTTCAAATGCATGACTCACCAACAACCTTTAGGGTTGTAAATACAGGTTCATGACAATAATCCCTTTCATGATTAATGTCCAACTTAAAAGAACTGAACAGAGTGAGGCTTTATAGTTTATAGTCAATGCTGTGCAACACAGAACTTACATTGAAACCCTGCCCAAGCATTATCATCAGCAGACGATGCCTCCGAGCCATTTTCACTTGGGCCATCCATCGAAAGCATATTAAAAAGATCAGTCGCAAAATCAATCTTTGGAGGTGAGACATTTGGTGTGGCTTGAGCTGTTTTTGTTGAATCAGCCTGGGTCAACACCGGTTCCGCTTTTGAAACAGAAGAAACCTATTAAGTAGTCAAACCATGTTGGATGAGTAACATGTTCATGATACTCCAACTATTTTCTAACTCCACAGAGGACAACATAAAAAATAACAAAGTCAGATGGATCTCATAGGCATTAAATAGAGTATGAATTAACTTTATTGGTAAAACTATTTTATTTATAAAAGTACACACCAAACGAATTAAACTAAACAGCATACAGACGATGATGCAAATGAAGAACAAGATATTCTCAACCTAGAAATTAAATCAGTTTCAGCTTCAATAAAGATACACTACAGAGAGATTGATGATAAATAGAAAAGAATATCAAATCTCTGATTCACTTGACTAATTCTTAAAGTCTGCAGGTAATCATCTAAGTGATTATGGAATTCTCCAAATCCACACAACCACTATTACAGTTTTCCCACTTTTTTTGAGGGTTCACAACCACTGTTAGAGATCCCCACCAAACTAGCAACTGAAATGCTCTAATAAAATGTTCTTACCCACACCTTTTTCAAGTCCATGATAGCATTAATCTCCAACTAGATCAATTATATATATATATATAATGCAGAAAAAAGAGTTTTCTACTCATTAGAACCAAAATTAGCTATTAACCTCTGCAAATGGTTTTTTTTTTTAATAACATTAGGTATCCCCACCCCACGTGTAGGTGAGACTAATTGCACGGATCCACGAAACAGCCTGCAGTCCTATGTGTCAGGTTACTCCGGGAGCAGTCAACCTCGAAACCTCTATCCTATTCCGAGAAGCTCAAGCCAACTTGTACTGACCGTGCAAGTCAAGCACACGATAGAGACACATGACAATATCAGAGACAACATTCAAACAGTAACCTTTAAAAAGATGACTGGAAACCACACACTCCGGTAGCAACAACGGCAACTGTCCTACGGGCCTGTCTTACAATTCAAGCATGGGAACAGTTAATTCAGCAAATACTCAAAACACCCATTAGGATGCTACGAGTGTGATTCTCTAAGACAATATGCATGTAAACGATTTGAATTACATCCAACAGGATGCTAGCAATGTGCATTCCTATGATAGGTTGTTTGCCATATTTGTTCTACAATTATTGATGCGGGATCAATGCTCACGGCAGAGCGATCTAGCCAAAGTCTAAGAATCCCTAGTCTTCGCCGAGACTGGGAGAAAGAAGAAACGGCTGCAGCCAATGCAGGAAGAAAGAAAAGAGAAAAAAAAAAAGGATAAATCTGATTTTCATTCATTCCATATTGTCGAGAGTGTGTTTCTCCCGTTTCTACATCCATGTGTATTTATAAAAAAAAATTAAAAGAAACCCTATTAGGACTCCTAATCCGGCATGGAATCCGGGATAAACTAGGTAACTAAATTCAAGAGCAAAACTAAAAGGAATTCTAATCAAACTTGCTAACTAGAGAAATAGATAAATAAGCAAAAAAAAAAAAAATGAGTGGGGTCCACTTGAATCTCCGGGCCACATGTCCTACATCAATTATCATCATCACCACCACCACCATAATCATTGCCATCATTTTTGAAGATTTATGCCATCTTTTAGGGGTCATCTCTGTGAGTTCTACTAGTCCATTAATCTATGTTTACGGACAAATAGACCATGATTAATGTGCACAAAAATTGCATGAATTCTAACTAAATGAGAGACCATATTAATATAGAACAACCTGCAACTAGGCAGGGGGCGGAAGACTTGTAACTGAGATAAGCTTGGGATAAAGCCCAAGGCAGCGACAGCAGGGTATCTCCTCTGGGATTAAGCCCAGAATCAGCGATGGCCGGAACAAAACCAGCAATGAAGGTAAGGTCTGCAACTCGGCAGAGATGATAGAGGAAAATAAGATAGTAAATCTATATCAATTCATATATTCGAAAGAGGTGAGTCCCTCTCTTACATGCATTGTATTTATAAGAAAAAAAATAAGAAATAAAAATAGAAAAGGACTCCTAAATCAAAATAGAAAATGACTCCTAAATCAAATAGGAAAAGGACTCCTAAATCAAATAGGAAACTAACTAAAGTTGGATTGGTAAGATCCCAAACGAAAATAACAAATCATGCTTGCTAATTAAGAAATAAATAAAAATAAATAGAAGTGAAATCTGTGTGCTGCATCTTCTGTGTCCTACATCACATATGGATTATCATTAGTTAATGGTTAGGCTTCTCATCTCATCATTTTCACAATGAGGCATTACCAAATCTAGATGTATCTCGATGTGCAGATTATTTATTTAACCATTCTTCAAATAAGGGAATATGACTTGTTCAGAAAGGCATCCACAATAGGGACCATGATGAAATATACCCAAGGGGAAGGTCATAACCTTTCGATAGATAGCCTAGAAATGGACAGTAAAAAGTATGAAAGCTTACGAAAAAAAGGCCAAACATCGGATGGCCATATTTCAAACAACTGCAGAATGCTAGTTCAAGGTACTTGAATCATATTCAGACTTTGGATAAAACATGGCAAGGTTGCTTCTTCATCAGCAAGCCGTCTCTTCGTTTTTTTTTTTTTCTGAAAAGGATCACTAAGATGTCAAAACTCCTTGAGAGTAGAAGCCCATGCTGCACATTTCACTTGAACCTTTGACTGACATCAGACAGACTCCTCTTTATTCCTAAAACTCTATTGTTGGCTCCCACTACAAACTCCAGATAAGTGCCAACTGCCATAGAACTGAGAATCTTGAGCTCCCCTTGGAAGTCAGCCAAGCATAAGAGAGCTGGGTGATCCCATAGCTTTCTTTTTTTCAACAAATGAGGAACTCAACAATCATATGCTCTCACACTGCCTCTTTCTGTCACCAGTGTTTCTACCTCCTGTACAATTATCTCTTTCTTGGATGACTTCAGACTCCAGAGTCGTTTTGGTTCCTCGTGAATGGCATGTGGCCTAGCCCTTTCAACACGAGTACGAGGGACCAAGTTCAATGGAAATTGGCAACAGTCACCACTATTTAGCATGTATGGAGCGAAAATATAACATGTTTCAAAACAAAGCTGCCTGCTTGGGCCACATTGGTGGCAACATAAAGTCAAAAGTGATCAGATTTTTCTTTTTTTCCCCTCTTTGAATGATCAACTGCGGCCTGTTGACAAAAGAACCTGTATGGTCTGTATTTTTCGATATGTCTCTCCCACTATTGCTTGATTCCTTTTGTGTTTCAAACTTCTCTTTCAGATGACTTCAAGCTAAACATAGAGAGCAGCTCAAAAAGGAAATTTGAGGCCACCCAAACCTGGGGCTAAGATTTTTCTTAGGAAAAAAAAAAAGAACAAAAATATTTCTTGCTTAACACTGTTGTGCAAATTTTAAAATTGAAGGCTAACTAGTCCAATAATTAGGGGTAAAAATGTCATTTTTCATGTCTCAACAAACACCATCATGACTCTTTGATAAATAGTGTGGAAATCTTGAATTAGATTTGAGCATCATAAAGACAAAATGGCATAACCCTAACTTAGTTGAAGTAGACTTAAGGATTGCATTAGCATGAGGCAGTTGTAAACAGAATTTGGTCTACATAAGTACATAAAGCTAATGACATACACCCACGTAAGATCATCAAAACATTTCTTTTAACAGCAAAAAAAATAGTTGAAGTAATTCCTGTATGCAGGTAACAGAAAACTATTCATGATGAATCAGATGAGCTAAATTGCGAGCACACTTCTAATAAATGTCTAGATGGAACAACAGAACCTGTTATTGAAGTAGCCTATTATTGCCCAGATCAAACTAAATTTCACTGTTAGATTAAAGCCATCATGATGACATCGTGCTATTAACCCTCCTTCCCCCCACCTGAAAAAAAGTCTCACACACACAAAAAGGAAAAAGGGACAGAACATAATACATGTATGATTGATCCTACTATCAGCTCTAAGTAATCCCCCCTCTGAAAGATGACATTATCCGCCTACCTCCCCAAAATATATACCACTGCTGACATACACAAAGCCACCCAAAAGAGGAAAGGAGAAAAAAAAAGAACCAATGACCATGCACAGACATTTATCTCATCCCTCCGCAGCAGAGATTAGAAGATCTAGTTTGATTTCAAGAGATTCCTACAACACTAATCATGGTCCCCTGTATGAGTAGTGCTACTATCACCTTTTAATAATCATAATCCCCACTTTGAAAAATCACACCATATGCCCAATAAAATGCTACATGTTAAGTTCAAATATGTGCCACACACACACACACACACAGACCTGCTCAGGTGTTTTGGGAATCACTGGATCAGATACTTTGGGAGGTGCTGGGATATGAACTTTCCCAGTTTGGGCTGGACGACGACTCCTTTCCTCAGATGAATATTCTACATTATTTACATAACGATGATCGCCTCTATCCCCAGCTCTCTGCTTGGATGAAGAAGTCCTTTCTTCCTGTGCCTTTGATGGTGATTTTGATTTAGAATCCCTAGAAATCCATCTCTTCTCTTCATACCTGAATTCAGTATTAACTAGTAAATGAGAAAAAAGGGTACATGAATAATTAAAGTGTATTAAAATAGTAGGCAGAAGGGAGTACTTTGCTCGAATGAAATTTTCAATCCCAACTCTGTCATAATTTGGGGGCAGTTCTGCTTCCCAATAGCTATTTGACTTCTCATTTCCCATTGCTGCATATAACCGAAGACCAAAATTAGTATGACATGGTAAAATTGACACAAAGCTAACTGTTCCCAATGGTAATGCAAATTGGGAGCATCTAAAAGCTTAATAAGTTTATTCAGCCTGAGAAAAAATCCACATACTTTGAATAAATGCAACCTGCTCTGGAAGCCATGTATCTAATGTAGCAGATCGAACCTACAGAGCAAATCACATAATCAGTTAGGGAAGAATGTAAATAAAATTAACATGATGCGAAAACCCAATGCAGTATCATTCAGGAAAAAATGTACAAACCATAAGTTGCACTTAAACTTCTTGAGGAAACAAAAAAGGTCATACGGCAAATGTCCTCAGCAAAAGATATTTACAGTCAATTAGTTTAGCAAGTTCTAACATAAACTTCTTATTACGGACTTCACCAAAAGTACATGTAATGTAGATTAAGACCTTTCAAAATCTGAAGGGTAGAACATCAGAGATATATTCAGATACATTCTAATAAAAATTTGATAATTAAATGCCTAGAAAGGTCTTGGACAGGAAGCCATAGACTGCAAGGTTTGCACCTACTGTAATATATTTCCAAAACTACTGAAAAAAATGAGGTCATTGAGTCATTCTAAACTGCAATATTAAATGTCAAATCTTGCAATGTTTCTGCAACAGAGACCAATTTGAAAATCTTCCAAATAATTACTACTGTCAATCCATTATGCTCCCTTAAGTTTGCTACACATTTTAAATAGTTTGTAGCATTGAAACTGGATACAGATCCAACTGAAATGTGGGTCTAGAAAGATCTGAAAATCCAAAATATATGAGTCAGTTCAAGACCCAGATCCCAATTAATGCCTCAAATTGCTGACAGGGTCAGATTCCTAGATGCAACCCGTCACAATTCCAATTCTTCAACTCTCCATCATTGGTCATGAATCTGCTGGTCCATCATGAAATTCGAAGTAATCAAGGTTCTATCATCATTCAATTATATATCGTGCAATGAATTGTGCTCTGAATATGAATCCAAGCTGTAACTTGGTTTTCAATCACTACAAATCATACTTTAAACTTTAATATATGTTAAACGAGTAGAGCTGAGCATGGTCTTTCAGACCCCAGTTGTCTCCAGACCAGGATTGAGATCCTGTACAAAATAACCAAACCCATGTATATCCTAGATTCTAGCATAACGACAACCCAACAAACAGTAAATGCCCCCCTCATCATCGCCATTTTTCCTAAACCATGTTACACATTTTTTTTCCCACTGCACCCTACCAAAGATCATAGTTTTCATCACTCTACAACCTTTCATATCCATTCCTATTACTTCAATCCAAAGTATCTAAGTTTTCCTTACTCCAAGTACTTTTTTCATGTAAGCTTTCAACTCTACATTCCAGACTTCAATAATGTGCCCAAATCACCTTAACTAGGCTGCAACTCAGATGACTGGGCTAGACTTCAGGTGTATTGGGCTCATGCCTGATTTGTTATAATAAGGCAATAGCCTGAGCCCATGCGGGCTCAATTTGGTAAAGCCTGAGCCTTGCCCAATTTGTATTTACAAGGCCCAATATGAATTTTAAGCCCAAATTGCATACTGGGCTCAACCTTCTCTCAAGGCTCAATTGGACATAGTTTGGGTTAAGATATCAAATCTTATAAAAATTTCAAACAATATGTCAAGTAATCTCTATATCAGGTTTAGCACTCGAGGAAATATATAAACAAAAAAGGGCTTTCAGGATTTCTCAAATTCAGGCTCAAAGTCGAGCTCTGAGCCCAACTTAGGCTTTCGGAGAAGTGGAGCCCAGCCCAGACCAATTCATTTCGGGTGTACTATTTTGGACCCAAACTGAGCCTAGATCAGCGCTTTCATTGCATATTGTGAGCATATGGCAGTAGTTATTTTTTAGATTTTCTATTTTCCTTCATTATATTCTTAGATAAGGTTTTGAATTTCATAACCCATTTTAGGGCACACTTCACTTTTGTCATATGTCAACATTGAACTTCGAGACCCCATTTGGAGGTTGAGCTATCGGTGTGAGGACCTGTATCTTTCTTTTTCCTCCTTCAGGAAATGCACTCTACCATCTCAAAGAATCCAAAATATAACTCTGTACACACAATAACCACCTTATGATTCTCAATTTCAGTATCTTGAAAACCCCTTCCACTATGCTTTGTTTACTCTAAATAATCATAGCATTCCTTTCACTCCAAATGGACTATAAAATTGCTACTGGAATAAACAACCATGCCACTCTCACTACCAATAAAAAACCCTCCCCAACTATTTAC
Organism: Chimonanthus praecox; assembly: GCA_022113865.1. NCBI lineage: Eukaryota > Viridiplantae > Streptophyta > Magnoliopsida > Laurales > Calycanthaceae > Chimonanthus > Chimonanthus praecox. The sequence goes on along the minus strand of CM039087.1, from coordinate 66,350,167 downwards.
CATTCCTAATGAATCCTAACTCACCAAGGAGCAACCAATTAAATAAACAAACCTATATTTTGAACGCAACCATCTACAAAAAGTAAGTTCCACCAACTCATTTCCAACCTGCACATTACACAAGATAAATTTGCCCCTTTGAACAAAATACCCCTATTCCTAAGATAAAATAAGGTGAGAATATTACACTTGAACCCTAGGAGGAGCCTTTCCTTTCCAAGCCCACAAATGAGTAGGTTGCACTCCAACACTCTCCTTAACCTCCATGGTGCAGGACCAAATGTCTCCAAAAACATCCCCCACCCAAATATGCCTATCCTCTTCCTCTCTGCATATGTTTACTCAAAAAAAAATCCGCAACAAAGTCCGAAACTCTCCTATCTCATTCAACATGCCTATCCTCTCCCCCTCTGCATATGTTTACTCCAAATAAAATCCGAAACAAAGTCCGAAACTCTCCTATCTCATTCTCCCTCTAAGCTCTTCTAAAATGCAGTGACTGCACAATACTCTCCCTAGACACCTCATAACACTTCTGCACAATAACTTCATGCTAGCAAAGCTCTTCTACAAGTAATTGCATTGACATACTAAGTTATTCCCAAAACATTAGGTTATTGTCTAGTGCATTATTAGACTGCAATCTCCAAAGTTTTATAGTATGGCTCACAAGTTTAATAATTTAATCGTTAGCACAATTTTGACTTTTCACCTTTAGTTGGTCTCACTTTCTACTAAGAATGACAGATTTCATTTGAAATTAAGTTGAAAGCTCGACAAATCTTGAAAGATGGGAGGAGGTGAAAAGGATCAAATATAAGGGTAAGGAAACCTAAACCAACAAATTTCCCTAAATTTTCAAGCAAGACATAATCAGGCTTACATGTATTCTTTAAGAAATATTGTTGTATGCAATTCTTACAGCAACTTTATATTTGTATTCAGGGTTACAATATTTCTCACAACCAATCCTTGTCACATACTCATACTTAATGCTCTTTGCCAAGATAAAATTTTCATCATATACTTCTTGAGTGATGCAATTGAAACAGAAGCAACATCACAAACTAATGCTTTTGAATTTTGGGAAGAAAGAAGGAAAGAAATCACCTCACCCCAAGGGATCTAACTTGAAGCACTTAGGCTGGCACTAGAATTCAAGGGCGAGGGAAAGGGAAAAACTTGGTAGAATGGGAGACTGACAAGTCAATTTCCACAGTGCATATTTTCGAAATGCATCCAAAATGTCCACCATGAACGGGAGTGGGATGAAAAGAAATATGATGTGGTGAATTTGAAGCGGATGGAGGTTTTGGAATGGACATCAACTTTATCAAAGATCTAACAATATTAACTTATTAAGGAATAATGGTTTTTGGAAACAAAAATGAAAGAAGAATGAAGCCTTTAGAAATACCAAGTATCAGATACAAATAATCCATGGAAATAATAAAATTACTAAACCAATTCAAATCAATCCTCTTTTGACATTGTAAAAGCAACTCATTTTAAGATGACAACAATTAGAGGTGAGTTTTAAATATCTACAATAGTAAAATCATAGATATTTCATCAATTTTGTTTTACCAAAATAATATAAATATCATTAAAATACAGAAGATCTTTGATGCGTCACAGGCAAGGCATCACCTTTGATATATGTACACCAAGACTTCTATGGATTCCAGAACACTGCATGCAAATGAAGATTCCCAGGTTCACACTAGCCCATCGTGGACCTCTACATGGAAAATGAGACAAATTTGGTCAAAAACACATACATTACAAAACACATAGATGAGACCAATCCTAAATCAGATTCTTCTTTCAAACCATCATGTTCTTTTGCATCAATGAAGCAAACATTGAGGATGAGGAAACAATAAATGCTTGAGAACTTTAGCATTATTTCAATTGATTTCACAGTCCAGATACGTACTTGCTTTTGCAGTCAGCACATTCCCTATTCTCTGGTAATTTAAGAAGGCCTTCAAGTATCTGCAAACAAGTGCAACAATCAGAAGAAAATCAATTGAAAAAATCTAACAATCAACAAATCTAACCACGTTGTTTCCTTCAGCAGAAGCAAAACAGTAAATACATCGCAAAAGTAATACTCAGTGAAAGGTTGTAAACTGAATATCCAATTTCATAAAAATAGGACAAAATTGTCCAAAAAAAACACCCTCCATTCAGTATTGTGCATTTCTCATTTACCAATAAACATCATCAAAAGTTTGTATCAACTCAAGATTTATAAAAATGATAAACACATATTATGACAACAGCAATCATCTTTACAAAAATATTTATATTTAAAAATCCTGAGCTTTTATTACATCCAAGAGTAATGATCTACTAAGCCCATTCTCCCAGATTTCCCCAACATATTGAACAAATGCTAGATTCTGCTGTTCCAGTTTGCCACTCATTATGATTTCAACTACAGTTATACAATTGTGCTTCAACAAAATTTTGCAAGGGCATAGGATTTGGATGTACACCAACGGTGTAAATTTAGGACATAGAAAATCAAATTACTAACGCTGTCTTTTGGGATGCACGGAAAGGACAGCAGTTTCTATAAAAATAACCAGTTTCAAACAAAAAATAGTTAAACGCATTCTATTTTCACTTAAAGAAATTCCTACTTCACTGGAAAATAATAATTTCCTTTCCACCATCCAAACGATCCTAAAGAGGCTATGTTTTCCATACCTTTTCTGCAAACTCGTGAGATTAAGAGAAGATACCTCCAATGCAACCAAATAAAGCCAATTAAAATAAAAATAAGAGACAACGACTAATCAGTCAACCTAAAAAAAGGTCTGAAAAGTCAAAAATGCATATCCAATCAAAGATCCTTTCAAAATTTAACTAGATTCAGATAATTATTGCCATAAAATAATCAGAATTCGAAATTTTGAGATGCAAATCCATTGAAGATTATAACTTTTTAAAATTGCACCTCAACCAGATAATTGTTCCCATAAAAAAATTTAATCCTAAAAGTCAAGATGCAAATCCATCAAAGATTATAACTTTTAAAATTTGAACTTTACGCAGATGATTATTCTTATTAAAATAAAAAACTGATTCGAATGTTTGAGAATCAAAGTCATCAAACATTACAGCATTTTAACCTTGTACTTCACCCAAACGTGTATGTTTATTCCCATTAAAAGAAATTCAACTCATGATCACAAAAAAATGGAACAACGAACCTAACTAAGATCTGAAATTACCCAAATAACCAAAATAAAAATAAGATCAACTCAAATCCAGATCCTCGATCTCCAAAAAATTCCAATCCAGCGAATAATTAGGTGCGTCAAATCAATCAAAACAACAATGGAAAATTGAAAAGCGAAATATGATCTTATACGAACAGATCTATATTAATTATACATAATTGAACAGGAAAGGGAAATAAAATAAGGAAATGATCGGGAAAAAAAAAAGGATCGGAGAAATTGGGGGAGAAGGAGACCTTTTTGTGCTTGGCGTTGAGCTCCTTGGAGACTGAGGCCTTCTCGTTCATGGTTGCCGCCCGTGCTGCGAAAAAAATTGATGGAGTCGTGAAAAAGACAGGGAGAGGAGGGTTGAGAATGCTGCCCGGCGCTGCTGCCCGTAATCCTCTCCCCCTCTCTCTCTCTGCCGTGTCTGAGAATCTGAGGATGGAAACGGAATAGAGGACGGGAAATAGAATGCAGCCACCCGCGTTGGGTTGGGTTTCTTTCTTGACTTGTTGGGTGGGTAAAAAATAATAGAAGGGATGGATATTGCGCTCGTTGGAGGCCGCTTTCCTTTTTAATCTCAGGCATTCAGGTTCTCGATTGACCGTACATCTGGCGCACATGTAAGCCATCTCAGCTGTTTATTGAGTTAAGTGGTCCCGGGGCCCTCAGTTACGTTATTAAAAATTAAATTGTTGTTAAGAAGCTCTTTCGTTTAGAAAATTAGAATAGAAACGGCCTTGACCGCTGTGGTAAATTCATCTGAAACAATAAATATTTGAATATCAATCTATTAAAAAGAATTTTAATTAGAAATATTGAAAAACAATTTAATGAATAATGAATTCTCATAACTGAATTTTGAATTGATGAATTCAATAATATACGGTTTCATATAGAGTCTATAGATTCAAATCTCAGTTCATGAGCCAATATGATTAGCTCTTTTTTATTAATATATAATCGTATTAGACCAGTAATTGATTTTTAATTTTTAAATTAAGTACAGACAAATTAGCCGATTGAAATAATGATCACGTAATTATCAATATCATCAACGCATTAGCCAATATATATTGCAATGGATATTCTTTTCAAATTGTGCCAATTTATCCTACTAAAATAAAAGTTGAAGATGTAGATATGCTAATTATGAAACCCCAGTTTTATTTTATCATTTTTAAGTTATCATATACAACATAAGCCAAATAAAAATAGATAATTCAAGAAGATTTTGAGTTAATTGTTCGTTTTATTTAATTCAAATTTAAATAAAATGCCTAAACATGTTTAATAACTTTTTTTTCACCACATACTACATATTTTCAAGTATTTATTTCATTACCCTATCTCTTTGCTGCCTACATTGAATTCAGAATAAGCAGCTCCAAAGTGGTTATATTCTATGGAAATATTAATTTTAAATTTTAAATATTTATCAAAATTGTAACTTGAGAACTATAGAAAAATTCTCAATTTTCTATAATTTTTTTTATTTTTTAATTCACAAAATTTTGAGGGGAGAGAGGTCATATCGGCTAATATGTTGGGTAACCGAATTTTATACCCTCCCACAAAACTAAAGTGATCAAATATAAATAAAACTTTACACACATCATGTTCATGTGATTTCTTCCATGTTTCATCTAATCAAGTGGTATTTTAATTTTTTTTATGTCATCCTCTTTATCACACTCTCCTTAATTATTCTCTAAAAAATTCATTTCTTAATTATTCATGTTTTGATTCACTCATTTAATCTAATTAATTCATTTCTTAAGCTAAATGTCATTTTTTGTAATTAAAAAGTTTAAACTAATTAAGAATTTTTTATTTAAAATTGAAACTAGTGACTCGAGATTCTTCAGAACAAAGGTTGAAATATCGGTCGATACATATCGTATCGGCCGATATGTATCGGTGTTTTAATACTGAACGATATCGGCTGATACGATATATATCGGCCTTACATAAATATTATCGGCCGATATTCGGTCCGAAATATCGGTCACAATATCGGCCGATATTCATAAATATTAGTATTTAATTTTATTTTATTTTTAAAACACCGATACGATTTTTACACGGTTTTCCATGGTTTTTTGCGGTTTTTAACGGTTCAGTGTTTACGGCTTTCACGGGTTCTCACGGTTTTTTGCGGTTTTTTGAAATTTTTTGCGGTTTTTCACGGTTCCGATATCGGAGGGGAGAGAAATGCCGATATCGGAGGAGAGAGAAAATTATCGGCCGATATATCGGTTTAGGCGTTTTTTAAATCCCTGCTTCAAAGCACTAAAATTATAAGTGTGAAATTTTAAGTTTAATCAAACTTTTTTTATGATGAAGGTGTCTCGACCTCTTAAAACACCCAACTAATCGTCGGGATGTGTACAAGTCTCCACGGGAAATAACCCTTTGGAGTAGAATGAGAATCTAACTCAGAAATCTCACTTTCTGAAACGAATTTCTAACCATCACTCTAACTCCATTAGATTAATGAGACCATATTTTTAATCACAATGGAATCCAATTGATAAAAAAAGTTGGAATCCAATTGATAAAAAAAGTTGCGAGTATATACTAAAAAAAAAAATTAGAAAGACTAAAAAACGTTCTATAGATAAAATTTGGATGGTCGCTCTAAGAGGAGAATAGTTTTTTAGGAGACACGGATTTTTCCAAACTTCCCACTTTACCCCATCATGCCGTGCTAAAAATTTAAAAAAAAAATGTCAGAAATCATCTCATTTACTTGATCACTTTCATTTATCTAAGTGAGACAGAACAATAAATCGGCTCACTAACCGGATCACTGACATTTTTTTTTTTAAATGCTTCAAATACACGAAATTTCATCTCCTAAAAAACTATTTCCATATTAGGATGGCCCACTATTCCCATAATGAGATGGCCACTATGCACACTTTCATTGATATCATCGAACCTTTAGGTGGTCCATTGGTTGTATGCTTGTGTCTAAGATAAATAAGTTAGTGCTATTTATCTAAAGTGGGGTGCTCTATACATCAGTGGTCCTGAAATTCTGTACATTGTATAAACTTTTCTATATTTCCTAAATGGAGGAATCCACGCGTGGAAGAAGTCACTTCCAAGAGGGAAAAGCCGACCACTGATTTTTCATTTTTATCAAGTCAAACATGTCAACATCTAAGAGATTTTTAGTAAAGAATTATAGATTGAACTTTCTAAGTGCAATGATAACTCTTACATTTAAACATAGTTTATCAATTGGAGTTATATTACATTTCTCACGAAGTTTCCAAATAAACGATCGGGCTAAAAGAATGTACAATTGGAGATGTCATCTCCATTTTTTATTAGGGCGTTTTTCTTTAAAAAAAAAAAAAGAATTTTCAAATTTGTCCATACTTCTCTATTCCCCTCTCCTTTCCTCTTTTCTAAAAATAAGGATAAATCTAAAAAATCTTTTTAAAGATATGCAACACGTGAAAAAATGGAAGTGCAAAAATCACTATCCTTTAATTTGTTACTGAGATAATTTGATTAAGATTTAAAATTAGAGAAATTTAGTGTAGAAAATGACTAAATAATTTGAGATTATATTTGCAAAGTTGGACATGATTTATCATGTCAACAACTAAAAAATATAAAAAATCATCTAGAAAATGTTAAAATATATTAAAAAAAACATTTAAGATGGAAGTTCGTGAGTTTGAAGAATTCCATTGGTCTTAAAGACAAAGAAAAAAGAACCAGTGAAAAGGACTTAAAAATAAAAAATTAATTTATAAAGGGAAATGGTGAGGTAGAATAATTTGATTTGATATTATCACATTAACAAATAACAACTACAAAGAGAAAGAAAATTTTTGGGTAAAAATGTGCAAAAATAGGAAAGAGAACTTTAAAATTGATTTTGATGAGTGAGAATGATTAAATCCACAACACTAACAAATTGAAAAAAATTATACAAAAATTATAAAAATTAAAAAATAATTTTATGAATCAATTTGATAAACTTAAAAGTCGTATGACATTCGATAAATGGTACAGTTTCTTTACTCAATCTCCCTTACAAGCTTGTGCACGTGTGTAACTTATGCATCTCTTGAGGGAAAAAGTTAAATCAGACTGCACGTTTGCCATGATTTACTGTAAATGAGCCTCCATATAGTATATCTGTATTTGTATACATTGAAGAACATGTAACCAGGGGTAAAAAAAACGGCGTTCCCAGATTGCACGTTTGCCATGATTTACTGTAAATGAGCCTCCATATAGTATATCTGTATTTGTATACATTGAAGAACATGTAACCAGGGGTAAAAAAAACGGCGTTCCCAGATTGCACGTTTGCCATGATTTACTGTAAATGAGCCTCCATATAGTATATCTGTATTTGTATACATTGAAGAACATGTAACCAGGGGTAAAAAAAAGGGCAACGCCGGTAATTTGGCCGATATGCAACTGTAAATGAGCCTCCATATAGTATATTTGTATTTGTTTACTGTGACGAATATGTAACCAGGGGTAAAAAAAACGGCAATGCCGATAATTCGGCCGATATGATTCTCTTTTCTCTTTTTTTTTTTTAATATCAATATTATTTTATTATTTTATTTTTACTGAATTAAAAAATATAAAAAAACTGTTTTTAAAAAAGAAAATTGAAAAATGTAAATATCGGCTGATATCTGGGCCGATATTGGCCGATATTTTGACCCGGACCCATCACCATTTTGTTTTTGTTTTTTTAAATACCGATATTAATCATATCGGACCGATATGATTCGGCGATATATTGACCATATCGGCCGATATGATTACTGTACGGCTGATATAATATGTATCGACCGATATTATACGGGGCTTAAAACCCGTATAATATCGGCCGATACATTTCGTATCGGCCAATAGCTCGACCCCTATATGTAACATTCTCTAACTAAAACTGAATAAAATCTAATCAAAAGATTTTTTTTAATCTGACCCAATAATGATGAACCCTAATCAATTTTAAGAATTAAGTCGGGTCAATCAACAGATGAATGTAGGTAGCTAGGCTGAATCTGGATTTGATGTGTGTGGCGAAGTTGAGCTTGTTGTGCAAAACATGATTCAATTGGACTTATGTTGAATTTCTAAAAAGTTGTTTGTCTATTTATGAAATTTCATTTCCACCGATTTACAGTGCAAATGGTGTGTCACATTAAACAAGTATTGCAAATTTGACATGTGATTTTGATTTTTTTAAACTCTTGTTCTTTCTTTTTTGGACCTTCACATCGCATGTTGATAGATATTATTCATAAAAAAAATCAAATTCATAATTTTCAAAGGTCTCAAAATTAACAGTTGAAATGAAGGCAATTTTGCATAGTTATAACCGAAGGGTGAGATTAACCCATAATTGGTTCAAATTTGATAGAGATTCAATTCACGTGATATGATAGGATCTGATGGAAGTAGAGGGTTTAAATGAGCCCTACATGGGCCCCACGTGGGAGGTCTAAAAGTTTCATCACCTATGGGTCACATGGGTGAACCAGATAAATAGGGTTATGGTTTTTTTCTTAATTGACTTGAAAATACGCCATTGTTTTTTTTTTATAAATTCAAAGTGACTAAAATGAATTTTAGATAATAAATATAAAAATATTTGGTCCAACACAAAACTGAAAACTCAATGGAAAGTGAAGATTTGAAAATTGCTGATGATTACGGACTATTAACCATTTTCTATATTTTCTTTTTCTTAATCGACTTCTCGGAATATTATTTTTCAAATTTCGAAGACCCTGCGAGGGTCCTTTATAGTGGAATTTCTTCATCAGTTCAAAGTTTCCACCCGACTTGACTCATATTAAACCAATGACAATATGGTTCAACCACCTCTTCGATTTTAAAGCACTACGTACTGATTAATAATGGTCATAGTGATGAATTTATGCGACCAATCTGGTCAAGCTAAAAGAAACTTTTTTTTTTTAATCCACAATATTTTTTTCTTTTTTTTTTTAATTTACGTGTATGAAATCGTACGAAACTCAGAATAAAATCTCTACGGGTGATACCCACTACCCTTAGAGTAAATCAAGTTAGGTAATGGGGGTTCGAACTTGGCACCTCCTATTTTATGAGATGGGATATTAACCAGTTGAACTGCATCTATTTAGACATCGTGTGTTGTATTTACAGTACAACCCTTAATAACAAATTTTGAACAAAATTTAAAAATGTGTTTGATTTTTTTAATCTGTATGTAAATATCAACAAAATTATTATTTTTAAATTAATTTCTAAATTCTTAGTTTTTTTTTAATACATTTTTTCCTTATCAACATAGAAACAAATCACAATAAATAATTTATTTATTTATATTATATTTAATATTTAAATAAAATTTTAACGAAAAACTAATTGGGAGAGAGTGTTTCACTGATCTGTCTGTATAGATTCAGACAATCAGTGGTTCCACTGTACGGACTTCCGCATGCGGAGGCAAGAAAATATGAGAAAATTTTGGCTGGTCAAGTGCCCACATATTCACGATGATATTGACCCTCTTTTGGGAAGAGGATTTGAAGATTTCATGGAAATCTACTCATGCTTTGATTGATAGTGGTTGAATACAAAGGAATCCAGATTTCAAGTATCGTCACCAAAGATTTTGCTGTGATTCTTCCACAGCTTTCCTAAATGATGATAAGATGGAAATCCTAGTGGCTGATGTGTTTTATTTCTCTTTATTTTAAACATCAACACAAGGTAGTGTTTGGACGCATGGAAAATGGAGGTTGGAAAAATGTTGACATGAGTAGAAGAGGTTTGATCTTTTTGTTGGGTTTGTGGGGAAAAAAATGAGGTAATTTACATTATTTGCTTTGGACTTAATTTTACCACCACAGTTTATATGGTCTTCTCTTAATTTTACTAATCAATAGCAAAATAAATAGGATTTTCCTACTTTGAGTTTCTCCACCAGTAAGGAAATTCCACTTTTCAATTATACATCATTTAAATACAATAATTTTCTATTTATCATGGCAAAATTTATGAACTTCAAAACAAGCAGTTTATTTGGGCGTACAAGACCAGTCTTTGATAATTTGATTAAAATTTAATCATTTAAAATATTGTTTTTTTTAAAAAAATTTGATGCATCTTCACTGTAGCATTGAACATCATAGGTAAAATGTTTATCCAAGAGTTTTATTTTGTTTTTAAAAAATTAAAAATAAGTTGATGTGATTGATCTCATTTTTTTATCATAAAATGAGTCTCACCATGCAACACTTCATGTGACAACATCAAACTTTTGAGTTGGGACTTCTTATAGGCTCCATGATTTACCATTACCTGTACTTTTTCTTAGTTGATCTAGGTATATTTTCTAGTCCATAGAAGAGTTGTGCCAATCTACCAATGAAGAAGATGCTTACAACATCTCTCATCGGGACTCACTATCTAAATTATTTACCTCTAAATGATAGAGTTAGAAATAATCACATTATAGATTATTTAAAAATTTCTTTATAACAAATTGATAAATAACGGGGTAATTGATTTTATAGTTTATGATATGGTTAGATGGTAGAGTAAAAATTGAAAGGTCCACTCCAAATAAATGAGATTTTGATATTAGATGTTGATGATGATGAGATAATAAATTAAAAAAAGTTTATTTGAAGTGGTTTCGTAATATAAAGAAAATGTAGATATAGAGTTGAGAGGCTTAAGTTGTAGCCTTGTAGGTATTAGGAGTAGGGGTAAATTATTGAAATCATACAGTGAATAAATAAAGAAAAATATGATAAATAATAGAGTGATTGGTGATTTATGATATGATGAAATAGATAAATAAATTTTAAAAAGTTAATTTTAAATAGATGAGATTTTGATCTTTAATGATAATTAAATATTGATAAAAGGGAATAGATGTGTACAAGGAAAAAAAAAACAAAGATTGAAAATATCACCATCAACATAGTATAATAGTCTACCGAGGTCCCAAAATTCAACAACCATCCAATTATGATCCTATCATAGGGTATTGAGTTTGCTTCAACTGAGAAGTCATTGGATGACTACATCACATGAAAGCAGTACCTTTTTGCGGTTCTGTTGTACCAGAAGCACATATAAATTATCTATTCATTCATGTGTATGCCAAGATAAGGCGAGATGATGTAATGAAATAAAATGAGATTACACACCAAACTCAATAATTTAAGAAAAAACTCACACTTGTCTTTTGAGATTTTCTAGTAAGAAACACGATCTAATGGGTTTTAGGGTCGACATAGTTTGATATGATAAAAAGAGAATTATATGAGTATGTTGTATATGAAGTTTTATTTCTATTTAATCATTTTATCTTTTAATTTTAAACTTTTAAAAATCAATGGATTATACTCATCAAAATTTAAAAGCCAATATTATTTGACCTAAATTATCAATTGACAGTGAACTTTTATATATTTTATATCCACGTAAATATCTATAAAAAAGTTGAATTGTAATGAGACCCATCAACTATTTGATAGTATGTCCCGCTAGCCTAATTCATAATTTAATTGAGAGAGTAGGGTCTTTCCTTTGGTGACCAGCTGTCAACTATATTCAACAACCAAGGGAATCTCATATGATTGGAGAAGCGTCCGATTTTTTTTCGTTTCTTTCCTGAACAAGTACATTCCTTCTATGCCCTAGTCAGCCGGAGCACCAAACTTTGTGGACTTAATTTTTTAAAATTATTATTGAGTCCTGAGTTTTTTAAAACTTTGTGTTATATAATTATGTTCAATTATGAATAATTCCAATTTCAACGAAGAATACCAACTACCATGAAAATTTTCAGACTACCAACCAGGACTTTCTATGATGAGCCTTAACATTGAAGGGACACCCAAGAAAATACTAAAATTTGAAGATAAGCAATTCTTTGGTCAATGGCCTACGGTAAGAATTAGGGCTGCGTTTGGATGGGGTAACCCCCATTACCTTTATTACCTTCCTTTGGTAACAAGGAGGTGAGGGTAAAAATTTAAATTTTTATCCCTTTCATCCTAATTTTGAATACCCCTTTGGAGGTTGGAGTATTCACTATATCCTACCCCTCAATACCCCTTATCTTCATCTTTTTATCAATTATATTTTATAAAATTAAAATCTTTCAAAAAACTATATATATATATATATATATATATATATATATATATATATATATATATGTATATAATTAAAAAAATAATATATTTCAAGTAATTAGCAATTTAATTTTGTTTGAAATTTATTTTAAAAATGTGTCAACATTTTTAACATAATGCATTTGGATGAGGAGTAAATTTGATGGGAGTTATCCTTAAGTAGAGATAAACTGATATATTAACAATTTTATGAGAATTAATATTTTTTATTAAATCTATCTAATATAAATAAAAAAATAAAATTTTATGAAACATAATTGTCAAAATATCTTATTTTTAAGAGGTAATTCTGTCAAAATTTCGATAAGGTCTCAAAACTCCGAAAGAGTTTGAGGTTCATCATAATCTCTTTCGGAGTAATTAGCAATTTATTATCTTGGAAGTTTGTTTTAAAAATGTGTCAACATTTTCAACATGATGCATTTGGATGAGGGGTAAATTTTACAGGGGTTACCCTTGAGTAGGGATAACTGTAAGCACGGGTAATATGACATAACAATTTTAAAAGAATTAATAATTTTTATTAAATTCATATAATATTAAAAATAAAAATAAAATTTTATGAAACATAATTATCAAAATGTCCTATTTTTAATGAGTGATTCTGTCCAAATTTTGAAAGGGTCTTGAAACTCCGAAAGAGTTTGTTCATGGTAATCTCTTTTGGGGTACTTAGTAATTTATTTTGTTGAATGTTTATTTTAAAAAATTGTTAATATTTTCAATGTGATGCATTTGGATGAGGGGTAAATTTTGTAGGGGTTACGGGGTTACCCTTGAGTAGGGGTAACTGTAAGCAGGGGTAACCTGACATATTAATAATTCTATAAGAATTAATATTTTTATTAAATTCATATAATATAAAAAATTATAATTATAATTTTTTATGTTGATATTTTTTATTCATTTATTAGAATTTAAAATAATAATATCAAAAAAAATATTTTTTTATTTTTTTAATGTTAGAATGTAAGTGTTCATTTTAAAATTTTAATTATGAAAAATAATTTATAAAAAATAGGTAATATTATTATAATTTATATAATTAGAATTTACTTCATGAATACTATTGAATAATTATGTTTTATAAAAAAATTCAAAAAATATTAATATATCAGGTTACCCTTAAATGTAGTTACCAAATAAGATTTTTTACCCTTAGGGTAAGATTTTATTTTACCACTACAATTACCAAACAAGATAAGAGTAATTCCAGTTCAAAGATCACCCCTACTCAAGAGTAACTCCTACTCAAGGGTAATTCCTATAAAAATTACCCTCAATCCAAACGCAGCCTAGGATTTAGTTATACTACAAGTGGAGCCCACATGACCATTTCCCTCAATTTTAACTTTGTGTTATGTAAAAGAGGTTGTTCACAAGAGTTTATTCAGTCAATTTATAATAATAGATAATATATGGAGATTTGTAATTTTTTGATGGGTGATAAATATTATCAACTGCTAATAATATTTCATATTAGATTGGTTCAACTTGATACCTATGTCTTAAAGATAAACACCATCAGGCATGTGATACGTCAATATTATTGACTAAATGATACTCGAACTCATACTAAGACTACATCCCCCAAGCACATATAACAATTTAATATTATTGGCTAATAATAATACACTATACTAGGTTGACCCAACTTAACGTCTATGTCTAAGTTAAACTCTATCATGGATGTGACAAGTCAATTTATTGACTAAGGTTAGCTCAATTACATTTATATCTAAGTTATATCTCACTAAACACGTGACGAGTCATTGTTGAAAAAGGCTTAATATGTGGGAGCTCTCACTTCCGATCAAATAGCCTCGAATATTTGACCAACAAAAGATCATCTTCATTAGATTTATATGGTGATGTATTTTAAGAGGCAAATTTTGATAACTTTAAATTTACTTACCAGTTCTTAAACATTTTCAATCTTTAAAAACCAAGTTGATCATTCCAATCAAAGTATTTTATAATAAGCAAGTTCTCTAAATCTTGACAAGGAGGAGCATCTGCAATTTCAAACCCAAATGTGCCTGTTTTTTTTTCGTATGCCTATCAATGAATAACAGTATATATGTACAAAGAGAAGCATGTGGCAAGTGCTATAGGTGCAAGAACAGAAAGGATGCAGATAAAATAAAGTTCCAACATCAATTGGGAGTTGAGAGATTTTTTAATCTAAAGAGTGTTTATACATGAATGATTTTTCAGATTCTATTAGGCCTAGTTAAGATCTTACAAAATGTATGCTGTGAAGAAATAATCACTCTGATATTACTGTTAATCTTTACATTTTATTGTGTAGGCCTATATATTTTGTTGTTCAAGATGCTTGATTTTTTTTTTTTTTTTTATGGTTTATACTTTATAGTATATAGTATAAAACTCGAAACTTGAATTCGATATGAAATCTTATCGAATTAAGTAATTCAGTCGAGTTTTAGAATCAACTCAGTAAAATTCTGTGACTCACAATCCTTTTGAGTCAAGTAAACTTGGACAAATTCGTCCAATTTTTTTCAAAATTTTAAACTACAGGTTCAAATCTGGTGTGGTTGTTGAGGGGAATCTAATAATACTCAACAAAGGAATGACTAAAGGTGGATCCAGAAATTTTACCTGAGGGTGACTAAAGTATTACAGTAAATACTTTTATATTGGCATAAATATAAAAATATACCGTTATGTAATTAATATTTCACATAAGTTATATACATTTAAACTAAGAAACACATAATCTGATTTTAAAATTGAATAGGAGACCATAGTGAATTTATCTTATGTTCCCTTCGAGAAGTGATATAAATATTGGTGTAGCTGGTTCCCTCCCGTTTTGGGGAGTGGGAGGTCACGGATCCACGAGTGGGAGTTTTATGCTTGGCATCTCATGGTTCCCACACATAAATTTGAAAAAAATATTAGTGGTTTTATTTATAAAGAAGATGAATCTTATTTTTTTTTTCTACTGGTAACCACTTAAATGCTGATAAAATAGTTCTCTATTATAAAAATACATCGATATTTTATCACTATCAGCCCTTTTTTTATAGGAGAGATTTCATCAAAGTCAGTTAATATATCACTCATCAAACTTTTTAGTAATTATTTATCAGTTGTTATAATGATTTTAAAATAAATATTGGATTAACTCGTGTTATTAAAACTCCTGATTACCCAGCATTTCTTTATAGACCAATTGGAGTGTAATTTTGCTGAGGCTAAGGACCCTTATTGTTCCCTTCTCAGACAGGAAGTGTACACGAATGGGAACAATCTCCCATCTTCAGAGAATTCAAATTCCATCCGAGAAATCCAATTTCCAAACACAGAATTAGAAATCTCTTACTTCCCTTCCTCTTCGCGTGAAAGATTTCTGCGAGAAAGATAGCGGCGGGTGGTGGCAATGGATGATACACTGTTAGATAGCTCCGTGAGAAAGAGATTGAGTATGCAAAATGAGGTCACTTCCTCGAACCCTTTCCTTTTTTTTTTTTAATTCCATATTCCTCCTTTCTGACAAATGGGTTCTGTTTTACTTGTTGTATTTCTGTGGCCTAGATTCTGTCTGTGCCTTCAAATTTGATGTTTTTTTTAATCGAAACAATTTTCAGTGGGATGTTTGGTTGCTGAGAATTAAATCTTATTCAGGCTATGTTGAGTAAATGCCGACCAAAGGTTCCTTTTATGGATAAATGTAGTTTTCTCATCTATGCAGGAGTGTTTGAAGCAGTGTAGCATCATCCTCATCTACACCATTTTTTCCTTGTATCTCGGATCGGTTTTTGAGTTCTTCATTTCGATAATTCATTGTACCTTATTGAAAGTCATATATTCGGCGACTCTACATTCCAATGGGTGTTTTTATTTGGAGGCCTCCCCCTTTTTACTAGTATCTTCCCTGTAATTTCAATTCTTTGTACAGAGACTTTCTGTCATCTTTCAATTATCTGTACTAGAATTTTTTGATTCTTTCAATTATATGTAATAGAACTTTTTGTAAGATTTCAATTCCTCAGTTTCTGGTCTTCAACTCATGTGCTCAAGACATTTTTAATGGTGTTTAGTTATTGACTAAAGACACTAACTGAACTGAAGGAAGCACTAGGATTATCATCATTTTATTGGAGTCATGATCCCAATCCATCAAGATCTCTATGAGTTCTACTTTCCATGCACATCATAAAAAATCATGCTTTTTCATCGCTTTGCGATCTGTGATATCCTTTCCTGACACATCAATCCAAGTTCTTAATGGTCTTCTCTGAAAATTGTTTTATTAGGTTCTTAAGTGGTTGGAGAACTTCTCTGAAAAACTGCAAAAGAGAGCAAATTCTGCTACACTGGAACTTCATGAACTACTGGACCAGACTGGAGTTGTTGAACAAGATCTCAGGAATACTTTTAATTCTTTCCGCAACCTTTCTCACCTTCAATTTGTTGAAAATGCAAGTATCACTGCCTCAATTTTGCTAGCGTGAAACTAAATGAATACAATGTCATTATATATGTTATCCTTATCTGCCTCTGAATATGGCATCCTGGACATTATATTTAGTTTATCGATCAATATCTGCCCAACTTTCATATAGCTTGCATTTTAATTGGTATAATTTTGGGTTGAGCCCTTTTATCATTGATTATGCCCACAAATTGTGTTAGGCCTCTCTCCTCAAACACCTGAATGAGTAAATCTTGTTTGTGTTCATAGATTCTATTTGTTGCTGTTTTATCGTACATCCATTCTAATTGAAAAGTTCCAAAAAGATATATATATATATTTTTTTTGTATGGAAAGGTGATTGTTAAACTTGATTGGAGTGTTTCATATCTGACACATCTGAGGTCTGGATATCGGCAAACGGTGTAGCTGATTTTTTTGCTAAAAATGGGGTGGATTCTACCATGACTGGAGTGTTTCACATCTGACCGATCTCAGGAGCATGTGTCTTTTTGATGTATTTCATAGATGTTTTTTATACATTTATAGGCGTGCTGTGATTTGATGTATTTTTCTTTTCTTTTTGGCATCCTGTGGGTCTATACCTTTTAGAACTAAAGATGTCGTTTCATACACTTTACTTATTTTACAATTTAATTTATTCTATTTGTTACAGCTCAAAAAAAAAAAAAAAGATGTTAAACTTGATTGAGGGGGGCTAATAACTTGATCAAGTGTTAAAAACTGCTTGATGGTAGAAGTCTCACCCAGGGCTGTTTCATTAGGCATTGCTTGGTTTCAATTCCCTTTTTCATATATTGACATGTAAAGCCCCATAATTTTCATCCTTTAGAGTTATGCTCATATGACTGAAACACGGAGACACACACATTTGACCTGTGTAGCTATGCAGGGCTACATAGAAGTGAAAAGGGAAAATAATCATCAACTCAACAACAAAAGGGAAAGAGAAAGTTAAAATTTTAAGTGGTAATTTGCAATTGTAATATATAGAGATTTAGATATTTTTAGCACTACAAAGTAGTTTTTTTTTTTCTTTCCCAAAATCTATTTAATAGATTTTGAAACAACATAAATATCTATAGAATATAAAAGGTCTAAAAGGCAAAATCCCAACAAATTAAGAATAACAAAGCAATCATCTAGAATCTAATAAATAGATAAATTAAGTTCATTAAATATTGAAGGTTCCTATGGAATGATCAGAGACAATAGAAAGTTTTGCCTTGTTTCTTGGGGCCAGTTTTGCAAATCTGTGGAGGAAGGCGGTTTGGGTATTAGGCCAGTCCGTCATATTGCCCATTTGGGTAAATGGTTATGGCATTTGGGGGATTCTGCTGGTGGTTATGGAAGGAAATTATCCTTGCTAAATATAGGCTGCATAGTTCTGGTTTTTTTTTTGAAACATTGATTAAATATCATTAAAAATTGAAAGGAAATACAGAAAGTACAAAACTGAATCTGAGTATAAGAGTTATATACTCAGAGCCATCAAAGAAAGGGAAAAACAAAGAAGCATAGAAAAAGAAAAATAAACCACAATCATCCTCCCAATAAGGATCCAAAAGAAACCCCCACCCCAAAGTACAAAGCTAGTGGGAATTGAAGAATTTCAAAGATGGAGAAAGAGAATCAACACCCGCTTTCGCTAGAGCATTTGCAACACAATTTGCTGATCGAGGGGTATGAGTAAAGGAAACACCTCAACGCCTGCACATCCTCCATATGTCCCTAGCAACACCGATCAATCTCCATGGGGGGGAAATTCTATTACTAGCCCAAGCGATGACATTAGTAGAATCATCTTCGTTACAAGATTACTGCTCCTAAACCCAAACCAAATCTGGAGTGCTCTCCTAATTGCCCACAATTCAGCTTCGTTAGACTCCATCAACCCAACTGACTCAGAAAAGGCTGCCAACATTTTACCCCTATCATCATTTAATACCCCTCCAATTCCAGCCGGATCTGGTTTACCCCTTACTGGCTCATCGACATTGAACTTGCATGACCCTATAGGGGGGGGCAACCCACTTGACCACTTTTTTTTGGCCTTTACTAACGCCTTTCATGCACCCCTCCCAGGACAAGTAAAAATCCTCAGGATTCAGACCCCGAAACTCCTTACATATAGACAACCATCCAACTACTTTCCATTTTGCCTTTTCAAACACACCTATAGGATCCCCCTTCTTTCCCTCAAATATCCTCGCATTGCGTTCTTTCCAAACAGCCCACGAGACAGCGAATGAGATTATTTTCCAAGCCACCCTATACCTTCCTCTAAAGCGGCCCCTCGACCAAGACTCAACTAGCTCCTCCACATCACCACTTAGAACCCACGGACACCCAAGCAAGCTCAAAAACGAATACCAAACCACCCATGTGAATCGACATTTACATAACATATGGTCAACAATTTCCTCCTCAACCTCACATAAAGGACACGTAGTTGAAGCCTCAGGTGGAATAACACGCCTTGGCATGTTGTTTCTCCTTCTAGTAGGGCTTTACGTTTTTGGCAAGGTGTTTGTTCGATTTTGATGGACTTTGAAAGTCACATTCGGTATCGTGCATATTCTGGTGATGATATTTTCTGTTGGACATATAGATGATTATGTGATACTCCATTGGTTCAGAGGTTTCCTGCTCTTTTTTCTTTAGTGGCTAACAAGGAGGCAATGGTTAAGGATTGTTATGATCTTGTTCAAAGTAAGGTTGTTTGGTGCCCCCCAATTCAGACGAGATTTAGAGGATTGGTTGATGAAGGGGTGGTTGTCTTTGATGGATTTATTGAGTACTTTTTTTTATTGTGGGTAATGGTAATGATAGAAGAATTTGGGAGCCTGGTCCTCATGGGATCTTTTATGTGAAGTCCTTTTGTAAAAAGCTGCTGGGTAATGGTGTTGTTCCTAAGGTCAACCCTAGAATTTGTAAAGGTGTTGCTCCTTTCAAAGTGAAGGTTTTTGGGTGGCTTGTAGGGTTGGAAAAGATTTTGACTATCGATAATCTCAGATTAAGAAGAATGTTATAGTCAATGCATGTCCACTTTGTTTATCGGATACTGAGTTGGCGAATAATCCATTGTCAGTTTGCGTCCCAGATTTGGTCTCATTTTTTTCCAGATGGTTGGGGTTGTTTTATGTGTTCCGAGAGCTTGGGCTGATTTGGTGAATGAAGATTTGTTGATGTTTGGTTTTTCTTTCCGTAGACAATTGTGGGTTGCTTCTTTGTTAAGTATTATGTGGCTTTATGGTTCGAACAACAAGGTTTTTCAGGGGAAGGTGTCTCCAATTTCGTATCTTATTGAGGTGATTAAGGTTAGGGCTGTTTGGTGGATAGCGGGTTCTGCTAAATTTCGGGGCATATCTATCTTGGATATTTATAAGGATTGGGCTTCAGTGGATTATGTGCAGCCTCCTATGGTGTCTGTGCCTTTAGTTCAGTGGTCACCTCCAGACTTGGGTCTTCTCAAGCTCAATTTTGATGGTAGATATGTGTGTGATCTTGGACTGGCATGCTATGGAGGGGTCATTCGAAATGATTCTAGTGATAGGGTGGTATCCTTTGCTGGTCCTTTACCTAATGGATCAGTCATTGATGTGGAAAGGTGTCTTGGAGTTGGAAGGGCTAGGAGTTCATCAGAGTATTCTAGAAGGTGACTCTAAGGTGGTTGTTGGTTGGGCTTCGAGATCCTTTTGTCTCTGGATGTACCTGGATAAAGTCGAACAGATCCGTCATTCTATGGCTTCTTTTGGCTTTTTGGTTTCTTGGGTCCCTCGTTCTACCAATTAAGATGCTGATGATATGGAGCTTTAGGGGTTCTCTTTACCGTTGGAATTTGTTCATAAGTTTTTTTAATTTGTTGGGGGTATTGTGATTGTATAGTTTTCTATTCTGGGTGGTGGGTTTTCTTTACCCGCCTTTTTTGATTTCTTTTTTGTTTGTTTTCTTCTTTTGATTAACGAAGTTACCTTTCAGAAAAAAAAAGAAACTAATTGAAACCTAACTTAATGGAGATTTTAGTTCAAGAACTAATGGGAATAGAAATTTAAAACAATTGTGCAAGTAAAACAAATATACTAATACAAATATGAAATATAATTGGATAAATTAAATAAATGAGAAATAAAAGTGAATATTGAATTCCTTGAACTTTTGAAAGATAACTGAACGAGAGTAAAAGATTTAATAGATAAAGTAAAACTGAATGAATTGAAGAAAAATGATATAATTCGTGTTAGCAAATGGGTAAGCAATATAAAATGCTATAGCTAATAAAAGATTCCTAAAAAGTTTAAATGATTTAACTGAGATTAACACATAACGAGATACTTTGTAAATGAAAAATTCTAATATCATCTTACCTTTAGGGATGGGAGTTAGGCCTGTTTGACCAAAAGGCAAGAAGTGTATGACCTGAGAAAAGGTGGGCTTGAGCATGATTTTGCAGCCTGAGTGATTTTTGTTCTCATTTTCAACGTAAATTTCAAGCTGATTAACTATTGAGCTAGGCATGGGCTTATATACTCCAAAACCAGATGCCCAATTTGCCACATGCTGTGTAAATAAAATAGAATTCCATTGACTCTAGTTCCCTTTTATGGTTAAAACCTCATTTCCTTCATCTATCGTTCTGAGAAGATTACTAATTGATGCCCCTCCAACAAGAGCCTAGACAGAGCTTCTTGGTGCCCCTTTTCTTGTCACCTTCTTCTCCATCATTTGGATTCTCTCTTCGAAAGGAGGACATGGTCCTTTCCGCAATGGATTTGAAGCTCGGAAACTGGGTTACACACACACTCTCCCCCTCCCTCTATCTGTGTGTGTGTGAATCATACCAGTAAAGGCACAACGCACACTTACGGTTGCATGTTCAATGCAATGGATTTTCTGGCTCATTTCAACCAAGAAGGTTGCATGTTTTGAGGCATGTCACCAATTCTATAAAAAAAGAGAAAAATCAATTGATTTTCCATCAGTACAATATCAGCAAATATTTCTTTCTACAGTGATTTACGGCAAAACTTGAGATGATATGACTTTACATACTGTCTGATGCCTGATATTTTTCATTTTTGTGGTTACCTTGGTTGCATAGCTTGATCTCTCAGAAAAAAATTGCTTGCATAGCTTAAGCTTTATTATTCATTTTTTTCCCTTTTTACAATATTTGTTAGGTGTCTATAGAAGTTTGCTTTGCTTTTATCATCTTGTTTTCCTATTTTCTTGTTTCAGAAGCTCTCTCCTTTAACTGCAGAAAATATCTGAAGGAGATGAAGTGCCTACGCATATGAGAGAAGCCACAGATAATCCACTTCATGCAGACATTCCTGCTCAGAGCTATGAAGCAGATATATTGCCAAGATATAAAGAAGCTTTATCCATCGGCTTGAATTCATACAAGCACCACTTTCAGAAAAGAACTACTTCATTTGGCTCTTTATACAAAGTATGCTTTTTCTAATTTAATTTATAGATTATTACTTGAGCTTTAATCCTGTTTTCATGTGCTGGTGTGAAGAGTTAAAGCTTGCCATGTTCTATTTGAAACCTTCTCCTAGTATTTTGTTGGATGTGATAAAAACAAAATTGTCTTTTGAAGTGTGTGGACCTTTCGTCGGATTAAGTTCTGATACATTTTGATATCTATAGTACTTCCTGCTTAGTGGGTTAGCATTGATCTTGAATGTGGTCCTTTGGTTTTGGAAAATGGTCTCTTTTTTACCCTGAATTTGGTCCTTTTGTGCATGTACATATATCTTGTATAATTAATAAATGTTCTCTTTTAGAAAAAAAATAGTTCTGAAGTATCTTAATGTTTGTATTTAGCAAAATTAGGTCCACATGTAGGTGTGCTTCTTGCGCTTGTGGCTCTAGGTCACCTTTATGCATTGACTATCACGGATTTTGGACACACAAATTTTCTTGTAGACACTATTGAATGCTGTTGGTTTTATCTACACAAATGATGAGCCTCTGAAGTATGGCACATGATCCCCCAGTTAACCTGTTTCTCTTTTTCATTCTTCCATAGTTTGGGGCAGCATATGGTCCACTGCCACATGTTATTGGTTCAGAAGAGTATGTTCATGACAACAGTTGTGGCTTGGTAACTGGTAATACTTTATTTCTTGTAGTTGTGAAGAGGGATGCTTGTTTTTTCTGCTCATTTTTTAAATGAAGATTTTAAAATTTGGTTTTTGTTGATTTATTTACATGCAAGAGGATTTCATATTGGACACTGCACCACTTGGTTTCAGCCGTTTATCAGAAGCGGATGTAGTAGATTCTAAATCAGAAGGCTCTGATACCATGTTCAGTGCAGAGTTCTTAGGGATTGAACAAGATCAATCTGCAAAGGCAAGTATATTATTGATTATTATTATTGTTATTATTTTTTCATACATTCCATTTCATGCATCTATACTGGAGTTGAGGTTCTCTACGGACTATTTTGTAAGGATTCCTATATGGACTTCATCACAAATTGGCAACTCATCTTTAGGTTTCCAGTGACTACATGATATAATGTTCTATCATCTATCCTTCACTTCTCTTGTCTTTTAATAAAAGAACAAAGAAAAGCCTCCAATAACCCAATGACTTTGTGTGTGGACAAGACCTCAAAAAGAACAATGCTATATTGTGAGAAGGGCTTAAACAAATGATTGTGGCATGTGATAGCCCCACTGATCCAACAAGTGCAATGAGGGGCATGGATAACAGAAAAGACAAAAAAGCAGCAGCATTGGTCCATTCTAGCTTTATGATCTAAGGCAATCATAGTGAACCAAGAGTGCTTTGAATTTAATCGTCGTTTACTTCCTTTGGATGGCAGGCTAGAAATGATAAAGGGAACTGATTTTGTCTTTTGACATATCAATGGAACTTCCCTTTGTCCTTTGCATGCCACATGTCATAATTTTAATTCATTAGTACATTATGACTGAACAGGTTACACTTGCGCATAACAAGAGACATGTACATTCAGAAACATGGTGATGGAATAAAGATGTCCAAAGGCCTTGGGGGAGAAGAGATTGCATTTTGAGGACTAGTGCATAGAAGACTTAATGAACTTGAGACAAAAAAATTGTAAGTGACGCGAAAAAGTTATAATAAAGCCTACTTTGAAGCTTATGATAATTTGTATACCCAAGCTTACTAAGATTAGAGAAATGATAACTAGAGACCTTGATTACATCAGGTACATTAAAGATGAAAAATCAAAGATTCTGTACCCACTTAGTAGGAGCAAAGGAAGGGGAGAAAGATATCCACAAGCTTACTAATATAAGAGAGAAAACTAGAGACCTTGATTACATAAGGTGTATTAAGGATGAAAATCAAAGATTCATGGTCAAAGGTAAGTAGACAAAGATATGTGGCGAATGAATTTGAAGACTTGTTAAACTCAAAATATGCAAGTGAAGTTGATCATTAAATATAAGCAAATGAAAGGATGATTAACAAATATCAGAAAAAGAAATAAAGAAAGCCTTAACTAAGATGAAGATAGAAAAAGAAATAAAGAAAGCCTTAACTAAGATGAAATAAAAAAATCTTGTTGATGAAACAGTACCTAAAGAGTGGAGAAAGAGCATTCTGGTTACTTTCATATGATTAAAGGAATATTCAAATTTTGCTAACTAATGAGTTATTAAAATTATGACTCACAGTATGAAACTTTGCGGGTGGTCAATATAGCAATCCTAAACTAGAATATAGTATTTTAGAGAACTTTTGTCTTTATGCCAAGTAGATCAGTAATTGAAGCCATTTTTCTATTGAAACAATTCATCGCAAAGTTTAGGGAAAGAAGAAAAACTTCACACGTGGTTTTTATTGATCTCTAGTAAGTTTATGATAAGGAGTTGAGGCAACTGAGTTGGCATGTTAAAGAAGAAATGCATCTCGAATGGACTTATCAAGAACATACAAGGCAACGTGAGACACTGTGAAAACAAGTGTAGGAGTAGCATATGCAGAGACAATTTAGTTCCTAGTTGTAGGGTCTCTGAGCCCTTTTTTTTAATTGCGTTGGTTTTGGACAGCTTCGTGTTGGCAATTGAAGATGTTGTTTGCAAGTGATGTAGGACTAATTAATGAGACTGGAATTTAACTAAATAATAAATTGGAAATGTGGAGGAAAAGCTTTTGAGGCAAATGAATTGAAATTTATTAGGACAAGACATAATATATATTTTCTTGAGGAGGTTAAAGATTCATCAACAAAAAGAGATAGCACAAAGGGCCTTAAAGCTTTGAGAGAAAGCAAGTCCAAAGGAGGAGAGAAGAGGAGGGGGATTGGGGGGTTGGAAGAGAAAACTAACGAACTCAACTCATGAGAAATGTTAACTTCCCTAAGTGAGCTAACTCATCAACCAAAGAGTTTGCTGATCTTGGAATGTTGGCTATCGGAGCATGGATCTTCCAAATGACTGGATTGATGAGAACTTGATGACCTGTTGAAATTCTTGCAACAATAAAAGATCTGATTGAAAATGAAATCATTGCTATCTGTGCCTATACAATAAAACTGATTGAAGGAGGTCTAGAAGAGATAAAAGTTGATCCATCTCTTTGCATTGAGATCCCAATGGAAAATAGGCGTGCAAATAGGAGCATCATTTGTTACAGGTAACATAGGTAACATATTGAACTTTTCAATGCTCATTGGAATATTTGAACTTTACATTTAATAGATATGAGAATGGAGAGATGAACTGATTAAAATTGAAAATGACTTGGTACCACAATGAGGAATATCGATACTTAGGTGCAACTATAGAAGAAAATGGAGAGTTCGATTTGGATATAGTTGACAGGATGAGTGCAGAGTAGGCTAAGTGTAAGTAGGCTAGTTGAGTGTTATGTGAGAGTGCGACCAAAACTAAAGGGTGTTTTTATAAGTCATATCTGGGCAATACAATGCTTATTGATTTTCTATTTGGTTGGAGTTATGTGTAGAATTCCCCTTACATACATATTCCTTTTTCTGTCCTTTCTTGCTCACACATCTTGGTCACATGTATTCTATGATGCTTTGTTACCCAACGTTCAGCTCCACCTAATAAATCTTGTCTAATTGCTGTGGTTTTGGATGTCATTTGAAAAACCATAGTGAAGACGACCCAAAATTTCAGTCCAAATAAAAAATAGGGGCAAAAAATTGATTAAGAAATCAGTTGACTGAATAGTAGGTGGCAGTTTGACACCATTATCTTTAGAATTAAAAATGAACATGTTAGCAAAATCTTTAGTATCCCCAATAGATGAGAAGTTGAGGGAGTGTTGCCTAAGATGGTTTGGATGTGTACAGTCCTTGTTAGGAAAATTGAAAAACATGCGAGTAGATGGGACAAGAAGGAAAGGCAGATCTTTATATACTTGGATGGAAGGGGTAAAAAAGGATATGGGAGAGTACAAGGAGTAATGGAGGGTATGATTTTTGATAGAATAGAGTGGAAGAAAAAAACTTATAAAGCCAGCCCTAGATAGATGGGATTTAGTGCCTTCTATGATGATGGTGACGATGATTTTGACATCATTATTTCAAAGGTCCATGGAATCAAGTCCTAATATATTTATGGGTTCCTGCCTTCCATAGAATTCTTTTTGGAAGAATAAAAAAAAAAAGTTACAAGAAATAATTTTTTGGAATTTATTTTTAAGAGAATTATTGCTGATGTCACAAATGTAGTAAAGGCAATGTGGCAAAATCATCATAACTATCAATAAACTATTGGATACAATTTCTCATTAGGTTAGTTGTTTGAGGGTGTATTTTGGGGGTGTTAGTTGTTTTACTGTATCCAGCAAAAGTTCCTTCTTTTTTCTTTCCAGTTTTATTTGCATGTCAATTCAAGTACAAATTTGCTGAAGGTCGTACTTTGCTATCAGTTAAGGTTTACCTACTTTGATAATTTGACAGGAAGGGGTGGATCCTTTGGTTTCTGCTGCATTAGACTTCAAAGCGATGCTTGAGGCAGCACTTCTTAGCCCATACAAATTCTGTATGCTAAACTTCTCCGAATCTCTATTTGCATTTATTAGCTTATTGCTAAGAAGAATACTTGGGTTACACTTCACAGTAAATTATGGATTTTGTTTAGTCATCCAGACATTGATTTGATGGAACTTGATGCAAGCTAAGTCTCCAAAACCTGAATTCTTAGCCTCAACTTGAGAGATGTTTATATCTGTCAATAACCGAATCTAAGGTTAATTTCAAATTCAGTCTAAAAAATTGAGAAACTTCCAATTTTATTTTCACCTGGGATTTGTAGATGAAATCCTCAGATCTCACACAAATCAACTTGATCCATTCGAATTTCACTCCAAGGGAGAAAATTGAAACTCAAAGTTCTCTCAACCAATAAAATTATCAAATGCCCAATGCTCCACTAGGTGTTAAGTTCAAATCGAGATTCAAACACACAACATGAATTAGAATTTAAATCGTACAAAATTTAAATGCAAAATTAAACTAGAACATAAACTAGAAATATAAAAAACTACCAAAAGGGAGAGAGAAATTAGAACTTTAATTGCTCAGGGATGAATAAAATGGTCGAGCAAGCCATGTATAGATAGTGTTTTTAGGAGAATAAAAAAAAAATAAGATCCCTACAAGGTAGGGGATGCCCACCTCCTTACCCAATTCATGCTTTGCTTAAAAAAAAGGAAAACCTAAAATAAGCCATGCTACAAGAGAGAGATTCCTTTGCTATTATGATTCCAAGGAGATAATATTGAAGATGTAACAAGCTTATCATCTCTTCTTAATTCGTCACTCTCCCTTGCACCAAGCAAATGGGCCTCCAGAGTGAACCAAGTCAAGCCCAAAACACCTCTAATTGGGCCCTAACCCATATGTTTATGACATGGGCCTTCTAATTCACCATTCTAGGTCCCTTTAGACTCCTTAACGTGCTTGTTTTCCCGATCTAAAACCTTTGTAGGATTGTAGTGCTAATTCAACATTTTGGTGCATGAGGATGCCCTCATCAGAATTGCAGTGAATGATGTCCCTTATCTGTTGGAAAATATTAAAATTTCAATCAGTCAACTCTGAAAGTTAAAAAAAAAAAAAAAAAACAAATGCGCATCAATGGTTTAAAAGAAAGCTGAATGTAGATTGCTATGGAATCATCTAATATAAAAGATACTACCACTAATTTTGTTTCAATATTAGGGACTGGAAGGCTGACCATACATTTGCTGAGAGTAGGACCTTAAGTTGCTTGTACATAAATTCATCATTTTTTTTTGAATGATAAAACAGAATTGAATATGTAGAAAATTTAAGAATGATAAGAATCTAGGTAAACTTTGGTGTTTAGTGGTTTGCTTGGGTGCTCAGTGGCTCCCACCTTTCCCTTGTACTCTTTGGCATGTGTTTTGCCCTATAGACAAAGTTACATTTTATTAAAAGCTACAATCTTGATGATTGTACAATGTTGCCCCAGGGGAAATAATGCTATCCCATGTGTTGGGCTAGATTGAATACAAATTTTACAATCCATATATTCTAGATCTCTTTTGGATAATTTTTCAGATTTTTGAGGCTTTTGAAATTTCACACTGATACAAACCAGGATGGCAAACAACTGATATTATCAGTCAGTTTGTACTTTAGGGACTGATGCACTGATTGGTGCTATGGATAACATGGAAATAGTGAACCATTGCAATGAAATTAAGGGAAAACAAATTCACATGGCATACAACTATACCATCCACGCTATAATGCTTTTTTTAGTCGTTTCAAATACTGACTGACATTTTATTGTAACCTAACAGATAGACCTGTAACATCAAACCTTAGAATAAGATTATCCCCAAAAAGACTGAAGCAAAGCCCAGAAGAAACACAAGAAGACACCCAAAGAAATATCAGCTGATGAAAGAGGCTTATATTACTTCCAAAACCGACTTATATTTGAAGAAAGGATCTCATTGAAGTTCTTAGAAACCAGATTCGAAGATATAAGCTTGTGCTTTGTTGCATCTGCCAAGTAAATCTCATTCTTGGAACATTCCCAACTAGTTAGCTGTTTGAGAAGCAATAATTCCACTCCTACTTGCATCTGGGCATTAGTTCCAAGTCCTTAGAGAAGTCCAATATATACCCTTGTTCTTTCCTGCCTCTGCCACTTGAGATAATGAATGAATTTTGTTATTTGAACACCTATTATTTATCTCCTGCTAGATGTACCACAAGACTCCAGGAAAGACCGAGGACCACCAATTGGCAACATTTTTTGACCAAAACTCTGAACCAGGCAAACATGAATTCAGTATACTCTCTGGAATTGAACATTTACTCCAACTAATGAAGTAAAACTTACAAAGATAACAAATGAATGGAGTTTTGGTCAAGTTTCAGAAAGTACCACAATTTACGAATGATTTTCTATGTAGACCATTTGTACGAGGCCATCAATTGTTGTTCAAGTTGGGGATACTGATGTGTTGATAAAAAGGTTGGTTTAATTGCACATTACTTGTGCAAGACACTATCAATGTCAGTTTCAGTTCTGAGCAGTAATATTTATTGAGTCTCATAATATATGTCATAGGTGGATCTTGTGCTGAATTATCATACGTTAAATGTGCCGAGCTTGGACCATCCATGATCCAGATCGAACCTGACCAATTTGATCACTGTTTGTCTTAAAATTGAACTCTTATCCAGTTATAGTAATTGATTAGCCATTAGGTATGTTTGGTCTTTGTGATCCATTGACATGCTTAATGATGAATTTTCACCATTACTATGGTTTGCAAGTGAACAAAAGGTTGTGCGATCCATAACATGAGAATTTATTTTGTGTTTAAAGGAAAGAATTTTAAAAAAAAATTGGTTCAAGTAATGAAGATCGTGGAATGGACCCATATCACATGGATACACAAAGTACCAAATCTCAGATATGTGCTTTGAAGATGACAATGATGTATAAGAGGATGAAATCCATAGGAAGGGGAAGGTTGAAAGCATGATGAAGTTAAACAATGACATAAAACATACAGCTGATTACTGAAATAAGAAAAACTGATGGAAAGGGTTAATAATCCCCGCCTTTAGGCATTCAGTCCCAAAGTTGAACAAAGCTGGCTATGGAAGGGTAATTACGAATGATGAAGCAATTGAATGCATTTCCTCTGCTGGTCCTCAGCTATGTGATTTGGAGTTAAAGTATTGGATAGATTGGGAGCTGGAGATCAGGTGGAGGGGGATCCATTTTGGTGACTCAATGGGCTAAAGGAGCTCCATGTCCTTGAAGATTCTTGGATAAAATTGAGGAAATCAGGGAAGTTATTTTTTTTTTAAATGAAAAGTTTAGAAGAATGTGGAAGTAATCCATATTCTGAGGTACGCGAATTTCAGGGCTGATTCTCTTACGAAGGTGGGTCTTCAGCTGTAAAATCACATCTCTAGATGATTCATTGGTTGGTTGGTGCAGATTGGCTATTTTTTGTTCCTTTTTTTTTTTCTCTTTTCTGGGTGTTTTGGACATGTGAGGCTATCTGTTTGCACCTTTCTGGTTTGGTTCTCTGTGTTTCGGGTGTAGTATTTTTCCTCTTTTAATAAAATTATCACCATTTCAAAAAAAAAATCCCTGCCTTTAATGCGATGTATCATTTTGACTCGATCATATTTACTATCAAGCAAGAGCTAGAAAAATGTATGCTTAATGTAGGTGTAGATGGTTATTTACCATCCATGGTTCTTGTATTGAAAAATAAGAAAATTGTACTTATTATGATACAATAACCACGTATGAAAATGATTTTATTAGTTTCTTGGATGCTATATTCTCTTTATTGTTTGCCTTTGGTAATGTGCTAATTGCCTTAGAATTCCAGTGATAGTTCATCATCATCTTCTTCTCCTTTAAAATTTTGAAGTGTCAATTCTTTCTAAAGGCCATTTCTCTGTGTGCAGATAATGAGGAGAGTTCATCCTTACCAGATACTGTTGGCAATCAATACAACGATGTTGGAGATATGCATGAAAAGATGGTTGGTTTGCTATGTCTCCAAATTCTGTGTGCAGTAGTGCATGCATATTTATGCACGTTTGTGTTTGCATTTGTATGTGTACCCTACCACCCTCCCACCCACCTGCCCCCTGCAGGTGGACTTGCATGTGTGAAAAAAAAGGAAACAAATATAGAAAGAAAATTGTGCATATGATCCCCTGGCACAATTCATGGTGTAATATGCTGTTGGAATGATCTGTACAAGTTTTTTGGTAGGTCCTCTTTTGAAGCATCAACCTTGCCAACCTACCTATCACCATGGCCCCATGTAGGCTCAACAAAATGGTTCATGTGTAATTTGTAGGGGATCATTATATGCTCAACTCAAACCAAGGATGATATTCAAGCAATTTGGATGACCTTTCTTTGTGTGGCATGTCTATGTGTGCATGTCAGTGTGCATATTGGGTGATTTTGATAGAGGTCCTAAGATGGAGATTACTTTTGGCAGTGGAGAGATTTAACCTGAAGGATAGAAGGATAGATGATATTTGGTGGTTTATTGGGTCGAGAAATCTTTTCACCTGGTTCTCATTAAATGGGTTGGCATGTGTTATGTATTCATTCTGAAGGCCCGGACAGAAGGGTTTTGCTTCTTTTCAGCTAAAAACAGAAAGTGATGTGCAGATAGTGTTTCAATCAGGTAAATGGTAGATAGGTAGGGGAGAAAATTTTGGGTGTGAATGGTGGGATTTGGTCTGTTTTGCAAATACTGAGTGGAGGATGACATGATTCTGGAAAGAAATAGGGATGAAACCATCACTCTGGCCTCATGACTGTCAAGACAAATTACAGTCATGAGGGAAACAAAGAAGTTGCTTGGGTGTAGTTCTTTGGAAATCAGATGGCACTTAAGGTTGGCTAGAAGCTTGTTAGAGGAGCTAAATCTTCCCATCTCTCTAGCTTATTGTTTCTGCTCTGGGGACTGATGTTTCTAAGGTATAGAAATGTATGTGGTTAAACCTGTCAACACTCATCATCATCATCATCTTCTGCCAAAATTCCATCTATCTGGGGTCAACTTTTCGAGTTCTTCTCCATTTGACCCTATCATAAGTCATAAAGTCAGTCACTTAACTATGAATGATCAACATAACAGTGTCAGAACATCCCTGTTTCTGCATCTTAATAGAATTGTTCACGGATTCTTCTAGTATTTACATGGAAGATTGTATTATACTATTATACTTTTTTCTTCTTTTGAAATCCAATTAAAATAATGGAATTTTTCTTTATTTTTTTGGTAGCTTTACATTAAATTATTTGTTAGTTTTGCACTTTTACTTTAAAATAAACATTAGTTTTTATCTTATTTTGTACTTTTTATGTCTGTTAGTCTTACATTCTGAAGTAAAAGTCGACTTAAATTTATTGCAATATCGTGCTGAATCCATGATCTGTAATTGGATTTTCCAAATTGGAATCCATTATGGTCTTACATCTTACACTTAGCCATGTGCAACATAGTTAACATTGTTTCTGGAGGTATCCTCTGGGACAGGATTCAGTTGTATTTTTATATGCTTTTATTATAGTAGGATATTATTTGCATGAGTGATCCTTGACCTGAAGTATGCACAATTCTGTCAGTTTGTAGTTAGTACATATGTAGCCCTAGTTTTAGCAAATTATAGACTGTTGGATCTTGTGGGCCCTGCTGTTGATGTTCATGCCACTTAATTAGATAGCACATATTGTAAAACTCGAGCCATTTGGCCTTCTGCTCTGATGAAGTTGGCTAGCATTGCCATGGATGAGTTCTACCTATTGGGCTCATTGGTTCAACAGTCGAGATGACCTATACATTGGCTTGGCATTACAGTCCACATTCTTGGGTCAAGGTTCATATAAATTCTATTTCTTTACCATCTAGAAATTCTTATTTTTCTTGTTTTTACATGTGCACTCTGCAGGTTCATGTGTCATCAAGTACTGTCTCATTTGCTACGCCACAGAACTCCCAATGCTCCACTAGTATTGAGAATAGTCATGTGCCCAATACTGCAGAAAATCCCAGTTTTCCTACGGAACCAGACAGTAATGCACATCAACTATGTTCTGCTTTAATCTCTGAGAGCCTTTTTGACATGGAAGAAGATTGTCTCCTGTCCAATGAAATGCAATCGACTCAAGATCCAGCTTCAACTGAGCCCTATAGTTTTGAATCTGTACAGTTTGTTGATGAAGCAAAGATATCAGGTGGTGCCTCTGGCTTGTTCATCCAAGAAAATCCTGATATTTATTCAGGAGTTGATAAAGAAATTGTACAAAGGCGGCCACAACTTGATGTTCTTGATGATTCTGATGCTTCTTCTTCGAGATCTCATTCATCCCTGCAAAATATGGAAGCTGTTGCCTCTATGGTATCATTTGATGATAATCACAAAGCTGAATCAAGTAAAAATATTTTTCAAGATGATAGCTTGGGCTGTCAAATTTCAGGAGGAGAATCATCTGATGGCAGTTTGGCAACTTCAGATGATTTATATAAGAACAAGGTTTCTGGTCAAACTATAGATCAACCCTCACCGCTCACCTCAAAGTCGTTGTTTAATGATTCTGATATCGATGATGTCAATATTTTTCTGGAACCGCTTTCAGAACCCACTGTGTTTTTCAGCAACAACAGTTCAGAAAATTTATCTTTGGTCTCTCATACAGAAAGTATGCCCTTTTCAAGAGGAAAAAATGCAAAATCAGAGGCTGCAAAACCAATCATCAATGATATTCCCAGAAGAGAGGAACCTTCCTTCTCTACTGTAGTGTCTGTTTCTCCAGAATTGAGCAGCCTGTTTTCTTCTGCCAGTTTAAGTGAATCTCATGGTTTGGATACCAAGTCAAGATCTATTGAAGAGAAAAATAGTAATGTTGCAGCCCTTGAAGATGACTAAAACAAGAGAAGAAAGCTGCGGTGCTCCTGAATTACTGGATTAAATGTTGCATACGTTAGAGGTCTTTCTTTTAGCTTTAATATCTTCATGCTGTTTGCGTCCCTAATGTGGAAATGAGCTCCACTTGTTTAAAGCTAATAATTTTGTGTCTCATTCATCCCATATGGAGTGTATTGCATGCTTATGTACGTTCCTTTGCTATAATATAATTGAGATTACAATCAATAGAAGTAAATTGAGAGAATCGTTTTTTTTTTTTTGTTTTGAAATGATACTTATATTATAGCAAAAATCACGAGAGGTGCAAATACAAAAAGAGCCTGAATAAACTGAGAAAAAGAAAGACAAAAAATCTACGCTAGACAGGTAGAGAAGCTAGCTAACGAAACATAAAACTGAATTGACGATCACAATATTTTATCACCTAAGATTCTTAACAATCCAAGATAGGATCAATGGTAAGGATCTGATTTATCATCTCAAATACATTTAGGTGTTTTACATCTATTCTGTTTACGACTAGCGTAATTGATAGACGCACTCAAATGAGTTAGTTCTCTCCCCATTCTATCTTTTCTTTTAATCTTTATAAGGAGTGGATTTCAAGTCCCTCACCATATCGAGGTAAGAGGGAAGACTTTCTTGACCATTGTCGATGAATCCAACTTTATGAATAGTTTATCCATATCGACCTTCTCAAGCAATAAAATTTGTCAACTTGTCCACGGCCCTTTTAATCTCGACGAGAAATTTAATGACATTGAAATTATTATCATTAAAAAAAATGGTAGATGGGGCAGGTTTACTATTATTTTTCTTATAAAAAATGGAAAACATATTAAAACGTATATTTGTCGCTACGACCATACATGGCTTGTTCCCACTTGCAGGCGACCTCCCCATTTTCCTCTGAATCCATGGCATACTGCTTCCGAAGAAGTTGTAGCATACTTTTTCAGAGCCTGCAATATTTGCTTCTCCGCCACTTGCAGTCTTAAAGCCTAAGGCGTAAGGTAATTTCTATGGTTTGCTGTTTGTTCCTGGCCCCTATTTCTTTGTTTCTATGCATTACCCTATTTGTACAGTCGTGATGGGGGACAGTGTCCCATCAAATCCTCTCTTCTAAATATGTTTATTTCTTATTAAAGAATTTCCCTTTCCTGAAAGACTTTCATTGGATTACAAACATTGTGCATCTGATTTGTACTGGATATCTTATGAGCATGCGTTGTAAAATCGGTTGGTACGTTGCATATCGACCGATATGTATCAATTATATAAATAATCGTAGCATGTAATGATTTTAAGAAGGTTAAATAACTGTTTTTACGGTTTATTTTTTGAGTTGAATCTTGAATTGTGTATGATTTTAAGAAGATCTAAAAATAAATTATTTAAGTGTGAAAACCATTTGTCAATTTTAAATATTTTTCCTTAAAATTGATAATTTTGATAATTTTTTTTGAATTTTTGCTTTAAGATAATCCCGATTTTGTGAGCTTTGTGGAAATAATTTAATGACGTAATATTTAGTGCTTGTGGGGATTGAATGAAGATGTTTTAATGTGATTGATGTAGTTTGTAGTGTGTATGTATGCTTTTTCAAGTTTTTTTTTTTTTATAAAATGAATGAAATCTGAGTTTTCTAAAATAATTTATTTTGAAGTTTCTTACGAAAGAAATTAATGAAATGATATACAATTTTTTCTAGAAGTAACTAAAGAGCTCTTAATGTGATTGATATATTTTTTAGAGTGTTTCTATGAATTTTCTAATATTCCAACATTTTATGAAATTTAGTTTTTTTTTACAAATAAACTTTATGAATTATAGCAGAAGATACATATCACTATGAGATATTAGAGAAAATGAAATTTATATTAGATATTTCCTGGTATTGGTTTCCTCTTTTCTAATATTTTAGACATTTTCAAAATTTTTGGATATACTTTATTCATATTGAAATTTTGACCGTCAATGGTCTAATATTTCATAAAGATTGACTCTTCTTTAACATTAATATACTCATACTAGATTTTCTATTTTTTCTTATTTTTCTCATATTCTTTTGTATTTAGTTCTAAAAAAATTTAAAAAGAGAGAGGAATGGCGTTAAATCGTTGTGACGAGATATATCAACAATACAACACTATTGGCTAATACATATCGCATAACCTCTTCTTAGGGCCGGCCTTTGCTTAAGGCCGAATCGGTGGCCGCCTAGGGCCTCGAATTTGAACAATGGCCTAAGGCCCCCACCATGCATTTTCTATAGGGCCTAGGGCTCTTACCAAGGTGCTAGGACTAGGGCCCCTTGAAATTTCAGAACCGGTCCTGCCTCTTCTCATGAGTGTAGATCTTTCATTCTAAATTCTCTTTTTCATATCTACTATTTTTCTTAAAGAGACTATATTTGTTACAATAGTAGCTATGGACTCCATCATTCGCAAAACAGTGGATGCCGTGAAGAATGGATGGAAATTATTCTATAACCTCAAAAACCTTGGAGGACACATGCTGAATTTAAGAAGCAAAATAGATGAGCTAAGTGGTCGAGAGTACGATGTACTGGTGAAAGTGGAAAAGGAAGAAACAGAGCAAGGAAAGAAGCGAAAGAGAGAGGTTGATGTGTGGCTTGAAAATGTCAAGGGGATCAAAACAGAAGTAAACAGCATCGAAGTAGAAGTTAGAGAAGAGAAGAATTGGGTCTCACTTTATAGATGGACAATGCTAGTTAGAAACAAGGTAACAGAGGTGGTAGAACTAAAAGAAAAGGGTGGATTCACTGATGGGGTCACTGTAGAACCATTATTGGGCACTGGAAGTCCACAACCCACAGAAACATTACTGGGTGAAAGTGCAAAAGACACTGAAGAAGATTTGGGACTGTTTGATGGATGTCGAGGTCGGAAAAGTCGGTGTTCATGGAATGGCTGGGGTGGGGAAAACGACCATTATGAAGCACATCCACAATCAACTCTTAGTAACTCATTTTTTCAATAGTGTTATTTGGGTGACAGTCTCTAAAGCTCTTGATTTGAATAAGATACAACGTGGAATTGGTAAGGCTATTGGGCTGGATTTGTCAAAGGAGAATGATGATGATGATGATGAAGAGAGCAGAGCATCAAAAATATGTGCAGCTTTGTCACGAAGAAAGAAGTCACTGCTCATATTAGATGATATGTGGCAACCGTGTGCTTTGGAAAAGATTGGACTTCCAGAACCAAATCAAACGAACGCCTGCAAACTAGTTTTAACAACTCGAAATCTAGATGTTTGCAGGGACATGGAGAGCCAAAGGATAGTGAAAGTGGAGGTCTTGACAGAGAACTTAGCTTGGCACTTGTTTAAAGAAAAAGTCGGAGGCAGTGTGTTGGATTCTTCAGAAATAGAACCCATTGCAAAGGGAGTCATCAAAGAATGTGCTCGCCTGCCACTTGCTATTATCACTATCAGACGGGCTTTGAGGGAAGAGCTTGATGTCAGTGTGTGGAGGAATGCATTGGATGAATTAAAACGTTCATATTCACAGATTCAGGGGATGGATGATTATGTCTTTCCTCGTCTGAAATTCAGCTATGATCGTTTAAGTAGTGATAAGATCAAAGCTTGTTTCTTGTATTGTGCCTTGTTTCCAGAAGATTATACTATAGAGAAAGAGTTACTGTTTGAACTTTGGTTGGGAGATGGATTGATTGATGAAGTGGGGAATTTGGGAAAGGAGAAGAACAAGGGTCATGCAATACTGCGTGAACTGAAAGATGCATGCCTAGTGGAGTATGGATACCAGTCTGAAATGCTGAAATTTCATGATCTGATTCGGGATTTAGCCATAAATATCACGAAAGGGAGTCCACGGTTTATCGCAAAAGCCGGCGAGCAGTTGAAAGAATCACCCAGATTAGAAGAATGGATGGAAGACACTGAGAATCAAATTGAAGTGCTTTCGAGTCAACCCATCTGCCCTAAACTCTCCACCTTGCTGTTGCAAGGAAACAACCGCTTGCAGGAGATATCAGATTCATTTTTCAAGCATATGCAAGGCCTCAGAGTTCTTGACTTGTCTGGTACTGCAATTCAGTCTCTGCCAGAATCATTCTCTCAGTTGCGAACCCTTCGCGTTTTGCTATTGACAGAATGCTCTAATTTAGATATGGTGCCTTCCCTAGCAAGAATGAAGCAGCTGAGGGTACTTAATCTCAGAGGGACTCCTATCACAGAGCTGCCGGAAGGGATGAAGGAGTTGGTTGAACTCCGGTACCTCAACCTTTCCGATACAGGGAAATTGAAGATATTTCCATACGGGATCATACCCAAACTCCAACATCTCGAGCAACTTTTGATGGATGGAAGTGCCTGTCAATGGTCGTCAAATGAAGTAGAAAGAGCAGGTGCAGATATTGAAGAAGTTGTGGGTTTGAAACAGTTGGCCTATCTCTCTCTTTCCATTGCAGATGGGGAGGGTTTCCTCAAATTCTTCAACTCCCAGAAATGGCGGTCCTTGGATGGCTTCCATATTAGTGTAGGGAACCCGATAAAGAGTCCTAAATATGTGCTTGGAAGAAGAATGGTAGAAGTAAATGGTACAGAATCAAACTTAAGGCATTTTACCCAGTTCAAGTTCCCCAGCAACACTAACAATTTGGTAATAAAAGAACTGGATCGCTTCTATCGGCTGTCGGAATTCTTGGCAAATGTAACATAATTGGAATATTGTGAGATTGAGCATTGCAATTGTATTAAATCGATAACGATGGCAAATGAGAACAACTTTTCCACCCTGCAGACATTGATTCTCAAACTTGCGCAGTCTAAGTAGTCTCTGTTATGGTGATATGCCACTCCAAACTTTTGCAAATCTGAAGATCCTGCAAGTGCTCAAATGCCATCACATGGACAGTCTATTCACTCTTGGGTCATTGCAGAACCTCCGAAATCTTGAAGAAATCAAAGTTGAGGATTGCCTGTACATGGAAGATATAGTGGTGGATGATGGCATTGATGCTACCATCACCTCTGCCCTCCCAAAGTTAAAGAAGTTCAGGTTGATAAAACTACCAAAACTGAAGAGCATCTGGAGAACGACGATCATTTGCACTTCGCTTGAGTATATTGTCGTTCGGCGTTGTCCTCGATTGAAGAAACTTCTATTCTGCATCCACAGCTTGCCCCAATCTGAAGCAAATACGAGGAACGGATCAATGGTGGGATGGATTGAAGTGGGACGATCCTGAGGACATGACCACCCTCCAACCTCATTTCATTGCATATTAGGATTAGCAGAGTGAAAATATTGAATGTCCAATGAGGCTGAATTTGCAATGGCACTTAATCAAGACGATTCGGTAATTCTTTGAGTTCTACTAATATGACATATATTTATGTTCTTGAGATCAAACTTAAATTAATAAATACCTTTAGATGTCAACTCCACGAGTTCCCCACCGGCCACTGCACATCTGTTTGCCGTCATCCCACAGTTTTGATGAGTTGATTTGTGAGTTGTGTCTGGTCTTCAATGTGTTTGGAAATGTTTTCCTTTTTTTTTTTTTTTTGAATTTATGTGAGAAACTGCATGAAATCCAGGATAAAACCTCTATGGACGATACCCACTGCCCTTAGAGTACACAAAGTTAGGCCATAGGGGCTCAAACTTAGCACCTCCCACTTCTTGAAGCGGGAGGTTAACCAGTTGAACTACACCCTTTACTTCAACGAATGTGTTCAACCTAAGGTAAGGACTCCTGAAACAATAGGAAAGTATTATTGCACATTAGCTGAGCTTTGATGATGAATCCGATAATAATTTGAAAATATCATCAATTTTACTGATAGTTCTGTAGTAAACGGGAATCGTTCTGCTCAAATTTCAGGCCCATAATGTGAGCCAGACGCTAACAATTAGGCTCAATAATGTGATCCCCAGGGCGCCTGTCTTTCTTGTGACTGCCCTGCCGGCTTCATCTTTTTTTTGGCTTCTTTTTTTTCCTGGTTGTTTCGGGTTTTGGGCCTGTTCTTAGGGTCTTTTGTGCTTTTCTTTGTCTGGCCCAAATTATTCTATTATTTTTTTTAATCGTGAGCTTGTTTGATCTCTTCTTAAGTAAATAATATTCTTACCTTTCATTAAAAAAAAATTAGGCTCGATAACTAAATGCAAAAATATGGTAACTGCTGAAAGAATAGGCAGACAAGCTTGCCATCTGCCACTACTACTTAGTCGTGGACAGGCAGAGCCATGCTGATCTAATTAATTATCCGTGGCAAAGCTGCAACATAACTGGTATCAAAGGTTTAAATATCGGCCGATACATATCGTATCGGCCGATATATATCGGTTTTTTTAAACCGAGTAATATCGGCCGATATGGCCGATATTCGGTCCGAAATATCGGTCACAATATCGGCCGATATTCATAAATATCGGTATTTAAAAGAAAAAAAAAAATTTTAAACACCGATACGGTTTTTCGCGGTTTTTACACGGTTTTACGCGGTTTTCCGCGGTTTTCCACGGTTTACGGTTCTCGGGGGTATTCACGGTTTTTCGCGGTTTTACGCGGTTTTACGCGGTTTTCAG
Source organism: Chimonanthus praecox (assembly GCA_022113865.1). Classification (NCBI taxonomy): domain Eukaryota; kingdom Viridiplantae; phylum Streptophyta; class Magnoliopsida; order Laurales; family Calycanthaceae; genus Chimonanthus; species Chimonanthus praecox. The sequence goes on along the minus strand of CM039087.1, from coordinate 66,309,750 downwards.
CGGTTTTCCGCGGTTCAGGGTTTACAGTTCTCAGGGGGTTCACGGGTTTTTGCGGTTTTTTGCGGTTTTGTCACGGTTCACCACTATTCATCACGGTTTTTTGCTATTTTTTCACGGTTCCGATATTGGAGGAGAGAGAAAATGCCGATATCGGTATGAGAGATAAAATTATCGGCCGATATATCGTCCGTATCGGATATCGGCCGAGCCGATTTTTTGACCCCTGACTGGTATGAGTTGGGATTATTTAGTAATCATCACTCAATTAACTGAGATTTGTTTAATAAATCCAGAACTTATTAGGATTGCAATTTGCATATGAGCCAATTGAGATAATTAATTATCCCACATTGAGCTCACAGGACTATGTTAGGGCGGCCTGACTTTCAAATACAGGGCTCAATTAGTCTTTTTTTTTTTTTAATTTTTAAGGATATTTTGATAAAAGTTTAACTTTTTAATCTGAAAAAGTTATTACTTTTTTTTTTTAAGATGGGTATTTCCATCCCACATTAGAGGTGAAATTAATCCCACGAGTACGTGTAAATCTCTCAATCCACATACATGGGTAAGTTAATGAAGAATAATCCCATGGGAAGTGACCTAGAGGAGTGACCCTAAACCAAAATTCAGCATTTTCTTGATTTCCACATAATCGTAGAAAAATATGGATTGTTATTTTTCATAAATTCTTTCTCACACTCGTAAACTTCATCATTGTATAACGCATACCCCCAACTAATGAACTTGAACAAAATTGTGCATTCTTGTACAACTTTCCAACTAATATGTGATAAATATTAATTCAAACTTATCTAGAATTCTCACACATGACCAAACATAAAATAAACTATACTTTTATTGACATGCCCTTTCCCAACTAATGAATCAAGATAAAATTGGCATTTGCACTTCTTTCATATCAACACCGATGAATAAATTCGCAATCTTATATGAAATTCTCATGTATGGCCGTCATACCACATACACAATGTTGTTAATTGGATGCCCATCTCAACCAAGTAACTTAACCAAAATTGGACATCAAAATGGCGTTCGACTCAATATTCAATAAAAATAGATTTCAATCTTATTTGAGATATTTAAATACGATTTTTACGACATAAATGATGTTGTTGCTTAGATGTCCTATCCCAATAAATAGTCCTAAACCAAAAATGGGTATCGACAAATAAAACAGGCCCACAACCCATAATTCAAAAACTGACAACCCGAATAGGGGTCGAAAAATCGGCCTTGCCAAGATTTTTTCTCTCTCCTCAAATTTTTTTGAAAATCTCAATATTTTTTTTATTGAAAAATTCATTTAAAAAAATAAAAAGGCTGTTTTTTTAAAAAAATTAAAAAATATGGACAAATATCGACTGAATCCACACCCGATATTTTCAATACTGTAGGTATCGACTGAGATTTTACTTAAGGAAAATGAAAAGCCGAGATATCTCATCCTATAAGTATGGTATAACCCGAGATTTATACCATCGATAAAGTGACGGTCCACATAGAGCCCACTCACAAAATTAAGCCATCCAAGACTCCAGGAGAGGACACTCACAGCCCAAGCCCCGAAACAAGCACAGACGACAAGCAGCCTTCCTCCCGTCTTCCTCCCTCTTCCGTCTCTCTTTCCCTGCGTCTCCCGCCATTTAGCTACCCGACGGTCATCTTCTTCGCGCTCTCTTCGTCGGCACCACAATCTTCATTGTACATTGTCATTTCTTCCGGCTACGACTCTGTTTCTCCTTTTTCATGTATTTATCTTCTTTCTTTTTAATTAAGAGGGTTTATCTTCAGTCTCCATGACCATTTACTCTTGTTTGTCGTGGCGGCTGACTGATCTTCTCCTCTCTTTATCAACAACAGCATGACCCCAAAAGGCCCTTTCATCTTTCCTCACGCACATTGCAAAACCCTTTTTGAGAAACATGTAGTCATCTTGATTTTGCTATACATCAAGGGTATGGCAATTATCTATCATCTTAAATGCTGTAGTGGATTCAATCATCAAAATTCTGTAACTGCACCTTTTTTCAGTTAATATGAGGTACGAATCATTCTGCAGCATATCATCTTGAACCCTAGGCGTCTTTACCAAGACCAAATTGGTCTTGGCAGAAAAGGAAGGTAAATTAACACAGCATCTAATTGAAAAGGGCACCACATGACAGCTGCGAAGGTGATCAATTTTCTGTAAAATCAGAACCGTGGTGCCATTTGTCTTATTTTTTTATTTCATCTATAAATAAACATCATTTAGGTCTCAATGTTGATGACGTTCATTGCTTCAACAAGGACTTCCATATCTGGGTTTGAACCTGGATCACGTCTATGGAGTGACTGAGTGTATGTACCTGATTTAAGATGGCATGGGACATGAAAATCACTTTGGTAGGTGATTTCAGCCAACTAATTAAAAGCCTCTTAACCCTATTAGACGCTCTTCAGTTTCAACACAACCTAAAAGACATGAAGGTTTTTGTGTCTCCTACAGAAAGCTGGCAGCCATAACCTCTCTCTCTCTCTCTCTCTCTCTCTCTCTCTCTCTCTTCTTTAATGGGGATGTCAAGGAATATATTTACCTTAGAATCTCTCTAGTGACAGATTCTCAAATGCTTTCTTGCAGGGTTTCTGCTGAATGGCAAAATTCACCGGTGCCCACAAGTTCTTAAAGTAAGACGACTCATTTCTACATGAAAATTTGATCTTTTTTCCCACATTGGTTTTGGATGCGTCTAGGCGTGCATTTCTTTTGAACTGATCTTGTTTTGTTCATGTACTTAAAGTTGTTAGTTGTTAATTATCATGATAATTTTCCCTCTTATCACTTCTTAGTTGATTTTACCCAAATCCGACTTAAAATGATTACAATCATGAAAGGGGATCAAACTTTCTTAGTTGTTTCTTCTTTGTTTTGTTGTAAATTAACTCTCTCTCTCTCTCTCTTCAAAGTGCATCCTGCAATAGCTTTTCCCTGCACTTCATGCCTATATAATTGCAGATGCTGTGGATATTTCATTGAAATATATTCATTTTTTTAATTCCCATAAAACCAAAACCTTCATAATATTGTTTTCTTTTCTATCTTGTTATTGAATGTAATAAGAATATATGTTTTCTCACTTGAGATGTGGGCATAGAAGCATCCTACTGTAAGTTGTTTTTGTAGGACATCGAACCAACCACTATTTAGTATTACTGTCAATTTAATTAAACATGTATTACCACTAGCCAAACAATTCCTTTTTGTTTCTAGGTAAATAAAGAGGAAATTACATTGAAAGGAACACAAGCAAGAAAGAAGTTGAAAGCCACATTGTTGCCAAAACAACAAAGCATGGGGGAAAAAAATCAAAGATAGAGAGTAGACACTGCTCTAAGGATCCCTTAGGTAGAAAATTCCAACGAAATTTGCAATTTCCCAAATTATGAAGTTAGCAAATTCTGCTAATTTTGGAGAACTGCAATTGCATTCTTGTGTTAGGTCGGTTTAGAATTATTGCCTGCAAACTAAGATTCCATTATCTAAAATGATTCAAGCTCTTAATTCAAAACTTGGAGTTTTGCTCGACTTCCAAATTCCCTTTCTAGAATTATGATTTAACCAAACATGGATTTCTTTGGAGAACTTTTTATGCTCAAAATTCTAACCATTTAAGAATTCTAGGCTACCGCAGAACTGAAGTTACGATTGGCAAGATATAGGAAGGTCCTCAACCTTGAAATTATCCCTTCTAACATGAAGAAAACCTTACTCCTGTTATGGATTACACATGCCAACTCTTCCTCCATATGGGCACAAAGCGCTACTTGTTATAGATTTAACCTGCCATTTACTTCTTAAATGAATAAGGCCACCTCTATCCATTTAACAAGGGCTTCCATCTGAAACTATATATCAGTTTGTACTCAACAAATATAACACAACTGTAGCTGCTATACACAGGCACTGATCCAGTATCGTATCTATCTAAGCTACATGCCCTCCGTGTTCTTTTAATGGTTGTTGTGACAGCCTACCAACTTTTGCATCCTGAGCATCAAATCAACCAGTTTGAACTCCCTGTTTGTCAACTGTGATGGTTAGTTGGATATATAAGTCATTGATGATTGATTTCTATACCAGTTACTGGATAATAGGTTTTCTCCTATGAAGGGAAAGCCAAGCTGCATTTATTTTCAAGCTTTTCCACCTGAGCCTAGTGCAATAGGGAAATGGTTCATTCTCCTAGCAAAAAACCCCTTTCTCCACCTCTTCTCTTCACATGAAAACTGACCCAAAACTAATGATGCTTGTATACTAATGATAATTGGGGAAATTAAATCATATTCTAGAGTAGGCCCTGAGTCTGAAAACAACCTTGATCAATGAGGCCTCCTGCCCATCCTTCATGATTGGCAGTCATCCATGTTAACCCCTCTGTCACTGCTTTTTGGTTAGTTCTTTTGTATATCGGTAAACTACTATGTAGTCTGTACACATGAAAACTGCCATAATTTGTGAGAAATGAAAATCACACTAGGTCCGTGCTATTATGATAAACTTTCGTCTCGTGTAATATATGCGACGGAGAGAGCAGAAGGATGAAATTACGAATTTAATGCTGAGTACTTTTATTTTGTTTGTTTTACAATTTAGGAAAATAGGTTTGGGGAAAGAAGACTACTACTTCTGGAAGCAAATAGGGAAAGCTCTACTCTGCACATACACAGTATTTGGAGTCGCTTGGTTGTATAATGAAACTTCTCCTCTTGGTTGGTGGACGCTTAAACCTCGGCCAAAGGTAATACTTATTTTACATCTTCTATGACATATTGTATCCTTACATGTGTAGGGATCTCCAGTATACTGTTATCATGAGCTCAAGCTACTGTACTTTCCAAAAATAAATGAATTAATTTTTCAAATATTTCTTATCATTCTTTTGATTTTTTTGGTAATTCTAAAAAAAAGTTTTCTAATGTTTTTTGCTTTAGTTTCAAAAGCATACAGCATAGTTGCCAAGTGCACCCAAGTCATGTTGCCGTTAAAAAGGCTCGAGTAGCACATCAGTAGGACAGTCTCTTTCCTTCTTCTTTCAAATGAAGCCACTGTCCCTGTCTTCTTCTCATTATTATTGCAGATTGTGGAGTTGGTTTTTTTATTTCTAATTTTCCACTTATCCCTATATATGGCTCCTCTTTCTATGTGACTATGCAATGTATTACATCTCACTATTTCATTTTTCTGTTCATTCTGTTCTTGATAATTTTGCTATACACACCACATTGGAGGCTGTTTTCCATCAGCATACATCTCGATGTCCTTTACATGTTCGTGTATGCATGTATATATGTATGCATGCTGATCTAGATACGTAGGATGTGATCTGATGATGACTATGATCAGATTGTAAATGTGAATTTGTATTGAATGCTTTGAAAATCTTTCCTCTTTGGAGCTTCCATATTGGCACACACATGAATGTGCCTCATAATTGGCCATATGCTTGTTTGACGTAGATTTTCTAAGACAATTAATGTTGGAGTTATCATTTCACAATTAGGAAGAGAAAGAGATGGCCCATCTCTATGAGCGTCGGCGATTTCCATATCCGGGCGACACAGAGGCAGTTGAGGAATTCATTGCGAGTGGTGGCACACTTGGCACCACCATTGGACCCAAAGGATTCATAGATTCTGGAAAAGAGTCTGATACCTTCCAGAAGAAATTGCAGTCAAAGAAATTCGATCAAGAAGCTCAGAAGCTGTGGTTCCGCATGAGGAATGAGGTCATATCAGAGCTCCAAGAGAAGGGATTTGATGTTGAGTGAATCTGGAAATGATCTTGTAAAGGAGTTGACATAAATAGATGATATTGGTTATGATGACATGATCAAGGCCTAACGTATTTTGAAAGAGAGGATATTTATTTATTTATGCTTGGTTCTATTGTACCTGTAGAACATGATTCCATTTCAGTTGTAATTTTATTTCATTTTGATGGCTAGTTATTGCTGGTGTTCTAAGTTCCACTTAAATGTTCTCATGGAAAATGTTTATACTTAAGTTATAATGCTTATGTGATTTATGGGAAATACTTCTTTTTTCTCCATTTTGAAGATGAGCAAAGAAATTGTTTAATCAAACCCAGTATGCTCTGGAAATAATTATTTGTTTTTGCTTTGAAGAAAACAAAGAACAGAAAAATAGAAAACACTTTTTGAATGTATTTCAGTGAAAAAATATGCCTTTTTTTTTTAATTTTTTTATAGAGTCGGCTTTCAGAAACAGAAATTTTGATATCACTAAACTATGTCAAAAAAGCCAAAAATATTTTCAAACTTTTTTGAATGATAATTTTTTTTAAACAATGGAAAGTCTAGGACACATCTTATATGAAATTCATATTCTTTAGTGTCCTGTAATGGAAAGTCTAGGACATCTATACCTCCCATGCAATTCATGAGTATTTCTGAAGAATTTCAATTTTATGAAAATGGTAATTTTTTAGGAAAATCACATAAATATTATTTCAATTACATCAAGACATTCTCATTCAATTCTAAAAAAAATCAACTTCATTTCATTAAAAAAATTCCACAAAAACCTTAAAATGGAGATCATCTTAGAGCAAATATTTAAATAAAAAGTAAAATGAATTTAAAATAGACAAATCTAATAGAAAATGAAGTTGAGATAGAAAATGATGCAAGCATCGAGTCTGACCTGAGCTCGGACGAAGACACTTCGACCCAAATGTCGACGAATTGGGCCTCCAATTCCACCCAGGGGTCGAAAATTCGGCCGAACTGAGATTTCGGCCGAATTTTCGTATCAAGTGAGATCTCGGCCGAGATTTTTTCTCTCTTTTCAATTTTTTTTTAATTCTCGGTGGCTTTTTAAAAAAAAATAAATAAAAAAGCTGTTTTTTTTTTAAAAAAATAAAAATATATAAATATTAGCCGATATTCGTCCGATATGGGCAAATATCGGCCGGGCCCACAACCGATATTTCTTTTTTTTTTTAAAAAAAAAGAAGAAATGGGCTGATATTTGAGATCCGAATTTTTTTCTCTAGCCGATACTATGTTTATCAGCCGAGATTTATAACCTATTTCCACCATCGGGCCAACGGAGGGAAGCTGGGCCCACAGGCTCAAACCAATAGAGTCCACCACTCCACTTTCATCACAATCTGGCTTTCAAAGCCCACACACCCAAGTCCATCTGCTGTCCACAAAGAAGACTCCTCAAAGTAGATTAGTAGAGCAGGGGACCCAACTTAGATTTCAGCCGAATGTTTGTATCGGTCGAGATTTTTTCTCCGGCCAAGATCTCAACCATATCGGCTGATATTTAGCCGAGATATCTCGGTCCTAGAAAATCAGTATCGAGATTTATACTCTTCAAAGTAGAGTCATCAGTTGACTCACCCACGTGTGTCCTACTCATATGCCAAGATAGCTGGGGAGTCACTCGTGTGGAGCCCACACGGCTCTCTCAGCATCGTTCATGCGAAGGAGCCATAAGCTTATGGAAAGAAAATCAATCCAGCAAAGGCTCAACTGTCATTGACGAAGCCACCGACTAGAGAAATAAGTTGAAAGGGAAAGAGCGCTGGATTTCTGCTGACTAGCCGAGCAAAGGAGGAAGAGAAGGAAGGTGGGACCCACCTACATCGCTGGCTGCACAACGCCATTGGCGCTATCTGGCTGCCCATGAAATCAGCAATATTAAAGATTGGTATTTTCTTATTTATTTTGTTAATTCATTTCCTTTTATTAAAATAAAGGCCTTTAAATATGTAGTCGGCCTAGCATTGTGGGGATTCAGATGTTATTTTAATTTGAAATTTATCAAAAGCATAGTGCTTTCTCCCATTTGTGATGAGTTTTCTTAATTCCTTTTGAATTAGTTTTATATTGTGTGAGTTTTCTTAATTCCTTTTGAATTAGTTTTATATTGTGTGTGGATTGGTTTTATTAGAATATTGGATTATTAATTGCATGTTGAAATTAATTTTCATTTATGCATTTTTCCTTTATCAAATGAGAATTTGAATTTCGCAATTAAAATTAATCTATTAGAAGGCTCTTTGAATTTTAGTCAGATTTGAGCCGAATTAGAGTCATGGTATTATGAATTTCATTGTATTTAATTTAATTGAATTAAGTGCGTTAAAATTCTAAACTTTGACTCCCAATTCCTTGTTCGTCTAATTTTCAAGAATGCTAATTTCTTCGGTCGAACTATCCTGTTGAGATTAGCACTCTCTGTCCTTTCTTGAGAGATTTGAGAGAGGTTTTTTTAGATTTCAATTTGAGACCCGTGACCTGACTTAGAACCCCGAGTCCGAAATCTATTCGTCAAAATATTCAAAAATTCCAAAAATAACACAAACTGCAGATTGGATTGCATCAGAAATACATTTCAAATATGAAGAAGTTGCTTCTAAATTTTTTTAAAATTCTACCAAATGAAACATTTACTGTGAAAACAGTGAAATGGACTATTTTCCTAAAAAAAAGAAGTAATAATGATTGGAACGGCCAATGAAAGACTAGAATTTGCTCCTTATAATATGGTAATATGTGATACTAATTATACCCCACACGAGGTAGCTCAGCTGGTAACATTCTATCTTAGAAAATAGGATGGTGAAAGTTTGAGTCCGCATGAACAATTTCTCTTTTAATGTTAATAGTTTCATATCACACTCTTAGTTTTTAGTTATTGGTAGGTCCAATTGATGATGAAAAAGTACTTAATTGTTCGAAGAAGCAACAATCTACAACTCTCTTATCATGAGAAGCTAAGTATCAGCACCTGTCTGTTGTGATAAACCAATCAACAATAACAATGATAAAGAATCCAATATTTACAAACTCATTCTTGACTGAGAGGGATGCGGAGAGTAAAAGACTTTCAACAAAGAGAGTGTTAAAGATACTTAAAGAAAAAAAGTGAGTTCCACGGTGCTCCACCTCACATTGGAAGTGAGACTAACCAACTCCAGGGACATATATAAACCTCTTAATCCACATACATCGATTAAGTCTATAGAGTGTGATCCATTAAAATTTAACATGAATCAAACTCAATATCCTAGTGCATGAGGTAGATTTTTTGAACGTCAGGTCAATCCACCTTCACTAGCTACTTTTTTTTTATAAGAAAATGAATTAGAATATCAGCATCAATCCTCCATTTCTGACTTTGTTGACAGCATCATTCCCATTAGGTTGCTCAGTTCTTCTCATGATGAAAGCCACAAAACATTAAAAGTCTATTTTGAAAATATTAAACTTTTATTGTATTTCTTGATAAATGTTCCCTTTGAAATGATATTACATGCATTATATAAAAATGAAAATATCATAATATGAATTTAAATAAAGTTCAGATAAGATCAAATATATCACAATTTGTACTTCAATTCCTAGTTCATTATTTTTATGGAAGAGCAAGAAATTCGAGGGCATTCTATAACTTCGTCATACATTATAGGCAAGTCAAGGCCTTCCTATTACTTGATGTCTTCAAATGACATCCAAATAGCAGACCTTTTTCATTAAACAACAGCAAATGGACCACTTTCATGAATTAGTAACTGCATCCAATCTCTGAAAAAGTCTTGAATCGGGTCTCTTTTAGTGAGTTTGAAGGCCTAACTTAATATCCAAACCCATGAGCCATTAATTTGGACAATTTGAATTCCAAACATTTCTTCACTTTTAAGCTCTTTTTCTTTGTGGAATTCATCTTCAATTTACTGAGATATATTTTTTGATGATGTCCACATTAGAGAACTCTAACTCTCGCAATCTCTCACATATCATTTCACTGTCAAATCCCACTCTAGTGCTTTTTTCCTGAGAGAGAGGGAAAAAAAAAACCTTTTAAGTGTAATTATAAGTGAGTTCATCTTCTCTAACAATTACAAACTCAGTGAGTTGGTGACTACCTTGGAGTGGATTATGTGGATAATCTTATCACCAACAGTATGTATGTTGGCATTGACAACTTCAGCTCCTCCTTGCTCGAGAACAATGATCACTTCTGATAACTTCAAATTCATGTCCAATCCTTTGCTTATAATAACGTTCAAAGTACAACCAAAGTCATGTACTTCGACCGACGGCTGCTTCAATTCTGTCATGCACTCACCACTTACACCTCCATTGATTCCTTGGGTGATCAGAGCTGAATCTCTCTTCCTTTCCAACTCATTTATTTTCTCCTTCATTTTGCTTATGTAATCAACAGCTAGATCATAGAGATTTTGTTGAGATGATGCCTCCTCCTAGAACAAAGAAAAATAAAATGACTTAAAAAAAAAAACAACAGCTAAAATAGAAAAGAAAATGCAGTGTTAAGTGGGTGTCATTAAAAAAATGGTTATTTGTCTTTTAAAGCAGCAGGTGTGAGATCAGAAATTTTATGTTAAAGGGTTTAAGATAAAATTCTATAATTTCTAGTTAGCTAATTTAAGCCAATTAGTTCAACCATTAACTCTTTCGACTGACTATAAAATAAATGCTAAACTAACTTAAGCTGGGATGTACAGCTGGCTTAATCTAATGTATTGGAATAATCATCTCTTACCGCCGGTGTGAAGTGATAAAACTTCCACATTGGTTAATTCAAGAAATTAATGACTCTTTATAACACTTGATCCATCTTTTTCTCAACAGTTACCTTTTAAGAGTGAATTCAACGTCAAGAATGTTATCAAGCCATAGTTTCCACGTGCAGCCATGAGGTTCAGCTGCATGTGAGAGCGGGTGTGAAGTGACAGGAGTCCTGTATCGGTTAATTCAAGAAACCAATGACTCCATATAATACTTGATGCACCCTCCTCTTAACTGCTAATTTTTGAATGTGAGTTCTACCTTAAAAATATTATTAAACTCTTAACTTTTAAGAATATATGATATTAAGAAGCAGAAATACGCTAGAGCAAGAAGAAACAAGAAATACTCAAATGTTTTCTCAGATCCAAAAAACTCTTTTCTGTTTGGAAGGTGGAAATCTGGTTGTAGGGACAAAGCGGGTACTCACCATTGGGAGGTGATGGGTTGGAATTAGAGAAGCAAGCTGGAACTTTAAAGTGCTCATCTTCATTCTCCTTTTTCTCTCCACTATCTTTCTTTCTAGTTTCATTGAAGGATCGCACCTCTTCATCTTCATTCTCACTTTGTCAATTTTCATACCAAGGGAAAGAGAAGAACCAACTGCAAAAAGGAAACAAGAAGATAAACAGTGCAGAGAAGAAACAGAATACAATGGCGAAAAGAAGACGATGTTGGGTGGTATTTATTGGGAAAGAAGGTGATGAAGTTGATGGGTCTTATTATCTCATGATCGACTCGTATGCATCTTCGCCGCGTTTAACAATTTATTGCTATTAACTGCAACACCTCATCCAATTAAAATTTGAACTCTTCAAATTTGGGGAATTTCAGTTTTCTACAATTTCCATTTAGAATGAATTCCCTCTTCCCAGTTTTTGATTGCCGTCTTCTTCCGTTGAATTGATTGAATGCATTCCCTCTAGAAAAAAAATTATTTTCAACCAGAGATGGGACCCATTTAAAATCACTTCAACTCTTATATTTTGATTGTGATTTTTTTTTATTTATTTATTTAGGATAATCCAACATGAGAAATTAGTATGTTTTTTATTTTTAAATGTTAGAAATCACTCTTGTAAACTATTTCAGCTAATTCTTTGCCTATTTTAAAGTTTCCAATAAAAACTTTTAATCAAAATTATATGTGACTAGTATGATTAAAATATAAATGAACACGAGTAAAAGAATTATGTCATCCAACATTTTCAATCTAAACTTATACACTCATGTTGTTATTGTTTTATAATGACGATGTCAATGATTTTTTTTTTTAAAGAGCAAGGTATCCAAGTTTCCCATATGATTTTTTCAAGTGTCCCATTTAATTAATTTTTGAAGTATGTGTAAAGTTTTCAATCTGCACACGTTGGATACAGAACTAAGGAGAGTGATACTTTTTATTTTGAGGGGGACTTCATTCCAAAAGATCCCACAAACAAATGTGGGAATCGACCATTAATGATTCTAGTGATGCAATTTGGGCCCGGTAAAGAAAAAAGGTCTGGTGATACCCCTTTCAGTGCTCTCCTTTATTTTTATTTTTTGATATTTTTAAAATTAAATAAAAATAGGAAAAAATGGAAGCCTGACGATGAGATTTTTTTTTTTTTTTAAATAATGGCCATTTTTAAGGAGTGTTAGACTGCTAAAGTCAATTTTGAAACAAATAAAGTATATCCCTAAAATATTGAAAGATGTCAAAAAAAAATTAGAAGATAAGAAATCAATATGAGGAAATACGTAATATGAAATTTATGTTCTCAATCATCATACAGTGATATGTATCCTATTTACATTTCATAAATTTTTTATTGTAAAAAATTCTAAGTTTCATAAAAATATTGAAATATTAGAAAAATTACACAAACAATCCCAAAAAACTATATTATTCGCATTAGTGACTCTTCATTTAGTTTTTAGAAATATTTTCATATCATTTTATTCATTTTTTCCATAAGAAACTTGAAAATGAGAAGTATCAAAACGCGTCTTTTATTAATTTTTCAGAAAAATCTTGGAAAATCATAACTAAGTCAGTCACATCAACACATCTCCATTGAATTCCACAAGTACTAAATATTATTTTATTGAATATATTTACAAAAGACCCCTAATTTGAAATTGCCTTAGAGCCGAAATTAAAAGAAATTTATGAAAATAACTAAAAATGGTCACATTTTGAGGAAAAAAAAATTGATTTTAAAAATACCTCTCAATCATGAAGAAGTTTCTTCTAAACCTTTTTAAAATCACACCCAATGCAAGATTCAACTTGAAAAACCATCAAAATAGTAATTTTAAACTAAAAAAAAATATGCATCGGCCTGTAATGGCTGATACAATGATTATACAGCTCATGTAATACATATCATAAGTGAAAAATCGATACATGTCGACTGATATAACATGTGTCTACTCAAAATCATGTAACTTTAATTTAAAATCAATGAATTTAGGCCGACAAGTCGAGTCAAGACTCAAGAGATGCCCATGTAACACAATGAAAAAAACGTGAGGCTTATTTTTTTTATAATATTTTAGTTTAGTTTCAAGTCATTTATGTGTCAGTAACTCGATTAAGGAATAACTTTTCAAATATAACTAGCCGGTAGGCCCTTCTTTGAAACACGGGCTAATTTGAAAGTATTGAAAAATAATAATTGATTTAAAAGTAAATTTAAAATATACTAAATTTTTATATAATTTATTAATATTTTTTATATAATTTAGGTTTTATACTATTAGTTGACCTATTTTAATTATTTTTCTTTATCAAATTCATTAAAAGGAACAAATTTTTAGTAGAACTCGTAGGTATCAGTTACAATAGTCGGATGTTAAATAATATCCTATTAAATTCTCATCTAAGTCAAAATAAAGTTAGAAGTTTCCTTGAAAAAAAAATGGGGGTGCTCTCATCATATCTTAATTGTAATTATAAGAGTAAAATTTACAAATCATCAATTTTACAATGATATGGGTTAAAACTTAAGACCCTCCTTATATTCATCTTAAATGTTTAAAGTGGGCCAATTACTTTAGCCCAAAGTTAATGCTACATAAATGTGAGAGTTAAAAGATAAAAGATTCAGAGACCTTTAAAATAAAAACTCTATTGTCAAATCAAAGAATTTTATCCAAGCTCCAAATTCACCTCACACCTTTCCAACAATTTTATCATATTGGGCCAAATTAGGTGCACATAAAGTCCACAAAGGTATAGTTTAACTGGTTAATCTCCCACCTTAGGAAGTGGGAGGTATCATATTCGAGTCCTCATGGCTTAACTGTACTCTAAGGGCAGTGGGTATCACCCATGAGGGTTTACACAGTTTCCCACACGTAAATTAAGAAAAAAACAAGGGACAAATTTAAGGACTAAGAAAAACAAAATCTTCAAAATTTGAAGAACTTAAAAATATAACTATATAATATAATCAAGGTGGCTTAAGTCTGCTCAATTGACTCACTGCGTTAGACTATAAACGTTTATTAGTTTAAGGTATAATTTAAAAGTCTAAAATTTAGAAAGATTAAATTTTCTTAATAATAGAAAAATCCAATAAAGAAAATGATCTCTGCTCTATGAGTTTTCACTGTGGTGGTACACCATCCTTAAAAGAAAAAAAAATATCTTTTTTAAAGAATGAAGAGAGAGAAAAAGAATAGTAATGACTAAGGGCGGCAAGTCGGGTCGGACGGGTCTGATTTTAATAAATTCAACTCTAATCCATATCACAATATATTGAACCTGACTCGAATTAAAAATCTAATTTAATCAACCCAACTTGATTCGACTTGAATTTGTAATACCCTCAATCCAACTTGACCCAACTCAAATTGCAGCCCTAGGTCCATATGTCCACTGTATTAAAGCTGAGACGTGAACGGATGAAATAAGTAGATGAGCACATGTAAGAGAAAGAAAACAGTAAAAAGGATAATCCAAAATTTGAAATCTAGCTGGCACCTAGCTGGCATCATTGGATTTGATTTTTTAGATGCCGTGCCACCCTTAATAACTTTACCCCATCTTTCTCCATCACCTGACACCTCTCCTTCTCACAAACTTCTTCCACCCATCTCTCAGTCCACGTGTCTTCTCCCCTCACCCCACTGACACGTGCTGATGCAAGCTCCCACACACCACTCCTCCCTTTCTTTCTTTTACTTTCACAACCTTTTGGGTAGAGGATTTTATACTAAGTTAAAAAATTCGGTCCAATTCGGTTTGAATTTCGTTCGGATATTTCTTTTTCACAATCTGACCTGACCATTGTAACTCAACCGTTATAACTAATTAGAAAATGGCCTTAAGGTGACACATGCACAAATGATTATCCATCTAATAAATAATCATATATGAAGGCATGAATTGAAATGGATACGTGCATTGGAATGTAGACAAATGTCAATTTCTATTATTTATTTTCCGAAAGAAGCCATACTTATACACGTTGATGGTACCAATTAATCAATGGAAACAATATTGATGGTCCTCCCATCCATGTCCACCAATTCAATTTCTCTTTTACTTAAAATTCTTTATCCTTTCACACGTTGCGACTTAGAAGAAGATAGACTCAATGGAAGAATCTGACAAAATCCTTTCTACTAATGAAACAGAATGTTTTTGGAGTATCTGACCTGGCCAAAATCATATGGGTGATACATTATGACTGTTGACTGTTGACTGTTGCATTATTTGATATGTATAATTGTGTATCGATCTGTAACATTGAATTGAATAGCTCTGGTGATTTTAGACGTGTTGAAAAAAGGATTTAGGTCGCTAAGCGACGAAGTCAGAATTTTTTTCTACACTTTATTATTAAATTTGAAATTATTTAAGAGTCAAAATTCAAAATAAAAATAAAAAAACAACTCAAAATTATTGTTCTTTATGAGAAAATTAGAAGAAAAATAGTAGACTTTATTTTCCATGTTTCTGGAATTTTTGAGATTTTTCTATATTTTTTCAAAATATTTTAAAAGTCTCAATTTTCATAACTTCAAAATTACGTTTAAATATCTAAATTAATATTTGATAATTACATTATTATGAATTGAGATTACAAACATGAATAGTTATTCAATTGTAATTTGTGTTTTTATTTATGTAGATTAGTGTAAAATGATGAAAATAATTTTTTATATATATATAAAAGTTTGTACTATTATTTCTATATATATTTATAAGTTTGTACTATTATGTCTATGTTTTATTATACCCCTTTACTTTTTTTGTTGCATCTTTTCTAAAACGAACACCTAAACAGCCAGAAGGCTAAAAGGACGCATAGGCATATTCTATTTTTTATGATGCTTTAAATTGAATATGACCGCGTACGCCTTCTTCTATTGCTAATTACAAATTACAACACTAAAGAATTTTCTAAAATTCCTATAAAATCTCTCTTTTGGCATGAAAAGATTCATGGAACTTTATAAAATTCATAGACAAGAATAGGCCACAATATCTATTATACTAAATTTTTAAATTTCAATCATTTGATGTTTTAGTATTAAACAATGGAGCCCTATGGCCTAATTTTGGTGTGCCTTAAAAGTAGTGGGCTCATTCGTAGAGATTTTCGTAGGACTGTGTCTGAGTTTTTTACACGTTAATAAAAAAAAAAATATATAATTCAAGAGTAAATTTTACTTTGTTAATAAGTCAATGAATTTTTGCTCAATCTCCCTTCTCTTAATTTAAATCTACAAAGCAATAAAATAGAACTGTCAGGGTTTTTTTGTCATCAGACACCAGTTTTCAAAAATTTTGATAAAATTACCATTTTGCCCTCTTGCTTTTGATCTTTGATTCTGATGATCATTCGAATGAATGCAAAATGCTAAAGTAATAAATAATAAAATTTCATTTAAAACTTTAAAGTTATTTTTTAAGCACTATGTATTTCCAAAATTTCTCAAATTGAATATCCGGACTAATTATGATAACATGATAAAAATATTTTAACACTTTAAGGTCTTTTGACACTTCCAAATGCTTAAAATACAATGTTTTATAAATAAGGATATCCCTAAGCTGTGTCGAAAACACATTTGGAAGTATTATAAGACCTTGAATTTTTAAAGTATTTTTATCAGGTTATTGTAATTAGTCCGAATATGCAATTTGAGAAATTTTAGAAATACACAGTGCTTAACAAATTACTGTCTATGATGACGATACTATAATAAAATATTCTTTAAAACATAGAAAGTTATTTTTTAATTACTGTGTATTTTTAAAATTTCTCAAATTGAATATCCAGACTAATTACGATAACTTGATAAAAATACTTTAAGAGTTTAATGTCTTTTGACACTTCCAAATGTATTTTCGGCACACCGAGATACCCTTATTTGTAAAACATAGTATTTTAAGCATTTGGAATATGAAAGACCTTAAAATGTTAAAGTATTTTTATCATGTTATCGTAATTAATCCGGATATTCAATTTGAGAAGTTTTGAAAATACATGGTACTTAAAAAATAACTTTAAAGTTTTAAATGAAATTTTATTATTTATTAGTATAGCATTCTCCGATCATTCTAAGGATCAAACTGATCTTTTGAATTTATTAGAATCATTTTAATAATTCAAAAAATAAACTGTAAATATTAGAAGGATCAAAAGTAAGAGAGTAAAATGATAATTTCGTCGAAAATTTTGAAAGGAAAAATAAAACTCTATTGTGTAAATGGGCGGCCAACAGAACTTAGTGCACTCGTGAGTTACATTTAAACTTTTGTTGACTTCATTAATTCAGCCCTCCTAGTCGTTGACTAGAAAGTCTTTCCTTTCGTATCGTCGTGTCGCACCCATATTTTTATATTCTCGATACCTAGAGCGACTGGCTAAGAAGGATTCTTTATCCGAAGAGATTTTTTTAATTATTTGACACGTGACTTTATATCCGGTTCACAGTTCACGCATCGTATAATCTAAAATATGTTTATGAAATCTATTTTTTATTATTTATAATATATTTATTACGATGATTTAAATATAGTTTCTTAAATATATCTTATTTATCTGATATAAGATGACAAAATAGACAGATGAATGTAGAAATAAAAAAGAGAAATCTAAGTTAAAAATCTTATAGGAATTTATTACTTTTTGACCGTATACCATACAAATAAAATATATTTCTTGATCATGTGAACCGGAATTGTTAAGAACTGAATCAATACACAAAAATCTCTAGTACAATGGAAAATGGAAAACTAGTCTCCACTGAGGCACGTAACAACAAAACTACCATCATGCTTTCCTGTCGATCTCCTCTAATGGTCCACCAATCCCTACGGGACCTAATGCCTAATCTTAATTGATTTTGAACTTGATCAATACGTCAAAATCACTAAATCTATTTGGAATGCAAAAAGTCAAGACTTTTTTATCTTATTGCATGCTAGATTGGCTTAACTCAACACCTATGCTCCGGACCTTCCGGTTGAACTCAACCAACCCTTTATCTTGGTTCATTAATGTACCTACTCATTAGTGAAAACCATCTCTTTAATTTTGTGCTGTCGTTGGTGTTTATTTTCCTTATATCGTTAGACCTATTACAATAGTACCAACAAAAAGATACTGTCATATTTATATTTTACAACCTAGCAAACTCAATATAAGTCAAAATGATCCATAAAAAACAAACAAATCACAATGAAGCACACACACAAGCAATCACATGAAAACATTTGAGATTTACGTGATTTGACAGTGTGCCTACATTCACAATAACATGGAATGAAATAATTTCAATATCTTTGAAATTATAGTTAAAATACGCTCTTCCGCTCGCTTCTCTAAATGATGAATACCATAATTCCTCAAAATATTCAATGTATAGAGGACATTAAGTAAAATTGCAAAAATACCCTTATGCCCTTAAAATTTTCAAATCGAAAGCTCTATTCTCCACTCCCATGGCCTCAATAGCTACAGAATATAAGACATCAACACAACATTCTTAATCATATATAAACTTCTATAAAGAAGCTAACATGATGTGTTTTTTTGTTCATAGCCTAATTCTTAGAAATATTGGTTTTGTGAGTTGGATAGTTGGCGCTTAGGCCCGTATTTAGCCATTTCATTATCAAAGCCATCCAAAATTGCAAATTTAAGACACTGCCTCTTGGGGCTGCTGCTAACAAGTCCCACATTGGAAGTGTAGAAAGAGATCTTAGAGTTGGATCACTCAGCCTAACAGATTAGTTTTTCGGACTGGAAGCCCAGGTCCTAACACTGCCTCCCCACAAAATGTTACCTTTAATCACTTTCAAAACATACAGTAAGAAACTTCAAGCGTATGTGACTCTCAAAAGAAGCCCATTTCGACATTCTTTGGTTTTTTCATCTACACACACAGCAAAGAAAGAATCAAGAGCACTACTACTTACCAAGTAGCTACTGGCAGGCAGTCATGTATGGTTGTGCCAATCCTGTTGGATTCAGTCGGTTGTCAACCTCATCTTCTCTATTCCACTGCTTCTCATTTTTTTTCTTCTGTACTTCCTTTTAATATGTTTGGGTAAAACAGCTAAGTTAGAAATAGAATCACCCACAGCGGAGGCCGAGTTTCGCTTTCGACAACTTTGATGACATTGGTATTGTCGATCACTTTCTGTTGTTGCTTCACATTGTCAGCCTCCTGCACATAAGCATAAGAATCTAGCCTTCTAAATCACCACTGCTGCTGCTTCTTGTGTTCTCTCCATTTTGAGAATTAAAGGATTTTTCTGACAGTTTGTCATCAGAAACCATTTGGTGTTCATCGTCTTCCACCAAATCTGTTTCAGAACCTTTGGAGCTTGGACTCTCCTTCGACTGCTCATATCGTGAAATCAATCTGTTACTTTCAAAATTCAATGCATTTTCATCGTCAATTTCACTTTTCAAGTTTCACCATCTTCAGGTTTCTGTGTGATTTCAGATTGCCTATCACCGGAAACTGCTTCTGGTTCATCTACCAACTTAATTTTGATGCTCATTTCTTTTCCTATTTGCAAATCGTCATTAGAAAATTCTTTTTTACTACCTTCCAGTGTTCTCTCATCTTTCTGAATTATGAGGAGTTTGCAATTGGTCATTGCTAGAATCAGTTTTCTGTTCATTCCCCCAACATCATCATTTCTTCAGTCTCAGTTCTCTTCCCAACCTCTCCATTAGTTGAATTTTTTGTTATCTCAATTTCTCCTTTGTTTGAATCTTCCACCCATTTGTTAACTTCAGATGAGTTATCCGGAACATGTTCACCTTTCCTGTCCAAACTTCCAATTTATGGTCAAACCGACCATCTTCAAAAGCTGTTCCCTTTTCATCTTCCATAACTGAGCCTTCTGTTGCTTTTCTAGCACCATTTTCATTGCTCAACCCTGCATCAACACCATCTTTAGAGCTATCAACCCTTGCACTCAAACTCACACCACCTTGAATATTCTTGACTTTACTGAGACTCCCATCTTGCGAATTCACTCTTCGTCTTCTACCATTAGATTTACTTCTATGACCCTGTTTGCTCATACTGGAACTTGCACTACTTTGAGAGGGATCAAATATCTCCAAATTCTTTCTATCATTTATAACTGTGCCCTGTTCATTACCTTCATCATCTTTAGAAACATCAAGTTTTTCTTCCTGCATGACCCTAGAAAATCCTTGTTCAGTAACCTGCACCTTCTCTGCATCGTCCCTTGTATAGTTCATTTTCAAACCTTCACCATATCTTGAACTTTCGACTATATCTGCTTGCCCATCATTTACACTGGTTCCCCTTTCTTCACGTTCTGCACTTCTATACTCCCCTCCATGTCTCCTCTTGAAACCATAATCTTGAGTATTCTCAAACTTTTCTGACTGCCCTTCTGTAGAGACTCCTCCCTTTTCTTCGTCCTCAATTACATTTTTCTCACTTTTTTCATCTCTCTTTACCAAACTGTCATCATCTTCTATGTTGCCTTCAATTTCATTTCTCTCACCTCTTTGGCCACTCTTCTGCATAGCTTCACTGGTGAAAGAATTCATAGAATTAATTGACTGCCCATCTTCAGAAGACTCACTCTGTTTTTACTCTGGTTCACAGCAACTTCAATTTTGCTTGAGACATTCTCCACTGCAGTTGCATTTACATTTGGATTTGATGGATCATCAGTGCTAACTGACCAGATCTTAGTCGGGTTCTCAAGATGCTGCTTCAACTCGTTAATTGTGGCTTCTTTTTGCTTCAATAGTTCTGTTACAGTTACCTGACTTACCTCCTTTTTTGTTTCCATTTCCTTTTCTGTTAGTGTTTTGATCTCTTTATTCTTCTCTGCAAGAACTGACTGCAAGATTTTCTTCTTCCTTGAGGGAAGCTGTCATAGATCGCATTTCCATGAGCTTGTTGGTGAGATCCACCTTTTGGGCTCTCAAGGCTGCTCCTTTAGCTTTCAACTCTTCAATTTTTATTTTCATTTCTTTGGTCATGTGTCTTTCTTTCTGTGGAATAACAAAAGTAGAATGGATCTATTGGGTTAAGAAAGTACATTGGAAAATCAAGATATAGTTGTGTTTGAAAAGAATCACCAGTACATAGTTCTTATTTCAAATGAAACAATACTGGAGTTTTTAATTAAAAAATAGAATTAATTAATGCTGCAAACTAGACTATGGAACATAGTTTCCATACTTTTTCCAACAATCTTCATCCAACACTAAACATACTCCTGACATTATGGTATCATTGACCATAAGCCAAGCTCTAACAGTTGCTTTATGGTCAATGGCATCGAACCCTTCTTTTCTTAGCATCGTTGCTAATTTCTATTGATTTATCCTACAAATTTTGCACTAATCCAAACCTGTTTCAGAAAGTTCATATCAATGGCCTGATGAGGAATCAACCGACCAAAGCATAAATGAAGAGTAAAAAATAACTACGTCAGCTAGAAGCTCCAATATTAACCATTGGATTAGAAACTGGTGTTCACAGCATAGATTCTAATCGACATGATCCATCTTTTCATTGAATGTCCTTTTCCTATTTCCATGTCCCCAACAAAGCCCAAAGACTTAGAGCTGAATTATCTTTCCTTTGCAATGTCTTTGTACTCCATTCAAGTTACAAATATCATGCAAAGCATAGCCGATAAATTCCAATCTGTTTGGCTGATTGCCTTTGTTTTCGGTGAAAAGTATGGTTGATATCCATTCAATTGTAAGGGTTAATGATCTACATTAACTAAGCCACCAATTCACTCAATGTCAAGCTCACTGCTACTTATCTCTACCTAAATGCAAGGCAAATGAGGACTCCATAGAGAACATCAGTTCTAAGCAAATTCTTTAGGAAAATAGAACTTCTAAGCATCTGTTTGCAGTGTATTAATACAATGAACTCCCACCAAAATGGTTACGTACAAAATGAACACAACCTGTTTCAATTCATTTTCCTGCAAAAGTGTGGAAAAAGAACTTAATGACCTCACATGTCAATTATGCATTCTAAGAAAATAAAGGAATGGATGCCTATAATCTTCCATTATCAGATGTTAGTAACAAAGAATTTATCTTCTACAGTCAGTAGAATATTTTAACCGCTTTGGATAAGTGAATCATGGTGCAAAATTGGCCCCAGTCAGATGGTAATATGGACACAAGTTATCGTACATTCCTGATATCATATATTCCTTTAATAGGAGATTTACATCTCACAGAGCAAGATGGAAACCAAAGGACGATTCATAGTCATGCCTTTCAATCAGATGGCTAGAAACATCCTTTTTAGGATATATTTAACTGTAAATAGGGAAATACAATATTAAGTAAATCCTAAATATATTTAACATCTAAATATACCCTAATAAATGGCAATAACAACAAATTTAATTACACTACATGATAACTCACAAAATTTCATCTCTTTCATTTAACTTCCCTAACCTGTAGTGCATTTCTCTTTCTATCTCTTTTCCATTCAAGTGCATCATTCCTCAATGAACAAACAGAACACTTTTGTTGGGCAAATTGAACATACTTGAATGGACATGTAAAAGTGTAAAACAAGCAGAGACACAAAGAACATGTTTAAAAATAAAATGTCGAGATCTGCCACTGATGAGGATACAGTGGAATACACCGCTAATGAAGTTCAATGAAAAAATGGGTAGAGCCACACGAAGCCTAATCAATCTAAACCTGTAACACTTACCAGTAATTCCAAAACTCCAGCCTCCTCACGTAGGGCTCATTCTATACTATTTTCACTTGACAGATCAACCTCAACATATGCATCTCCATCCCCAATACAGAAACAAGACCCAAGGCATTTTCTTTGCAAATCGAGTTTATGCCACTAATATCATCCAGTAGGCAAATCCTCTGAAGCTTAATTACCTCAAATCAAGAGGCCTCCACCCATCCTCCCGTCCCATGACTGCACATTATCACGTAAGGGCATCCTCTTTTGAAAAATTTGTTGTTTTTTATATTGATTACCCATGTTTCTTTTTATTTGAGTGCCTTGAAGTCATGAACGCAATGCTTCTTTTTTTATTTTTTAGCATTTTGTGTAGTAACCATATACAGTTTTTGCCATGTTAGATTACAAATTTATGGGGTACATTGTGGGTATCACTTCTCTTCAAAGAAAGATTCTCAATCCTTTGACAATGCACACATTAGGCCAGAATTCCACAGTGGAATTCGAGTTTCGTACATTCGGAATTTCAGTGAACTCCAAATCCAGCAAGATATTTCACATTACCAAGAGGGCATAAGAAATTTGCAACAGCATCGCAGTATAGGATAAAGCATGTTCTTACAGAGAACAGGGCAAAGCATGTGTATGCTGTCCACTAAACTCACCTGATAAAAGGTAACAGTGGACTAGAGTTAAAGAAATCACTGACCAAAAGTTTCATAGATCTTGCAGTACAAAAATAAAAATCATTGAACAACGTTTTGGTCATTAACTCTATGGGCTAAGATTGGATGACAAGAAACATCTTGTGGGTTCATGATAAATTTCAAACAAACACCCATGAATTACGACCTGAGTGTCATTCAACGCGCTATTAATCTTTCAATAAAAGTCATCTTCATTGGTAACAGAGGAATAGAAACTCAGCATGAAAAGTGCAATCAAACAGAGAATGCCACATATAGGTTTAAAACAAAAATTCAAGGAATACTAGCGAGATACTGTTTCGTATTGGCCGGTATGGATTTTTTCTGCAATTACATTTTTGATAAAAATCAATGCCTTCACACCATTCTCTCAACAACTAGCTATTGAGAGTGAGTTCTACCTTAAGAATGTTATTATGTCATGGTTTTCTAACAAATTTGTGCATATCTTTGAAAATGGAATGGACTTGCAAAGGGGGTTGCAATCGATTTATATGAGAATTGAAGAATGCATGTATCTGTAAAGAAGAAGAAGAATAAAGAAAGCAGCTGATTACAGAGAGATGGAAATGTGACTGACCTGCAAGAGGAGCTGAAGGGCGACGAGCTGACGATCCTTGTCTTTCATGAGAATGCTGAAGATTCTCCTCTCTCTCATCTTGTGCAGAACCATCACCCCCAGCACTGCTGCCCCAAATGCCAGTAGCAACATCATCCCATATGGCCTTCCCCTGTTGTTGCTGCTGCTGCTCTTTGATGCCATCGCTGCCATCTCTCTCTCTCTCTAAATCTCTCTGAACCTGGTTGTGTCTTTGGTGATTCTCAACTTTGAAGACCCAAAAGGAGACCTTTTCTCTATTTAATTTTCCATCTCCAAACCTGGTAATATCAACAAGAACAGCTTCGATGGATCTCAACTAAGAAGACAAAGTAGAAGTTCTTTTCACCTTTTTTCTTCGAGAATCTTGTTAAATCAACAAGAACGAGCTTGATGCTTAGCAAGGAAGCAGACCCAGAAGCAGCTTTTTCATCTCTCTCTGTTTCTCTGAGTCTCGTAGAAATGAAGGAAGAGGGGTAGCAGAAACATGGGAACATGTGCGAATGGCGCTGATTCTGGAAAACAGGAAAAGTCTTCCTCCTCTTTTTACATCAGTTGCCTTGCCAAATTTACTATAATGCCCTTACGTTTGTAAGAACAATTGATCCATACATAGTTAATTTAGTTGATTTAAATTTATAAAACTAGATCATAAATTTTAAGTTTGACCTTTACAAATTAATCAAAAAATATGTGCATATGATTATATAAAATTATTTTTATTTTTAATGAGAGTAAAAATTAAATTCAAGAAATAGAAAACAGTAACAATTTATTTCTCCATCCAATTATTTTATTCTTAGATTAATATCTATATTTAATATAATCTATTGAAACACTTAATTTAAACTTACCCTCAATCAAATAAAAACTCTATCTAAGTGAAATCAACCTGATTGAATTTATAAAAGTTGAAATACATTTCCTATTTATTTTTTTCCTTTAAATTTAAGAAGATTAAAATTATTTCAAACAGAGGACATTTTGGTACACGTGAAGCTACCTTCTAAATTGTAGGCTTGTAGCTTAAAAAAGGCCGCTTTAAAGTAATATTAAAGGAAAGTGTATTTGATTAAGTTGATGGTTTTGTATTGGAGTCAAAACAGTCAAGTGGCAAACGCATGCATGCATGCAAGGAAAGGCGTGCCCGTCGGAGATTGCAAGGTGCGTAAAATCATACACGTGTACGGCACCGATACTCTCAATGCCTCAAGGCCACACCTTTCGCCTCACATGCAAGAGAAAACCAACTCGTCTCGAAATTTTTGAAAAATGTCTTTCTTTTTTATTTTATTTAAAAATATTTTTTTATAATTTTAAAATCTCTCAACTGTGTATAACAATTCTAGGAAGAGTCTAATCATTAAGATTAATTATAAAAGTTTACATCCTTTGGATAATTCTATATTATAGAATTTCAAAATTATTTTTAATAGTAGATAAGTATTCATTCAAATCATAATTCGAAAGACAAATACAGGCGCATAAATAGGCCAGTAAACATTACGACATTAAGACTATAATATTAGTAATATTAGTAATAATATTATAGTGATATAATATAATTTTGTTTAAGAATAAATTAAAAAAATGTAAAAAATTGAAAATAAACATTACAACACAGACTATAATAGCAAACAATCAAGAATGATATTTTAGATAAAATAAAGAAATAAAAAAAATAAGAATAAAAATAATTTCTAAACAAATTTATCCGCCATAGAGACTATTTAGATCCAATTAAATTGAACCATATTAATTGATTCAGTCTTTAAAACACTGATTATTATCACGGTTTTAGGTAAGAAATCCTTTACCATTAAGTCATTAACTAATAAAAATAGTTTAATTTAGATGAATATATAATTAGCATCGATCCACATGACTTTCCATTTAAACAGCTCGCGGTAGAAAAAGGAAAATTAGTGGTACTATATGCAAGAACGGCGGTTAACTCGAAGTGGCATGAGTTGGGGCCCACACAAGATGGGATTTTGATACAAGCAAGTAGAAGTTTGAATAGGACCAAGGTTGTATTCAAAATAAGAAGTTGAATATAAAAGAGGCATAATTTATACTTTGTTCATAAGGTAGAAGAATGTAAATAAGATTAAAATGCGTCCCACATGGTGTAGCTATCTGATTAACCTCCCGCCTTAAGAAGTAAGAGGTGTTAAGTTCGAGCCCTCATGGTCTAAGTTGGTGTACTCTAAGAGCAGTGGGTATTGCCCGTAGGAGTTTTACGTTGAGTTTTCCGCGGTTCTTCGTACGTAAATTCAAAAAAAAAAAAAAATCATATAATTTATACTGATTGGGCCAACTCATCCTCAATCGGGCCTTCGTCGGGTTTCATGATTCTGCATCAAAGATACTTTTTATTTTCAAATTTCTTTTTAAAAGATAAATGAAATGTTATATAATGCTTCATTTATTTTCAATCAAAATAAAAAATGTAATGCACACGATCAAAATGTTGAGTTTTTACATGCCGACAAAAAGCTGCATTTCATATTGTTTTTTATTAAAAAAAATTCTTCAATAAAATAGACACTACAAAATAGACTCTGACCCTTTCTCTCTTGAGGCCTCCATGTGATTTAATAATATACTGTAGTTCAATTAAAGTTTTGAATTTTGAGAACAAGGAGAAGATAATTTAGATATATATGAACAATCTTATTTTATGATGTAAAAGGTAAAATTACCCTTGTTATCAATGTTTTAAATATTGAACTGCTAATTAAACCATTTAATTTACCAATTTAGTTTAGTTATGTTTAACGATTGGGTCAAATCATTTTATGATATCAGTATAGTATTTTATATTTTATATAAAAAAAAGAATATAATATATTATTTTTAAAAAATAAGTTATTAAAAAAATGAAAATCACATAACAACAATAAGACTACTATAATAGCAAAGAATCAAGAACGATATTTCAGATAAAGAAAAAAAATAAAATACACCGCACGTGCGCAAATGGCACACGCGCGCCGCTCAATCTTGTCCTACTTCTTTCCGACTCTCGTTGTCTAGATAAAGAATCCTTTGGGATGGGATTTTGGGCAATCCTTTTATCCTCTATCCCCTCACCTTCGATATCCTTCCATCGCTGGTTCACCGTCGGGACTGCTCCTGAAGAAGAATGAGACTCGATAATCTCCTCCATCTTCTCTCTTTCAATCGCTGGTTCACCCTCGGGACCGTTCCTGAAGAAGTAAGACGAGACTCAATAGTAGAGAAATTGACAGAAGATATTCTATTCCAAATCTTCTTGAAACTGCCCATCAAATCTCTACTCGCCTGCAAGTGCGTATGCCGCACATGGCGCACTTCAATCCGACATCGTGACTTCGCCCACAAGCATCTCATCCAATCCACCCAAGAAAGATACATCACTGATCTCATCGTTCAGTGTCGTCAACGCTGTGATCTAAACTATCTTTGCTTGTCAGATGAGTATGATCTTGCACACATTCAGAAGGTAACTGTTAGAGGTGCAAAGATATATCACCATCGCGACGATTCAACTCATCCTCTCAATGGCGACAACTTGGACATCGGTTCATGCAATGGCTTGCTGTGCTTCAAAAATAGAGGATCTCAACTGGAATATACATATGCAATCCAATAACAGGAGATTATGTGTTTCTACCCCAACTCACACCCGTATCAAACCACTGTCATGGATTCGGTTTTGATGCTTGGACCGGTCAGTACAAAGTGGTACGGAGTATTCTAAATTGTAATTATCCAATGGAGATTTGCACAGTGATTTGCACAGTTGACAGCTCGGGAAATCCATCGCCGTCATGGAGAAGAATTGAAAACTTTCCACTCCCAATTCTGTTGGGAGGCGATGGGGTTTTTGCAGATGGAGCTCTTCATTGGGTGAGTCAACCCAATCCCAATCCCAATCCCAATCCCAAGTCACCACCTGTATCTAGAGATATTGTTTCGTTGGACATGAGAGATGAGAAGCTTCGGGTGATGCCGTGGCCTGACTTTATGAACGATCGCCACCATTACCTCTTACATGAATGGAGAGGGCATCTCTCCATATTTTATTTATCCTTCCAACAGTTCCATCCAGATATGGGTATTGAAAGATTGCAAGGGAAAAATGGATTGGAGCGAAGAAGTTAGAATCGAATGGCGTGTTCCATCTGATGTAGTCAGCTATCACTTGATTCCGTTGGGAATCAAGAACGGAGATTCTTTCTCTCTTATAATCGTATAGACCTGGCTTCTTATGACATCAATAACAGAAGATTAACATCACTGGAGCTCTATAACACTTGGGGAACTGACATCATAACTGATGTGGTAACCCTTGTGTCCCCCATTGTCCACGAATAAAAGGGCAGCAGGAGAAGAAAGAGACGTTGGTTTGGATTTGGTTGATATTTTTTTTTAATAATCTTGTTGAGAGACGTTGAATTTTTTTTGATAACTAAAGGTGTTGATGTTGGTTTGGATTTGGTTGATTTTTTTTTTGATAATCTCGTCCGAATAATCTTTCGAAGCATGTATAAGCCTCCTACACACGTTAAATTAGATGTTGACATGGTTGAATTTTTTTAATAATCTTGTTAGAAAATTAGAAACTTTTATTTTAGAGAGGATCTTCCTTATTATTTATTTTATTCTATTCTCAATCTTTTCTTTGTACTTGTACTGTATCATATCAACGTTGATCGAATTTGCCCGCAGTTGAATCTGATTTAAACTCCATCCAAATCAACTTTTCCTGAGTAGGCTAACCCTTTATTTGTAAGCATATTTTCACATTAATATCTGGTAAAAAGGGGAAAATAATTTGTATATGCATAATATTCTAAGGACCTCACTTGGAGGAGGATTGCATGACCAAAGCCCTAAAACAAAGAGGGAATTTATACAAGGCAAGCGAGGCAGCACAGAGTAGCTTAATTTTGACTAATTTGATTAAATTATCTCCGTGACAAAAAATGATAATTCAGATTTGAGATTTTACGTTGAATCAAGAATTTCTGTGAAGAAATTGAAAATGGTGTTCTCGGGCTCAAGTACCGTATGAATTTAAAGAACTCCTCTCGGAGTTAAGTCCGGTCTAACTTGAAGAACTTTCTTAAGATTTAACTTGAATTATAAATCCAATTTTAATTAAAAATATTGAAAAATGTATTAACTGAAATTAAATTAAAAAATATAAAAATAATTCTAAATAATCTTAATTAAAATCAATTCAACACAAATAACACAAAATGGAATTTTTCTTTCTTTTATCTTCTTTGCTTTGGCCGATCCTGGGTTTCCATTTTGAGCTGAGTTTCTTTCTTAAGCTGCCGAGGAATCTGCTGGAATATTCTTGATTGTTGAAGCTCGATTTCCAGTCGTAGCTTGCTTCAATGGCTTGCTTGATTTGAGTTGGTGTCTTGCTGGCCTTCCCCTCTAATTCCTCTCTTATCTTTCTATAATCTTTTTTCCATATCTTCTTAGGTGTGGATCCTTTCCTGTTTGGGCTCCTTCCGATTCTTTCTGCAACAGCGGAAATCTTTCTGGGACTGTTTTGGCAGCCACGATTGGTGGGCCCTCTCTTCCCACCATCAGGTGAAGACTCATCTCATCTTCGCTCGAGGCATCATCCCAGGATGAAATTTGAGAGGCCCTAGACACAATACACTGATAGAGGTCGTGTAGAAAGTGCACGGTGGGAGCCCTAAGACATCAATTAAATTAGGGGGCCTCTAGCAGCTGTCCAAATATTTCGGAGACCGAGATCTCAATTTCGGCTGAGAATTTTTCTATCTCCTCAATTTATTTTTTAAAATCTAGGTGGCTTTTTTTTTAAAAAAAATTCATTTAAAATAATAAAAAATGCTGTTTTTTTTTTAAAAAAAAATATCGACCGATATTCGTCCAATATCGGCCAGGCCCACGACTGATATTCCTTTTTTTTAAAAAAAATAAAAAAGAAGAAATTGGCCGATTTTTTTTTCTTTGACCAATACACATAATATCAATCGAGATTTATACTCCTGGGCTCTTGGCAGCCGTCGATTTGATTTTAAGCCAGGGCCGACTCTGATGATAAGCTTTATAAAATTTGATGCTTGCATCAAAATAATATCAAATAACACTATACTAGTGGGACTTGCACATATCATTGAATTTAGTATTGTAATATTATCAACTCATTCGTTACCTTTTTTCTACTTTACATTTTGAGCATGTCTTTTGACTATTATTTGAAGATTGGGTTTCACATCAGACTATTGGGTGCATGGTTTTGAGGTTTTTTAGTGTTAGAAAAAAAAGTATTTCTCCTTCAGGAGGTGGAGTGGTAGAAGTTCGAATTCCCATGGTGTAATTGGATGAGGATATGAAGTCATCCGAAAGTAAAGGTTTGGTAGGATTGTGCACAAGATTTTCCTCCTCCATTATCAATATATATATATATATATATATATATATATCAAATTAATTCATTTTTATGATTTAAGTTATTGTATCAACTTATTACAATCGAAAAATATCATTTCACCGATATGAATGTAACGGCTGCTTGTATTGATGAAGCGACTTATCTAAGACTTGCAACTCACTCTATTAAATTTTGAATCCAAATAAATCAATTAATTTTGTTGATTTTTTTTTAAAAAAATTGAATATAAATCCACTCCAAATCATTTAAAATTATTTCAAATTAAATAAAAAAAATATCTAACCAAGGTCTGGATACTCTTTCACCTACAATCCGCTTCCAGTCAACCTCAATTGTCTATCACCTAATGGTAAGAAAAGTCACGAGTCAAAACAAGCCAAAAGCCAACCTTGAATGAAACCAAGCATACATCTATCTAACTATTTGAAAAATTGGACTGCTGTATCGAGCTTTGGATTTGGATGGAGACAAAGAATTTTGCCTTGTAATCATATTTCCATAAGATAAGATGAGTTGAATTCATTTAATATTAAAATATTTGACCAAATCCCTTTGTACTTTATTTAGGTTTAATAAAAGAAAACATTTTATTATCTACACATGACGTGCTTCTTTCAAAATAGTTAATAGTGGTCTACTTTTATAGAAAGTCTAAGCCATGATTTAATTGATCAAAAATATAAAAATAAATAAATTAAAGAGCTACATGATTCTATCCTAATTTAAAAACACTGATGGATATCAACTTAATCACATAACATTATATTAAATATCAAAGATTAACACCATTGTGGATTTAAAATTAGAGGAGTTTTTACACCAAATTATTCAAATCTAATATAAACTCTATTTTTTAATGTAAAATTTTTTATTATCATCATTATTAATTATGATCGAATTTATCTGTGACCAAATATTGAATTTTACTGTTTCTTCCAATTTCTAAACAAACTATAAAAGTATAAATTACGGATAAAGAATGTGGAACAAATCGGACTGCAACGTAATCAGTGACGCATCCTGCACACCATTTAAATCTTCAATTTACACTGGCGTTCAATATATCCTTATCTAATAAAGATAGCTTGAATCCTCCAACTTGTCCATACTTACAGAACAATCTGAGCCATCAATTTCTTAGGCTGATGATTAGAGATATGTTTAGTTCAACTGCATGGATACTGTATAAACCCAATTAATTAGTAGTAAAGGACATCATAATCAATGATATGAAACTGAAATTAGATAACCTATTATCTAATCAACAATAACTCTTTTTATATTGAGAGGCACTTGATCACAAGACTTTCTGTAAATAATATTTTTGCCTCTTCTATCATAATTTATTTAGGGGTGGACATTTAGATACCCTACTTTTTTTAAAAGACACTCTATTTCAAAATTTTGTGTCAAAATTATCATTTTTCTCCTCAGTTTTTAAAAAATACAATTCCTCCATACAAATCTGAAGGACAAAATGATAATTTCACATAAAATTTTGAAATGGAGTATCTCTTAAAGAAAAATCAGGTGTCTAAATGGCTACCTATTTTAGATAGGTTTTAAAATTTTAAAATATGTACTCAAAAATTAATGTTAAAAATGTTGATTATCTGTTTAATGTCCATGGACCATGATTACTTGTTATAGTTGAAAAGAGGTTCCGTACAGCATCGAACGCGTATTTAATTTGGATAAAACAATCCAAGTCAAAGTACAAAGATAAGAGCAATTGACATTTCTGCTTGCATGGTTCAACCCAAGACCCTCTATAAATACACATGAACATGTCCAACTTCACACCAGTCAGCAATCTCTTTATCCCTCTCTCTCTCTCATAAAACAAATAAGAGTTTTTAGTTCCTACAATCATGAAAACCTTTCTTGTTCTGCTGTTGTCAATCCTTCAACTATCGGTGATCGGAGCTAGGGCCGACGATGCGGTACTTGATTTGGACGGTGAGGAGCTCAAACCTGGCGTCGACTACTACATCTTACCGGTAATCAGGGGGCGGGGCGGGGGCCTGAAGCTTGCAAGTCGAAACGGCACCTGCCCACTAAATGTGGCTCAAGAAAACTCCGAGGTCTCCAATGGGCTCCCATTGACCTTTCGGCCAGTCAATGCCGATGACAAAGTCATCCGGGTTTCGACGGATGCAAACTTTGTGTTTTCGGCAGCAACAATATGTGTTCAGTCGACGGTGTGGAGGCTCGGAGGTGTTGACAGCGCAACCGGGGAGCGTTATGTGACGACCGGCGGACAGATAGGTAATCCTGGATTAAGTACAGTTAGCAACTGGTTTAAGATAGAGAAGTACAGAGATGATTACAAGCTTGTGTTCTGCCCCAGCGTCTGTGATATATGTAAGGTGATTTGTGGAGATTTGGGAGTTTTCAATGAGGATGGAAAAAGATGGCTGGGTTTGAAAGATGAACCTCTTGCAGTCAAGTTCAAGAGGTCTTAAGAGTCAGAACAAAGAAGATGATGAAATCAAGAGAATAAAGGAGGGCACTTACTTATATAGAACTTAATTGGTTTCATCATTCATGATTTCTTTGTAATTGCCCTTTCAATTGAATAATGAAAAGATATAATTATTATCCATGTATCAGTACTTGAAGACCCTATGAATTGAAAAAGGAGTTCATATTATCCATGCACTGTCTTGTAGACTTTTGGGCTTCACATGTTCTTAAAAGTCACTAAATTTTTAGTAGACAACCTCTAAATTTCTCTCTACACTTTGAATGTAAGACTCGTCTACACTACGGGTAGTTGTGAAAGGATTATTTTTGTATTTGTTAAGGGTGAAGATGAAGAATTGCAAGGGGATAGCATTTGAATTTAAATGTATCATACATCAACCTTCATTACTGACATAGATCTGATAGGTATGACTATTGCTATAAATACCATTCTCGGGAGATTAACCGCGATTGCTAATGTCGAGATATTTTTAAAATTTTCAGATTTTTATTGAAAAATTATCGTGGAAAATATAATATTTAAACAATAATAAAATTATATAAGGAATTTACCGCTATTTATCCGGAATTTATCGCTATTTTATCGAGAATTTTACAATCTCAATAAATCTCAAAATATTAACGTCAATTGGTATTTTAAAATAAAAACATGATAAATTTAAAAATATTCAACATATTTGTGAGGATAGCTATGATACTAACCAAGTTGACCTTACCGGCAGCCTCACATCCGGGGCCTCAAACCATTCTTGTGACTCAATATATGCCCTCTCTGTTTACCACCTAAAGGAGGAGTTCTCATTAAAGGATCTCTTATAAACCTGAATAACACAAATAATTCCAACACTAGGGTTTTTAGACTAGTGAAAAACAAAACAATCCAAATAAATATTCACAGGGGCACTGCTTGCCCAAAAAGAAAGCGTTTAAAATTAATTTATTAGACAATTTTCATCCAAAGGAATAAATTTCGAATTAATTCGACTCAACAAAATTTCGAATTGAATAAATTGATGAGGTTTTTTAAAAAAATCTTTAAATTCTATTAAATTTCTTTATTGAATTAACTTTAAATCAAATTCTAAGTTTTGAATTTTTAATACAACCTTGCTGCTATCCAAACCTCTAATTGTTTGATAATAGATAAAATTATTCACCTTCCAATGAAGAGTTGCTTTGACTTGATATATATTTGGAAAGCTTATTTTATAGAAAAAAAAAATAGAGTGATCAATTGTTCCATCCAAGAGCAAAGAAATTGGCTTGTTGATTGTTCTTGAATCAATAATCTTTTTGAACATGCCCAAATTTCTTATAATTGTGAAATTGGGGTTTTCCGCAAAACCAACAATCTTTATCAACATGACTACTTCTTTTACAAATATTGCATTTTTGTTGAGTGGTCTCAACATTTCCTCTCCTTTCAAAACTATTTCTTCATTTTCTTCTTCTATTTCTTCCTCTTCCATATCTTCCACCTCTTGAAGATTCACTTTTGGATTGACCAAAATTTGATAGTTCCATTGCTTGATTTTTTGAACTAACATTGAGCTTGGATTGAAAAACACTTTCAATTGTCTTTTCAGAGTGCCTAATCAATCTTTGCTCAAATGCTCTAATGGAACCCATCAATTCTTCAACACCCAATGAGGAAGTATCTTTAATCTCCTCAATAATGCCAACAATGGAGTCATATTTCTCAGACAAACTAATGAGTATTTTCTCCTCTATTCTTTAGTCGGTAATTTTCTCTCCATTAATATTCATTTGATTCACCATTTCCAACTTTAGAAAAGAAATATTGCAAAGCTTCATTTTCTTTCATTTAAGATTTTCAAAATCTTCTAAGAGTTTGAAGTTTAATAGCTCTTACCTTCAAAGCACCCCTATACTCCTTTTGTAGAATGTCCCAAGGCTCCCTAGCTTTTGTGGCATTGATGATTCTTGGAAAGACTTTTTCAGAAACTCCTTGTTGAATCATATAGAGGGCTTTTGCATGTTTTTTCCGATTATCTTTTAGTTGTTGTTTTTGGGCATTTGTCAAGTCCTCCATTTTTGGGTTCTTCGTAACCATCTTCAACCAAATCCCATAAATCATAAGAAATAAAAAAAGTTTTCATCTTCATACTCCAATAATCATCGCTTTCTCCATAAAAAATTGAGAAGAGTTTTTCCATTGCTTCTTCTTCTTAGACTTTTGTTTCTCCTTGGCAAATCATCAAACACTTGGTGTGCAAATTTTTTTCTTTTTCTTTCTTTCTTCTTCTTATTTTTCCAAGTGTTGAAACTCAATAATGTCTTCTCTTATCTGGTACAAGAACCTCTTCAAATCTGATTGAAGAAAATATCTTCGTATTTGTGAGACTCTTTGAAGAACTAGGACAAGATTCACTTCACCGTCTTCAAATGGGTCGATGGAAAGTATCTTTGTTTATCTAAGAAGAAAAAAAATGTAAAATGGAAAAGAAAATAATGAGTAGAGGTTAAAAACAAAAGACGAGAGAGTTTTTTTTTCTCCCTTCTGATTCCCTATTCTTAAAAGATTTCTTTTCTACACACCATTATAATCATTGATGCTCAATATAACAAATGACTAAAACGAACATAAACTAAAAATAATAAAATAAGGTAACTTGGCATTAATTTTAACACCACCACTCCATTTATCAACACCAGCAATTCCAAACTAACACATGACTACTGTCCCCTTTCACTTTGCTTTATCCTATTTATTTATTTCCCACAAACCCATACTCCATTCATAGTCCCAATCAACAAACCACGTGGGCCCATTGCCTTAGCCTCCATTTGTCCAACGTCACACCCTCCAATCTTTGCAAGGAAAGTGACTTCCCATATTTTTAAAGTCTCAACCAAGGAGCCAACAGTTAAAAAGCACCACTTTAAAGATCCAATTTCCATTAAGACCCATTTTGACCATGACCCACCTACCCTTCTGACCCGTTTACCCATCAGACCTTGAATCAATCTCGTCTTTAGAGTCGATCCTACACGCTTCATCACATGGGCACAGCAAACTGGAACAGGGCTCGCTGGTTGAAAATAAATGAAGCAAATTGAAAACGGTATCATTTCATTCATTTTTTTTCAAAACAATCGAAAATGAAAAGTATCTTTAATGTAGGCATTACTATCAAATCCGACGAGAGCCCAATTAAAGACTTAGTCAGCCCATTCAGTTCAAATTAATGAGTTAGTTCTTTAAATCTAAAGTCCAATCGATGGTGGTAAGAGAAGGCCCACTTCAAAACCACATCAGCAGCTATCTCTATGGGTCCCAACTAAGGTTTAAATATCGGCCGATACATATCGTATCGGCCGATATATATCGGTTTTTTTTAAACCGAGTAATATCGGCCGATACGATAAGTATCGGCCGTACATATCGAATATCGGCCGATATGGCCGATATTCGGTCCGAAATATCGGTCATAATATCGGCCGATATTCATAAATATCGGTATTTAAAAAAAAAATTTAAAACACCAATATGGTTTTTCGTGGTTTTTACACGGTTTTTCGCAGTTTTTCGCGGTTTTCCAGGGTTTACGGTTCTCAGGGGATTCACGGTTTTTTGCGGTTTTCGCGGTTTTTTGCGGTTTTCAGCGGTTTTCCACGGTTTGACGCGGTTCAGGGTTTACGGTTCTCAAGGGTGTTCACGGTTTTTTGCGGTTTTTTGCGATTTTGTCACGGTTCATCACTGTTCATCACGGTTTTTTGCGGTTTTTTCACGGTTCCGATATCGGAGGAGAGAGAAAATGCCGATATCGGTATGAGAGATAAAATTATCGGCCGATATATCGTCCGTATCGTATATCGGCCGATATATCGGTCTAGCCGATTTTTTGACCCCTGGGTCCCAATACCCTTTCGAATGCCAAATCACCTAATGCTCCAATTAGAATCCTATTGGTCGACCCCACCTATGTGCAAAATCATTTCTTTAGCTGACCCCACCTCAAATCTAAAGCCCATTCTTGCCAACAACACCTGTTGTATCCACCATCCTCACCAACCACGTCATTGCTTAAGGAAATGAATCAAATTGCTCCGTAGAAGTTTTAGTGGATTTTCAGAAATCGATTCATTGATCGGTCCACCGACGGGATGATTTGGAAATGGAAATTTGAGTAAAGTGATCCCGTCGGTGTACTGATCTAGACTCTTTCACGTCTTAAAAAATCGGTTCACCGACCGGATCACTTGGGTCAAATCATTATACAAATTGAAGTGCTACATGTGTAAAGTTCTTTCTTTAATTAATTAAAGTTCCACTAACTTAATTCGCATGCAACCCATGCATGAACCGTGAGAATAAAACCATGGCCCAGCCATGGTTTTGACTTAATGTGATTTGATCCGAGGTGCTGGAAGAACACATCAAGAAGACAGGCAAAAACTGCCTCAAGAGAAAAAGGATCAGTCTAGTGTTTGTATTGTCTATTTTTATTCAAGAAAGAAATTTTATAGAGATTTATTTATCTATATTATTCAACAAGTGATATGAGATACAACTTTTTGTCAGATTATGTGTATTAAATTTTTTATTTTGGTTGAAAATAAATGAAGCAAATCATTTCATTTATTTTTTTCAAATCAATCAAAAATGAAAAGTATCTTTGATGTAGGCAAAAGAACTATCAAATCCGACGAGGGCCCGATCAAAGATGAGTCAGCCCAATCAATTCAAGTTAATGAGTTTGTTCTTTAAATCTATCATCCAATCAATGGTGGGAAGAGAAGGCCCACTTCAAAACCACATCAGCAGCTATCTCTATGGGTCCCAATACCCTTTTGAATGCCAAATCACCTAATGCCCCAATTAAAATCCTATTGGTCGACCCCACCGATGTGCAAAACCATTTCTTTAGCTGAGCCCACCTCAAAAGAGCCCATTCTTGCCAACAACACCTGTTGTATCCACCATCCTCACCAAACACGTCATTGATCCCAAGTTACCTCATTGCTTAAGGAAATGAATCAAATTGGAAAGCCTGCCCAACCCAAAAATAGAGAGGATCGTGGCATGACTGATCTGTGACCGAGGGTGAAGGGAAGATAAGGAAGGAAGAATGGAGGAAAATCTGCTCAGCCGAGATAAAAGAAAATCAAATAGAAAGGAATGAAGAGAAAGAATAGGAAGAGATAAGAGAGAAGGAGCTGGCATTAGATTTACTTAGTATTTTATGTGTTCTTTTTATTTTAATTTCATAATAAGGCTTAAAAATTAAAGAGAGGCCAAAGTTGTAAGACAGATTTTTGAATACTTTAAAATTGAGGAAAAGAAATTAAAAATTTAATTCTAATGGAATCAATTGATTAGTATGATATAGAAATTCAAGAGTATTTATATAATTTTCATTCTTAAATTAGTTAAAAATTATAAAAAAAAATTAAAATTATATGACACCTCTTAATTTTACTTACATGCTTCTACACTTATGAACAACGTATAAATTATGCTTCTTATTTTTCATAAATCTTTCAAAAATTGATTTCTAAAATAAACTACATTCATGAAACTTCTTACCACAAACATTAATAACATTCGATCAAATTTAAACATAATTATTATCCAGCTTCAACTAAATTTGTATTTTTAAATTTTTCTAAACTCGATTAAATTTCTTTATTGAATGAAACTTTAAATCAAATTCAAGATTTCAGTTTTTAATACAACCTTGCTCCTATTGAACTTCTAATTGTTAGATAGTATGTAAAAAAATTCACCCTCTGATGAAGAGTTTCTCACTTGATATCTACTTCAAAAGTCTATTTTATATATAAAAAACAATAGAATGATCCATCGTTCCATACATAATGAATTTGAAATAGTTAAAAACATTATCTACTCAAGAATTCTCATAATCCATATTTTATATCTATGGTGTTATGTCCATAAATTGATATCTTATACTATCGTATCTTGAAATGCATCTACAAAATTCTAAATTTAGATCTTATTATTTTTAATATCAAGTAAAAACATTAACCTCATCTGTCAATTGAGATACAGCACAAAGAAAACATTGACAATAGAATAAATAAATAATAAGGAGGATCCTGTCCAAAATAAAAACTTCTAATTTTCTAACAAGATTATTAAAAAAATCAACCATGTCAGCATCCAATTCAACGTCTCTTAACAAGATTATAAAAAAAAAAAAATCAACCAAATCCAATTATTCGTAGACAATGGAGGACACAAGGGTTACCACATCAGTAATGACCTCAGTTCTCCAAGTGTCACAGAGCTCCAGAGATGTCAATCTTTTGTTGTTGATGTCATAAGAAGCCAGGTCCATACGATCAGAGAGAAGAATTTCTCTGTTCTTCTTGATTCCCAACGGAATCAAGTAACAGCTGTCTACATCAAATGGAACGCTCCATTCGATTCTAAGTTCTTCGCTCCAATCCATTTTTCCCTTGCAATCTTTGAATACCCATATCAGGATGGAATTGGGGCATGGATAATCAAAGATGGAGAGACGCCCTCTCCATTCATGTAAGATTTTACGACGGTGGCCGGGGTTCTCTAACAAGTCAGGCCACGGCATCACCCGAAACTTCTCATCTCTCATGTCCAACGAAACTATAACGTCTGATTCGCGATTGTTATGATAGGTATGATTCACCCAATGAAGAGCTCCATCTGCAAACACTGAACGGCTTCCATAACAATAAATTGAGAGTGAAGAGTTTTCAATCCTTCTCCATGACGGCGATGGATTTCCGAGCTTTCAACTGTGCAAATCTCCATCTCCATCTCCATTCTATAATTACAATTCAGAATACTACATACCACTTTGCACTGACCAGTCCAAGCATCAAAACCGAATCCAAGAACACAGTTTGATGGGGATGTGAGTGGGGGTAGCAACACATAATCTCTTTTTATTGGATTGCCTATGTATATTCCGGTTGCGATTCCTCTATTTTTGAAGCACAGCAAGCCATTGCATGAACCGATGATGTCCATCGTTGCCATTGAGAGGATGAATTGAATCGTTGAGGTGGTGCATATCTTTGTTGTTGCAATCCTTACCTTCTGAATGTATGCAAGATCACATGAATCGAAATAGTAATGGTAATACTTGTGTCGATGAAACTGAACGATGAGATTACTTATGTATCTTTCTTGGGTTGATTGAATAAGATGCTTGTCGATGAAGTAACCTTGTCGGATTAAACTGCGCCATGTGCGGCATACGCACTTGCAGGCGAGTAGAGATTTGATGGGTAGTTTCAAGAAGATTTGGAACAACATCTTCTGTCAAGTTCTCCATTATCGAGTCTCCTATTTCGCTGGAACACAGGATCTGGCGAATTGCTGAGTGTCGAGCGAGGACAATCGGGTGACACGCAGCAGGCTGAATCGGCAGCGGCTGGATGGGATTTGGGCGAAACTGGGTTGGATGGATTTGAGTGGGTAGAGGACCGTAGGTGTGATGAATTTGGATGAGACCAAGGCCTGGTCAAAGGGTTGGACCTGCCAGCAGGGAATAGAGGGATGAAAACAGACGGACGTGAGGCTGATTGGGGAAAAACAGGGGACTGGAGGGATCTGGGTGCAGGAACGCAGGCTCGGGCTGTGGTTGGTTCTGGAAAGCAGGGGACAGAGGGCAAAAGAAGCGATGAGACGGGAAAGACGGAGGGTTCGGCTGGGCTGGGCGAGGCAGGGGGCTTCAGGCGGACGATGGCAGGGTCTGGTGAGAAGCGTGGAGCCGAGCTGTAGCAGGGACGGTTGTTGGATCTTGGGAGCACTAGAGGACGATCGGCTAAGGAAGGGCAGATATGTGGGCGGCGTCGCTGGCTGGACGGCAACAGCAGGGACTGTCTGATGTGACTCTGGCAGCAACTGCAGAGGTGTCTGCTGGAGGTTCTCTTCCAGCAGTGGAATCAACGAATCACCGTTCCCTGGCGGTAGAAAGGAGAGAAGGAAAAGAGAAGAAGAAGGTGGGGCACAATGAGGAGCACCGTCTCGACGGTGAACAAACGATTGAAGGAGAGAAGATGGAGGAGATCACTGTATCCTGGTTTTGATCGGTTTGGGAGAAGGTGAAAATAAAAGGTTTGCTTTGCCTTAATCAGCGGAAGGACTCTTTTTTGTTGATAACGGGAGTCGGTTGCAGGAAGATGGAAAGAAATGGGACTGGATTAAGGCACGCACGTGTGAAATGCTCACGTGCGGCGTATTTTATTTTTATTTTTTACTTTATCCGTAATATCATTCTTGATTGTTTACTATTATAGTCTTATTGTTGTAATGTGATTTTCATTTTTTTTCATTTTTAATAACTTATAGTAAAAAATTATATATTATATTACAATAATATTATACTAATATCATAGTTTAAAACAATTTAAAATGATTTGACCCAGCCATTGAACATAATGAAACTAAATCGGTATATTAAATGGTTTAATTAGCAGTTCAATATTTATCTAATTATCTTCTCTTTGATTTCAAAATTCAAAATTTTAATTATCCAGTTATGAATATATTGAATCACATGGAGCACTCAAGAGAGAAAGGGTCAATCTAGTGTTTGTATTGTTTATTTTATCGACGAAAGAAATTTCATAGAAAAAATTATTTTTATTTATTTATCCATATTATCCAACAAGTCATATGAAATGCAGCTTTTTGTCGGGATTGAAAAAACATGAAAATAACTTTTATTAATTTTTCAAAAAAGAAATTGTAAGATCATACTCACATCCTATTAATATCAATCTCACAAAAAAAACATCTTTATAGAATTCCATAAACACTGAATATTACTTAATTAAATTATTTTCACAAAAAACTGCTAATTTGAGATTATCTTAGAGTCAAAATTCAAAAAATTGATAAAATAATTCAAAATGGTTAAATTTTAAAAGAAAATGTTTGAATTTGAAAAATACATTTCAAATATGAAGAAGTTGTTTGTAAACCTTTTTAAAATCACATATAATGCAATATCAACTCCAAAAACAGTTAAACACTTAAACTGATATCAAAGCAAATCTGGGTCTCTTCTATGTGTGGGACCAAGACTCTCCCTAGACTGAAGAGTGGACCCTACATAAAAAAAGGTTGTGGATCCTCTAGCATTGAAGGCTGACGTATAGTCGTATACTTAGTTCAAGGTGAAGTGAGCCCAACCTTAAAGGAGACCAAGCATGAATATACGAGAGATAGTGCACTGGTTGAGAGTGCAGTCTGGCCTTTGAAAGGGCAAAGTGCAAGAATATACCAGAAGTATTGTAGCCATGTGAGCCCTACACAAGGGGTATGGTATCCGTGATGAGAGTGTCAAGATTATATCGCAGAAGATAAATCAAGAGCTTTTGTTACATTTACATCAGAGATATTCTAATGGTAAACAACTAAATAGTACCATATAAATATATTCAAGAGTATTTATATAATTTTTCATTTTTTTATATAGCTAAAGATTATAAAAACATATTAAAATTATATGACGCCTTTCAATCTTACTTACTTGCTGCTACGCTCATGAACAAAATATAAATTTTGCTTCTTTTATTTTCAATTTTTTATTTTTAATAAAATCTTTCAAAAAGTGTTTTCTTTAGAATAACTACATTCATGAAACTTCTCACCACAAAAACACTAATAACATTCTATCAAATTTAAACATAATTATTATCTAGCTCCATTGTTTACAAACTCAAAAGATTTAGAGAAATCCGTTTAAATTAATTCGACTCAACAAAATTTCGAATTGAACAAATTGGTGAGCTTCTTAAGTTGTTTCTTTAAACTCAATTGAATTTCTTTATTAAATGAAATTTTAAGTCAAATTCGAGTTTCGGGTTTTTAATATAGCCTTGCTCTTATCAAACTTCTAATTTTTTGATAATAGGTAAGATTTACATACCTCCAGAAATCTGAATCTTCTGTTATTGATGTCAGAGGAAGGCAAGTCTCCGGGAGAATCTTCGTCGTCTTTTTCTTCTTCTCCTTCTCCTCTATCTTTTTTTCGGTGGATATCTTCTTATATGACTATATATTATAGAAAAAAGAAATTACGCTCATGTATGTTTGAGAGACCTAATCTATCTAAAATTTGTTTGTAAATCTTTTTAAAATCACATTCAATGCAATATCAACTTCAAAAAAAAAAAAAAAAGATAATTCGACTCTTCGGAGGTATATAATTTCTCTTCTATTTTTAGCTTTGGGCCTCTTTTTGTTTGTCTGCATTTGCTTGGCCCGGACTGTTGGATTTTGTTCATTTCTTTGTACATATCTCTGGGCTTTCTCTTTGAATGAATTCTTACCCATTATTCAAAAAAATTTGAGTTTTTGGATTTTTAATAATAGATAAAATTAGTCACCCTCCACTGAAGAGTTGCTTTAACTTGATATCTAATTGGCAAGTTTATTTTTATAATAAAAAATAGAATGAACCATTGTTCTTCCATCCATAATGAATTTGAAATAGTAAAAATATTATCTACTCAAGAATTATCATATTCCATATTTAGAATTTACTATTCTTAATGTCATCCCAAGTAAACATCAGAATAAATAGATAAATAAATAAAAAGGAGGATCTCGTCCAAAATCAATTTTTAAAATTTCCTAACAAAAAAGAAAAAAATCAACCGCATCCAACTCAAACGTCTCTTCTTCTTCGTAATCCAATTCCAACGTCTCCACTCTTCTTCTTCTGCTGCGCTTTTGTTTATTGGTGGGCATTGAGGGACACAAGGGTTACCACATGAGTCATCCAATGCAGTTCACATCTGAAGAACATTTACTTACCTCCAGAAATCTGAATCTTCTGTTATTGATGTCATAGGAAACCAAGTTTTGACCATCACAAGAGAGAAGAATTTTCTCCGTTCTTGTTGATTCCCAAGGGAATCAAGTCACAGCTGTCTACATGAAATGGAACGCTCCATTTGATTCTAAGTTCTTCGCTCCAACGCAATTTCCCTTGCAATCTTTCAATACCCATATCAGGATGGAATCGGGGCAAGGACAATCAAAGATGGAGAGATGCCCTCTCCATTCATGTAAATTTTACGACGGCGGGCGGGGTTCTTTATAAAGTCAGGCCACGGCATCACCCGAAACTTGTCCT
Source organism: Chimonanthus praecox (assembly GCA_022113865.1). NCBI lineage: Eukaryota > Viridiplantae > Streptophyta > Magnoliopsida > Laurales > Calycanthaceae > Chimonanthus > Chimonanthus praecox. The sequence continues at coordinate 66,265,570 of CM039087.1, read as the reverse complement.
CTCTCATGTCCAACAAAATGATAGATCCTGGTGGTGAGTTACTCACCCAATGAAGAGCTCCATCTGCAAAAACCCCATTGCGTCCCACAAAATTTGAGAGTGGAGAGTTTTCAATTCTTCTCCAAGACGGAGATGGATTTCCCGAGCTTTCAACGGTGCAAATCTCCATCTCCATTCTACCATTACAATTCCGAATACTACATACCAATTTGTACTGCCCAGTCCAAGCATCAAAACCGAATCCATGAAAGCGTTTTGATGGGGATGTGATTGGGGGTAGCAACACATAATCTCTTGTTATTGGATTGAATATGTATTGTCTTTCCCTACCAGTATCCAGTTGATAACCTTCCACGCACAACAAGCCATTGCATGAACCGATGATTTTTAAAGTACCAAGTGAGAGGTTGGGAATGAAAGGAGGAATTACAGAGTCGAGATCGTCACCTATCGTTGTTGTTGCAGTCCTTGCCTTCTCCCGAGTACCTGCAAGATCATACTCATCTAACAAGATAAGATCATCTGAATCGGGATCGGGATCGTAAAACTTGTCTCGATGACAATGAACGATGAGATAGGTGATGTATCTTTCTTGGGTGGATTGGATGAGATGCGTGTCGACGAAGTCACGATGTCGGATTGAAGTGCGCCATGTGCGGCATACGCACTTGCAGGCGAGTAGAGATTTGATGGGTAGTTTCAAGAAGATTTGGAATAGAATATCTTCCGTCAATTTCTCCATTATCGTCTTCTTCTTCTCCTCTGTTTTATTTCTTCGGTGGGAATCTTCTTATAAGAGATGGAGTTATGGTGACTGTGGAGTCGAGAAGAGGACGGGAGAGAGAGAAGAGAAGCGCGCGAGAGGAGAGGAAGGACAGCGTTCAGAAAAAGGGAGAGAAGTGAGAAAGGAAAAAAAGAAAAAGGAAGGACCCTTAAGTCGGCCGTTGAGACTCGAGAGTTCCATTAGGAAACGGGAACAGAAGAAGAAGAGGCCTGTCAGTCGGTAGTAGGTAGTCGGTACCACTGAAACCGCAGGACGGGTTGGATTGGATTTGGAAACGTAAGCAGATCGAACTCGGTAGCCCGTGCTACATCAAATTCCGTGGATAAAACCACTTTTATTAGTTAAATCACTTTTATCAGTTAATGATAAAACCGTGAATGGCCTTAATTCCTCTCCTTTTGGCGTCTTTTGCAAAGATTGGAAAGATAAGTTTGCAATAAAAAATCGGTATATTAAATGGTTTAATTATCAGTTCAATATTTATCTAATTATCTTCTCTTTGATCTCAAAATTTAAAATTTTAATTATCTAATTATGAATATATTAAATCACATGGAGTCCTCAATAGAGAAAGGATCAATCTAGTTTTTGTATTGTCTATTTTTCGAAGAAAGAAATTTCATATATTTTATTTTTTTATCCATATTATCCAACAAGTGATATGAAATGCAGCTTTTTGTCGGATTGTAACAACATGATTTTTGATTGTGTGCATAAAATATTTTATTTTTATTTTTTAAATAAATGAATCATTGTATATCATTTCATTCAATTTTTCTAAAAGAAAAATTGAAAATGGAAAATATCTTAAAAACCTTTTATTAATTTTTCAAAAAAAAAATTGGAAGATCATACACACATCCTACAAATAATGTCAATGTCATAAAACATCTTTATAGAATCCCATAAGCACTGAATATTACTTAATTAAAATATTTTCACAAAAAACTCCTAATTTGAGATTATCTTGAGCCAAAATTCAAAAAATTGATAAAATATTCAAAATGGACAAATTTTAAGAGAAAACATTTAGATTCGAAAAATACATTTTAAATAGGAAGGAGTTGTTTGTAAATCTTTTTAAAATCACATTCAATGCAATATCAACTCCAAAATCACTTAAACTGATTTTTTTAAATTAAAAATATGTATCTATGATCGTCGAGTCATTTTGGGATGGACACCATCCCCTAACAACCGGTATCAAAGCAAACTTGGGTCTCTTCTATGTGTGGGACCAAGACTCCCTCTAGAGTGAAGGGTGGACCCTACACACAAAAAAGTTGTGGATCCTTTAGCATAGAAGGCTGACGTATAGTCGTGTACTAGTTGAGGGTGAAGTGGGTCCGGCCTTAAAGGAGACCAAGGCAAGAATATACCAGAGATCGTGCACTGGTTGAGGGTGAAGCTCGGCATTTGAAGGACAAAAGGCAAGAATATAATGGAGGTACTGTAGTCTGTGTCCTAAACAAGGGGTGTGGGACCTGTGATGAGGGTTTCAAGAATTTGCCCCTCAACAATGGCGTGACTTACATACACCCGATTTTTCTGCCTCTACACACCCATTTTCATATTTTCGTGACAAATTACCATTTTACCCCCGTTTTCATTCATTCGAGTGAAGTGCGAGTTCATTTTGACATTCATTCGAATGAATGCCTAAGTGTAATTTCAATTCATTCGAATGAATGGGCTGAACAGTATCGAATGAATAGATAGTTTCAAGTATATATTTGAATAAATGGGCCTCATTCATTCGAATGAACATAATTTTAAGTATACATTCGAATGAATGGGCCTCATTCATTCGAATGATTGCTATAGTAGTAACATTATTTAAATAATAAAATTTATTTTAAAATTTTAAAGTTATTTTTTGAGCAGTGTGTATTTTCAAAATTTCTCAAATTAAATATCCGGATTAATTACGATGATCTGATAAAAATACTTTAAGACTTTAAGGTCTTTTTACACTCCTAAATATTTAACATAGTATTTTACAAATAAGAGTTTCCCTCGGCTGTGCCGAATACATTTGAGAGTCTCAAAAGACCTTGAAGTCCTATTATTTTTATCAGGTTATCGTAATTAGTTTGGATATTCAATTTGAGAATTTTTAGAAATACACAGTGCTTAAAAAATAACTTTAAAGTTTTAAAAGAGATTTTATTATGCATTACTGTAGTATCGGCAACGTATACCACGAAAATTCAAAAACGGATGTGTAGAGTCAGAAAAATCAAGTGCCTGTAAATCGTGCCGCAACAATGTATCTCAAAAGATAAATCAAGAGCTTTTGTTACATTTACATCAGAGATATTCTAATTACCATATAAATATATTCAAAAGTATTTATATAATTTTCATTTTTTAATATAGCTAAAGATTATAAAAAAAAAAAATTAAATTATATGAAGCCTTTTAATCTTACTTACTTGCTTCTACGCTTATGAACAAAATATAAATTTTGTTTCTTTTATATTCAACTTTTTATTTTTAATAAAATGTTTCAGAAAGTGTTTTCTTTAGAATAACTACATCCATGAAACTTCTTTCCACAAAAAAATTAATAACATTTGATCAAATTTAAACATAATTATTATCGAGCTCCATTATTTAAAAACTCAAAACATTTGGAGAAATCAGTTCAAATTAATTCAACTCAACAAAATTTTGAATTGAATAAATTGATGAGCTTCTTAAGTTGTTTATTTAAACTCAATTGAATTTCTTTATTAAATGAAATTTTAAGTCAAATTCGAGTTTTGGGTTTTTAATACACCCTTGCTCCTACCAACTTCTAATTTTTTGATAATGGGTAAAATTATTCACCCTTGGGTGAAGAGTTGCTTTTAACTTGATATCTAATTGAAAAGTTTATTTTTATAATAAAAATAAAGTGATCCATTCTTCCATAATGAATTTGAAATAGTAAAAACATTATCTACTCAAGAATTATCATATTCCATATTTTATAGCTATTTTCTTGTGTCCTTAACTTGATATTTAATACTATCGTATCTTGAAATGCATATGTAGAATTCTAAATTTAGATTTTACTATTCTTAAATCAACCCAAGTAAAGAGAAGATTTATAATAGAATAAATAAATAACAAGGAGGATCTTGGCCAAACTGGAAGGTCAAAGTCAAAGAGTGTCCTCCCTCCCCGTACTTACTATGTCTAAGTCTGTATTTAAGAATGAGACACGTGTCGCAATTTTGGCCTCACTAAACTTTAAGTCTTTTAAATTATTTGCTTAATCTTCGTACTAATGTCGAATATCATGCCACCTCGGGTTAAGAGGCTTTCTTGCATAAAATAGACTTAATTTAACAACCTTGTGCATAAGGATTAGAAGTTATCAAATTTATTTTAGCGTGTCCATTCTAAAATAGGAAAATTTTAGGAGATATAAATTTTAGTGAACTTCTTAATTTACCTTCATTGGTTTGTACGAGTTTTAGTGAATTTTCAGAAATCGATTTACTGGATTGGTGCACCGAACGGATTACTTAAAAATGGAAATTTGAAGAAAATGATTACGTCGGTGTATTGATTTCTTAGGATGTAAAAGAGTCTAAATCAATGCACCAATTTGATCACTTTTCTCAAATTTCCATTTACCGATTCACTAGAAAGTGAACAAAATTCTAAAAGTCCACTAAAATCCGTATGGACAGACGGGGGCAAAGTAGAAAATCTGAAAAATCCATAACTCCTAGAAGAATTTTCCCACATTAGAATGGCCACCATTTTTTTTTTCTATAAATTTTTCTATTTTTAAATTATTCTAATCTTAAAATCTAATTTTCTACTTACATAAAATAGACTTAATTTAACATTTTCCTTAAGAGTAACGTTCAAAGCAAACGGTGTTGGTCGCAAATTTCAGTGAGTTTTCACTGAGTCTAGTCGGTTTTCCCGTCGAACCGGTTCATACCGCGGTTTTGAGAACCGAGCCACAAATGAAAATCGGTATCAACGGTCCTTTTTTATCTTCCTGACTGGTGCGAGGCTCCGGAGGCCACGGGAAAATCGGTATCAACATGGTGCGAGGCTTCGTCTACGCTCTTTCCTCTTTTCTCCCAATCTCTATTGAAATCTCGGTTAGAAATCATGCCTGGTTCTTCCCAAAGCTCCATAAATATCGAAACTACTTCAATTCGTCTCTCAACAAGGAAAGAAAGGAATGTACCCATTTTCAACAAACTTCAACATTAATTTCCAGGATATATAAAAATAGTGATGAGAATCAACAGATGAATTGTAGGGTAGAAGCAGACTGTCAACCAAATTGATATGGGGAACAGTTCTTTCAAATGGGTTGCAGGATCTGCTTTCAGGACCTGCAAATCCTTGCAATTGAAGAGCCCTGAGAGTAATAGAAGTGTTAGACAGATTGAGAAATTGTAAGTACCAAATTTTGTTCATCGGGAAGAGTTTTTTGAAACTGCTGTGGATAGGTTTAATCTGAAATTTGATATGCTTTGTGACCGTGACATACAGTTAGAAATAAGTGCTTAGTGAGAATTGGGTATTGGGATGGTATGCTTTAGTGTCATTAAATTTTGAGATTTGATATGCACAATCTTCTGAGGTTGAGCAGGTAGAATCGTTAGGGGATTTCACATGTAGAGAGAAGCATAACAGGTTAGTCGATTCGATGTTGAAGGTACTTGAAACAAAATATAACAACCTTCTGTATAAGGGTTCAGAAGTTTTGAGGAATTTGAGTTTTCAGAGCACCCAAAGAGGTGTCTGAGTTAAGGGAGTCAATTGGAAGTGATATGTGCTGAAAAGTTGATTGATTTAATGAGATTAGGAGGGTTGGGAGCATTTGAAGGTAGTGAATTCAGTTGACTCAACAAGCTTTAAGTTGATGAATTTTCCAAATGAAGTATTGATTTCCTTCTTGACTATATTTGATCTTCCTTTCAAAATTTCTACAACATTAACATTTTCATATACATTTCTTGTCGATGTGTTCCTTTCCACATGGCTGTGGTTTGAACTGTCCTGTCCTGTTACTGGACCAAGCTGGAAATCGGCGTTCTGGACCTTGCCCATCATAGGCCAAGCTATGGCCTCGAGTTTGGATCTGTGGACTCGAGCATGGTTTAAATTTATGTCTGAAATGTGGGCAAGGCTTTCCATGCTAAAGCCATGATGCCCTTGCTTTTCCATGTATTTGGTGACTAGTGCACGCCTTCAGATGGGATGGGTTTGTGCCTCACTTTCAGGCCTGGCTTGATTCCAACCTGAGTTTTCAACAACAATTATAATCGGACATCCAGACTAAGCTAGACTTTTGCCCGACACGACCTGGCTAATTGATGCCCCTATTGTATCATTAACCCACTAAGGAAATATCCAACAGAAATGGCAGCCACAAGATTTATTTAAGAATGTCTATCATCTATCTCCATCAGTTTTGCAGTTGTTACATTGAGGGAAAACAACAATGATGAAATTGATGCTTGCCTGTTGCAAGCTCTACATATCTGAAAGTCGAAATGCCCCAGCATTGGAGTCCATTGCCCGAGTTTCCAAGCAGTACCGTGAAGCTGCAATAATCAACACATTCCAAGATGAGGCTTATAACCGAGTTGGTTACACACTTGTCTCACATTTTACACCCAGCTCATCATCAATGGAAGTTGGTCCCTTGAGGAAAGCTGTGGTTGCCATGGTTAAGTCAGCCTTTGACAACATCAATCTTGAGTTTCACTGTGGGACTCATCCTCGGCTGGGAGTAGTTGATCATATCTGCTTCCACCCTTTGGCTGAAGCTTCACTTGACCAAGTGGCTGGTCTTGCAAAGTTGGTAGCAGATATTGGGTATAAGCTTCAAGGTAAATGTTTCTGCCCCTCCATACTCATTGATTAAGCAAGCACTGAACTTGCACGGAGGCCTTGATCATTTCCACTTTTGGCAGGCTTCTCTTGTTTCTACATTCTTCTTTTACTCCTCAGTAATAAATTTTTAATTGTATCACTTCAGGAAAAGAAATTGAATGTCTTGAATTGATGACTAAACAGCTCTCCTACTCAGCTCATCCCAATTAGTTTTTCATGCTTTATTACATGTTTTGAGTTAAAAAAGGGGTTTATATCTTCCAAATAGTTACTAGATTAATTCTTTGAATTTTAACTTTTTGATGAATGCTGATGTTAAAGTCCTCTGATCATGGGGATATTTTTCTCTGGACCATTGGCACTGTGGCCTGCCTCCTAATTGACTCATTCCTTTATCAAACTTTTTAACCGATGCATTTATATTTGAACCATACTAATGTTTCAGAAAATGATCGCTTCTTTCTAAAATGTACCATGTTATATGCTTCATACCAAAAATATCAAATTCCATAATCTCTTTCTGAGTTCAGTTATAAGTTGATTCATTTTAGTTTCATGAAAGTTCAGTTTCTAGTCTCTTTCACTGGTTTTTTTAACTGATGATGTCCAAAGAAAAGCATGCAGTTCCGACCTTCCTATATGGAGCAGCTCATGAAGAAGGGAGGACCCTTGATTCAATTAGAAGAAAGATGGGTTATTTCAAGCCTAATACTGCAGGAAATCAATGGGCTGGTGGACCTGAATCCGAGTCCTTACCACTGCAGCCAGATATGGGTCCAATCCAAGCGTCTCCCAAAACGGGCATAGTCGTTGTCGGTGCAACAAACTGGGTTGACAACTATAATGTACCTGTGGCATCGAGAGACATTGCAGCTGTTCGTAGGATTGCTAAACGGGTGAGTGGTCGAGGAGGTGGGCTCACCTCTGTGCAAGCTATGGCACTTGATCATGGTAAGGATTCAACTGAGGTGGCCTGTAATCTGTTAAATCCACATGTGATTGGAGCTGATCAAGTTCAGCTGGAAATTGAGCGTCTTGCAAAGGATGAAGGCATGACTGTAGGGAAGGGTTATTTTACTGATCTTTCACAAGAAGAGATTGTTAAGAATTATATGAAATTGGGTTTTATTTTTTAAGATTTAAGATAAAAGTGAATGAGTTAGAGGAGCCACATTTTCTGCAATGGCCGATAAGTTGAGCAATCAGTCTTACAGGGAAAAGTTCTCTTCAATCTGAAAAACTGTCATTGTCATTATCATTAACATCTTATTCTTAGAAAAACTCTACGTAGACATGCCGTATCTCGCTTGATGTCGAGACATCTTTTAAAAATGGATTTTTAAGGCACACGTTGTTGGTCTAATGTAAAGAGAACCATATGAATAGTTCTTATATGAAGTTTTACCTTAATCTGATGATCACATTCCTTGATTTTAAACATTTAAAATCAATAGCTCATACTCGTCAAAATTTAATGGTCTAGATTATATGAGTTGAATAATTAATTGATAGTAAAACTTTATATACTCTATATACATATAATCATCTATCAAATTAATTTAAATCTATCATTCCACTCCAAAGAGTCACTCTCCATAGAGTTACCCGGTATGTATGGTAGAGAGGCTTATACATGTCTCAAGGATTAGTCGAGTTCTCTTATAAGCCTAGACACCTTGGTGATCAAAAGGAAGAAAAAATTAAATTTGTGAGACCCACGATCCATCTAATATCATATCTCGTTAGTGTGTCTCGCTAGTCTAATTTCTCTCATCATGTTGTTATATGTGGTTCACATATTTCGTGAAGAAGAATTTATGAAGATTTATGATACAGTAAAAATCATTCAAAGGGAATCCACTTCTCATCATGTTGAGCTTTTGGATCTCAAGCTTCTCCCATTGGAGGTGTTGAACGTGTATGGTATCCATGTACTGGTGATATTTGTTAGATTAATAGAGATTTGCCTAAAACTGTGTTTATATCTTTAGACAATGACTGATGATTAGAGGTCAATTGGAGAATCCAAATGGATATGCATAAGATCTGTGAGACATAACTATCTTTTTCTTTTTCTTTTTGAATTTACGTGTGAAACCCCCACGGATGGACCCCTACCTCTAAGGCACACCATGGTTAATTACAGATATCTTTTATTGTAGAGGATCATATCTAATCATATCGTAATTTTTCATCTACTAACAATATATATTGGTGTAAGAACCATAATATAAAGTGTGAAGAATTATCACTGACTTGGAAGACATTTAGGTATCCAGTCTAAGATAAAATATTACCCTCCATTCAAAATTTCAGCCTATTAAGTTGATTGGATTATCCAACCGAAGATAAATATTATTTGCTAATATGTTATATGATTCATAATAGGTGATTTTTTAGCCAGGGTTACCTCATCTAATACGAAGGAAAGAAGTGCTTAACCATTGATATTTGATATCCAAGCACCTGCCTTTAAGTTTGTACTGATGTATATTGTATTTTCGGCAAGCTGATGCCCCTTACAGTAACATTATTTCAGAAACATTGGACCGAGACTATCCGAAAAATTCAGATTTCAGTAAAAAATTGGAGTGAAAAATATCGGCCAAAATTTATAACTGAGTATTGTGAGGGCCCGCATCTCAGTGGGGGTGTATGTATGGCGTAACTGAGAGAAAGAGGAGGTGACTCCTCTATAGAAAAGGTCTTACATTGTCTGAAAAGTTGTCCAGATGTTGAAATATAAGTGATGCTCTACCTTTAACTAACATGAGGCATTTTGGAGTGTGTGTATGAGAGAACATCTCAATGTAAAACTGCGAGAGTATGTATGAATTCAAAGCGGACAATATCATACTGATTGGAGAAGGATCATCACAATCGAAAGTGACCTACTGAATATAGTTGGCAGTATACACATATGGATGAATAGAAAAGACCTCTGTAAAATAAAATAAACAGAGACATCTGTTAATAATAATAACAAATGATAAAACAATGATAGAATTAAATGTATCACGCCATCACCATATGAAACACATCCCAAGATGCTAAAAAATATGAAAGCACACAACACATCCAAGAGTCTCTAATCCAAAAAAGAAAAGAGCCAGAGGTAAGCACAGAAACACCATCCAGTGTCTCAAGTATGATAGAATCTATCACTTGAAAAAATAAATCTTGAGTCTTGATTTAACGTGTTTTAATGCTAAGATATTTCCATTTAACTAATTAAAACATGCAGTATACTTAACACTTATTTGTACCTTGTTCTGTGCATTACTTTTTTTAATTTTTTATACTTTGCTATGTAATATATTTTGATTTCTCACAAACGGATATCCTGCAATGAAGAAGCCTTGGATTTGGCCTTCAGTCGACACCATAATTTGTTTTCTTTACACAAGCTGCATCACCCAATGGAGAAATAATTAGCATTACAGAGAGAAAACAGAGGAGATAATAGCTAACAAGAGCAGGAAATATTAATTTGGCAACTAGGAGAGTGTACAACAGACCTTAACTCTGCTTTTGCTCTCGCCATTGGAATGATTCCCCTTTCTCTTTGGTCCTATTCCCATTTGTTCGGACTCTTCATTCATGTGATCATCTTTCCTCTTCATAGAAGTAGGGTTGGAGGAGTGCTTTTGTGTGGGTGGGATCGACCCAATCCAATGCATCCCACCACTCTCTTGTCCCTTCAAAAGTTGCACCAAACTTAGGAGGCAGTTTGTCAATGACTAGAGGGATGCTTTTCAGACAAGGGCATTCAGTTACTTGGATAGAACGCAAAGTACTACAGTGCACTGTCCTACTACAGATTCCCTTTAGTGCAGGCAAATTATCCAATTTTATATCATGCAACCAGGGGAGTGTGATGATAGAAACATCATTCTTGTCATCTTCTCCTGGTGCCACCACCTCCTCCATTGCGTCGCAGTCAGAGACTTCAATGACAGTAAGGTTTTGGAGGCTCTTAAACAGCTTGGCTGAGAATACATTCTTCAGTTTAGGGCATCTAGAGATTGCTATGTACTGCAGGTTTTTAAGGGTGCCATCTAGCTCAGTTCCCCTATGGAAAGCTTGTAAGTTGGGCATGTCGTCGATTTCCATATAATTTACTTTTGGAAGTAATAGGTTTCTGTTGTTTTTGGGCCCATCTTGGGTCACCAAAAGGCACTCCATCCCATTGCAACTTTTAATCACACAATTAATCAACTCCACAATCTCCATTGCGCCCAAATCCAATAGGAATTGTGTCAGCTGAACGATATCGTGGTATTGCTTAATCCTCAAACGGCCATCCTTGTTCAAGGTGAATAAGAAGTCAACTCCTCTGGAGGTTGCTTCAGTATTTACCTCTGCCAATCTAAAGTCAAAGAATTCTGTTTTCGAGATACGCCCTTGTAGAAATGTAATGTACTTAGAGAAGGAGGTGATGTCAGTAAAATCAGATGAAACATTAGTCAATCGTGTCAACCTTGTAACCTCTTCAACCCCAATTCTTCCTTCCATCATCTGCTGCATCTGATGACCATAGACAGGCGCTACCCTTCGTGCAAAACTTCTGAAGGAGGGAGAGCTTGGGAAGCAACCCAACAGGAAACCTTTTTAGGTTGCCTGTAAAACTTATGTCAAGCGTTCTAAGTTCAACCAACCTTTCTATCCCTTCTGGTAGCTCCTTAATGCTAGTTGAAGAAAGTATCAACTCCCTCAGTTTCCTCAGCTTTGCCATGGAAGGAACCATCGACAATTTCTCACATTCATCTAAACAAAGCTTATGAAGATTCTCCAAATTAGAAACAGACTCAGGTAGCTCTTCAATGCAAGTATAGGAGAGGTCCAATGTTCTCAATTCCTTAAGCTTTGTCAAGGAAGGCAACTTATCTATTTTTTCACATCCAGCTACATTAAGTTCACGGAGATTATACATGTCAGAAAGAGACTCAGGCAGCTCTTCGATACTAGTCCACGACAATTCCAACTTCCTTAGTTCCATTAAATTCGACATGGAAGGCAAAACATTTAATTTCCGACAAGATAATAAGTTCAATTCACGAAGATTCTCCAACACAGTAAGAGACTCAGGTAACATCTCAATGTTCGTAAGAGATAGATCAAGAACTTGGAGTTTATGCATCTGCTGGAAGAAGGAATGATGAATCTCCAACAGGGGGTTTCGGTTTAGAAACAATGTCAAGAGTCTAGGGCATTTTGGTTGACTGGTAATCATTTTAATTCTATTTAACATCAGGGAGACCCTTTCAACATCTTCTGCCCATTCCTTGTCTGTAGGTGGTTCTTCTAATCTAATCCCAGCTTGGACTATGAAATGCGGACTGTTCCTTGTGATATCAATGGCCATATCTCTCATCAAGTCGTGCATCGTAACAGAATCATTATGATCACCATTTTCCAACATGCAGGCTCGTTTTAGCTCATTCAATATAGACCGCCCATTATCCATCTCAGCTTGTCTATCTTTCATCTCAATAATAAGCCCTTCCAAAATCCAACGGTTGATCAGTTCATCCGCATGGATATGTGTATCCTCGGGATACAACGCACAGTATAGGAAACACACTCGAAGCATGTCATTCCTTAAGTACATGAAACTGAATTTAAGTTGCCTAAAGACAACATCCTCCATGCCTTCAATTCCTGTCGAGGAGCTTCTCAGTTGATTTAACGCATTTCTCCACTCTCCAACATCATCAATATTTCTCAAGGCCCGTCCAACTGTGACAATAGCTAATGGTAGACCTCCACATTCACTAGCCACAAGTTTTGCAACATCTTGTACATCTTGATCAAGCAACACTTTTGTACCAACCTTATCTTCGAACAGGGTCCATGCTTCTTCTTCAGGAAGGACCTCTACTTTAATGTCTATTTGTGTCTCCATTTGTTGACACACTCTAAATGACCGGGTTGTGAGCACTACCTTGCAACCATTATCAACACTAGGTCTAGGAATTCCTATGTCTTCAAGCATAAATGCACTCCACATGTCATCAAAGATGAGCACAAAACTCTTCCTTCGTAATAGTGCTTCTTGGAGTTTAGCTGACCTGCTCTCTTCATCTAGGCCTTCAGACAAGGGTAAATCGATCTTTTTTGCAATGTCACTTTGTAATGAAATCAAGGTAAAATTTTTAGAGACAGATAACCAAATAACGGTATTGAAATGTTCAGTGATCTTGAGGCGATTGTTTATGGTTTTCATTATAGTTGTTTTCCCAACTCCTCCCATTCCATGAATGCCAATAATTCCTATCTTCTTGTCCATCAAACAGTCCCATATTTGGCTGCAAGTCATTTCAGGGGTTTTACCCACTAAAGGTGTTGTTGGTAACAAAGGCATTGTTCCCGGTAGAGGATCGATAGAAACACCATCCTCGAAAACACTTTTCTTTTTCAACTCTTCAACTTCAACAATCATTTTTAGAGTTCTTTTGCCAAGCTTTCGACGTGAATAACAGTTTGGCAAACATCCTTTCAGGCATCTCTTGTTTTCTCTGAATTCATTCTCCACCCCAGTCACTAGGTCTTTCATTTCTACCACACTTTCCAGCCAGTTATTCACCTCATTCTTGGGTATTCTCAACTGCAGGTTTGCTCTATCAACCTCTATTCTCACATCTTTCTCTCGACTAGTTAATTCACCCATCTTCCTTTTCAAAGTCTTGACATTTTCTTCAAGATCTTTTAAATATTTTACTTGTCGAACACAAGGAGTCCATAACGACTTCACAACTTCAATGATAGGTGAAATAAAATCCATAATCACTGCACAAATCAATTAAACTGAAAATATTAAACCTTCACAGCTGGAAGAGCAAACAAGATCATGTAAAGTTGAACTACTACGTAAGGAAGTAAGAAATAATTAAGGATAGAACCTAGGATGGTAAAAAGAACCCAACATTCATAATCCGCAACTTCTCACATTCTTTGCGGCAGGTGGAATAGTTGAAAAATATATTCCAATATAGAGAAGAAATGAAATGCATGACTCAGAAAAGAACCAAATAATAAATAAATAAAGGAAAAGGTCTAGTGCTGGAGAAAGTGTCTCTAGGTATAAAATGCTAATTCTACTACTACGTTACTTCATTTTCTAAAGGAATGGACAAGCTCAAAAGGAATGGTCCTCTCCAAGATTTTGTTTTTAACTGTTATACATATATATAATCCCTATTTTTCCTTCTCCATATAATCCCTAGAACGACATCGATTTCGATTGGATCTTATCTCCTATTGTGAAAATGTCTTCCATTTGGGCTATCTTTGGTCTAGCGGCAAGCATAGGTCTTGAGATTGAGCAATTTGACATTAATACAACCTTCCTACATGGTGATTTTAAGGAAGAGATCTACATGGAGCAACCGAAAGGGTTCCAAGTTAAAAGAAAAGAACACATGGCTTGTAAGTTGAAGAGAAGTCTTTATAAGTTGAAATAAATGCCTCGACAATGGTACAAGAAGTTTGACTCATTGATATTGGGTCATGGGTACACAAGAACTTTAGATCATTGTGTTTATGTTAGACAATATTCTAAAAACTCCTTTAATATTTTATTACTATATGTTGATGATATGCTTATTGCTGGTCAAGATACTAACATGATCAACAAGTTAAGCGTGATAGAAAGAACAAGAACAACATGAAGTCAATCAAGCCCGTAGTACGCCACTTGCAAGCCATTTCAAGTTGAGTACTTCAATGTGTACAAAGAATGAGAAAGAAAAGAATGAAATGCAGAACCCCTATGCATCTGTTACAAGGAGTTTGATGTACACCATTATGGGGTGCAAACAAAAGTCCCACATCGGTTGTGAGGGTGGAAATCTAAAGACTTATGAGGGACTGGATCACTCCACCTATCAGGCTAGTCTTTTGTCTAGAAGCTCAATCCTAACAGTGGTATCAAAGACAGGTTTCCAAGCCACAACATGTGGACTCAAGGATCTCCTATCCGAATGGGATGGTTGGCGACGTTCTATCCGCCAGAGAGCCTCATTCGAAGGGGGGATTGTTGGGGGTTGCGAACGAGAGTCCCACATTGGTTGTGAAGGGAAAAATCGAATGACTTATAAGAGACTGGGTCACTCCACCTATCAAGCTAATCTTTTGGGCTAGAAGCCCAGTCCTAACACACCATGGTGTGTACAAGGACAGACATAGCACACACGGTTGGCGTGGTAAGCAAATACCTTACAAATCTGGGAAAGCAACATTGGGATGCTGAGAAATGGATTTTGAGGCATTTTAGAGGTACATCCAAAGTATGCTTGAGCTTTGGATGTTCGTTACTTGTGGTAAAAGGATTCACAAATGCATGGTAGGTGATCATGAGCGAAGAAAGTCTACATCCGGTTACTTGTTTACTTTTGCAGGGAATGCTATATCTTGTTCAACTGAGGCTGCAAAAGTGTGTTGCATTGACAACCACGAAGGCAGCATACATTACTGCCACTGAAGCTTGTAAAGAGATGCATTGGTTGAAAATATTTCTTACATAGTTGGGTTCGAAGCAAGAAAAATATGTGGTGAGGAATTTGGAGTGAAATCTCTTGTAATTCCATTTTTTTAGATAGGGGAAGTATTTTTCAGAGGTTTTTCCCTCCATCTTGGAGGCTTTTCCACATTAAAATCGGTGCCTCTTATAGTGTGTGATTTGTAATTTTTTTGCATTTATCTCTCTTCACTTGTTTCAGCTTTTCATTCACAAATAGAAGGAGAAAATTCACAAGGTTCCCCAACACTTACAGCGTAGAAATCAATATCAAAATACAAAATGAACAAAAAACAGAGGCTAATAAACAGCCAGAAATAAGAATCAAAACTGTAGTGGTCAAACCAAAGAGTTTGATAGCATTAACTGACATTTTGTGGTCGAGAAACCAGAGAAGCCCCGTTCAGATAAGTCCAGAAGGAGAAAATGCAGAAACGATAAACCCTGCAACAAATTAAAAGAAAAAGCTCAATTGTGAAATCATGCTGTTTAAATTTAGATTATATTCAGTAATTACGTACCAACAACCAAGGCGAGACTGTATTCAACAGAAGACTACTCGGTCTCCTCCATTTCTCCTCTTTCGTTTTCAATGAAATCAAGGGAGAGAGAATGGGCGAGATGACCTTTTACACCTCTGTCTCTACTTTTGACTGTTGATGGTTCACGCTGTGGGCTTCCAAATTTCAATTAAAGTCTTCGACGAGGAAAGAGATTTTACATTTTATTTTTTAAATTCATTTACTTTGAAGAATTAATAAATAAAATTACAAATACCAAATTTTGTAATTCTGTAAGAGTTGAAATTTTGAAAAAAAAATGCAATAAATATAGAAAAAGGAGAAAAAAGTTACTCCTATTTAAAGTGTCGACTTTATTTGATGTAGAATGGCTATCTCATCTAATAAGTTTGGAATCTTAACTTGAAGTTATTAATTTACAGCTGTAAAGTATCTAACGAACATTTTTAATTGTAATTTAAATAATCAAATAGACAACTTTAATATTTTATAATTAATTATCTCATCTGAGATAATACAACTCATAAAAATATAACAAAAGTCCTCAAAGATATAACCCATGAAAATTTTTACCATTTATCTTGTAAGATTAAAAACATGATACTGTTTTAAGAGATCCCCACATCATGTTTAGCTTCTTCTTTTTCTTTAATGCTATAAAAGAAATGAAAACTCTAAAATGTCTACTAATTCTTATGTTTAGCATATTCTTATTTTTTTTTTCTTTACTTTAAGAATTTGAGTAGTATAAAATATTATTTTTAAAAGTTGATTGTATTTCACTAATTTGTACATTTTGGCCATCAATTAAATTGGTGATTGAGTCTATTGAAATTTTTTCACTTGAATATGAGGTCTTTCAAAAATTACATTGATCAATTTAATAAGGTCATATTGTTTAAGGAGATAAAATTTATCAAAAGAACTTAATTATTCAATTAAAATCATTTTTATAGAGTATATATTAAAAAACATTTTTTATAAATACATCATTGATGTATTCACTTCACCCCATTTCATATGGTAATATGTGCAGTTGATTATTTCACTTACATTTTATAATCCATCTTGTAAAAATATAATTAATTAAATGAAAATTTTCTATAACACACTTGTATCCATCTAATCTTATATAAACTTTACCTGAATTTATGGGACCTAAATCTACAAAAAATACTATTTACAGGGCTGAAAAATGAAAATCAAGAATTCATGTTTGCACTTTGGACCAGGCCCCACTGCAAAAGAGGAAAATTCGAATAAAGTTGAACGACAACCTGTCTTTAAAATCAAATCCTTTGGATCAAAGCCAAAGGAAAATTTATATTAATAAATAAATAAGGAAAATAAACTTTATCAAAGTAAAAATATGTCATTAGGAGTTTGGACATGTGGTACTTATCATTTTACACTTAGAATTAAAGTTTAGACCAATAATCTTTTATACTCTCTCTGTCTTATTTTAGTTATCTTATTTGAAATATTTGTATTTTTTAAGGAACTCGCTATATAAGGTTAGCACTCCATGTGATTTTATCCATTTTCGACCCACTTTATGCTACTCCAATCTGAATGGGACAACTATTTTGGAACAATTCCAAAATCCATATCAGACAACTAAATTGAAATAGAAGGAATAGATTATAAGAGGATCTTTCGATAGGATAATACCCTATTTAATAGAATTCCCTAAGATACTCCTCGGTTCTCATCTTAAGACAGACTTCAAATGTCCCATGAAATTTGTATTTGGACATTTGAAAAATACAATGTTTCATATACACTTATGTTTTCAAGTAGGCCTAAAAGGTCAGATTGGGCTGGATCAAGGATTATACGGGCCAGATGAACTTACTTATTTATTGGGCCTGTATTCATGATAGTAATTATGAGGCATTCACCCCCGTGATAACATGCCTGAAAGGCTAGAAGTCCATTGACCAATGTATTCAGCTTGAAATGCAGTGGACCTGCCTAGAAGGCATTCACCCCAGTGTAAATCATGTTTTAGAAACTCTAGAAATAATAATATTTTAAGCTATGATTTTACTTAATGTAATCTAAACCATCCAAGTAGGCAGTTTTACTTGTAGGAGCTTAAGCTATGAAGATTAGGGATAGAAGCAAACTGAGATTGTCATTTGCTAAACTTTTATTGTTTACATGATTATTTTTCTTCAGACTTTGAGACCAGATTCCTACTTTACATTAACAGACAGAAATGGGTGGCACTGAAAGCAGAGTTAGTCAACACCATACTTCATTATATGGGTTGAATCATACTTTGATGCCAAATTTCAATCCATAATGAGGGTGTTAGGTTGAGTGCCCAACCAACCAGAAAAGGCTACCATTTTGATTTTCTGAACTTCAATGCTAGAAAAGGCAAGAGAAGTACTCAACATTCTCTACTCTTTATATATATATATATATATATATAAATTATGGGTATCTCGAATTTCACATTGAAGGTGAGACTTATCCCATAAATACACAAAACTATCCCAAACCTTATGTATCAAGTGAGCTCAAAAGGAGTTTAACCTAAGACCACTAATCTTATCCAATGAAATCTGTCGACAATACCACACAAATCACAAATAAGAGAAAGCTAATAGTAATAGTCAATACTCCTTTCCACTCTAATTACAAATTAGCTCACTCCCATAACCTTCTAAGCTCTTTTTGTTTATAGTGTTTATATTAAAAATAGATTTTTAAAGAATAATTAATAAGAGACCAACAAGATACTCACAGTTGGTCTCTCCTCGGAAAGAGAGAAGTCACGAGTTCAAGCCCGGTGCTTTACCTTAGAATGTGGGGTCTATATTGTTTCCCCCAGGAGTTTCTGGATTTTCAAAAAAAAAAAAACCAACATTCATATGTTGGTCAAAATAGACTTGCGAGCCCTTCAATGACCTGAAAAATTTCACTGAAAATATCACCATTTTAGCCCATTTTGAGCTTAGATGTTCTGAATTGGGTCGAAAGTTGATCCTAATATATAAGGTCCATTGATTTTTAGGTATTTTCCAATAAATCCCGACGTTTTGCAATATTTACGTTTTGCTGCCCCCCCTAAATCCAAAAATTGTAGGTGACGCAAACTTGCCTGTGATTATGGACACTACAATTTTTTTTTCAATTTGATGTGATTTCCTGCTAATTCTCATTTGACTAAGTTAATATGATTTGAAGTTCGAACTTAATTCTGACTCAGCTGCTTCTTATGAGTCAACCTTTCAGTCATGTTTACAGGTGAACAAAACAGGCAAATCAACTGAGTCGAGCCCAAGAACTACATTGGCATGTAAAAACCAGTTCTTCAAACTTTATAGGTGAACAAAATAATTCTCTTTCATACATATTTTGTAAAAAAATTCTTTTCGAAAGTTTTATTAGATAACATCACACGAATCTTATATTTCTAAATTGTACAAATCCTTCAGTAGAATCTTGTGGAATCTTTATTATTTCCTTTACTTTTGTGAAAAGAAAAACCCTAATATTCTAAATTATTCTCACATCCCAAATGTACCACAGCTGATGGTTAATTCTAAATCCACAGCTGTAATTAGATTAGGCAGCTGCATTGTTGTCATGTTTACATGTCACAACTCACAACTGTTTGACGATCATTCCCTCTCTTTACAGTTTGGATTACATTAGCCATCTTAGGCCTCTAATTGCAATTAACGAAACACAAGACGCCAATGATTAATATTTAAGAAAAATAGAAGATAAAATCCAGCTTAAACCAGCTATATAATTGTAGTCAAACTCCTGTCTATTTATTTATGTCCTAAAGACATTCAAGAGGCTATTAGGAATGGTCCAGATGAATCTTTTGCTACTTCTTGAAGAATCATATTTTATAACGAGAATGGGCATTATTTAATTATTTATAAATATTAAGCTGTAGGTCGGACAGATCCAAATCAATTAAGCTAGGCTTCATGTCGCAATTGTAGGACCCAAACATAAGTGAAGTCTAGAAGGGCTGTAATTATTTGAAATTGGGTTTGGTTCATAAAGCAGGGTCCAAAAAACGCTTCAGCTGATATGCAAATATTGGCCAATAATTTTCTCTCCCATCCGATTTTTCTATATTCTGTTATTTCTCTCTCCTCCGATATTCAAAACCGTATCGGACCGTAAAAAACCATTAGAAAACCGTATCAGTTTTTGTTTTTTTTTTTTAAATTCAAATAAATTTTAAATACCGATTTTTATGCATATCGGCCGATATGGTGACCGATGGTCATATCAGTCCATAACCTTTTTTACTAGCCGATACATATCGTATCGGCCGATATCGTTCGAAAATGAAAAACCAATACGTATCGGCCGATACGATATATATCGGCTGATATTTCGACCCCTGACATAAAGCATAGGCACTAGACATGCAATTAGGGTTTTGCTTCAATCAATTTACTTTTTTTAACCCAATGATGTTAGAATGATGGTCAGGAATCCGACTCATAAAATGGAAAGAGTTTGACTTTGATTCTCACTCTACCTCAAATGGTCACCCCTAATAAAGTTACCGAACTACCGAAATAATCGGATAACTCTAAAAGGCCTAAACAACTTGATCATAATTTTTTTTTTTTTTCTTCTACTTTTTCATTATTATTTTAATATCGTTACTAAACTATTTTTAGAGAAAAATGATAAAAACACACTGAACTTGTTCTTTTGTCAACATGTTATCATTTAAATAGTTGAAAATTACATTTATATTCTTATCACTACCTTTTTTACGATGAAAACTTGTTTGAACATGATTAAAAGTTTAATTTCAAATTCTATTTAGAAATAAGGCTAATGAATGGTGGTTCATGAATATTACAGTTATGATTTAAAATTACTTTATTAATGATTTTTAATAAGATATCATATCATAACATCTGTTTAAGATAAACGTAATATAAAAAATATCTAAGATATAACAGGCTCTCAAGTTTTACCACAGGGTAAAAACTTCTGACCCTCTTGAATATAAAAAAAATAGTTGAAAAACATCCAATGTCCGTGGAAGAGATGGGTCTCAGCTTAATTGGTTTGGTATCAATGAATCAAAGTTAGTACTTGTGTCATATATTTAAAGAAATAGTGAAAATTTAAAGATATAAATTAGAAAATCATAACTTGATAATATTTTTGAGGTAAAATCCACTTTTAAAAGTGACTCATTGAGAGGAGGATGCTTCAAGTGTTATATGAATTCATTGATTTATCAAATTAATCGATGTGAGATTTTTTATCACTTCAGCAATAAAAAAAATTTTTAACTTAAATTATGAAGACGAGAGAAGTCTATTACAAAAACTTGCAAGTATTTAGATAAACAGAGAAGATTACATGACCTAAAACAAGAATAGACGAAAATCATAACAATGGTTATATGGATGAATCTCAAAATATATCAAAAGGAAATACTTGAGAAAGACCCAAGTGAAGCAGAAGAGACAGAAGAAAAGGGAGAAAAGAATAACAAATAAGATTCGAAGGCTGGGTTTCGAAGAAAGAAAGAGATTTTTTAGTATGAATGCTGGTTAATGAAAAACTTAATTATTTAGAAAAAATTAATCATGAGGTCCTAACATTTGTCTTTAATCTTTTTAATTTTGAATTTTAAATAAAACTAACAAGTCAAATTAAATATGTATTTGATGAACTACATATGAACCAAATTTTAAGTTAAAACTTGGATCAGAACCACTTGATCTTAATCATTAAAATTATCATGCATTTTTTAAAAAAGAAAAGATGTATGATATTTACAACTATTAAGATGAAGCGGCTAAACTTCGAATTCTGTAATTAAATTTGATCCACTAATATTTTTAAGTTAGATTTCAACCTTACAAGTTAGTTTAGAGGAAAAAATTAACTAGGTGCAACCATTTGACCAAGCTTTCTCACCTCTATTGAGACTTTAAAAGTGATAGAGAATATCATATTACACTCGAGGTGGAGGAGATTTATTCTTTTTAAAAATAATATTTAAAGTTTAACGGTTTGCCTCCCTTCTTAGGAAGTGAAAGGTTGTAGATTCGAATTCCCATGACCTAATCTTGATGTGCCCTAGAAATAATGAACTCACTCGTGAGAGTTTTACACTCAGTATTCCTGATTTCCCACACCTATATATATATAAAGAAAAGAAGTTGAGGTTCTTTACCTCTCTTCCCTTCAGGTAAACACAATCAAAATGGTAGTTGAGGAATCAAAATAGTAGTTGAGGAGTAAAGATGTGAGTGTTCTCTCTTTATAAAATATTCCTTGCCTTCTCTTTTAGTTATCTTACTCTTTTATGAATGTCCCAAAGGCAAGGGGTATCTTTTTTAACGTGTCTTTGCATCCAATTGACTTGAGAAACATGAGAATGAATAGACCATTTGGAGCTTTTGCCCCAATAAAGATTTAGAAACTAAGGCATTAAATTGAGTATGACCCTTAAAATGCAAATGTGTAACTAGATCAAATTTAAATTTTACTCCTATTTTTTTCATGTTGTATTATACTGAGTTCTAGGCTCAAGCCAACTTAAGTTTAATGCTTTTCAAATTGGTCTAAGCCAATGTAGGTTGGACTAAGTCAAGTTGGATCATTAATTTAAATCATCAATTTTCTTTTCCCACTAAGGTGTGACTATGTTAAATCCTCCCTTAAAAGAGCCAAATCCAGTGTGACAATTCACATGAAAGCTTAGCTATAGCATTTATAAATTATTAATCATGCGCATATTATTATATTTAAATTTTATTAAAAGTATGTTAATCTTCTTTTAAAGGAGTCAGATTTGAAGTAGCAATTAGCATGTGAACTTAGCTGTAGCATTTACAAATTATTAATTGTGCATGTGATATTATATTTGAAATTTATTGAATGCATCAATAGTGAAATAAACGTTACATGTATTCATTATCGTCACATGCTAGAATCTCATCTATCTGTGGTCGGCTTATTAGTTTTTCTATTTCAATTAATACTGTCATAAACTACACTATTAGTTAATCTATAATTTAATATATTTTTTCTTTAAAACATTAAATGCATTAACTATTCATATGCAAAAAATTATCTTAAACTAAAATTTCTATTAATATAGAACGATAAAGGAAGTCGTTTGAACTTGAAACATAAAATCACTTATTTAAAAGAAGTGTACAAATTCAATTTCTATTTTATACTCTTTATTTAAATATATAAACCTTTAATTAAAATGAGTTAAAGGAGATGAACATATATAAACGTTTGACGTCAATAATAAATTTCAAACATTATGCAACCTCGATACTTAATAATTTATTAAAATACCTCGTACAATCATGCCTCCATTTACTGATTAGAGACTCAAGTGGCAATAATTTGTAAATTTTTTTTGAAAATATTTTTAAAGTATGCATTGATTTGACTATTAAAAATATCTGAATTTAATCTAAATATCGTTGGGATTTTGAAATGATGGAAAATTAAGGAAGAATTAATATTTCAAAAAACGGTAGAAGTGAGAAAAATTAACACCAAATCATGGGAAAATATTTTTTTGGAGAGATTTTCTTTTTAAGAGATGTCAATAACAACTTTCATGTTGGAGCGGATTATCATAAAATATTCATATCCGTTAATTTGATCTCCAACAAGGAGGGGCCTCTCGCCTTTTTTCCTTGAGAAGGAAATTCCCATTTTGTATATAAATATCTTTTCACGTTTTCACCTTCTGATTTTCTCTGAGACAGACTCGGAAATGGAAATGGGCGTATGGGTGAGGCTTCTCTCGATGAGATCTTGTGGTTTTTCTCTGTAGTTTTGGCTGCTGAAAGGTATATTCGTTGAGAATGGTGATGAAAAGATGGGTCCTTTCCTGGTTTTGAACGGAACTCAGTTCAGCTCTTTTCATGTATTCCCCATGTTCTTTTGATGCCTTTTTGCCTTTTTTTCTCGTATAAGCTATTTTATTATTTTACCCAAAAGGAGACAAGGGAGTGGAAAAGCTGGTGTCTTTTGATGTTTTAAGGAAACCCAGTTCTCATTTTTCTTGGGTTTTCCAGAGAAAAGAGAGAGAGAAGTATTAAAACTTGAAACTGTGTTATTTTTATGTGTTTTTCTGCAAGTTGAGATGCTTTGAGTGGGATGCATTTAATAATAAGAAGCTTTTGAAGGAAACCCAGTTGGCTATTTTTATCTCTGTTCACGTTTCAGCTACCATATTTATAGGAGAGAGACTCGGAGAAGGACGTCTGATGACCTTTCTTTAATGGGAGTTTGTGGTTTCCTCCATAACTCTGTTCGAGAAAGTTGTCTTCCCTTCCGCTGAGAAAGAAATGGAGAGCAGCAGTGTAAAAGATGGTGCTTCCATGTTTACTAGTGAGGATTTGAGTGAGATAAGTGGGTTGAAGATAGAAAGAGATTTCACCGAAGTCATGTGTGGGTGTACCAGCCAAAGGTACGGAGATGCTGTTGGAAAGCTCAAGATTTTTGCTTCTGGTGATCTTGAGATCAGCTGTGAATGCACTCCTGGTTGTCAGGAAGGTGAGTTGGATCAGATTCTGGCACTGGCCTTCTGTTTTTTACCTTTTCCTCTGATGTGTTTTCATCTGTTTGCATGCCAATATTTTTTTTTTTATGAAAGATACCATATGTTTCTTTTTCTGGTTATGTTTCCAAGAACTATGCATGATGTTGTCCATCATTTAAGTGAATGTAGATTTGCTTGATTGAAGTAGTTTTTCTTGATTTCATGTAAAAGTTTCTTCTTTTTCTTTTTCTACAACTGATATCCACCAAAAAACATGCAGTGCATGTTGATCAAGGTCTGTATTGTTGTAATGTCCATCTGAAATGTGAAAGATGTCTCCTTTTTACCTTCAAGTTTCTCGTGTGTTTAGTGTGCTTCAAGCCATGGCTTCAATATTGCAGTTGGCTCATCTCCTTATATCCACCCTTCTGACATCTCTCGGTTGAGAGTGAAAATTTTATGCCAAATGCCAAGCATATGAAGTTCTTGAACTTTGTACGACGGGTGTTGATTTAGGAGGTAGTACTGATCCTGCTTCTTTCTCAGGTCGTCATATTTTTATATGGGTACACTTTCTTTGAGCATGCTAATTCTTTATCTTTACCCTACTGCAAGCCTCTTCTATGGCAAGGATGGGAGCCCATCTCCTTGATCTTGAGTATATGATTCTTGCCTTATTAGACATACACTAAAAGGAGATTCTTTACCATAGAGTCTCTTTTTTTTCTTCTTTTTTTAGCAGTCACGAGGTGTTGTCTTACCTTTTTTCCTTGATAAATTTCTCCTGCATTACCTAACATTGTTTGTTGACTCGAGACTTTTTTTTTGGGTTACTAAGACTTCTAAACCATTCATCTCCCTACTCTGGAGGCTTTATGATGTTAAAACATTTTCCCTGTGTGTCTTTGTGGTTTTTTTTTTCTGAAATTGTATTTAATTGCCTGACTTCTTTTTATAGATATTTCCTAAGCTTTATTTTCCTTCTAACATATAATTGATGTGCATCGCAAAAAAGTTGCACAAACAGGTAGAAAGACAGATAAATTTATTTTGATTCATAATGTAGAATTCGGGTTTGCATTGAAAGTTTGTGAAATATTGTTTGATACTTTGGTTGTTACTCTGGTCCTCTTTTTGATATTTTACTCCGGCTCTCTATTCACGAGGGCTTTACACTTTTTGGAACATATGCACGTCAAATTTGCTGCTGCCATATGGAACTAAGACTGTTCTTGTTAAAGAAAGGTGTGGCTAGATAGTTGATTCTAATATGGAGCACCAAGGAAATCAACTTGTACATGAAGTGTCTTTTTATTAGCTGTATCTTGTTTCTTTTTCTTTTTGACCTTTTTACAATAAAATCTTTGCTAAATATCTGGACTCATTCTTGCAACCATATAGGTTGCAGGCTTGAGCCGTCAACTTTAAGGAAGACAATTTGCCAAATCCAACCATAAGAGCCAACCCCAAATAGAGACAAGAGGATCAAGAACAGAAGTTACAGTGGTCATGAAGATTTCAAATGCCCTTCAAGCTGCTGCATATGCCTTTTTCTATGGTTTTCGAGAAATTCACTCCTTAAATTCTTTCTGAGTGGAGGTTGAGGGAATCTATTTGGAGGTTGGTAATGTTGGTAGTAGGAATTCACAAAAATTTCAGCCATTCACTTGTTTTACCTCCTCTTATGTTCTGATGACAGCTATTGTTGAGGCTAATTTGTCAGCTAGCAAAGGGGTTTGCCAATCTGTTAATACTGGAAAAACATTTGTATTTTGAGTGATCATCGATACTGGAAGTTCTTTCGCATTGTTGCAATTTGTTGTCACCTTTCTAGTTCTTTTTATAGTAGATGACTATTTTTCACAGGGTTTATAATTGGCCATTTTGCAAGGTGTATTGGATGGTTATAAATTGAATTATTCATGTTTTGGACTCTTACTATGGATGCACCAGTCAAGGCCTGTCTCTAATGGATGATATTCAGTTATGGGACGATGACACTTTCTGTAAAAGAAAAAAAGGAGTCATTTTCAGGCCACTGTTTCTATGGTTTACATCATCCATCATGACTTTTTTACTAATGATGTTCATAGTTGGACCACATGTATAAATAGTCTGGATTGTGGTTGAAATTCAGCAATGCAATTATGCCTTTTTCTCTTTTTTCAAAAAGGACTATCTTTTGATATCATTACCCCATAAAAATAGCAATAAGGCAACAGTAAGACATTTGAAAGTAGAAACACTTAAAAAGTTTTAGTGCATATGGGAAGCCTGTATCAACAAGTATTATTATCTATTGAATCAATGTAAGCCAGTCTCTACATGATGTGAAAGACATCGTGTGACTGGTTTTGTTGGATGTGCATATGCTTGTTGATTGCAAACTAGGCACAGTAATGACTACTGCTGAGAACCTGGCGAGCTGCATGAGATAGAACAATAGTCTCTGTTTATTTGATACGACCATCTAAAGATAGTATGAGAGGCAGGATGTTGGCTTTTTCATGTTTTATGAATAAAAGACCAGTATATTTATCTAGATTCAAGATAAATTTATTGCCTGGTATTGCTCATTAGTTTTTCAATGTTACAACTGTGATTGTCAACAAGTTTATAAAAACATAAGCCTTATCATCTCCATCCATATGCTTGCTACATTGATTACATAGTAATTTTTATTTTTCAATTTTAAATTGATATTAGTGATTACCTTTTTTCACTAGATAAGTTGAGCCCATCCGCTTTTGAGAAGCATTCTGGGAGAGAGGGCACCAGAAAATGGAAAAACAATGTCTGGGTCATGGTAAAAGGAGAGAAGGTTTCACTGTTGAAGACAGTGCTCCTTAAATACTACAATCAAGCCACAAAAAATGGTAATGGTTCTCATAGAGCTCATAGTGGACGACGTTATCACCGTGACGAATTTCTTTGCTGCACAAGGTGCAACAAAGAGCGCAGGTTTCGACTCAGAACCAAAGAGGAATGCCGGATCTACCATGATGCATCTTCATCATAATTGGAAATGTCCTGACCTGAAATATGACAAGTAATTTCTCCCCTCAACATGAATTACTGAACATGTATTACTGTTGCTATTAATGCTCTCCATTTCTGAGAAGAATAATATATTATAATTATTGATTCTTAGCTATAGCATCATCACGTAAGTTGGCCTTTAATGGATTTGGCAAAGTGTTTTCATGGAGCTGACTGCCTACTTGACACCCATGAGACTTGAACCCACAACCTTTGGGTGGTAGCAACAAACCCTTACCAGTTGTTCTAGAGGTTCAAGTCTATTGATTCTTAGCTATAACACGACTCAAACCCATGACCTTTATGGTTGCAAGTGAGAGTACTTTCTAACTGTACTACATTCTCTTATCAATAACATAAAGAATATTGTATGATGGTTTTGCCTGTCCTAAACACCAGATCGTAATTCAATACCAAGTCACTAACATTTAATACATTTGCTACCAAATTGTTTGATATCAGATGAAGGGGTTGTTAAATTAGCTTGCATGTTATTTCCAACTGATGGGTGTTACCAACTAAGCTTATCTAGGTTGAGATATTGAAATGCACCTTGATTCTATAGAAATTTAGTCAATATGCCTGAACATTTATTTGATATGCATAGGCTTATGTAATCTTAGATCCAGTGCTTCCTGAAGTATGAAGAATAAACATCTTTATTTATGGAAATAGTTTTTGTCATAGTTGCCGGCCATGGAAACTAGGAGCACATCATTTTGTTTGGTAGACAGAAATACATCATTCCACCTTACATATAATTATATTTCATATTTGTGAAACAAGTGGAAACAGAAGATATAGAATTTAGAAACAAAAGGCATTTACTAGGTGAGAAGATTTTCAGCAAAGCATGACAAGCATACTTCCTGTTCTCATTATTGCTGTTTGCTGCTTGATTAGCATTTGGGGTTCTTTCCTTGATTGTTCTGAGATATCTGTCAATACACTTCTAGACATCTTGTTCATATTGGAGATAGATTAACTTTCTTGTTTCTTTTGTTTTTTAATTTTAAAGTTATGAGTATGTAATGCCATCTTATTCCATAGACAAGGTTGATATGTGCATGGCTAGAACTTTGAAACCCTTGTGGAAAACCTGAAATTATCAAGAGTATGACTCTGGTTAGGAACCTCCCACTAGGTTAACAGTCCTGCAATTGAGTCTACAAGGGTTGTCCTGATCATTCAAAAAATATGTCTATCCATATAAATAAAATAAGGAGTCCTCAAGGATCATCTTCTGTACTTCAGATTCACTGCAGACCCTAAACTACCTTTACACGATGGCTTCTTCTATGTAGCTCTACTGATATATCGGCAATCTCCTCTCCTGTGCTTGCATCTGGCGAAAAGCAGGTTGTGGAATTCCAGACCCAAACTATTCAAAAAAAAAATCCTTGCCTAAATAAAGCCATGAACTAATCTAGTTCATTCCCAATGTATATGGGTGTTTCTCATTATTTTGTCAAAATCCCCTAATTTCTTTTTGATAAATCTCATAATGTGATCTTACCATATATGGTTTTCCCTTCTGGTTATTGACCAGAAATTTTAGTAATGTATTAAAAAAACTTATAGTTGCATGTATATGTGTGTTTCAGAGTTAGATGCACAACCACCTTAGAATTTTCATTTGAAAATGACTGGGAAAAAGCTTCAAATTACGTGTTTTAGTGACATAAGAGTTCCTAAAATTCGAAATCACATTTCTTTAAGCAGAGATGAAATAACCCTGTGTGAATTATTTGTGGAAAGTATCAGCAGTGAGTCTAATCTGGCTACAATTTTTATTTATTTATTTGGGTAATGAGATATGTACTGTTGCTTTTATTGTGTGTGGGTGCATACATGCAAAGGGTATAGTTGGGGAAAGAGTATAGAGAGAGAAAGGTGGGTTGGGATTGAGATGAAGTAGGCCCTATATGAACCCACAACTTTTGACCAACTGTAACAACTTAGGTCACTGTATATGATCATTTTCTTTTGATCTGTCTATTTGTCTATTTTCGCCTGTAATCACTTGGATCCTGTGCCTCTCGAGTTCAGAGCCCACCATCCAATCATCCTAACGTTTGATTGTAACATCTCAAAGATTAATGGGACAAGAGAGGACGTTTCTGTCAAATGTCACATCCAACATGAGTATCACTCAGCAATGTCAAAATCGTCTTCCTGATGATTCATAGGG
This sequence comes from Chimonanthus praecox, assembly GCA_022113865.1. Taxonomy (NCBI): domain Eukaryota; kingdom Viridiplantae; phylum Streptophyta; class Magnoliopsida; order Laurales; family Calycanthaceae; genus Chimonanthus; species Chimonanthus praecox. Next base: position 66,236,128 of record CM039087.1, on the reverse strand, counting down.
AATAGAGTGTCTTGAGGGTTGGAATTGGCCAATCAATGTGTTCTATCCTCTGCACATGGTACGGAGTTTGTGTCTGTGTTTGTTTGTGTGTATGTGTGTGTGTGTGAGAGAGAGAGAGAGAGAGAGAGAGAGAGAGAGAGAGAAGAGGGGATTGTACGACATTAGAGCCCCACTATCAGGCTGTTAAAATATAGAGCAAGCATGCATTCCATAAAGTGCAGGGGAGAACTAGTTCTTTTAATTTTCAAAAAAGACAAGGAAAAAGAAAAACAGATAATCTTAGTTTCTTTTAGATGTCAAAAGCAATAGAAATGCATCAGTTAAAACAATGGAAATTGTGAAGCAAAGACGCATCCCTCAGCACTTTACAGTACAATGTTGAGTCCACATTTAAAGGGATTGATGCATATATACTAGCATAGTAGTTCTGAAGCAAAATCAAAAATTAGAATAATGGCTGATCTTCAGGCAAGAGAAAGGAAGCATGACATTTTAGCTAAGGGAGGTAATTTTAAACTTCTATTGGTCTTCTCCTATTTCTCTTTTTAACACTTTCTTGTGGTAAAAAAAAAAATCATTGTTATGATGATGGTGATGAAGACCGTGACACAACAGTAATGATAAAGGTGGTTGGTTTGTTAGTGTATTGTCCATTTCATTATCAAATAAGGCTTGCAAGATTATCAATTGAAGCTGGTGTCTTAATCAAATGTCATCCTGCTATTGAAATCGTGATCCTATTGTCGATGCTGTCATAATTATTTTTAATTTTTAGGAAATATTTTGTTGCTGATAAGAAAGAAAATGTGATGGTTGAACCTTTTCTATAGCTTCTATGAACTCTTTTTTTTCGTGAAAGTTTATGGTATAACTTAATCCATATTTTTTTTTTTTAAAATAACAACTCATTTCTAACTTATATATATATATATTCTGTGTTAGTGCCTTTTGAATTATATGTTTGATATATATGACAGACAGTTCCACTCATCTATACTTTGTGAGAACATGAGTTTACGAGTGGTAGTTCTCAATTGTCACTCAACATAGACATCGAAGAAGAGTTTTTCATTTCAAATTGCACAAAGATTGGGAATCCGTATTAAACGAGATAAAGTTTGAGGCTTTTTTTGTCCATGTGAAATAGGATAAGGTATGATTAAATTTGGCACATTGTCATTTTGGAGATAATAAAATTCTCCTGTTTCTTCAAAATTCTACCTGTGGAGAGCCACAAAAAGTGGCACGGATTTTCTCTGCTCTCAAATGGCGTGGAGAGAAATTCATCCCAACTGCAATCATGATTTTCATAACAAGGGAAACTGTAAAGGAAATACAATGTTGGAGTTTTATCTGATATAAAACATGACAAGGAGCAAAATGAAGACCTGACTAGCATTATTATGATAGGTATTATACAGATGGCTGGTAAGGTGGCATAATTACACAAAGACTTTTGGGTCAGGTTCACCATATGCCACAATTAAAGGACATGCTTTTCCAGCTTGGAATCTGATTTGAATAGACTGATTTTGTCAAGAAAAACAATAGCTTGGCCTTTCATATTGATTGATGCTGATAATCATGTGCTTTTGTGACTTGGGCTATCTTTCACTGCTTGTAGTGTTGGTTTTTCTGTAATACTATTACTCTTTTGACAACATTGTACTGAAAGAATATTGGTATTGGGGCCGGGGTTAGGGGTTTCTTGGATTGGGTTTTTGGGGATTTAAGCTTGTCCAGGGGAGGGGGCAGCAGAGTGTTTTCTTTTGTATCAGGTGGTTTTTTTACACTACACAACCGGTACATTTTATGGCATAATTTTCCTTCATAGCTTCTTTCTTTATATTGTGTAAACAGTTAGTATGAAAAAGATCTTTTTACTAGTCAATCATCAAGAAAACACAGTTATATATATATTTTTTGAGAGAGGGAACCTATTTTAAATACAACTTATATTGTTGAAATCTAGCATTTCCCAGTGGCAATCTGTATGCTTTTTAGTCCTATTATTGTAGCTCGCTAAAGAAGGAATATGTCAATCCTGAGGTGATTAGTACTGCCTGGTCCTTGATTCCCGCTGGTGAATGTGATGGAACCCTGCCAAAAGTGGTGAAACCTACCATGAGATGCCCATTCTGTTAGGACTGGGTATCTAGCCCAAAAAGCTAGTCCAGTCCTAACAAGTGGTATCAGGGATATCTCTAAGTCAACGCGTGCCGACTCAGGAGATCTCCTAGCCAGATGGGATGGTGGGCGATGTTCTATCTGTTAGAGAGCTTCATTTAAGGGGGGAGGGGGATTGTTGGGGCAGTGAACGAGTCTCATATTAGTTGTGAAGGGGGAGATTTAGAAACTTAAAAAGGACTTGGGTCGCTTCACCTAATTGGCTAGCCTTTTGGGCTGGATACCCAGTCTGAACACATTCAACCAATGGGACCAATGGGACTGCATAGAGTACTCTATTAGGCTTTCATCATATTGGCAAGAATAGTTTGTTCTTAGTTCAATGTTCTCAGTGCTTGATTTTGAAACTGAGAAAATGCTGCTTCCTTTTCAGAATTGCCTGTGATGCTGAAGAGGAACGAGCAAGCCGTAAAGCTTACAGAGGATGTGCCCGTTCTCCATCCTGCAAAGGTTGCACCTCATGCGTCTGTTTTGGGTGTGAGATCTGCAGGTTTTCTGACTGTGACTGCCAGACTTGTGTGGATTTCACTCAGAATTCTAGAATTTAATCATCTTAACAAGGTAAATTTTTGGTGGGCATTTCTCATTTTTTGTGCCTCTCAGGCTCCCCATTTATTAATGCGTTGTCATTCCCTGTAAACTTTAATTATTCAGTCTCGGAGTCCAGTTCTTGTTTGTCTCAGTGATTGTTTTTGAAATTTTGGAAACATGTACTGAATTTCCTTATTGATAATTCATTGCATGGTTTGTTCAAGAGATATATGTTGGCCATGATGTTCATGTTCATGTTCCTGTTGGGTTTCAATGGTCCATCATGTGATACCTACTCAATTTATTGTTATTTTTCGAGTATGGGTCAAGTGAATCATGGGTCCCACATTTAATGACGAGTGGCAGACATGAGTCTCTTCATGTATGGGTGAGTTATAAATCCTTTTCCCATCTCATGTTTTGCTGTTAGTACACTATGACAACAATAGTTTATAAATCAGTAGTTTCTTAGAAGAAGAGACTAATCCACTTATAATTGTTGGCCTCATGGTACATGGTCTCACGAAATAGAAGGAAAAATAGATAAGCTGTACATGGTCTGGCCTGGCCTGGCCTGGCCCACGTTGCCCTCTTGAACTTGGCACCACCCACTTCTTGAAGTGGGAGATTAACCAGTTAAGCTATATCCATGTGGGCTTACAAAACTTCTTCACAAAAGCCATGGCTTTTACAAGGGCCTTTTGCGTGTAGGAGACTTGAGCATTGTATTTCAACGGATTAAGATTTTGGGACCCAGATTAGTGACATTTTCAAAGACTGAGATTTCTTTGTGAGTGTGTTCACATGCCCCAAAAGACTAATTGAATGAGACGTATCAGTGTGTTCACATGCTCCAAAAGACTAATTGAATGAGACGTCTGGACATCTTCGGTCATAAAAGAGAATAATAATATGTTTCTTATGAAACAACTTCACTTAGGCCACGACGCTCAGCTTCTCCTGGGCCATGAGCTAATGGGCGACGGTCGCCCTAAGACAATGTGTATACAGGAGTAGTTTAATAAATGGAAAATTAAAAAGTATTTTAAAGATTAAATTTATTATAAAAATAATAAAGTTTATTGAATTTGAAAAAAAAAATCAAAATTAAATGTGTTAATTTTTAATAAATCTTTAATTTAACAGTGAAATCAACTTCAAATTAAATATAATTAAAAACTACATAACATAAATAGGTGTAAAAGGACAATGTGTGATTTCACTCAATGGGTCCCACCTGACTCACCAAAGGTGACTGTCGCTTGTGATCAACGCTCCCAATTGAAAATTATTCAAGTCAAATGATCACCCAAAAGTTCATATGCTCTAATGGTGAATTATTCTAAATATTTAGGTACGGGGTTCATGAAATGAAGTATTGTTTGATTCAATAGAAAGGTAATTTTTAAAATATTTGAATATATTAACTTCTTCAAATTTAATTTAGTTTTAATTATTTTTTAAATTTTTTCTTTATGTCATTTAGATACTTAACTTATTTGATTTTATTAAGGTAATTTCTAATTAGACTACATATTTAAACAAGGGTCTTTTTATAAGACATATCACCATCTTATTTAGTATATGGTCATGCCATTAAATCAAGTGCGCAAGTGATGAGTCTTCATAACTGAATTGCATTCTAGTCAAAGTAAAGCACAATCAATTGGAGAATGTTTGAGTTTTACTATAATAAGAATCAATTAAAAATTGAATTAGAAAAAAAAATTCAAAAAAATCTAAAAAATAAACTTGAATTCTTATTTTATTCAAAATTAAAGTCAAACTTAAAACACATACGCACACCGGGTCCATTTCATATTTTTATTAATTTTTTATCATACACATAAAAATAAACCATATGAATTAAAAACACATTTAATGAATTCCAAGTGGACCAAATTTCAGTCCAAAATTCAATTTTTATTCACTTGATCTTAATTGTCAAAGTCACCGGGTGTCCCTGAAATGGGAACTCCTGATGGATTTGAACACTAAGATCAAGTGCTTGCATATTAAATGTTAGGGTCAATTTTTTTCCAATTATAGTTCATGAAGTCTATTTTTGGTTGAATTTTATATGTCTATCTAAAAGATTTAAAAAAAAAATTGAAATCTATAGAGCAGAATGGGTAGGGCCAAAACAGGTTATTTCAATCCATTTTGCCTGGATCAAGCTTGTTCCTCTTGGAACAGGCCAGAACGGAACCATCAAGCTTGATCCTCTTGGAACAGGCCAGGACGAAACCCGGTATCAGAATTAAACTTGTTCCGTTCCATCTATCGGTCATATGTAAAATATTTTAGCAAGAATAGAATGGAATTAACAACTAAGTTCAAAATATAATCTATCAAAAATCACCTTCATTACATCAATCATGTTTTTTTTATCATCCTCAAAATTTTATCACTTTAAATTATTTTTTATTGCTAATTTTTTCTGTCCTTTAATACTTGATTGGTCCAGATAGAGTGACTTTTGATGTGCGTATATACAAAATAAACATTTTTAAAGGATCGGATCCATCAGCAACCCAAGTAGTGAGACCCACGCCCAGCTGCAAACCAAGAATGTTGTGGTAAACATCATGTCATGAAGCTTAAGATTATCAAGTCAAAGCATGGACTCTGATAAGTGATTTAAAAAAAAAAAATTACTTTTTTCAGTAATTATATCGGCTGCATTTGGATAGGGCAATATGGTTACCCCTCTCCTCTCACTTTTGAATATCTTTTTTAAACAAGGAGTATTTATAATATTGAGAGTAACTCGTGGTCAAAGATAACCCCATATAACTCATGAAAAATTTACCTTTCATCCAAACGCCCAAACATGCAAGGTGTAGTTTTTGTTTAATGCCGTATCTATTGCATACTTGTATATTCTTGTCCATGTTTCAGGTAAATAGGTTTAGATTTATTTAGCTGCATATTGATCTTAAAATATAATTAATTTTAAAGGGCCCAAAGCTTAAGATCACTGAGAGAGTGAGAGTCTGTTATCCTATCAATATCAAAACAGGATGAGTAGAGGTAGATTAAAGATAAACAATTTACTGATCGTGAATGAGCATAGTTTTAGGATATAAAAATGGCGTTTAACACTTTCTTTGATAAAATCAAATCCACTGGAATTTGGCCATATATCTTTTGCTGCATGTTTCGGCTTGAAGGTGTGCAGGCAAATATTGAACATATGAACTGATCCACATCCAACAATGGATCAGTCCATGCCTGACCCATGTCCAAAGCAAGGTTACAAATCTCAGGTGCATATCAACTGTATTGGCGAGATATCGACTGATACACATTTATACAGCGGATATTTGTCTAAAAAAAATTAGGAGAAAGATCGACTAAAATCGCGACCGAGATTCGAGATACTGAGATATCGGCCGAGACGCTGATATTTTGGTATAGACGATTTTTGTACCCTTGATCTAAAGCGCCTGTATCCGATTAGGACATGACCTAGACCAACTTTTTCTAAAGGCCTAAACTGGACCAATTTTAGCCTGACCTCGAGAACTAATATTTAGGTATAATTGGTTGGGTTCGACAAGCTTCCGCAATACCCGGCCCAGCCCATTTACAAACATTAAATTCTGGAAATCTCAGATGTACTGAAGATGATTGTGTTGCCTACTTGCTCATGATTGGGATGGATATTGACTTCAGGGCAGAAAAGGCGAAGAAAGTGTATTTCTTATTAGTCTGATTGGACTCTGATTATAGAATTGGGTCATAAAAGGTAAGCCAATGAGCCTTTGAGAGCTGGTCCAAGACAATAGAAAATAAAAAAGCAATAAAGGGGCCACATGTGCTGAGCGAATATTTTATCTCTTTCCCACCTCCTAAAGCGGCGGGATAGAAATCGTCAAGGGGAGTACTTACACACACTCGAATTTTCTATCTCTATATATTTAAAATCAAATTTTCAAGTATGATTTTACCCCCGCATTTCAATTTATTCGAATGAATGTTCAGTTCATTTTGGCATTCATTCGAATGAATCCTCAAGTGTATTTTCAATTCATTTGAATGAATGGGCTGAACAGTAACACGGAATACTGCTCAGCCCAATTCATTTGAATGAATGGATGATTCATTTGAATGAATGGGCCTCATTCATTCAAATGACCCATTCATTCGAATGAATGAGCCCATTCATTCGAATCGAATGGGCGGGCCTCATTCATTCAAATGATCCATTCATTCGAATGATTTAAATATTAAGGTTTATTTTAAAACTCCATTCATTCGAATGAATGAGCCATTCATTCGAATGATTTAAATATTAAGGTTTATTTTAAAACTCCATTCATTCGAATGAATGAGGCTCATTCATTCGAATGATTTAAATATTAAGATTTATTTTAAAATTTTACACTTATTTTTTAAGCACTGTGTATTTCCAAAATTTCTCAAATTGAATATCTAAACTAATTAAAATAACCTGATAAAAATATCTTAAGACTTTAAGGTCTTTTGCCACTTCTAAATATTTAAAACACAATATTTTACAAATAAGGGCATCCCTAAGGTGTGTCAAAAGCACATTTGGAAGTGTAAAAAACCTTGAAGTCTTAAGGTATTTTTATCGGGTTATTTTAATTAGTCTAGATATTCAATTTGAGAAATTTTGAAAATACACAGTGCTTAAAAATAGTTGTCTATATTTTAAAACATAGACCGTTTTTTTTAAGCACTGTGTATTTTCAAAATTTCTCAAATTGAATATCTAGACTAATTAAAATAACCCGATAAAAATACCTTAAGACTTGAAGGTCCTTTGACACTTCCAAATATATTTTTGACACACCCTACGGATACCCTTATTTATAAAATACTGTGTTTTAAATATTTAGGAGTGTCAAAAGACCATTAAGTCTTAAAGTATTTTTATCAGGTTATTTTAATTAGTTTAGATATTCAATTTAAAAAATTTTAGAAATACACAGTGCTTAAAAATAAATTTAAAATTTTAAAAAGATTTAAATAAATGTAATAGATACTATAACCTGTAACTCATGAATCATTCGAATGATTCATCTCATTCGTGAATTCATTCAAATGAATCGACCGTTCATTCGAATGAATATTCAGAACGATCGGTTCATTCGTTCATTCGAATGAACACGGACGGAATGAATACGAAGACGTTTTTAGATGAATCATTCGAATGATTCATGAGTTACTGGTTACAGTATCTATTACATTTATTAAATTTTTTTTAAAATTTTAAACTTATTTTTTAAGCACTGTGTATTTTCAAAAAATTTCAAATTGAATATCTAAACTAATTAAAATAACCTGATCAAAATACTTTAAGACTTAATGGTCTTTTGTCACTCCTAAATATTTAAAACACAGTATTTTACAAATAAGGGTATCCGTAGGGTATGTCAAAAACATATTTGGAAGCGTCAAAGGACCTTGAAGTCTTAAGTTATTTTTATCGGGTTATTTTAATTAGTCTAGATATTCAATTTGAGAAATTTTGAAAATACACACTGCTTAAAAAATAACGGTCTATGTTTTAAAATATAGACAACTATTTTTAAGCACTGTGTATTTTCAAAATTTCTCAAATTAAATATCTAGACTAATTAAAATAACCTGATAAAAATACCTTAAGACTTCAAAGTTTTTGACACTTCCAAATGTATTTTTGACACACCCTAGGGATACCCTTATTTGTAAAATAATGTGTTTTAAATATTTAGGAGTGTCAAAAGACCTTAAAGTCTTAAGATATTTTTATCAGGTTATTTTAATTAGTCTAGATATTTAATTTGAGAAATTTTGGAAATACACAGTGCTTAAAAAATAAGTGTAAAGTTTTAAAATAAATCTTAATATTTAAATCATTCGAATGAATGGATCATTTGAATGAATGAGGCCCGCCCATTCGATTCGAATGAATGACATTCATTCGAATAAATCATCTATTCATTCGAATGAATGGGGCTAAGCAGTATTCCGTGTTACTGTTCAGCCCATTCATTCGAATGAATTGAAAATACACTTGAGGATTAATTCGAATGATTCATTCGAATGAATGCCAAAATGAACTGGGCATTCATTCGAATGAATGGAAATGCAGGGGTAAAATCATAATTTCACCCAAAAATCTGATTTCAAGTGTGTAGAAGCAGAAAATCCGAGTGTGTGTAAGTGCTCCCTTTAAAAGTCTGATTATCACTCCACCGACTCTACTCTAAAAGGATCATTTCCGTTAAAATTATTTGAATGAAGGGGTAAGAAGATTTACACATATTTTAATTATTAGTTGAGTACTCTAACAGATTTGGACATATTGATCATCAAAAATTTTAAAAAAAGTCCTATATTAATGAATATAATATTGTATGATTTTTTCTATAAGATTTGGACATATTTTATTCTAGTTTGATTGAGTCTTGAATTTTATGATTTTTTTTTTAACAATAAGAGAAAAAATTCATCATGAGAAAAGAAAGGAGAGATACATAAGAAAATAAAAGGATCTAATAGAATTAGACTAAAAGAGAAAAAAGGAGAAATAAAAGGAAAATTACAATAGAGAAAATCAAACAAAGAAGATGCCTGCAAACTGATTATCAACTCTTAATTTGACAAAATAATCGGTAACTCCATTAGCCGACCAACATTGGAAAAAGATATTTCTAATTCACTTGTCAATTCTTTCACCTCTCTAACCACATTGATCAATCTCCAACGAAGACGTCGCAACTCCGACATTTGAAAGCATTTGTCGAGTACCCTTCTATGACTAAAGAACCATGACCGTGGTCTTTCCAAATAATAAGAGTTTTCATAATACTAAAGATTTCCGTCTCATTTAATTCTAAGATAACGACCAACTCTTTGAACATAATGATAGTTTCTTCCATATGATTTCGAAGCACACAACCAATCCCTAATTGATCCAGTTTTCCTCTAGAAGCACCTTCAACATTAAATTTCGAGATGCCATGTGGAGGTAGCTCCCACTTCATCATCAACATAGATTTTCTCCATTGAACATTCGTGCAACCTTTCCAAGAAGTCATTAGATCATTGATCTTGACTTTTATTAATGATCTAATGACTTTTATGATTCAATTGTATTTTCTTAAATGATTTCATCTAAAATTTAATAGTATAATCTGTAAAGTTCTTAAACCTTGATGCATGCACTCTTATGATTTTTCTTCTCTTATTCCTCTAGAGCAGGGGTCGAAATATCGGCCGATACGTTTTGTATCGACTGATATATATATATATATATATATCGGTTTTAGAGTACTTCATATCAGTCGTATTATATCGGCCGATATTTTGATATCGGCCGATATTTAAAAAAAAAAAAGAGAAGAAAAGAAAAAAATATTGGCCAATATATCGTATCGACCGATACAGATTTTTGTACCCCTGCTCTAGAGTAAGCCCTAAAAATTTATAGATGGATTCGAGTAGTTAGTTGTCAAAATATTCGAGATTAAATCAACCACCCCTACCGAGTAATATGATATATATTTATAAAACTTTAACGAGGCTCTCTCTAGCTCGACATCAAGACTTATCTTTAAATGGGCCTTGTGCCCCTATAAAGCGGATCATATGACTAAAAGCCTATAAAATTTCATCACCATTAATCATCGTATTCTTTGAATTTGAACTTTAAAAAACAATGACTTGTAAACATCAAAAATTAAAAAGTTAAGATTATGTGGCTCGGATTCTTAATTAGTGATGAAACTTTATACACTCTATATCTAAGTGATCATCTATCCATTATACTAAGCTATAGAGATCTTATAATACATTTGATGAGAAGTCTTATTAGAGAGTCTTGCTGGTAAAACTCCATTGGTCTAAATCGTATAGAAATAAATTTATTGTAAATTTGTTTGTTGTTGGCCGGATAATTATTCTTTTATTAAGACTTACATTAAATGATAAGAATAAGTTAATTTAATGGATGTATCTTTAAATAAAAATTAATTTGAAAATTATCTTAAATATAATTTAAAATTTTAAAAATTCTAACTATTAATAACACTTGAGCTTAATCCAATAGTAAACATATATTAAATGAGTTCAGATCAAGAGATAATAAAAAAAATAAGGGGGAGAAAATGATGTATACATGGGGTAATAAAAATTTAGTTCATCAATTCACATTTACTGATTGACAATGGATAATTTCTCTTAATTATGATAGATTCGTTAGAAAAATTATATTTAAATGTAACATATAAAAATCATTTTAATTGAATTTATCTTAAATTATATTTGTTGGCTTCGTGGACGGTGGTACACTGGTACCTGTGTAACACGACTACACGAGAGAAACGATTTTTGAAGTATCTTGATTCTTGAGTCAAGCACTGTCAGTCTGCACTTTTTCTCCTTTTTTGGTGCGCATTCCCTCTAAGATGCCTCGCTGATTGCAAATGCCTCTGAATTTTGCTCCTTTAATGGTGAATTTTTTTAATAGATTCAATTAATCGAGGCTTGAACGTTAGCTTTAGGCCGAGTAGACCATCGTATAAGATCCAAATATCTTCGAATCGAATTCAATTTTTAAATTCCGTACCTTCTTTTATATTATAAATTTATTTTAATATTTATTTTATCAATAAATAAATTTGTTGTGCAATAATAGCGCGTCTAACTCCAAATCCATTTGTAGTTTTATTTTTCTTTTAAAAATTAAAAATTAGAATGATTAATTGAAGAATATTTAAATGATTATATAAATGTCAAATTTTAACTAGTCATTATTCTTATCATTTTTTCAGAAATTTTAATGAAAGTATGATCTAAATAAGTCTCTAAATGAAGAAATTTAGTGCTCATTGTAATATAGATGATTAAATAGAAAGAAAATGAATTTAAATTTGAAAGATTGCTTTGTGCTTTATAATTTATAATTGAGTGATAATTTTTTAATACTCTCTCCCTCCCATTTTAGTTGTCTTATTTAAAATATTTGTATTTTTTAAAGAACTCTCTATATAAGGCTAGCACTTCATATGATCTCATCCATTTTCAATACATTTTATACTATTCCAATATAAATGAGACAACTATTTTGGAACAATTCCAAAATCCATATAAGACAAATAATTGGGGACAGAGAGAGTATAATGTTACTTTATAAGTTGTTTTAAATGCATTATATGTTTTAGCATGTCAACTATTCTTTTTAAATACAATAAAATAGTAATAAAAAATAAAAAATCAACATGCATGACAAAAGTGGAAATTAAATGTTTGCATCTCAAAATCTGAGAATAATAAATTTTAAATAATACTTTGTTATAAATTTGATTATGATATTTTATTTGAATGTTTCACACTTAGTAAAAAAAGTATGATTTTATTTTTTTGTGAGTGTTAAAAGGCTTATCTTAAGATTTCATCTAGGATTCGTGAAATCTCAGGACGGCACTGAGTTCAATCAGACTGAAAAGATCTGAAAAAAAAGTAAGTGGATTAGTCGTATGTCAAATATTGATTCTCTCGGTCATTTCTAGACACTTGATCTGAAGATATGAAGAAAGAATGTAAATAATTTTTTTAGAACTGTTCATTTTCTGGGTATAAAACAGATGAATAGAAATGTTAGAATTGGTATATAGTTTATTAAATGAATAATCCGCAGTCTTAATCCATAGTGAGAGTTAATATATTTCATCAGTCAAAGACTAATCCCCGAGTTGGGATACTTAAATGATATTTCCTTGTATCTTCCTAATGACTAATCGTCATATGATTGTATATGTTTTCTGCTTTTGGATTTCAGGACATTGATTTCTTGGCTTGGTTTGGGTTTCCACTGTTGGAGATCTGCAGAATTCCATTTTGGAATTGGGTTTGAAGATTTACCGGCTTTTTAAGCTTGAGACTTCAATGATGGGTTGTTTGAAGTTTGAGTTCTAGAAAATCAGGAACAGAGAAGATGAAGAAGACGAGTTTGGCGAAGTTGTTCCTCTTCTATGGCTGGATCATACATGGCTCTTTTGCTGGTTTTGTATCCGTCGACAAGTACATGATTGCCTGTGGTTCTTCACAAAGCATATCATTTCAAGGTCAGACTTTCGTTCCCGACTCCGATGAATCTTCAGTTCTATTCGAAAGTGAGGGACGTAATTTTGTTTCTGGTTCCAATTCCACTGCTCCAACTTCAATCTATCACTCTGTTCGGATATTCACCAAGAAATTTTCTTACCAATTCAAAATCCGGCAAAAGGGTCGGCACTGGCTCCGGCTCTACTTCCATCCCCTACCCAACTCCGGTCATGACTTGAATTCTTCTCTGATCACAGTCGCCACAGAAAAATTCCTTCTCTTGAACAACTTTACCTTCAACAACTTGAATACTTCTTACCTGTTTAAAGAATATATGATCAATGTCACATCCAACTCATTGACCATCAATTTCATCCCATCAAACAATTTAGTGGCCTTTGTCAATGGGATTGAAGTTGTTTCAGTTCCAGATGATCTGATTCCTCACCAAGTGTGCACCACATCTTCTTCTTCTTTCGACTATCTCTCCGAACGAGCTCTTGAAACTGTTTATCGGTTGAATGTGGGAGGACCTCTGCTCACTCCTAACAATGATACACTCGGCAGAACTTGGGAGAATGATGCAAAATACCTTTTTGTTAATAGCTCTGCAGTGACTGTGTCTGTAGATTCAATGGCTATAAAATATCCCAAAAGTTTGACTCCTGAAACGGCACCCAACTTGGTTTATGCCAGTGCAGAAGCCTTGGATACCAATTTCAATTTCAATATTACATGGGTTTTCTCCGTGGATCCGCGCTTTCTCTACTTTATTCGTCTGCACTTCTGTGATATTGTAAGCCATGCTACTGACCAACTTGTTTTCAATATTTACATCAATTCCAAAATTGCTTCCAAGCGCCTGGATCTCTCTAGTCTTACCCATTACGTGTTGGCTGTGCCATACTACAGGGATTTCGTTTCCAATTCTTCTAATGATTCTAACATGATTTCAGTGAGTGTTGGACCAGATGTGTCACTTAATTCCACTAATGCAATACTGAATGGATTAGAAATAATGAAGATCAGCAACGAGGATGGAAGTTTGGATGGGGAGTCTTCTCTTGATTTTCTTCTTCTTCCTCCGCATTCAAAAAAGAGAAAGATAAGAACTGTAGTTGGAATAGTCGTTGGAGCTTTGGCTACTGTGGGTTTCATGGCTTTACTCTGCTATTGCTTTAAATCCCGTAGACTTAAATCAAAGACCCTCGCTCACCAACGCCTGAATGGGAATCCAGTGCCCTATTCGCAGCTTGGTCTAGTCTTCACATTTCAAGAGATCTTGAACTATACGAACAAATTCGACGAGAGGTTGATCATTGGCGTAGGTGGGTTTGGGAAAGTTTACAGAGGGGTAATGGATCAAGGAATTGAGGTGGCTATCAAGAGAGGAAACCGAAGATCCTGGCAAGGAGTGGTTGAATTCCATACAGAGATTGAGATGTTAACCAAACTTCGCCATCGCCATCTCGTCTCTCTGATTGGCTATTGCAATGAGCGATCGGAAATGATTCTGGTTTATGAGTACATGGCTAATGGCACACTGAAAAGCCATCTTTATGGGTCTGATCTCCCGCCTCTCTGTTGGAAACAGAGGCTCGAAATCTGCATCGGAGCTGCAAAGGGGCTGCATTATCTTCACACAGGAGCGGCTAAGAGCATAATTCACCGAGACGTGAAGACGGCTAACATTCTTTTGGATGAGAAATTAATGGCCAAGGTTGCAGACTTCGGCATCTCAAAGATGCTTCCGAATTCAGATCAAACCCATGTAAGTACTGCTGTAAAAGGCAGTATTGGATACCTCGACCCGGAGTATTGCCGGTGGCGACAGCTGACACTGAAATCCGATGTTTACTCATTTGGGGTGGTTCTGATGGAGGTGCTTTACGCGAGGCCGGCTCTCGACGAAAGGTTTACGACGGAGGAGGTGAATATTGTAGAATGGGAGAGGAGCTGGAAGGAGAAGGGCATGTTGGACCGTGTGGTGGATCCATTTTTGGTGGGGAAGGTAAATCCGGCGTCTCTGAAGAAATATAGAGAGATAGCAGACGAGTGCTTGGCGTCGAAGGGAGACGATCGGCCTACAATGGAAGATGTATTGTGGAATCTGGAATTTGCTCTTCAGCTGGAGGAAAGGTCCATGAATCAGATAGTTCGTCCGATCGATGCAGCCTCCGACCTTCCACTTCAACGTAAGTATCATCAATTAACTGAAATCATTTACCTCGAATGTAAGAGTAGTTCATCGGAGGGAAGAATGCCATCAATCTACCCAGTGACTTTCTCCCTCTGATTTTTTTTTTTAAATACAGAAAAATAAGAAAAAAAATTGAAGAATCTAAGTAAGCATATTTGTTTGTAGAGTAACTATCATTTTTATAGAGTTTTAAGCTATTAAAAGATCTGATGAATTTCTATAGTTAGATAAATGTAAAAGATTGAGAGTCCTTAAAAAACATGACTTCTCTTATTCAATCAAGATGAAATTTTATAGACATCATACACAAGTCAGGGACTTATCTACGTAGGCGTAACTCTCAAGTGAGACTAAAAATTATATGGTTTGGTGAGATGTGTAGACAACAATATTAATAGCGAGTGATTGATGTTTCACGCTCATATAATTATTTTTTTATCCATCAGATGAGCTATCTTAATTGGAAGTGAATACATCCCACAAAATACTATAGTCTCAAAGTCTCGATGCA
This sequence comes from Chimonanthus praecox, assembly GCA_022113865.1. NCBI lineage: Eukaryota > Viridiplantae > Streptophyta > Magnoliopsida > Laurales > Calycanthaceae > Chimonanthus > Chimonanthus praecox. The sequence goes on along the minus strand of CM039087.1, from coordinate 66,220,637 downwards.
ATCCAAATCAACTTTTCTACTATCTTCTTGCTTCACTTATTTAACATAACTATTCTTCTCTCCAATGAACCATTTTTTTTTTTTTCAAGTGATGATGATTTCCTTTTATTTTCTATATTAATTTTGAATAGGGGAAAGCATGTCGAAGACAAAGAAGAGTGCTTCAGAAAGCATAACAGTGAAAGTGAATTCCTCAACCTGACCCATATCTGAAAATAGATCAACTGATGTTGGCCTTCGTAGAAGCTTCAGATACTTCAATTTTCATTCTGCTCATATCCAACCAGCAAGAGAAGCTACCATATATGCCAATTTAAATGTAGGTTAACTATTGTTTAGAAGTTTTGTTGTGTTTTTCTTGATCAAGTTGAAATAGTTTGATTTTTCTTGCGTTTACCTGATATACAAAACTTGCTAATAGTTTCGTATATCTGTAGAATTAGTCTCACGTCTAATTTAGAGTCTGATATCCATATTGTGAAAAAAAAAAAGTTCGAACAGTTGTGTCTAGATTGTACGGCTTAGGCCAAAGTCTTAAGCCTCCATTTACTTCACTGTGCTCTGTATCAATACAAGTTAGGTTTCTATTCTATAGTTCCACACGACTTTGGTCAGATGGCCAATCCACTTTGGGTATTAAACAACAAATATATGATATCATAATTGCTTTTCGATTGAATGTGTTTTTGTTGGTAAGTGGAGTTTTTCACTATTATTATCTGTACTGTCAGCAGAAAATTACTATTAGAAAATAATGAAGTAAGTGAGAGAAAATTAAGATTATAAAGAATAATCATTTTGGGCTTCAGAAGGTTTATTTTTGTGCAATCTATGAGCAAAATAATACAATGATACTCTTTACCATCCCTACCTCACCCTCCTTGCTAAATTGTAATGAAAATTACCATGCAAAACTTAAATCTTTCATATTAAAGAAATCACTTGTGATGGCTCTCTTAAATGGTATATGCTTAAATATAAGATTTTGGAAATTCATTTTGATTTGACTGATCAAGTTAGGTTTTTTAAAGTCCCAAGTTTTGTTTTGTTTTTTTAAAAAAAAAAAAAATCAGAACTACTTAACTTCATGGCCTTTAAAATTTTGATTTAATTGATCTAATTAAGAATTCCTTTTAAATATTCTAAATTAAGCTTCGTTTGCATACTCTCCCCAAGTTTGATTTTTTTTTTTTTTTTAAATGCTCCAGTTGAAGCTTCCCATGAATTGGTTATTTTAGACTTGTAAACGTAATACGAAAAAATTCGTTCGATCTTTCATGTATTTTCATGGATGCTAAGATTAAAATGTTAGTAAAATGTCAGACGAAATGCATTTTTCAGAACTAAACCTCTTCATGAACCTAAACTTGGCCCAAGATCTACCCCAGCCCGTTATAAAGGAACAGGTTTAAACACATGGAATCCTTCAGGATGGGCTTGGGCTAAATTTATAAGCCCATTTATCTAACAACAAGGCTCAAGCTTTTAAAAGAAGCCCAAAGAAAATGCATCGAGCTTTGGGCCCATTTACACGATCCATTTTCTCTTTTAATTTTTTTGAAAATAATTAGAAATACAACTATTAAGATTCAGACTTAGACTTGATGAACTATAATTATACTGAATTTCTGCTCGACTCAATTTTTAGCCACTTGGTCTTAGTGATCAAAATCATTAGTCATCTTTATCTAAGTGATTTTTAACCACTAAGATCAAGTGATAGATATTAAGTTTGAGACATTAGTCTACTTGTAACTCATTGTATTTACTTTCAATCTAAACAATTGGACATATATAGTCTCAAACAAGCGAGCTTGGCCTTAGAACTACAATGGGCTTCAGCATTAATATTGAAAAAACATAATTAGATGAAGCTGGGTTTGGTCTTTAGAGTTTAGATATTAAAAATGGAACAACCTAAGATACAGAAAAGTTGGCACAAACCCGGTCCATGAACAGGCCCATTCAAAACCTAACAACATCGACTAATATTTTAATCGTATCAGCCATTTTAATTGATAAATAATTTTTTGAGTAAAATAAAAAAAAAAATAGAGCAATTTTTTTGAAAGGACTAGAGCATTTTTTTTTGAAATGGGCCAAAAAATATGGGTTTTAACTAGGACTTTTTGACTAATCAGTGTGTATATATATGTATATATAAGACAATGGTACTTCACACTCCTCCTTAGATGCACTCTTCGTGAAAACACTTACGTAAGACTCACGTATGGTGATGGTGATAAGTCCATTTAATATGTCTACGCTTGAACTCACAACCCACAAAAAATCATTTTAATTGGATAAATCAAGTCTTTGAATTTTTTTTTTTCACTTAAAACATTTTCAATAAACCCATCATAATCAACATAAGCGAGCATGCTCACAAAGAATATTGCAACCTAAGAAATGCGGAGGATCATCTTATATATATTTAAAAAGTTTTGCTATTAAGAAAATTAATCCAAAATAGATAGAAGACTTCGATGGTGAGGATGATTTTTACTCATGATCAGATCACCCCTTTATTCTAATGACACGTCACAATGTCCCACGATCTTGATGTATTGGTCCAATGTGGACTATACTCTCGGTTTCTTTTGGATGGAAAAGAGACCCATTACATCGTTATGCAGGAAATACACAGTATGATTGCAAGGCAGGAGTTCCCATTCTTCACACTGGCCCAATAACCAGTAAGTGATATTCATGTGAGGCAGATAAGGAGACTGTCACACTAAAGGATTGAAATGAAATCATTATCACCATCTGTTCTAATCCCTTTAGAATTTAGATAGATGACTACAAGCAAGTGGTGACAAATCAATTTACTTCTGCCCGTTCATAACCCACTCTTTCGATCCTGTGGGTCCAGTGGACTAGCCTATTAAACTCAACCCGAATTGGAATAACCTTAATAATAGACTCCCAACTGATATTTCAGCTATTCATTTCTTCAGATATCAATATTCACAAGAACAATGCTGGTTTCTAAGTCCAACTGAACAACAGTTGGAAAAGGCAACACCATGCCCCCCACAAGAATGCCTCAAAATCTCAAATGCTAAAAGAGAACAGGAGATAAATGCTGAAAATATAACAAAGATCTAATGAATCAGTAGGAACTGATGCTACTGCATAGATATGGAACTGCTTCACACTTAATTCTTTTTTTGTAACATGGGTATCACCACCTCACATTGGAGGCGAGACTAATCCCACGAACATGTGTAAACCTCTTAATCCACACACACTGGGTAAGTCAATGAGGAGTAACCCTATGGGGAGTGGCCCAGAGGGGTTTGAACGTGAATCGAACTCAAGACCTCCCTTCATGAGGGGAACTACTTGAGCGTCAGGCCAACCCCCTCTGGGTTACTCCCTCATGAGAGGAGATAACTGCTTCACACTTTTGAGAGCATGCAATTGAACACCCTATGAATTTAACTGTCATAAGCTGATCAAACTACATGGGCACATGCATTTCTTGTGTTCTAGGTGATTCCTTATATTTGGTTCTTGCATTGGAAGGTGCTTTAAACTGCTTGCTTCCTTTGCACAAGCATATGTATTTTTGGGTTTCGTATGGTGGTTGTTTTTGTCCCCTCTTCCATTTAAAAGCAAACTCTAAATGCACCAAGTACAAAAATTAAAAGCAAAGCAACAAAATGGCGGGCTGATTTAATAAAACAAAGAGTAGAAGATAAATTTCATTCTCTCTTTTCTTTGTCCTTACCAGAATTTTCTTTAGTTCTCCTTCAGTTCCTGCTTTGACTGTTTCTCCTAGAAGTCCTCTAGAAAGAATCGTTCAAGTGCTTTGGAGTGATTCAGATCCACCCACTCCAATGCATCCACCACGTCTTGTTCTTCAAAGCCCTTCAAAATCAGGAGGTAGTTTGTCGATGTCTAATTGTAGAGGGATCCTCTTCAGTTGAGGACAACCGCTTACAACAATAGATTGAAGAGAATAACATACTAATACCCTGCTACAGATGCTCTTTAATGAAGGCAAATTAGAGAGTCGCAAGATGCTGTAGCCTATCGAGTGTGACCACCCTAGCATCATTATTGCTTCTATGTCCACCTTCTCCAACCTCCTCCATTGCATCACAGTAGCTAACATCAATTTTTTCAAGGTTATGGAGCTCCTGCAACAGCTTGAGGGTAAAAAGGTTCTTCAGCTTAGGGCATCCAGAGATTTCTAAGACCTTCAGGTTTGCAAGTGTACCATGTAGCACAGTCCCTCTGTGAAGATCCAAAGTTGCGCAAGTCTCTCAATTCCAATTTTTCTAGTTGGGCAAATAATAGTTGCTGTTGTTATTGTCGTCTTGGACCGAGAGAAGACACTCCATCCCATTGCACCTGCTGATATCACCATGTCTCAACTCTATGATTTCCAACACACCCAAATCCAATAGCAAGTGAGATAGCTGAATGATATTATGGCACTCCTTGATCTCCAGATTCCCGGTGTTGCCTAGGGCCAAGAGGTGGTCAACTCCTCTGGAAGCAGCATCCTCTTTTGCATTGCCACATCAAAATTGAAAACTTTTCATTTTCAAGATATTCCCTTTCAGAGATCTAATGTACTTACTAAGGGAAGGAAGGTTGGCAAATATAAAGAAAACGTTACGTAATCGTGTCAAAGTTGCGAGTTCTTCAATTCTAATTATTTCCTTCCATTGTCAGGGTCTCATTTGATGACCATAGACACAAGCTGCTCGTCATCAAAAGTTTTCAAGATGGGAAAGCTTGGGAAGTATCTTGTCTGGAAACCTTTTTATTTTTTTGCTACCTCTCAAATCAAGGGTTCTAAGTTCAACCAATCCTTCCATCCCTTCTGGGAGCTCTTCAATGCTAGTGTTGCGGGAGTACTAATACTCTAAGTTTATTAAGCTTTGCCAGGGAAGGTACCATCTTTAATTTCTTACAATCACTCAACTTAATTTCATTAAGATCCTCCAAGTTAGAGAGAGACTCGGGCAGCTCCTCAAAGCAGGTTGCAGAGAGATTTAAGTTACTCAGTTTCTTCAGTTTTCCCAAAGCAGGTAATGTCCGCAATTTCTTACAACCACGTAACTTAAGTCCTCGGAGGTTCTCCAAGTCAGAAAGTGACTCAGGTAGATCTTCAATGTTAGTACCAGAAAGGTTCAACTCTCTAAGCTCATTGAGTTCTGTCAATGAAGGCAGCATCTTTAAATTTGAACAGCTACGCAAACTAAGTTCACGAGATTCTCCAAGCAAGAAAGAGACTTAGGCAGCACCTTAATATAAGTCTCAGACAGATCAAGAATATGGAGCTTATGCATACTGGAAGAAGGAATCATGAATCTGTCTGAGAGGATTATGGTTCAGAAACAACGTCAAGAGGGCAGGGCATTTTGGTTGACTTGAAAGCTTTTTGATGTTGTTAGTCATCAAGGATGATCCTCTCAATGCCTTCCACCCATTCCTTATCTGATGGTGCTTCTTCTAGTCCAATACCAGCTTTAACCATGAATCGTGGACTGTCCCTTGTAATGACAATGGCCATATCTCTCATCGAGTCATGCATCTTAACAGTATCATTACCGGTATTGCTTTCCAACATGTGGGCTCGTTTCAACTCATTTAATATAGATGTCCCATTGTCAATCTCATCCTGTCTGTTTCTCATCTCACCAACAAGCCCCTCTCTTATCCATCGGTCTATTAAATCATAGATATAGATCTCTTTATCTTCAGGATACAATGAACAATATAAGAAACATGCTCGAAGAACTTCATTTCTTAAGTGGTCATAACTGAATTTTAGTCGCCTAAAGACACCTTCTTCCATGCCTTCAACTTCCATTGTGGAGTCGGTCAATTGATTTAGTGCATGCCTCCACTCTCCCACATCATTTATACCTCTGAAAGCCCGTCCAACTGTGATGATCACCAAGGGCAGGCCTCCACATTCATCAGCCACTTGTTTTGCAACATCTTGTACATCTGCATCAAGCAACACATCAATGCCGACCTTTTCTTGGAACAAAGTCCATGCATCCTCTCTGGAGAGGACTTCTACTTCAATGTTTTGTTGTGTCTCCATCTGTTGACACACTCTGACCAACCGAGTCGCCAATACTACTTTGCACCATTACTAATGCCAGGTCTGGGAATTCCTACATCTTCTAGAGCAATTGGATTCCACATATCATCCAGATGAGCACAAACTTCTTCCTGCACAATAGTGCTTCATGGAGTTTTGCTGACCTGCCCTCTTCATCATCTCTTCGGGCAAGTGGAACTCCATTTTCTCTGCAATACCATCCTGTAGTGTTTTCAAGGTGAAATTTTTAGACACAGTCAACCAAATAACAGTCTTGAATAATGTGGTATCCTTCAGGCGGTTGTTGATGGTTTTCATTATAGTTGTCTTCCCTACTCCTCCCATCCCATGAACGCCAATTATTCCCATCTCCTTGTCCATTAAGCAGTCCCATATTCGTTTTATAGCCATTTCAGCACTTTTACCCACTAAATTGGTTGTAGGTAAGAGACGCACAGCTGCTGGTAGAGGATCAACTGCTACACCATCCTTGAAAGAGCATTCCTTTTTGAGCTCATCTACTGCAACAATCTTTCTTAGAGTTCTTTTCCCAAGCTCTCGACGTGAACAATAATGTGGAAAGCATCCCTTGAGGCATCTCTTGTTTTCTCTAAATTGATTTCCTATGTCAGTCACTTCACCTCTCATTTCTTGGACACTTTCCAGCCAGTTATTCACCACATTCTTGGGATTTCTCAACTGAAATTTTGCCCTATCGACCTCTATCCTCACATCATCCTCTAGGCTAATTAATTCATCCATCTTCTTTTCCAAAATCTTCACGTTCTCCTCAAGATCTTTCACATATTTTACTTGTCGAGCACAACAAGTCCATGATAACTTCACAATTTCAAGCACAGGTGTAATAAAATCCATAATTACTGCACAAGACATTTAAATGAAAATATCAAACCTCCATTGCTCCAAAAGAGAAACAAAGCAAAACGGCAAAATACATAAGATTGAATCTCTGATGGTAAAAGAACCAAATGTTCCTAATCTAAAACCTCTTACAAACTCAATACAACCAAGGTGGATAGTGTGAAAGGTACAAGTTTTGACGGGAAGAGAACACATGGCTTAGAATAATAACTAAAGTAAAATAAGAAAAGTGCAGGTGCTCAAGGTATTAATATATGAACACCTTGCTATGTTGTTCAATTTCAGTTGGGATGGAAATGCCCAGCTCAACCAGGCCCACACTAATCTAGGACGTGAGCCTGAGTTAGGTTATAGAGATAAAGCCAGCGGGGAATTCTGCTAGAGAGCCAAAAAATTGATACTACTCATCACAAATGTGTGCACTTCAAAGTTGGCTCAAATGTAATTCTCACCTTCTTTAGGGCATTCTCTTTTAACTCGCATTATGTTTAGATTTTCTTACACATTATTATGCAATGGAGCTCAGCTCAACCATTAATCAAGCTAAAACTGTCATTCAAATCACTAGCTTTCAAAATCTCAAGAGCTCAAATCCACAAATATAGAATGGTTGAAGGGAATGGGTAACAAGTAGAATGACCTTGAGGAAAGGGTCATGTGCAGTGAGGTCTACTTTTAAAATGCAAGAGAGGTCGGTAGTAAGGTTTATCAGAAGGGGTTACTTTTTGTCAATGATAGGGGGTAGCAAGTGTCCTTTGGGGGAACTTGTGGATGGGAGAACAGCACTTAAATTCTTCCACCCCTATCCCCACCACTTTTCATCCTCATTGACATGAGATCCAATGGATTTATCTGCACCTACATCAAGAGACTAGATTTCCTTGTAGTCTCTCCCATGTCTTAAACTCACCCTCACCATTGTGTTAGATATGCCTTCTTATTCTAAAATCAATATATTTGATCCTTGAACCTAAATTAGATTAACATATCCCGGGCTAACGGGCCTTGAGGTGTATTTTGTTCATGTTAGTCGCACGGCTAACGTTTTGGCAGATTTCTTTGCGAAAAATGGAGTAGGTGGTTCGAATCGTGGCATGTTCTGGTTACAAGGAGGATAATGTTTAGTGTTCTTTTGATGTTCTCTTGCTTGTTGTTGCTTTTTGTTGAGTCTAAGGCTTTTAAACCTTTTAAATCCTGTTTGTTTTTTTCTTCTTTTCAATTAAAATCTTCTCTTTACCGCTCAAAAAAAAAAAAAATAGATTAACATATCCCAATTAATGAATATGTGAGTATACTAAAAGTCATATGTAGGGATGAGGATGATTCTAGGGTTTGGATTTGGGACCCACTAGAGAAGTTCAAGATAATATATTTCCCAAGGGTTTTGTTGTATAGGAAAGAAAATGAATCAACCAACCCCTTGCTTTAGCAATATGGAATGGTTTATGGCACCATGTGGATGTTCTAGGGTGGAATCAACCAACCCCTTGCTTTAGCAATATGGAATGGTTTATGGCACTATGTGGATGTTCTAGGGTGACAAGACATGTTATGGAGGGGATGATTACGAACAAGTTGGGAAGTAAAACTACATAGGGGTAGGGGTAAAGTGATGTCAAATATTCAAACGGCTATTAGGGTGGTCGATATGGAAGAACTAGAACAATAGGATTTTTTGAGGGTAAGGACAATGGACACAAAAGGTTTTTGATTTGGCAAAGTAAGGTTTATTAAGTCAGTCAAAGAGAGGGGAAAAAATTTATGGGTGCGTTTTCTCAGAAAGAGGCCTTTATCCGCGTGATTGGGTTGTGTCTAAGGAACGTGATGAATGAAAGAGAAAATAATAGAACCATGGAGGAAGCCACAAAATGGGAAGTTAAAACCCAACATCAATGGTGCAGTTAGGAAAATCAAGATCAATGGAAGTTGGAGATGTGCTACTTGATGATTAAGGTGAGGTGAAGGATTTCTATAGTAGCTCATTAAGTACTAAAGAATCAAATAATGCAAAACTACTGGGTATTAAGGAGGCACTAATGATTATCAATTATCATTTTCAAGCTATGTTTAACAGACTTTTCACAATGTGTGAAACACCCATGTTGAACACTCATACTCATGAAATAAGACTAAATAATTGATTCACTTGTCCAAAAATTACAAAATATAGGCATAGACCTACTAAATTCCAATTAATCTCATATTCTCAATGTTGAATAGAACCCCATCATAAGTTTCCTTAAGAAAATTTAAAACAATACGATCTCTAGAGTATTCAAGTAGAGACCTTTTCAACCAACTAACCCCTATAGTTCCACACAGGCCCCACAAAAAGCTTCGATAGTGTTAACCTGCACTCCAAGATTAAATATCATATTAGGGCATGGATGCATGTGAATCCACACAGAAACAAGCAATGGAGAAGTTCTTGTAGACAACAACATTTATGATTGAAAATTACCACCTCTACCGCAAAGTCTACAAACTGAACAAGAGGAAACTTCTTAAGCACTTGAAGAATTCTCATCCAAATCCGCAAGAGACAGACATGATACTTCACATGATCAATTGTTTAAGTTCCCAAAATCACTAGTCAAAATGTAGTTTAATAGAAACTAGATGAATGAATCTGTAATGGGCATAAAAAAAAATCTGAAAAAATACTCAAGCTGCCGAGTAATGTGGTAGAAAATAGGAAAAACGTGATAAAATTCACATTTAAGTTCGATCAAACCTTGTAAAGAAAATCGAAACAAGGAAAGAAGCATACCAAGTAAAAGGAAGCCTTCAGATACTGCTGATCCAGAGCTCTTGCTAATCAAACGTTGAAAACTCGAAGAACCAAATGTTGGGAGGATTAAAAAGAAAATATCTTCATTTTCCTTTCGGCCGCCCAAGCCACAAGTTTTTTTTCTGAAATTAACGTTTTGCCCTCCCTCGATCCTCCCTCGATCCTACCGTTATTTTTTACTCATTCGAAGGATCACTTTGATCGTTTGAATGAACGCACAATTAAATAATAAAATTTTATTTAAAATTTTTAAATTATTTTTTAAAAATGTGTATTTTAAAATTTCTCAAATTTAATATCCGGACTAATTAAAATAACATGAAAAATACTTTACCACTTTAAAGTCTTTTAATACCTCCAAATGTTTAAAATAAAGTATTTTACAAATAAAGGTATCCACGTGCTATGCCGAAAACACATTTGGAAGTGTCAAAATACACATTTGGAAGTGTCAAAATACCTTAAAGTTTTAAAGTATTTTTATCAGATTATCGTAATTCAATTTGAGAAATTTTAGAAATACACATAACTGTCTATGTCTATATTTTAAAGAATATTTTATTATAGCATCGTCAATATAGACAGTATTTGTTAAACACTGTGTATTTCTAAAATGTCTCAAATTGAATATCCGGACTAATTATGATAACCTGATAAAAGTACTTTAAGACTTTAAGGTCTTTTGACACTTTCAAATGTATTTTCGGCACAGCCTACGGATACTCTTATTTGTAAAATACTGTATTTTAAGCATTTGGAGGTGTCAAAAGACCTTTAAGTGTTAAAGTATTTTTATCATGTTATCGTAATTAGTCTGGATATTCAATTTGAGAAATTTTGAAAATACACAGTGCTTAACAAATAACTGTTTATGTTGACGATGTTATAATAAAATATTCTTTAAAACATATTTCTAAAATTTCTCAAATTGAATATCCGGATTAAGTACGATAACCTGATAAAAATACTTTAAGATTTTAAGGTATTTTGACACTTCCAAATGTGTTTTCGGCACATCTTATAGATATCTTTATTTGTAAAATACTTTATTTTAAGTATTTGGATGTGTCAAAAGACCTTAAAGTGTTAAAGTATTTTTATCATATTATCGTAATTAGACCGGATATTAAATTTGAGAAATTTTAAAAATACACAGTATTTAAAAAATAATTTTAAAATTTTAAATAAAATTTTATTATTTATTACTGTACTAAGGATCAAACTGATACTTCCATTCAAAAATAACTGTTGTTGATCCTTCAAATAAGTAGAATCATTCGAATGATTAAAAAATAATTAAAAAATGAACTGCAGGATCATTAGAAGAATTAAAAGTAGGACAGAAAAAAAAAAATTTTACCCAAAATTTTGAATTTCTTTGCGAACGAAAAACCGCCTGGGGTGCTGTTCTACATTGGCGGCCTTTCATTCTAACCGCTAATCGTTCACTTTACCAATTTACGATATATTGTTCGGCAGCAAGGCAGTAAAGAGTGTACCGACCAACAATAAATAAATCTTCCAGAACTGGAACTATACCGGACGAATGACGGTAAATATAACGACCGGTGTCATTTATAGAAGCCTATATTGATTTTTAATTTTATAAAAATATTTAATCTATTGCTATGGGTTTCGACCTATTTTAGAGTGAATTTTGTTTGAGTATGATTTTAAAAAGGTTTAAAAGTAAGTTCTTTAAGTATAAAAATTATTTGGCTGTTTTAAATCTTTTTCATCTTAATATTTGTTCATTTTGAGTTATTTTCATCAATTTCTTTATTTTTACTCTAAGAAAATTCCCATTTTAAGGTTTTTTATAAAATATATTGAGTGCTTATAAAATTGAATGGAGATGTTTTGCTGTGATTGATATATTCATAGGGTGTCAATGTGATTTTCTAAGGTTTCTTTGGAAAAATAATGAAAGTCGCATTTTCTAAAATATTTTTCTATTTTGGAATTTCTTGTGACAAAAAAGTTAATAAAATGATATATAAATGTTTCTGGAATTAAATGAAAACCCTTTAATGTGATTGATATAAATTTAAAGTGTTCATGTGCTTTTTCTAACATTCCAACGTCTTTATGAAATTCAGATTTTTCAAACATGAATTTCGTATTAGATCATAATAGTTTTATTCTAAAATTTTTAACCATTCTATAATTTTTTATGGCATACTTTATTTATATCCAAGTTCAACTTTCAAAGATCTTATATTTACGGATCATTTTTTAACAAAAGTATGCTCACATTAAATTTTAATTTTTAATTTTTCTGATACTTTTATATATTTTAAAGAAATTAAAAAGGGAAAAAGCATGTCGCCAGCCCGTCACCACTATGGCTAGTATGGCCAATATTTTAATCCAGGGGTCCGAATATCGGCCGATATTGGTGGTTTTGTTAAAAAATAATAATAATAATAAAGAGAGAATTTTATCGGCGGATACCATTTTTTCGACCCTTATTTTAACCTTTATTTGCTAGTCCAACGAAATGCAATGCTGGATAAAAAGAAGAGGCTGGACTCATTTCTACGTACTTATACCAATTTCATTTCCAATGAATTGATCAAGAACTCGAAACAACATGGACTCGGTCTGGAAATAGTTTCATAATTACAACTAGATTGAGTCAGTCTGCACTCAATCGAGACTCTCGGACTCGGACTATTGAATCAGCTGTGCACTTGATTCTGAATGACTGATCAAGATTTTTTCTCAAATTAACTCAGTAGCGAAAACCGAGTTTCATAATATGAGAATCAGCCAATCAGACAAGCTCCCTTCACTTTTTACCAGTAACCCGATGAATTTTGGTGACTGATCAGTACCATAGTCTTTTCCTTAAAAGAAAATATTTTCAGCTAATTGTTTTATTTTTCATGGTAATATTCTAAATAATTCTAAACAGCAGCCACGCCCAAAGGAACTTCTTATAATAAGTTTTTTATCCTTAGTTATCTACAATCAATATTGATATACAGCCTTTGAGTAAATTGCATGAGTATAGATACGAGTCTCAATATTCAACATAGATATGAAGTGTTAGACATGGTGACCCAAAACATAAAAATGCGATATTATATTTAAATAAAATTAAATCTAAATTTATTTTTAATGAAAATAAGGTGTGAAAATAATACAACTAAAAAATAATATAATAATTTTACTCTAAACATTAAGGTAACAAAGGTTTTAAGAGAAACATCTTAGAAAATAATATAAAATAGCACTAAAAAAGCTCATGAAGAACAGTGAGAGTGCTGAGACTTTACTAGCAACTCATGTTTGGATGGAGACAAGTGAAGAGACTTCTCCTGAAAAGGTTTAAGTTTTCATGTTTGACTTTCTTTTCACGGAGAAAGACTAAAGTTCTCCTACTCAAAGAGAAGATGATGCTCTCCACCCCCTTGAAGGAGAATAACATTTTCTCCAACTACAGAGAAGCTAAAGTTCTATACAACTCGCCACTTAATTACACTTGATTATACTTCTGTTTTTTATATTTTTGGAGTTAAATAAAACATCTAACCAGTGGAATTAAAAATTCATTTCAAGCTCGATAGTAGATAAAATCTAAGTTGAGAAATCAAATCCTAGGATCTTAATGATCAAACATCACCATGCATCCCTGTCTTTTAAACGGAGCTCGTGATTTTGACTAATTCAATCAAGTGGCTAAGATTTTATTTTTCAACTGAAATTTGGTACATATGCCAAGCATGAAATAGATTCTCAATCTCACTAGATATTTTCTTTTAAAGATTCAAGATTATTCCAAAGAAATAAAAAAGACCTAACACAATTTATGTAGCCCCGCTAATTTTTCCACCTAAATTATTCAAATCAGAAATCTCCAGGGGAACCTCAAGGGGGTAGTTCTCCTAACGTCTCTTACTCCAAGAGAAAGAGACTTCCCTTCCTTTTAAGTTCTCCTCATCCAAAAACAACTTTTATATAGACATATATGTTCAGCATGTAACCCTTTCTCACCTTCACACCCACCAACTCATTTTGAATCCCAGCGAAGCCACACCAAATTATGTTGAACTGGGAACCTCAGGTACATAAAATTCAGAACTATCTATATGAACAAAACTAGCAGATATGATATACAATTCTATCAACAAACAATTCCATTGAAATTCAGAAAATAATTGACTGTAAAGAAGATCGTCTGATGTTATTCATTTTCCTCTATCAATTAATGAATAGAAGATTACACAAATATTAGAAATAATAAAACCCATCTCTAAGTAAATAAAATGAACCATAAGGGAGCTTGAACTCAACTTAGCTCAGAACATAATGAAAAGATGAATCCACCCAGGTGCAACTTTGGCACAATTTTTTAATGAAGTCTCTGCTGAGAGCTATCAACGATGGTACAAACCAAAGCATATGTGTTCCAACAAGTATCAGCAAAAATTTTGCTATGCAAACGGATGAATTGGAGAGCTAACAGACCACTCACTTGAAGCGAAGAACACAAGTTTCCCTTTCCACAATATTATAGAAATAATACGCGAGGAATCTTGAATGATCAGTTCTTTATTACCTTCCTCGGGGGTTTACCAGTTGTGAGAAGACTGCACTGGTAGCAACATCTTCAACATCATCATCTGTACCTGAGTTTGCCAGATCGATCATGCTCACACTGTTGTCAAAGGGTCGAAGCGGAGTCAATGGAATGTCAGCAATATGATTTGTGCTGTTCTCGTCTATGTCTGACAGTGTCGATGTCTCCTCCAGCTGGAGGACTATTCAAGATTCCACAGAACATCTCCCATTGTTGGCCTATCTACACCTTGCTCAGCCAACACTTCTCTGCAGTCTCACCAAACTTCCTCAGGGATGCTGGATTTATTTCCCAACTAAAACAGGATCCATGACATGCTCCAGCATTCCCTTCTTCTGCCAACTCATTGCCCATTCAGCTAAATTGACCTGCTCCCTTGGGAGCACAGGATGGAGAGCTGGTCTTGCACAGAGGACTTCCATTAGAACTACCCCAAATGAATAGACATCGGATTTCTCTGTTAGCTGTTGCCTCCGAAAGTACTCTGGATCAAGGTAGCCAAAACTACCTTTAACAGCAGTGCTCACATGGGTCTGATCCAATGCAGGACCCGTCTTCGAAAGACCAAAGTCTGCAACCTTGGCTACAAAGTTCTCATCCAAGAGAATGTTGGTGGTCTTTACATCCCGATGGATTATGCTCTGAGCAGCTCCAGTGTGAAGATAATGCAGTCCCCTTGCAGCTCCAATGCAGATTTCAAGCCTTTGTTTCCAAGAGAGAGATGTGAGATCCGTCCCATAAAGGTGGCTTCTCAGAGGCCCATTTGCCATGTACTCGTAACCAGTATCATTTCAGAGCGCTCATTGCAATAGCCAATCAGAGACAAGATGTCGATGACGGAGCTTGGATAGCATCTCAATCTCTGTGTGGAATTCAGCAAGACCTTGCTCAGATCTTGAATTTCCTCTCTTCACAGCCACCCTAGTACCATCTTCCAGCATCCCTTTGTAAACTTTACCAAACCCACCTACACCAAGGAGCAGGCTCTCATCAAACTTGTTTGTTGAATCCATGATCTCTTGAAATGTGAAGACCCGACCAAGATTTGAGGAAGCCGAGATGAAACTTGCAGTCCCAGTCTTCTGGGAGACTGTCGAACCTCTTGTCATGGTGTGAGAATTCCCATATAGGGGCAACGACAGCCATGGAGCATTGGAACTAGCTTTAGATTTGCGGATCACAAAGCACCAATAAAGCAAAGCCATGAAACCAACAGCAGCCAATGCCCCTGCGATAATTCCAATGATAATTCCCATCCTGCTCTTCTTTGAATGCTTAGTAGGAAGAAGACCATCAACAGAAGACTCCCCATCCAAACTTCCAGCATCATTGCTAACCTTCATAATCTCCAATCCATTCAAAATTGCATTAGTGATGTCAGCGATCGTATCTGGTCCAACACTGACGGTCATCGTCTTTGAACTAGTAGAAGAATTTGCAATGAAATCCTTGTAGTATGGAACAGCCAAGTCACCGGTTTTGGTTGAGAGATCCAGACTCGCAATGGCAATGTCGGAGTTGATATAGACATTGAAAACAAGCTCATCCAAAGCTTTGCTGACAATGTCACAGAAGTGTAGACGAACAAAGTAAACAAAGCTTGGATCAACAGAGAAAACCCACGTGATGTTGAATTCAAATTTGCTACATTGGGATTGCCCATTGCCTCCGCAGTAGCATAAACCAAATTGGGTGCCGTTTGAGGAGTCACATCAGCAGGATACTTTATAGTCCCTGGAGCTACAGACACATTCACTGCAGAGCTATTAACATGGAGGTATTTCCGATCATTTTCCCAAGTCCTACCAAGTGTGTCATTCTGAGGAGTAAGCAAAGGTCCTCCCATGTTTAACCGAAAAACAGTTTCAAGACCACGATTTGAGAAAGTGTTGAAAGGTGAAGTCGATAACACCAACACCTGATCTGTAATCAGATCATCTGGAACTGAAACAACCTCAATCCCATTTACGAATGACACTGAATTGTTTGATGGAATGAAATTGATGATAAATGTGTCAGTCGTCACATTGATCATGTATTCCTTAGACAGATATGAACTACTCTGGTTCTTGAAGGTGAAATTATTCAAGAGAACAAACTCGTCTGTGATGACTGTGATTGAAGCAGAATTCAAGTCGTGACCAGAATTGGAAAGGGGATGAAAATAAAGGCGGACCCAATGCCAGCCCTGTTTCCTTATACTGAATTCATAAGAAGACGCTTCAGTGAAAATGCGAAGAGACTGATAGATTGGCAATGGAGCAGCAGAATCAGATTCGGAAACAGTACTATCTCCCACACTTCTCAACAGAAAAGAAGATTCAAGTGAATCCGGAACAAAAATCTGACCTTGAACCGAGACATTTTGTGTAGAACCACAAGCAGTCAAGTAATTATCAACCGGAGTAAACGCAGCAGAAGAGTCTTGTATCATCAAACCATAGAACTCAACCACAAAAACTAGAAAAACCAACTCCACCAATCTCATCTTCACTAACCACTATCGCCCAAACTCTTTAAAAACCAGTGTCCTAAATCAAAACAGCCCAACTTCTAAAACCTAAATTCATAAAACAATGAAAGCTTCAAACCAACTTCTGAAATAAGAAATTTCAACGACCTAAAATATCAGAATACCCCCAAATAATCAAAAATCCAGAAACCAAAAAATAAAAAAGGCGACACCAAAATAAAATTATCAGAAAACACAAATCCTCAAATCCCAAACAGCCCAACTTCTAAAAACACAAATTCACAGAGAACAAAATCTTGTAACCAAGTTACCAACACAGGAATTTTCGATACCCCAAATCCTCCTAAAAATCACAAATAACCAAAAGCTCAGTGACCCCAAAGAATACCCAGATTCAAAATAAAATTTTGAACAACTACAAATACTCAAATCCAACAAATATCTGCATCCAAAACTGACCAGCTTTCAACGCTAAAGCTGTTCAAAACCATAAATCCCCTAAAACCTAAAATATCTGAAACCCAAAGCAGACCCCAAAAACAGAACATCAAAAACCCATTCTCAGAATACAACACTCTTGATAACCCAGATTTAAAATCACACTTTCCAGTCCTCAGAGTTCTTAGACATTAAAAGAAAGACCCAGAAGAGAATCGAGCTCAATGGTCATGAAAAATGCATAAAGATCAGATAATTTTTATTAGTCCGTACCTCTCAATCCGAAATGCGGTATTTTGGAAGAAATCGCAAATGATTTAGACACCAAAGGAACTGAAAAGATCAGGAGCAAATGTTATCGGCAATGAGGCCATCTGCAGAAGCTTATTCCACAAATGGAACAGCTCTTTCCAGCTAATAGAATAGGCTGTCAATCACACAAATGCAACAACAACGAACCTTCATCACGAAACCTAAAAGCATTTAAAAAATCTGCTACTGCTTTGTGAAGATTTTTTGACGAAGATTTTTACAGCTGTTGATTTAAACAGAGAGAGCTCAGCTTCTGAGCTTCCTTTTTTGGTTTTTTATTTAATTTCATTTTTGATTTATTGTATCCAGAAGTAGCAGAGATGTGGTGGACCATCTGTCCGGTGGGGCCCGCTCTTACGCGGTTTTGATAAGTGGAACTCATTAGGTGACGGCGTTAGTAGACGGCAATAGACGGAAAGCGGTGACCGACTGGCATTGACTATTTGGTGCCTTAAGTGAACTATAACGGTAACTTGATGAAAATTATGAAAAGCTTAAATTGGCAAAATCTTTTACAAAATACAGGATACATTGAAATTCTCCTTTTAGCTTTTAACTTTATTGTTGTACCACTCATCATCAACCAGAATCAATAATACGCATTGGTTCATCGGGACTAAATGAACAGTATATTTATAAAATTAAAATAAAAATTTCACTTTATTCAATGTCTTATAAAAAATTTGTCCCTATTAAGGTGGTTGACCTTATGAAAATTATAAAATTAAAGAAATTGGTCAAATTTTAATAAAATAATCATCATTATTGGAATATTCATTTGTCCTTACAAATATAAGTATGTTCTTTTTTCTTTTTTTTCAAATACATTTTATGCTGCTACATGCTGCCATGCAAAATTTTGTAAAATAAACCATTTCACTTGGGCATTTATCATTCCTTTTCGCATATATGTTTTTATTACATTAACAATGAAAATAAACGGATTTATGGAAAATTGATTTGAACATCTGTATATTTATTAAAATTTGAAAGTTGGCTTATTTTACTATTTATTTTATAATTACAAATTAAAAATAAACATAAAAATAATGTGAAGTTGCAATTATCTTTGAAATTTTGCATATGAACAAATAGAGCCTATCTTCAATCAGTCCGTCGCTTGACTTCCTTTTAAATTTGTAAATGAATTCTTTATTACATGGCTTGGATTTCCTCTTTTTTTTTTTTATGTCCGTATAGAGCGGAGACCATTAGGTCAATAGTCTAGATCAGATAAATGTGAGTGATATTAGCATAGTTCAATTTGCATGGGTGTAGCTCAGCTGGTTACTTCCCGTCTCAGGAAGTAAGAAGTTATGGGTTCGAGCCCCCATGGCTTAATCTTGATGTGTCTTAGGGGTAGAAGTCTACCTATGAGGATTTTACGTTGGGTATCCCGTGATTTTCCACACGTAAATTAAAACAAAAAACAAAAAAAAAAAAAAACTAATGGCCAAGAATAGGAATTTATCTTATTCGACCAAGAAAGGAAAAAATAAATTAAAAAAGAGCAGGACGTGCAAAAACTGGGCTTGCCTAGCTGAAGGTCTCAGCCCATTTGATTAAAAGCCCAAGGAGGTAAGCAAGTCCAAATAAATCATTGGGCCTGACCCAGTTTGACTTACTTGTCAGAATCAGCACGACCGAGATATCTCAGCCGATAAATATAATATAGGCCAGAGATAAAAAAATCGGCCGATATTTGAAATATCGGCCAATTTTATATTTTTATTTTATTTTAAAAAACCTTTTTTATTTTTTAAATGAATTTTTTCAAAAAAAATCACTGAAATTTTCAAAAAAAAATTAAGGATAGAAAAATCTCGGCCGAGATGAAATATCAGCCAAAAATTTGGATGCCCGAAATTTTTTACCCCTGGCCAGAACTCAGAACCGAATAAGTGCTCAAGAATCAAATTCACATGATTCTCGTGTGGGACCTGGGAATGGATTGATGTTGATTTGGTGAAGAATCAGAAGAATAGATCGAAATGACTCAAAAAACTGATGAGAATGATTGGAAAAGAAATTATCCTTACTTGGGCCAATTTTATCTCTTTTTTTAAAAAAATTAAAGTGTTTAAACTTTTTAGAGCACTTGATTAATTTTTAGAATATGTATAAACTTTTTTATCTATATACATCGGATAACACTGTTGACTGTGGAGAGTAACTCTTTTGTATTGAGAAAGACTTCAACTCAAGATAATCTTTATTTTAGGTGAATTCTTAACCGTCAAACCAACCGTCATGAATTAACTACACCTTTTGTTCATACTTGAAACAATTGTTCACGTCATATTATGTTAATCCTTTCATGTCGGCATCCCATATATAACAATATTGAAAAAATAAAGCTGATACATATTGAATTATCGTAACAAGAGTTCACACTGATATGTATAGAATTGTCGTAACAACAGATGCAAACAATTGTTCACCATGAATCAATTTTTTTACTCCAATAATACCTGATATTAAACCAATTCTATATTTAGAAATTTGTTTTGGCCTCCCTGACTAAAAATTTAACATTACTATTATAATTTTTTAATGTTAAAAATAAAAGGAAATCCTACTCATTCTCCTAAAATTTTGCCATATCCCTAGGAAAAACTACTTTTTCTTTTCCCATTTTATCCTCACCCACTGACCCACATAATCCGCTCGTCTATTCCCCTCTTTCAAATTTTTCTCACACTGACACACCACTGCCTCCACAAACCATAGGTTAGCAGATTAAGGTGAATTTTTCATTTTTACTGTAAGCGGCTATGAAAAATTAAATGATTACTAATAAATTATAAAATAATATCTTATCATGCACTGATCATTACCAGTTGATAGTTGATGCATAAACAATATTATACAAATATTAATAATTGATATGTTGTGTTCATTAAATAGAACTTTCTTTTAATATTTTAAATTCAAAATCTTTAATATCATAATCTATTTAGTTGCCAAAAATACTTTAGAAGTTAAAAAGATTTTCAAATAAAGAATTTTTTTTATAGTAACATATCATATCGTCTACATAATCTTCGCATCCATGTAAAAAATGATTTTCTAGTCTTTAGCCTTCCATTTCTTAAATATTCTATTGCTAGTCTGCCAAACGATCAGTTAGGTTTAACTGTTACTCATTGAGAGAGGTCTACATTCTACGAGACTGAATATTTTAGGACTCAATCAATATAAAAATAAACTTTTTTGAATTTATATAAATTATTGAAATTACAACAGCAAACTACAATTGCAACTGAAAGCAGAAAATTTTCTTTTCATTTTCACATATTTCATCCGACTTAGTGACACAATCTAATTGAAATTTTTATTCTAATTTTTCTGATATTCAGTTAATAGTAGTTAAAATAGCCATTAAAACCAAAACTTTGCTTGAAAATTTCCATTCTCCAAAGACATAGCAAAAATCCAAATTCTACTATAAAGATAAAATTAATAAATATATTTGATAGTGATTTGTCTCTTAAAGTGATAGGTTGGTCATGAAGTCATAATAACACAAAAGAAAAATTAATTTACTTCCGTGCTTTAATATTTGGAAAAGGCTCCAAATCAATGTCGTTTGAACTTTCAAGTCCTTAGAAGAAAAAGAAAAATAGAAATAACAAACAGTAGCAAACTAGCACATGAGAAATCTCATCTCATCTCATCATTTTCATGTGAAGACTGAAGAGTGGAGGACTAACTACATAGAGACAAGGGTGTCAGACTTGTGGATCTCACGTGGGTCACGTTCAATCTTTTTAAAATTAAAAACTTCAACACTTGAACGATCTGGATCACCGTCATTCAATCTTTATCCCATTATGTAAACATTAAACAATCTAAGCTCACTTCTTCTTTCTTTCAATGTTATCCCATTATCTTCTCATTTATTACATTACTCCATAAATAATTCGGTTCCATTCGGTTTTGGAAAGTTAAATCTCTCTGGGTTGATGTGGCTAGGCAGCACGTGAAAATAAGAGTAACTATCATTTACACCTACAAAATCTCAAGAATTCCCTCTTCGGCATAAATTTGAAAACCCTTCTACGACAACAGATATTACTTTATTTTTTCTTTAGAGTAATTTTTTTCCCTCTTATATTTTTCTGCCTTAATCAAGACAAGAAAAACCCAAAGATTTGTATGTTTACTTAGATTATCTTTGATTTTTTTTAAGGTCTTCAATGTTTTAACTATTAGGACATTGTTGTAAAATTTTATGTTGGATTTATCATGTTGATGAGCCGCATACTGAATGGTGGCAAATGGCCAAATTTTGAATTTATCATGTTGATGGGTAAAAATCATTTGATTTCTTATCACTTAAAATTTTATGAACTGAAACATAAAATCAAGAGTTTAAAATGCAGTATCGACCGATATATTTTTCTTTCTTCTTTTGTTTTTTTTACAAAATCTACTAATATTAGTATATCGAATATCGACCGATATTTATATCCCTAAATAAGATAATTTAATTTTCTTTGCTTAGTCACACCAAACAATAGAAATGAATTTCATTGAACAATCATGGCAGAAACATCTTGCAGCATCAAACAATGGAATTTCATTTTATGTGGAAATTAAAATCCTCAGAGAAATATAAATATGTGGAAATTGAGTGTGCAGAAACATGTCCATAGTGTGGGATCTAATTCCATGAAAATTGGATAAAATTCTAAATCCTTGGATACACGGTGAATTTGCTTAGATTTAGGACTTTTTCCTTTATTTTGTTTTTTTCAAATCTCTACTATAAATTGAGGTCTTGGCATTCCATGATGTACACGAATTTGATTGAATAAAATTGAAGAATTGGTTCCTTGTCTCTCCAAGATTTGGTAAGTTTATGTTTGGTTTGAATTTAAGCAAATGAAATTATCTTTAATCAATTTTTAATATTATAGTTTGACATTTTGTGTGAACTTTAAATTGAATTGAAGCTTAAGTCAAAGTTATTTCGGTGAAAATTGTGACCAATGTGAGATTTGAGCCTTTGAATTTTCTCATTGAGTAAAATTTCTTTGCTTCATCTAATCGATTATCGCAGATATATATAAAATTGGCCAAACTGATATTAATTTTCGAGTAACCAATTTAATTCTTTTAACTATCTCTATTTTCGATTTCTTAAAGAGGTCAAATTTTATTTTCTTCAGCCAAACCTTCTTTAATCGTTCTCTCAAGTTATATTATACTCTATATATTTAAATTAAAATTATTTTTAGATACTCATACAAGATATTTTAGCCTGTGGACTTCTCTCAGAATAAATTTCACAAAAGTGCTCATCCATGAAAGAATGAAAAGTTTTCTCTAAAATATCGTTAGCTTTTTGTCAAAACAGTTATAACGGAGCTTCCGTCTGAATAAGCCGTTATAAGTAACGTGACGTGAAGATGGATTAACGGGCACCGAACTGATGGATTTAGTTACGACTTATTACTTGTGAATTATGGGCGATGAGTAATGACTAAGACAGAAGAACGGGATCTTGACCCAAAAGACCGTTACCTGGAGATAGTGAGAGTTAACGTTTTGTGGCTAACGGCGTCGGTCGTGCACATGGATACACTTGCCCGTCATTGTTCTTTTGTCCGAAAGCAGGTCTAGGCCCTCCATCCAGCTGTTAAATACCTTCACTTCTGCATTAAACTAGGTGTTTCGGAGAAACTATCTCGTCCGTCCATCCATCCATCCTTCCTTGAACAATTAAAATTCTATATTTTGGTATGAATGGGACTTAAAATTTAATAAATAACCCAAAAATTATCCGATCTAAGTATCATGATTCCACATTTATTTTATAGTCCTGAAATTAACACAAATTGTAAAAAAATTAGTGACTTTTAGGAACCCTTACTTATAAACTTGAGTTTCATAATTAGAAAAAATTACAGCGAGTTTTATAGGTATTTTAATAGTATTGAATGTAACTCAACTAGTTGCATCCCGTCTCAGAAATCGAAAGATTATGGATTCGAACTCCCATGATTTAATCTTGGTGTGCCCTAAGAATAGTAGCTTCACCCGTGAAAATTTTACGTTGAATTTCCCGTGATTTTTCACACGGGATGCATGTGAATATTATACTTATGAGATATAAAATAAAAAAGGAGATCATTTAGATTATTATGATCTAATTGAATAGTTTTATGTCAAATACACACACAATCCCACATCTGTGGATTTAATTATAAACTAAAATTTGCTCCTCCTTTCATCATACACTACTGGGCTTAATAAAAGACATGTATGATGATTATTTCTTAACGTGTGGTGAATGAAAGAAAAAACGGATTAGATTAATTGCAGTAAGCTATTAAAAGAACCTAACGTGGGTGGCAATTTGGTCGGTCACAATTAAAGGAAGACCATTTTATTTCTTTTCCAATGAGTCGATGACAAAAGCACGTGCTCATGTTGTAGCTCTATTTGGACATGTGGGCGCTGCTTCGAGAGTAAATATTTTTCATCTATCTTAAATTATATGTTTAAATATATAAATTAATATTAACAGCATCATTGTCGTCATCAATAAAAAATCTCAACTATCTAAAATCGACTTTAAGAATTTTTCTTTTTCAATTAATCTTATTATAAATTATACTATTAGTCACTCCATAGTGTAATATATCATTTTTTATCCCTTATTTCTATATTTTTGGAGATTGCTCTCTTCTTTTAATGCCTTTAATATGTAGCCTCTCAAATCTAGTCACTGGGGTTATCCTTTATCTTCTACTAATATTACCAAACATCTCAAAGAAGTTTCTTTTAATTTGTCATCTATTGGAGATATCTTTAAAATATTCCTAATGCGATCATTTCTAACTTTATTCTTTAGAGTTAAACCACTCATCTAAAATAACATATGTATCTCTGTTGTCTTGATTTTTTTTTTTCCACTTCTTAACACTCTACTCCGTAAAGTATCACATAACTGTTTTATAAAATCGTAAGGGAGACTCTTTTGTAATATAGGACCCTACTAACTCGTCTACATTTTGTCCACTTTACTTATCTGTTATTCATTATATCTAAGTAGAAATCTCTTTCAAATTTTACTATAATTACTGTATCAATCCGACAATTTTAAGTAAATTTCGGCTTGAAAACATGCATGAAAGGGTCCAATCGGATTCAGGCCTATGCTGTTAGGGATCGCAACAAGAGCTCAGGGTCGAAAATTCGGCTTGGCCGAATTTTCAGCGGAGATTTTTCTCTCTCCTCATTTTTTTTGAAAAAATTCATTAAAAAAAATATAAAAAAGGCTGTTTTAAAAAAAAAAATTAAAAATATAAATATCGACTGGACCACGCCGATATTTGTTTTTTTTTTTTAAATAAAAAATAAAAATCAGTCGATATTCGGCCGAACTTTTCTCTCTTTGGCTGATACTATATGTATTGGCCGAAATATATTGGCGTTCAAAAATCCAATACATCTCGGCCGATACACATAGTATCGGCCGAATTTTTAACCCCCCGCAAGAGCTTAGAAGGCATGGTTCAGCATAAGCCCAATTCAAGCACGCAACTAGAGTTTCATTTACTACTCGAATAGCTTTTTTTTTTTTGGTTAACTATTACGTATTTATGGGCTTTAGTTTTTATCACTTATTGATATCATTTTTCTATAAAAGTTAAATAATATTTATAACATTGTCTTCAGGCCTTAGTAACAAATATTGGCTATTATATTTTATATTGGGCCTGTGGCTTTGACTAGGGCTATTCATAAACTGGATTCAGGTGGGTTACCTTTCATTCGAGTCTGGATTTATTTATATTATTAAAGTTTTGATCTAAAATCTATCAGACTTTTAAAGTTAAAATCCAACCTTGTGTACTTAAATAAATGAAAGTTCAAGTCTATCCATGAAAACCTGTCCGTAGATGACGTCACAATTGAATGGACTTTAACAAAGAGCCTATTATAAAATCTAATTTCAAATTTTAATGATTTCTTTTATTTCATAAATAATCATAAACATTTTATGTTAAAAAATATTTTCCCTAAAATTTAAATAAACTAAAAGTTATAAAACGTATTAATAAAATAAAAAAGGCCAAATGGGTATTATGGGCTGTAATCCTAGAATCTAAGTCTGGCCATTTCCTAGAAACATGAGTGTAAGTCTGGTTCTCTTGTGACATATTAACATGTGATTTAAAAAAAAAATCCATCATCAGGGTTTGATTCAATTAAGTCAATTGTTGGGTATATTATTTTAAACTTTTGAATGTGACATTACCTTAATATCATGCATCATATTTTGTTATATTTACAAATAACTTATCAAAAAATAAAAAAAACTGAATTCAAAATAATATAATAAACAATAGTGAAAATAACATAAAAAGGACAAAGAAAAGATAATAAAAATTGTAGTATAGTTTGTACAAATTGAGCTGTTTTGAAAAATTGAGTTGTTCGAAAAACCAATTCAATCATTCAAATCTAATAAGATTGAGCAAGGTGATTTAGATTCAACTTTTAAAACATGATTAAAATTCCTTCATCTACATTGGATTCAAGTAAAATATTCGAATTGAAATCTATTAATAATTTTAATTTCAATTATCAGTATACTGTCAATTAAATTTCAAAAAGTTGACAATTGATTCACAGTGAATCAGTTCCCCAGCTAATACGCATCTGCATTTCACAGCAACCAGTCCGCAGTTGAGACTTGTGCCGAAGAACTATCCGGTTCATCTGAAAACATTTAAGAGCCGTTGTCAATATTTAGCGATTTGCTAAATCCAACGGCTCACACGTAAAGCTCGCGTTTTGAAAGTTTGCGCATTGCGCTTTCCGGCATCATCGACCAAATCTTGTGGGCCCTCTGTCGCGTCGATTTTTGTTCGAGGTTGCCATGTTACTACCACGTGGATGACGTCATCACTCCCGCGTATTCCAGTTGTCACCATTATCAGATTCTTCTCTTTACCCGTGTTTTATTTTATCGAGGGTAGAGATTCTCATGCAGAAATTTTCATTGTATAAAAAATGAAAACGATTGGATTCTCAATTTTATCGTAAAATTGAACATTTTGACTAATCAATTTATTATTTAAATAAATTTTTTGTTAGCTAATTTACTATTAATGTGAATTTCGACGAATTAATATTATTGTTTATGTAAATTTCGACGAGCCAAGTTACTCTTCATATGAATTTTGTTATGTCGAATTAGTGTTCATATAAAGAGTTGATGAGTCGATTTTACTTTTCATATAAAGAGTAAAATCGAGAATTCACTAATTATCGTGTTTGATTATACAAAAAAACCCGTGAAAGGGTCGCTACCCTGATATATACCTTCCAATTTATACTATCTCATTTATAATTTATTTTATGAAAAAAGATTTTAAAGAGGTAAACCTAAATTGAACTTAAAAATTTATTTATTTTATAAGACAACATTTTGATTGTGTGGCTGATCTCCTGTCAATATAAACAGCTGTTTGACAATTAATACAACATTAGTTGCTTGTCATTCATATGCACATGCTAAACTACAAACTCGTTGATTGATATCTTTGTCATGTCTTACCTAATAAAGTAAGTTTTTAATAGAAAGATCAAGATGAACTTGATCATCGTTGTCAAGATACCTTAATGTAAATATAGTATCACTTATAAATTGTATCATATATTGGCTACAAATATTTTTATCAAAATCTAATATTAGAAATATTATTAGATGAGTTTTTTATCTTCCCCCATTTTCATCAGATGCATAAAAAGATATTTCATATATTCCAAATTAGTTGTTTTATATGGATTTTGAAATTATTCCAAAATAGTTGTTTTATTTATATTAGAGTAATATAAAATGTGTTGAAAATAGATGAGATCACATGGAATGCTAACTTTATATAGAGAGTTCCTTAAAAAATACAAATATTTCAAATGAGACAACTAAAATGGGACAGAGGGAGTGTAAATTACATGCTGCTGAATATGTTCAAGAAATCATATTGGTAAGAAGTAATGATTTTGATTTTAATTATTTTTATAAATGTATAGATTAAAAAAAGACAAATAAAGTCATAGAAGTTAAGAAGCTTAGACAATATAGTTTCATTAACTTGATAAAACAAAACTATATTTTAGTATTTATATTTAAAAGTGAAAATAGAAGATGAGTTTTGTATTTATATTTTAACACTTAAAAAGAGAGATTATATTTTAACTTTTAAGAAAAAATAGAAAAAAGCATTTTTATATAATGCATAAGGTACACTAGCTGCACCTCAGGCACAAGACCTTTCTCGTGTTGTAAATATACCTTTGACTATTATAATAATAAGTAATTCATGTAATAAAATTATAAGTATCAATCCAATATAAAATATACGGCGGTTGTCTATCTTAATACGGGCAAAATTTGTTAAGAGATATGGAATCGAGTGAAATTTTACGTCTACTGGTGTACCGCTCATTAAGTGTCGGTGTATCGATATGCAGAATATATAAATGTAGAACAGCGTGTTATCGGTATATGATAATTGATGAGCCGTACACCGTTAAAGATAAAATGTGAATTTTACTTTATTTCATATCTCTTGATAAATTTTGTCCGTCTTAAAATGATTGTATTTAACAATAATAATAAATACAACAATTTAAGTGAAAAACAGTTTTGTCGTGATTAGCATGCAGCACTAGAAAGCCTTACTTGCCATTGTTTGAATCGGGTTTATAAGAATGATAAAGTATCTCGGTCTCGAACTTATCAAACTCAAGTTTTATAATCGTGCTGAGTTGTTTCGACTCACTTGTGTCAAGTCAAATTCGTCTGAGTTTAAGATGTAGTTTCAGCGATCTTAGAACCCTGTCATCTAATTTAACAAATGACTCCACTGCATATGTCCAACCCCAACTCATAGTTGTTATGTTTTTATTAAATTCAAATTCAAATTAAACCTTTCGTAAAATTAAACTGATTTTTTTTAAAATTTATATATGGAAAATTACAAGAAATCCAATGTAAATTCCTCATGTGATATCCATTGCCTTTAGAATACAACAAGTGAAATAATTGAAACTTAAATTTAACGCCTCTCACGTTTTCAAGTACGAGATTACTAGTAAACCCGTAAAGACTAATTAAACTTTCATTTCAGAAGACAGAACCTCTCTCAGATGAGTCGGTCATCTAGTTAAAAAGAAGACATGACACATTCGATTTAATTTTTCTTTGTCGAATGGGTGACTAGAATTCATTCTGTTGGTCAAGCTAGATTGTCCTAGAGGGGGGTGAATAGGACAATTGCGGAATTTTAATTTTCTTTAAAACTTTGGTCAATTAAAATTGGGTCTTTACTAATTAATCCAATTGATCTTTCAAAATATTGAGATTTAAAATAAATAATGAATGTGAAGTAAAATCTCAACAAACACAATTCCACCAAACAAGTGTGCTAGAAATATAGGAAATAAACACAAATGCACAAAGTAAAGTGAGGAGGTGAGAAGAAATGGAAAATCTTAACACAAGGATTTTTACGTGGTTCGGTAACCTTACCTACATCCACGCCTCAAGTACACCACTTGAGGATTCCACTAACTTTCTCCTTCATGGGTGGAGAAGAAACCTATTACAACCCTTGATCTCTTTAACGGGTGGAGATCGAACCTTTACAACACTTAATCTTTTTCACTGGTGAAGATTTGACCGATGACACACAAGAGAACACCTCTCTTGAGATTTCACAAGGGTTACACCAACCCTTTACAATTTTCTCAATAAATAATGGAAAGAATAGTTTTTGAGAAATACCAAGAACACTAGCCTCGAGTTGCTTGAAGTAACTTTTGATTGGTTGAGTCCAACCACATTTAATCATTTCCCAAAGAGCTCCATCTACTTTGATTAAACATATTTTCATTTTAGCTCTCCAAAGAGCATAGTCGGAGCCATCAAAGATTGGAGGACTCATCACGGCCAAGCTATCTCCCATTGACATTTTTCTAGCTTAAGGATCGGCTCTTTGACGGTTAAGTCGAGTACAAGAGACTCGCTCTGATACCAATTTTGTATTTTTGTTTCTTCCCCAATCTTCATGTATTGACCGTTCTTGTCTCCAGTATTTCAATATTTCTCCCCCTTTTTGTCAAAAATTGACAAGGGGCCATGTTAAGTATTTTACATGGAGCACAAGTTGGAAATGGTCATTTGGATAAGGATAACTTCCCTAGGTTATGGGATGGGTACATGTCTGCCTCTTCTGAGTCAGACTGAGTTGCCAATTCCGTGACTGTGTCCGACTGAGTCCTGAGTTGTCAATTTCTTTGACTGAGTCGTGACCGTCTACGTGTCTAAGACCTCATCTCTGGAAGACATGCACAGTCAAATCAAGCTTGAAGTAACTTCGGCGTGCTCTTAAATGTCCTTCTCCTTGCTATGCTCCTTGGTGATAAGTAGATGCTCCGTTGAATATCAAACCAAAGATTAGGAGAAGAGGTTTAGGGAAGATAAATGGTTTTCCTATGAGAACAATCTATCCCTAAAGGTTCTCTTAAATAAACACTCAAGAGTGAGCCTAAGATGCTCAAGATATGCCTATGAGAGCTTTGAGTGTGTGAGATATTGAGTTCAAGAACTTTGGTAGTCTAACTATAAAGTTTTAGTGCTCTTGAAATGATTGAGAGTTTTGGAGAATATTAGAGAGGGTTTTGCTCATCAAGAATCAAAAAGTGCTAATTCAAAGATAAGAAAAAAATTTGTAAACAAAAATCAAAAGAGTTATCTACCAAAATTTCAAAATCAAGGACAAAGGCATAACAACTTAAATGGAAATCTAAATTATGCCTTAACTCATAAATTAATTGAAACTTTAAATGAATTCACAAAATTCTGTCAAACAAATAAGAATACTAAAAAGAGAAAACCAAATGTTCATTTGTTTGATACTAGTGGACCTCGTAGACCTTCATCTACCACTCAATGGGTATCCAAGGTTAGGGGTGTGGGTTAGATCTTCAGATTTTTTTTTAACTTGAGTCAGATTCAGTGTTTGGTATGCTTCATGTTTGCCTTAATCATCCATGCTTTTAATGCCTGTATCTTGTTGATGATGTTTGAGTGTGATCCCATGTCCTACTATGGTCCAAAATTGGAGCTAATAGTAATATCATTAGAATAAAGTAGAATACTTGCTTAGCATTTGAATTATTGAATCACCACTACCTAGGAAAGCACAAATGACTTATATGCTTTGGTATGGAACTATTGACTCATGCAAACACTTGATTATACTTGTCCTGGCTATAGTATACATCATACTTGTTGAAGTCATACATGTATGGACTTTGATTCCAAGTCCTACCATATTTGTACAAATGTGTTATGTTCTTAGTATGGTTAACACATATGACTCATGTTTTGGAATCACCATTTGTATCTTGTTTTCTTTCCATGTTCTTCTTTGATTGTTGGATTGAAATTTATGCGAGATACTTGTGTGGCATATATGTTCTTAATTGGTAGAATCATAAGTTTCATATGCCATGTATTCTCATGTAGGCTTGCACATTATGTTTTAACTTTTATTGGAATATATGTTGTGTCATCTCATTCCATGTGTTAAGTCATCTTTTGGGAATAGAT
The DNA here is from genome assembly GCA_022113865.1 of Chimonanthus praecox. Classification (NCBI taxonomy): domain Eukaryota; kingdom Viridiplantae; phylum Streptophyta; class Magnoliopsida; order Laurales; family Calycanthaceae; genus Chimonanthus; species Chimonanthus praecox. Next base: position 66,189,444 of record CM039087.1, on the reverse strand, counting down.
GGACTTTGTGCATTGCCTCATGTTTTGCTTGTATGTGCTTACTTCATTTTTTTTCATCTCTAATTTTGAATTGATATATCTTGGTTGGGAGATGACATTGTGCACATACAAGTGTTTGTTTCATTCCATGTTCCTATATATATAAATCTTTTGTGAAATGTTGTGTGTTCTATGCTATGAATAATATTTTGCTTTGGATTGACATACCAAAGTTGGTGATCCAAATGTGATCAAAGGCTCAAAAAAAAAACTTAATCCATTCACTTACCATTCAAGACAAAAATGTTAAATTTCATTAGAGTATTCATGTTTGAACAGTAACATGTTGTATGCGTGGGAGCTAAATTGTTTGGTTGGCAAACACTTGTGTGTCTCATTTTGATTTTCTCTCTCACACCCTTTCTTGATCTATCATAGGCATATCTTGGTGTATATGATTTTTTTTTGCAAAGTGTTTGTGGATATGGCATTGCTTGAAACCTTATTTATGATGTATTATGTGTCTCATATGTTTCTCATACTTCATTTTCATTCACTTGATATGTATATGACTTGTGAAATGATTGTATGGTTGTGTGTTTGGTTTCATTCCTATGCTCATGTTTTTTTTTTACATTATGTGCAATGATTTTTGTGTTCATAAAGCACCAAGTTTTTGCTAAACCTATGAATGCCTTATCATATTACATCACGCATGGGCAATGTTGACTAAAATAGGTAAGTTTTAAGGCCCAAGGTTTTTGGATTGGTTTGGATCAAAACATTAAGTTAGCAAATGCAAATTTGATCCAAGATCCATGTTTTTGTGCATGAGTTAGAATCAAATTGCCAAAAAAAAAAAAAATGTGCGAATGTATAAACTCACATTGCATTCGTTGGTGTGCAAAACTTTATTGTCTTGTGGACTTGCATCCATTACAAGCACACACAATCTCATTCCTCAATTTGCAAATCTCATAGGATGAATTTCTAGTTTTCCAATGTTCTAGTTTAGCTTTATATTGGAAAATCTATTAGACAATGGAAGTATGATTGGAGAAATGGGATAGTATTCTTCCAAATCTGTCATGTTGGGCATTCAACCTCTAATGTTTGTGTTGTGACAACCCAAAGGGGAGTGGGTCACAAGAGATTTGAATGTAGCATGATAAATGTACCATAGAGGCTTGGCTTTCAAGGAGCAAACATAGACATTGCCAAAATCTGAATTGATTGGCATTATGAAAGCCATATTGGTTAAGTGGTCCTTGTGCTTAAAGACTTGGTGCATTGTGTTCTCAAAGAGGTAAGGACAGTACACCTTGGAAAATTTAGGGAGAAAAGAGCCTCCATCTTCCAATGCTTAATTCATTTCCAAGGACATGGAATTTGTTCATTCATTGTTCACTCATTGGTGCATGATTTATTGAATGGACTTAGTTTATTGGATTGATGCATTTGTGCTTGCATTGGTAATTAATTTTGCATAATCCTTGTTGTGTGAAGATCAACCTATACTTCTTGAAAACCATACAGATTTAGTTTTAGTTTTTTCTTGGCTTGGTTGAATTCTTCATGCTCTCATGAACTATGTTCTTTATTTGTGGACTTTGTAATTCATGTTGTGATCACTCATAGGTTCCTTTCATAGAAAAACTGCATGAGTTATTCCCTCCTCTTTAGCATGCATAGTGTTATGTTTTTTTTTAAATTTGGCCTTCCCAAATACTTATGTTTATATGTGGCTAATCAATTTAATGTATTTGTGGAAAATGGTGTGTCTTACAATTGCTATCATGATGATATGCATGATTGGTATATGTTCGTTATTCCATGGAAGTATGAATGCTTGAATATCCCTATGTACATGTATGTCTTGTCAAAATGTCTCATCACTTACCCATGTACACTTGTGATGCATTTCTCCGAATGTCGTACATAATCATATTAGTTTTGAAAATTTATGACATTTTTATTTTGGCATATATATATATCATTGTATTTCATTTGGTATCAAATTCATATTGGCCTCAGTTCATAACCATAGAACATTAAGAGAACTGTGTAAGACCATTAAAATGATCATAGTGGTATCATTAATGGGATTTAAAAGTTAAATCTCTATCCATATATGGTATCACTTGGAATGATCTTGAAAATACCATTGGCTTTCCCTCTCTCTCTTTCCTCCCCTTCCCCATGCTTATAGTCATATCACATACCTTTTGGGGAATATGTCATTATCTTAGCATCACTCACTATATTTGACCTATATAGTTAGTATTTGTTTAGATGAATGATGAGATGTTATGTCATGCACCTCTAGATCTTTGTCACCCTCCAACATTAAGGGGGAGTAAATGTGAATACTTATTTGACAAGGTTTATGATAACCTAGGGAGGTTATACTTATTTATGATGACCATTTCCAACTTGTGCTCCATGTAAAATACTTAATATGGCCCTTTGTCAATTTTTGACAAAAAGGGGAGAAATATTAAAATACTGGACACAAATGTTTTCATGAGAGAAAACTTTTTGAAGGGTCAATACATGAAGATTGGGGGAAAAACAAAAATTCAATATTGGTATCAAAGATAGGGGGAGCAATTGTGATTTTAAGACATGCTCTAAAATTAAACACATATTGTTTATTGTCACTAACCTTTGGAGAGATTACTTTCCATCAGAATATGTCATTTATGTTGTGCTTACAGGAATATCACAGACATATTCTAAGGGGGAGCCGCCATGAGCCTTCAGACTTCATGCAGTCATGTCCAAGTGTATTGGGATTATTATAATATTGTATTTTGGTACTTGGCATGTATTTGAACTTGTTAAAGTCTATAATTTGTATTTGGGACTGCATAGAGTGTTCTCTAGGTTTTGTCACGAAATTGACAAAGGGGGAGATTGTTGGCTTAAAAGTTAAATCTGCCTCCCTGTCAGACTGAGTTGTCAATTCCGTGACTGTGTCCGACTGAGTCATGAGTTGTCAATTTGTGTGACTTATTGTGACCTTTTTCGAGTGTCAAGACCGTGCCTCTGGAAGACCTATATAGTCAAATCAAGTTTGAAGTTCCAGAAGACACGTCATTTGGAATGTACTGCACCGAAATCGGAAGAACTTCATGAATGTCAACCAACACAGGTATTTAGACCTTAGGAATGACTTAGAAGACCTAGAATTACCATTTGGACAAACCTTAGAATCCATAACTTAGAATTTGGTTGGACTAATTTGGATTTCTTAGGTTAGGTGAATTTTGCTCTATTTTGGGCAAGTTCTTTCTTCCATCAAATGTTCCCAAGTATTAGTAAAATTTTAATGATTTGATGGAGCACTAAAAGAGCTTTTCAAAAAGTCCAAGAACACCCAATTTGGAAATGTATAGCTCAACTTATGAGCATTTCAATGAAAGGGTGCAAAACATATCAAAACAGTTTTGTCATATACCCTCACTTTGAGAGATTATTTGAGATATCAAATGGAACTCAAATTCAACCAAATTTAGTGAGTAGATAGAACTCTCAATGAGCTTTCCAACGAGCCCAAGAACTCCCAAAACCGAGTTCGGAAACCCAAGTTATGGTCATTTTAGTGGAGGTGTACAAAACTGCCGAGTTTCAGTCGGCTGAATTTATGTTTCAGTCGACTGAAAATGTTTCAGTCGACTTAATCTTTATTTCAGTCGGCTGAATTATGCTCAGATGTTTCAACGGTCATTTCTGAGCATTTCAGTCGACTGAATCTTATGTTCAGTCGACTGAAATCGCAACGGGAAGTTTTTTAACGGCTCTATTCTTGTGATTTCCACTTCCAACGGCCATATTTTCAAGAGGGCTTTAAATGTATGACCTTAGGGCATTCCAAAGTTTGATTCTTGATGAGCAAAACCCTCTCTAATATTCTCCAAAACTCTCAATCATTTCAAGAGCACTAAAACTTTATAGTTAGACTACCAAAGTTCTTGAACTCAATATCTCACACACTCAAAGCTCTCATAGGCATATCTTGAGCATCTTAGGCTCACTCTTGAGTGTTTATTTAAGAGAACCTTTAGGGATAGATTGTTCTCATAGGAAAACCATTTATCTTCCCTAAACCTCTTCTCCTAATCTTTGGTTTGATATTCAACGGAGCATCTACTTATCACCAAGGAGCATAGCAAGGAGAAGGACATTTAAGAGCACGCCGAAGTTACTTCAAGGAATATTAGAGAGGGTTTTGCTCATCAAGAATCAAACTTTGGAATGCCCTAAGGTCATACATTTTAAAGCCCTCTTGAAAATATGGCCGTTGGAAGTGGAAATCACAAGAATAGAGCCGTTAAAAAACTTCCCGTTGCGATTTCAGTCGACTGAACATAAGATTCAGTCGACTGAAATGCTCAGAAATGACCGTTGAAACATCTGAGCATAATTCAGCCGACTGAAATAAAGATTAAGTCGACTGAAACATTTTCAGTCGACTGAAACATAAAATTCAGCCGACTGAAACTCGGCAGTTTTGTACACCTCCACTAAAATGACCATAACTTGGGTTTCCGAACTCGGTTTTGGGAGTTCTTGGGCTCGTTGGAAAGCTCATTGAGAGTTCTATCTACTCACTAAATTTGGTTGAATTTGAGTTCCATTTGATATCTCAAATAATCTCTCAAAGTGAGGGTATATGACAAAACTGTTTTGATATGTTTTGCACCCTTTCATTGAAATGCTCATAAGTTGAGCTATACATTTCCAAATTGGGTGTTCTTGGACTTTTTGAAAAGCTCTTTTAGTGCTCCATCAAATCATTAAAATTTTACTAATACTTGGGAACATTTGATGGAAGAAAGAACTTGCCCAAAATAGAGCAAAATTCACCTAACCTAAGAAATCCAAATTAGTCCAACCAAATTCTAAGTTATGGATTCTAAGGTTTGTCCAAATGGTAATTCTAGGTCTTCTAAGTCATTCCTAAGGTCTAAATACCTGTGTTGGTTGACATTCATGAAGTTCTTCCGATTTCGGTGCAGTACATTCCAAATGACGTGTCTTCTGGAACTTCAAACTTGATTTGACTATATAGGTCTTCCAGAGGCACGGTCTTGACACTCGAAAAAGGTCACAATAAGTCACACAAATTGACAACTCATGACTCAGTCGGACACAGTCACGGAATTGACAACTCAGTCTGACTCAGGGGAGGCAGATTTAACTTTTAAGCCAACACATTCCTTACTGACCCTAGCAATACTCCAAAGTGAAGATTTTAATATAAAATAATATTAAGGTAAGGTTTTTCATAATTTTAAATTTAAATTTAAGAATATATTAATTAGACAAAAATCTCGATGGATAAAATTAGAGATACAGATTAAAAAAATTACGCCTTACTTAAAATCTTATCCAGTCAATTTAAATAAATAAAATTGGCAGTTGACTGAGAGCTCTATCTTAACAATGTATTTTACTCAGTTTAAATCCAATAGCTACACGTATTTAATGAGAATAAATTCTTTTAAATTACTATGTGAAGATTATTTCTTTGATTTTTTTTAAAATGATTCATATATTAATATAAATAAGACATTAAAGGTGCAATTATAAAAAATAGAAGAAATAAAAAACAACAGACTAAAAGAAAAGAACTTAAATTAAATCAGCACATTTTTTCTAAACAAGTAGAGTCAACCTCATTATCAAGTTATCATTTAATCCAATTTGAGTGGTGAGGATTGAGGACTGAGGACTGAGGATCTCGTGATTCAGTTATATAAGCTTAGAGTCTTCCCTTGTAAAATCAAAATCCTATCTTGGAAGTCAGTTTTTCGGTATCTCACAGTGTTTTAAGGTTTGAGATTGTTCGGGCAATTCCACATTGGCCGTAAAGGGAGAGATTTAGAACCTTATGAAAAATTTAGTCACTTCACCTTATGGACCAGCTTTTTTTTACTGGATATTCAATCCTAATAAGTGGTATACGAGTCATATCTCCAAGTCAATATATTTGGACTCAAGAGATCCTCTACGAACTGCACTCTTCCGCTGCATTTAGTCTGGTCGATGAATGCTTGATAGCTTAGAGTACTCTCACTCTATATTGGAAATGAGACTAATCCCACAAAACATAATCCACACACTCAGAGTAAATCAACAAAGGCTAATCCTACGAATACACTTTTATTTCATGGGTAACAATCATCCCACGGACATTTTGTGTAATGAGACACGGGATTTAGAGTATTTTCCATTTTACCCTTTTACTGCTGTACGAAAGCATTTAAAAAAAAATTCAATGATCCGGTCAGTGATCCAATCAATGAGCCGATCAGTGATCCGACCAGTGATCAGATTTTAGTGATCCAATTTGCCTTCTGTATGAAAAAACAGTCTCACGTAGATAACTTTTAGTGAGTCGGTCAGTGAGCCGATTTATACCACAGTGGAAGGGTCAGTGATCCGCCGATCCAATCACTGATCCGCTAAGCCAATTCAAAGGATTTGATAAGCCGATTCGAAAGGCAAAATAGACAATACAGTAAAATCTGTGTCGACTTATACCAAATACCCACAAGTGGATCGCTACCCTTATTTTACTCTCCTTCTCAAGTTCTCAATTCTGATAATGATTTGAATTCTACTTTGGTGACAGTCAATGTCATCACAGAAAAGTAATTTCATACAAGCAAACAGGTAACATTGGCCCGCATGAAGTCATGATTTCCGTTTCCATTCATTTCACATTCAGTTCCGCTTTTGTGAAAAAAATTAAGGTTCAAATTGATAATAAAAAAAATCAATTTAATAAATTTTCATACAAGCAAATATGAATACCGTTCCTCTCCCAACGAAGTTTGAGATGATAGGATAGTTTGGTTAATCGGACCAGACACGAATTTCTCCATATTAATAATACTGACGAAAAAAAAAAAATCAGAGATATTTAGATAAAATAAACACTAATAAAAAAATAAAACATAAAATCAAAAAAATAAATTTAATTGAACCTAAGGACGATTTTACAGCAATGCAAATCAATTATTCTTTTTCTTGATAGCTCATAAATCCTTCTTTCATGGAAAACAATCATTTCCATGGATGTAGATGTAAACCATTTTCATGCAAATCTAACATATCTCCCTAACTAGAACAATATAAGAGATGAAATAAGGGGAGATTTTCATGTACCTGTTCAAAGGAAGGAGAAGGTAAACGCCGGAGAAGGAGAAGAAGAATGGCGGAGAACGAGAAAGAGAACGTCGGAGGAGAAGGAGAAGAAGAACAACGCCAGAGAAAGAGGATGACTGAGGTTCATTGTCGGAGAAAGAAGAGAACAAAAGTTATCCTCTCTGGTAATTTTCAGTTTTATTGAGGGGTAACCAGGGCCGTCTTAAGTCTTAAGCATTGGACAACAAAGGCGGTCGCCTTGAGCCCTAGGATGAAGAAGTCCCTCTCCCGTGGCTGAGCTTTGGATTAGTTTGAAAAAAAAATTATATAATTCTTATAATTTTGAATAATAAAATCTTTTTAAAGTTATTTTTTAAACACTGTGCATTTCTAAAATTTCTCAAATTGACTATTCGGACTAATTATGATAACCTGATAAAAATACTTTAAGACTTTAAGGTCTTTTGATACTCTCAAATGCTTAAAACACAGTTTTACAAATAAGGGTATTCCTCAGCTGTACCGAAAGCACATTTCTGATAGTCCAAACAACAAACCGTAAAAACCGTTGAACTCCAAATTCAAAGTTGAACAAATATGTGAAATTTGAAAATTTAGATATTTCAAATGATTGTTTATAAAAATAGGTGAAATTTGGAGTTCAACGATTTTTACGGTTAGTTGTTTGGACTTCTTGAAGTGTATTTTCGATACAGCCGATTGATACCCTTTATTTGTAAAACACTTGTTTTAAATATTTGAGTGTGTCAAAAAGACCTTAAAGTCTTAAAGTATTTTTATCAGTTTATCATAGTTAGTATAAATATTTAATTTGAGAAATTTTGGAAATACACAGTGCTTAAAAAATAATTTTAAAATTTTAAGGGAGATTTTATTATTCAAAACTATATGAATTATATAGTTTTTTTTAACTAATGTACTATGCATTACTGTGGCATCTGTAGACCGTTCGGACGAATGAAATTTATGTATGAATAATGGTTCGAACGATCCGATGGTCTGAACGAAGGAAAAATGTTCTTAACTCACGTTCTGAAAGTGAGAAAGCAGAAGGGCAAAATGGTAATTTCTAGTAAAAATTTGAAAACCCATGTGTACTAAAGAAAAATCCCGTGTCTAAATAATTACTCTTATTAAAATTATATAGAAAAGAAGAAGAAGATAAGAGCAGTAGAGAGAACACATCTCTCACTCTCTCTTTGCACTTCAGTCCACTCAATATACTTATCTTTTAAAGTGTTTTTATTCTATTTTAATTTTTGAATATGCTAATTTTACTGGGATGAATATGTTAATTTCACTCAACTGGATAAATTTTTCAATGCTCTATATTATTGGCCTCTTGATCTTTTTAAGTTAAAAAAATTATTGTCTAGAATAATTTATTTTATAATATATAATTAAAATTTAATTAAATATTACTTATAATAATATGTTAAATACCAAGAAGGCCCATTTAAATTTTTTATCTTATGCCTCAACTTATTTCTAGACGGCCCTGTCGGGGTAACCCTAGCACAGCGCAAAGAGATCGGATTGTGCTAGCTCATACGGGTTGCACTAGTGCCTTAGTTACATTGTGCTTGCACAACTCAAATGTCATGTTCTGCGTTTTCATCAAAAATGTTCTCACGTAGAACCAACACTCTTAAAAAAAGATTTTTTACACTTTCACTTGAATTCACGACTTTTAAAATATTTTCAGTTAAAAATCTCTATTATATAATTATGTTAAGACATAGGCTTTCCGTCCAAAAAACTAGCCTATTAGATAAGTGGTCCAAATCCTTTATAAATTCCAAAACATCCCCTTCTACTTTTAATGTGGGACTTGTCCACAGCAGCTCAAACAATCCCTTTCGAAGGATGCTCTCCGGTGGAGAGAGCGACGTCAGTCATCGTTCGCTTGAGAGATCTCTGAGCCCACATTTAGTAGTCCGAGACCTGACTCTGATACCATTGTTAGGAACTGGGCTTTCAGCCCAAAAGATTAGTTTATTAGGTGGAGTGACATAAGTTCTTTATAAATCCCAAAATCTCCCTTTTCACTTCCAATGTGGGACTCGTCTATAACAGCCCCAACAATCCCCTTGAAGGAGGCCCTCCTGCAGAGATAGCAACGCCAACCATCCAGTTTGCTTGGGGGATCTCTCAACCCACATTTGGTAGTATGAGACCTATCTTTGATACCATTGTTAGGATCTAGGCTTTTAGCACAAAAAACTAGTTTGTTAAGTAGAGTGGCCCAAGTCATTTATAAATTTCAAAATCTCACTTTACACTTCTAATGTAAGACTCGTGTGAGACTCGGTCGCAGCAGCCCCAATAAATTATCAAAAAATTATATACAACACTACAATAAAAACCCAAAAAAAGAATACTAAATTATAATACTAAAATCATCATTTAGTCATTTATTCTTTTATACTTAAATTTAATAAATTTCTGCACAACGATTGCTCTGTCAAATGTGCATGTGAGCCTCACCCATGCAATTCGAGTCTTTACGAATTGTGCTCGCACGTTTTATGGAAATTCTTTAATACATTGGCAACGGCTCTTTCAAACCACGCAAATCCCACCTTATTTTTTGCAGTAAAAGATAAAAATCTCGAAATTCTCTGGTAATTTTCGAATATTTCAACGTTCGTTCTTTAAACCCGAATGCTAGTTCCTCTTCTCTCTAAAATGATCTTCCATGCTGTTTTGTAGCTTGTGTTTGATTTTCAGTAACCATGCTAAAAAATAATAATTTTATTTTCAGATTGAAACACAAAATTATTGTGTCATTATTTTTAGTAATCTGCAAATGGGATTCGATTTTTTTATTTTATTAATTAGAAATTTCGTGGAGGTTTGCTATAATCTTCAAATTTGAAAGTCGCCATGCTCTGTTCTAGAGTATTTGAGAAAAGCATATGAAATATCAATTTGTTGTGCAAAATTGAATTCAATCCACGAAAGCAATCAGTAAACAAAATCAAATCAAGTATATACATAGAAGACGCACAAATTTATTAAGCTGTGTTGGGATTGGATATCCATTTCAAAATATTAGTTTATTAGATGGAGTGAGTCAAGTCTTTTAAATCACTAGATCTTCTCCTACACTTTCAATGTGAGACTCGTTCGCAGCAAACCCTAACAATCCCCAACTAACTCCATCTAGAAGATCTCTTAAGTTCATATAGCCTAACACCTGATTTTGTTACCATTTGTTAGAACTGGGTGGATCCCAAAACACTAGCCCGTGAGAAATTCTACTGAATCAAAGGAGAAGATACAAGGTATGCAACTCTCTCTCTCAATTACAAACAAAACCCACCACCGATTCTTCTCTCCTACAAAACCTCTGTTTTTCTCCCTACCTCTCTGATTTTCTCTCAGATACATAGCCGAATGACACCCTCTGTTAATCTCAAGACTCCCTTTTTTCTTATAAAAAAAACTCAACAAAAAAGAAAGGAGAGAAGAAAAAAAGAACAGGAAATTTTTAAATTCAGCCAGCTCAAATCGAGCCAATATACAACAGATTGTGATTCTTTCAGGATAGGTGGGATGCATCATCTGTTGTGGGCAATAGTATTTATGGATTTCGAATTATGTGGACCACTGTACTATCCCATTTGACCCCAATCAGATTATCCAAACTCTTAAGTTTTGAGCTTTTTAGTTAAAAGTATTGGATCAATGTTTATATTTTTCACACTCCAGTAGACGTCAACCCAGGGTGAATTTGAATTTAGAGGATAAGCGATTTATGGACTCTACCTATAGGTAGGAAACTCATGTGAAATTACTGGCCAGACCTTTTCTTTAATGTACCCATTTAGACATTCTGGATCTTATATTGTATTTTGAATGAACCTTTCTTATTCGTGGATGCATTTACACTTTAGTGTGTGTCTGGCAATTCTGAATCTCCAAAGATTAGAACTTTCAATCTCCAGAAAATCAGGGATTTCAATTACACTTGCAGTATTTCATGTTCTCTTTGGAGTAATTCATGGAAGAATTTCATCTTTTCATTGCAGTTTTTGTTAGAAAAACAAACCACCCACAAGTTACACAATCAATCAATCACAAAAGCAAGAACACGAAGAGATTTTAAGTGGTTCACTTGAAGGCTACGTCCACCGGACATGATGCACAATTCCTCTATGAAGAATAAATCCCGAACAATACAAGGATTAAAATCAACTCTTCACAGTCTCCCCTGTTTTCTCTCCTCTCTTAACACCCAAGAGAAAAAACTCACAGCCAAAGAAAACTTAGAGAAAGAGACCTTATATACTTGAGCATTACTAATAAATCAGATTGGGCCCTTTGGGCCAAACATAAACACAACCCAGGCCCAAAAGAACTTTTGAGCCAAAACCCAACAGTTTTTTTTGGAAACTTTGAGAGTTTATATTGGCGCTGCCAATGATGCAATACATCCTTTCCATTTCAATACATGCCAACGTATGTTAAAAATAAATAAATGAAATCCATTATTTCGAGATAGATCTCAGGAAAGATTATTTAAGAGCTGCTTATCAGTGAGTGAGAGTAGAATGAGTTTGCAAATAAGAACTCATGCTTTTGAGGTTAGTACAGTTATACCTGATTTCAGTAAGGTCAATCATGCTCATACTGATATGGAATGGTTGAAGCTGTGCCCGTGGATCGAACCATGTGATTTGCCATGTTCTCATCTAATATTTGATTGTGTGGACATCTCTTCAAGCCGGAGAATGCACTCAAGATTCCACAAAACATCCCCAATATTTGGCCTCTCGACAGCTTTTTCTGCCAGGCACTTCTCTGTCAGCTCATGAAATTTCTGAAGGGACGCTAGACTTATCCTCCCTACTAGAAAATGGGTCTATGACCTGATCCAACATACCCTTCTCCTTCCACTTCCTTCCCCAGTCTACTATATTGGCCTGCTCTATCGGAAGCATCATATTAAGAGCCGGCCTTGCATAAAGAACCTCCATTAGAACCACCCCAAATGAATAGACATCAGATTTCAGTGTTAGCTGTTGCTTTCGAAAATATTCAGGGTCGAAGTACCCAAAACTGCCTTTGACAGTTGTACTCACATGGGTTTGATCCGAAGTAGGAATGGTCTTTGAGATGCCAAAGTCTGCAACCTTGGCCACAAAGTTCTCATCCAAAAGAATGTTTGCAGTTTTAACGTCTCGGTGGATTATGCTCTTGGCTGCTCCTGTATGAAGATAATGCAGTCCCCTTGCAGCTCCAATGCAGATTTTGAGCCTCTGTTTCCAAGAGAGAGGTGGGAGGCCTGTACCATAAAGATGGCTGCTCAGAGTACCATTTGCCATGTATTGATAAACCAAAATCAATTCCGAATGGTCGTTACAATATCCAAGCAGAGAGACAAGATGGAAATGACGCAGCTTGGATAGTGTCTTAATCTCTGTATTGAATTCAGCAAGGCCTTGCTGGGATCTTAGGTTTCCTCTCTTTATAGCTACCATAGTACCATCTTCCAGCATCCCTTTGTAAACCTTACCAAACCCACCCACACCAAGAACCATGCTTTCATCAAACTTGTTAGTGAAATCCATGATCTCTTGAAATGTGAAGACCCGGTGATCTGAAGAGGCTAAGGAATTCTCATAGAGGGGCAATGACATCTGTGGATGAGCATGGGTCTTTGATTTAGATCCATGGGCTGCAAAACAGTAGATGCACAAAGCCATCATACCCAATGTAACCAAAGATCCAGTGACTATTTCAGCTACAATTCTCATATTTCTCTTCATTGACTGCATAGGAGGAAGAAGAAAATCAACTGGAGACTCCCCATTCAAACTTCCTGCATCATTGCTAATCTTTATTATCTCCAATCCATTCAAAATTGCATTAGAGATGCCTGCCATCGTATCCGGTCCAATACTGACAGTCATCGTCTTTGAACCAGTAGAAGAATTGGCAATGAAATCCTTGTAGTATGGCACTGACAAGCCACCAGTTTCGGTGGAGAGATCCAGGCTCATTATGGCAGTATTGGAGTTAATATAGACATTGAAAACAAGTTGACCCATATTCTCACTGATGATATCACAGAAGTGCAGACGAACAAAGTAAAGAAAACCCGGATCGACTGAAAAGTTCCATGTGATATTGAAATTCAAATTCATCATATTTTGATTTCTCATTGCCTCTGCAGTTTCATAAACCAAACGAGGTGCTGTTTCAAGGCTCAACCCAACTGGATATGTTGTATTCTCTGGGGATACAGAAACATCCACTGCAGAGTAGTTTACATGGAGGTATTTCCGATCATTTTCCCATGTCCTACCCAGTGTGTCATTCTGAGGAGTAAGCAGCGGTCCTCCCATGTTCAATCGATACACAGTTTCAAGAGCACGGTTTGAGAGACTATTGAGAGAAGAAAACGGTGATAACATCGATGCATGTTCAGGTATTAAATCATCTGGAACTGAAACTACTTCAATACCATTCACAAAAACCACTGAATTGTTTGATGGAATAAAACTTATGGTCAATGTGTTGGATGCCACATTGATCATATATTCCTTAAACAGATATGAACTATGGTGATTGATTGTGAAGTTATTCAAGAGAACAAACTTCTCTGTGATTACTGTGATCAAAGTGGAATTCAAGTCATGACCAGAATTGGGAAGAGGATGAAAATAAAGGCGTATCCAATGCTGACCTTGTTCCCGGATATTGAACTGGTAAGAAGATGGCTTGGTGAATATCCGAAGTGAATGGTATATTGGTGATGGAGCAGTGGAATTAGCTAGAAACAGCAACATTCCCTTCACTCTTCAACAAGACAGAAGATTGATGCGAGTCAGGAATAAAAATCTGTCCTTGAACAGAGACATTTTCTGTCGAACCGCAAGCTATGAGGTATTGATCATCTGGGCTAAAAGCTGCAGAAGAGCCTTGCACCTTCAAACCACAGACTACAAAAGCAAGGCTAGATTAGCCAACTTCACCAGCATCATCTTCCAAAGCAGCAGGAGCAAAAACAAAAACACAAATCCCAAACAGAACCATAAAATGCTCAACCCTCTGCTGCCAAAACAGGATTTCTAATGACTAGATACAAAGATCTCTTTAAGACCCAGAAACCAAATTGCCCAAATCCATCAAAAAGCATAACTATTCCCTTGCATGAAGAGTGGTCATTATATGATAAACTCCAGGTAAAAAAAAATCTTATTATTAGATGTTTGGTAGGGTGATTAGTCTTTGATTTGCGACGTGGGACATCCTCAGTGTTCCTAGTTCCTACCAAGGGTGATCAATTTTGACTCATATACAGGCCTCACAAAATCGAATCAGGGGTTGTCACTTAGTCGTATAACAAAATTCAGCCTCATTGGTGATTGATCATCATCTGATTTCAGGTCATTACAGTGATGGCTCCAATGATTTTATTTCATCCGTCTATTTCATTGCTATTAGATGACTGTTACTGACTGACTGATTATTGGTGTATGACTTATCCACAACATCCACTTGAACATTGATGAAGTGAAGTGAACTCCATCGATTGCCATGCCCGCAATTCAACCGTTATATTTAGATTACTAGTGTAGTCTTCCACACCACCGACCGTATAATAAATAATCATGAAAAAAAGACTTAGTATTAGTGGGTTCTGTATTCTGTTCTTGGTAATTTAGTTTGCTTTGTTTCTTTACTTGTAGCTTGCATATGTTAATATTTTATGACTTGCTAAAAAAAAGAGAAAACGACTCAGTAAAGCACTCACCTGCTTCACTACCAGGTCCTCCCATGCGAACACCAGGGATTTCCCTTCTTGTATAGAAGGGTAAAAAATATGGCAAATTGTCAGATCTAGTAAAAGCCTACCCAGTAAATTTAATGGTGGTTGATTACCATCTACTGGAGCTCATCCTTATTGAAAGTTTTTTTATTAGATCAATCTATGACCATGAACCAACAGTCAGTAAAATAGGGCCAAATTTTTTTAGGCGCTCCTTTGATGACTAAAAGATCCAACACTAAGAACCACTAAGAAGCTGAATTATGTAAAGAATGACTGATCAGCAGTCTTTACATTTGTTGAATGTGAGTTTTGGATGAAAAATAGAAGTTCCAATCTTAACCTGAAGGAGTTGGCTTGATGGGCAAGAACCCACTTTAGGAAGTGGAGTTCTTATGTTTAATTCACGTTCAACTATAAAGGACCACTCTCCATTGAACTTATCTTATGTGTGCAGATTGAGAGGTTTACGTATACTTTAAGGATTAGTCGGTTGAGACGTTTGGAAATACCTACTTTAAAAAATTAATGTGGCCCACACAAGAGATTTGTAATTTCAAACACCACCCTTGGGTTAGGTGTCTTGGGCTCATGGCTAGTGTTTTTTTTTAAACCTTTCCTGAGTGCAACAAGTCATCGGCATGCTTCTGTTTGTTTCTCTCATTTGACCTTGACCTCCGACACTTGTAGATGATACAGTTTTATCATTAATCTCAACAATTTGAGATAGATATTTATGTTTAAATTTTTTGATAGATTATTTTTTATGAGTTAAAAATGAGATTTGAACTTTTTAATACATTTTAATATCCAAAAATTTAATAGAATTAATGAGAGCAAATAGCTCTCATTGGACGGTAACTTTGCAACTCAGCTGAAATACCATTATTGCATCTTGATTTTCTCTGCCAATGTATTGACAGGAGAATTTCTTGTAATGTAAAATTAATGTTTTACATTTTTCCTTCTTTTTTTTTTTCTCTGTTCAGACAGCCATGGAATCCACGCTTGAAAATTGAAATTGCTCAGAGCTTGAACTCCTTGAGTTCACCGACACCCAGAAATGGAGAGCAAAAAGCCAAAAAACAATAAGGATATTAGATGAAGACAATGGTTCATTTTCAATACCCTGGTTGAACCTGCTGTAGAGGGTGACAAGAATTATTAATGAGACTGGCCCGCCATGACAAGACCGGTAACAGAGGTATTCGTCTTTTTGGAAGTACGAGCCTGTCTTGGTCTAAACATGGGCAACGATCAAAGAGAAAAGTCTTTACAAAATCAAACGCGGTTTGGTTTTGCAATATTATACATCGAGTCTATGTGCTACGCCAACTCGAGTAATATTGGATTTTAATATTGGATTTTGATAAATTTTATGTCAAAATTTATTGAATCTGACGTGATTAGAATTATTCAATTTGATTCAATTTAAACTTCTAATCCAAATCAATTCCAATGTTGTTTTACAACGTGTGCACTCACATCGAATCAAGTTATGTCGAATAGAATTGAGTTAATTTTAAATTTTTCAACTTCATCTGAATTTAATGCAAATTTTTATTTTTCTAAACCCACCCAACTCAAAATATATACATAACTCAAACACATTGATTTCTAAAATTAAATCACGTGGGTCTGAGTTAAAACCCAACCTAAATTTCTCCCCTATTCTCTACCAATAAAAATACTTTCATTAGTACGCATCACAATAATATCGCCCTCAGTGGCCTTTACTGTGATCTTCGTCCTATTTCATACTGCCCAGCATAGATTGTGTGCTTTCATCCGTTAATAATGAGTCTAAAACTTGTTTTAAATCTAAATCAAATTCAATTAAGTAATATAGCAAAAAATTACAAGTTTCAAGAAAACATGGTGACTTTGAATTGAATGGCGTTTCGCTTTTAATAGGATCATAATGGTGCTATCCATATGGCATCACCCAATTGTAGAACTCTTTCAAGAGTTGGTTGAGCAAACTTTATTCTTTAGGCTTACCAATCCGACCTCTTATACCACAGACGGTTGAGGTAAACATATGTTAGATAGCAAAGTGAATGTAGATATAGTTTATTATATGGTTAAATCATGAATTAGAATTTGAAAGCCGACCTTAGATGTATGAGATTCTAGTTTATGATGATGGAGTCCGGCAATCAAATTGAATTTTCATTTTGGATAACTTGAAGCAACAAGATATTCCAATAAGAACATTCATTTTAAGAATATAATTTATTCAGATAAAATAAATGGATAGGAAGAAAATGATACGACCATCTAAATACAACTAAACCAAATTAAATGAAATTTAAATAAATTATTCCCAATGCTATTTAAGAAAATGTTAGTTTCAAGAATCACACATTTGCAAGTTGCGAGTTATAACCAATATTTCCTCAAGTATCAACCACAAAACAGTGAGAGAAAGGATATAAAAATCAAAGAAATACATCAAATAAATGAATTATACAAGTAACTTTCAGTAACCTAAAAATGGGATGAGTCTTTGACAATGTCAATCACAGCAATTTTGAATTAGAAAGCCCACAATCAAGGGAAAATTCACGTGTCCAAACTCTATTTAGAAAGATAGGATGATCGGAAGAAAACTCTAATTTTCAATGAATTATGAAATGTTGGAAGAAAGTTCTCATTTGCACTGAAATGTTTGTTGTTGTATATGAGATGCAATGAAAATTCTCAAGGTTAAAATTCTGTGAGTAGGCAGTCATGGAATGAAGATTTCTATGAAAATTCTCTCCAAAGAGAGGGTTTCTTGTTGTATATGAGATGGAAAAGGGATGGATCACAAATTCTTTCTTCAACGCACATACACATGCCTTGTGTGTAGGGGAGAGTAGAGCATAACTTTTGCCTAAAGTTATTTTAAAAATATTCTGTTTCACAGTTCCGTGTGAGTTCACCACACCATGAGTAATGGTGAATTTCAAATTTCTTGTAATTAGTGGGTCACCCGATGGAAATGTGACATGATGAACTACAAGTTGATCAAATTTGATCTAAAAGTTTAATTTATAGCCACTTGATTTTAGTGGTCAACATCACACGTCCTTAAAAATCATTAAAGTAAGAACGTTTGATGATTTTGACCATTAATATTAAGTGGCTAAAAATTGAATTTTAAACTAAAATTTGATCAACTTATAGTTTAATATATCTATTTTCAGTTTGAATAGTTGGAAATCTCAAATGGGCGTGTGTAACAACCCATCCCGTTAGTACAATATTGTCCGCTTTGAGTCTACATACGGATCCGCACGACTTTGCTTTGATGAGCCAACCCACTCTTGCTCCCAAAAGGCCTTGTGTTAGAAGGAGAAAGGCTACCACTTATATACCAGGGAATTTCCAATGCAACTAACAATGTGAGACTTTTTGGGGCAAAGTATTACAATACCCTGTGCCTATGGAGAAAGAAAAGTCTCACATTGCTAGTTGCATTGGAATTCCTTGGTATATAAGTAGTAGCCTTCTTCCTTCTAGCACGAGGATTTTTGGGAGCAACAGTGGGTTGGCTTGCCAATTGAAAGCCGTGCGGGCCGTGTGTGGGGCCTAGAGTAGACAATATTGTGCTAACAGGATGGGTCATTACAAATGGTATCAGAAAATAGTTGGTGTGGGCTTGGTTATTGTGTGCGTAGAATCGGGGATGTCTTTGGCTTTAAAGGGGGTAGATTGTAATACCCTGTGCTTATGGAGCAAAAAAAAACTTTTACAGTGGGTTGGCTCACCAATTGAAAGCCGTGCGGGTCGTGTGTGAAGTTCAGAGCAAATAATATTGTGCTAACGGGACAGATCATTACAGGGCGAACTCAAGTTTAATATTTTCCAAAATGAGTGGACTCTGGCATTAACTTTGTAAAGCCAAATGGGCTTCCAACGAGCTTAGGCTTCTATTTATATATATACACAAGCATTAGTTGCCATTGAGCATAGACTCACCTGAATCTGGCCCATGAACATTCCTAGGGAAGGGGGAAAGGAGAAAGAAAATTAGAACAAGAGAGAGAGAGGTGTAAATGAACAAATAAATGAGATACAAGAAAGATAAATACATTTTTTATAAATTTTATTTTTTTATTTGATGACTTTTTAAACTTGACTTTATGATGATTATATTTTAGTGGGAGAATTTTTTTTTAAATGTTTTGTTGTTTGTAATAAGTCAATATAATATATAGAGTTAATTATCTACTTAGTTATACAAGTTGACTTGTGACCAATTTAAATCATCTTCACTTAAAAAAAGTTAAGTTCTAAAAAAATGGATTGAGTGAACATGTTAGAAGAAAGTACAATAGAAATTAAATAAAAAAGTAGTAATCTAAATTGAATATGAGCAGACTGAGATTAGGATTTCAAGTAGACCCGCTTGGATTGCAGTTCTTAGGCTTTGCTGCAGGTCGAGTTCACGTCCGGTCTTATTTAGTTCAAGACTTTGAATAATTTAGGGTTCAAGCCTATTTTTTATCTTGTTAGATGGATTAAGTCTGTGTGAGTTTATTTTATATTCGAGTTGGCTCAAGTTCGGCTTGGATTTATCCATTTAGGTAATTAAAGACTCTTTTTGTGAGACATATATTAAAATTACTTTTGAAATGAGTGTTGACCTCACATAGTAGGACGTATTGTATGAAAAGTAAGATGAGTCAGATTTATCTATTTATAAATGAGTTTAAGTTGAATTGAGTCACACTATCAAACAATTTGAGTTGGGTCATTTATGAGATGGGTCAATTTGGTTGAGTCAGTAATCAATCTAAGTACGTTTTTTATACAATGTTTTAAAAATTAACTTGTGGATTAAACATTCTTAACATAAGGTTGGGTTGGATAGAGATCAACTCCGGCCAAACTTGGTAAAACCCTTGACATCACCGACCTATAATAATATTAATTAATTGAATAGTTAATTTAGTAAATATTAAATTAGCTTGATACATAATGATATGATAATAAACATAAATATAAAATATTAAATACAAATTACATAAAATATAAAAAATAAATAATTACAATTTTATAAGAATATATTGTTCACACTTATTATAATTATAAATAATACAACAGTCCAACAATTCAACTTAATAAATTTCAAATCTCTTAGAAATTATTCAGAGTCGCATTAACACTATGGGTTATTAAATATTTTTGAGACTTTTAATTTTGAAAATATCTGGACCGCATTTATTAAAAGTACGGTTGAACCGGTTCGCGGGGTTTTAAAACGTTGAGTTCACCACGTCCGTCGCTTATTTTCGGAAATCGGAATGGAACGTGCGTTAGAATTTTGAGTAACGGATACACGGAGACGATAAAACTCATGTGAAACGAGCGATACAACTCGTGAACTCGGAAACTACTCGCCTAAAGTCACAAAAGCTCGAAATTTCCCGGTAAAATTTTCAAATCTGCAAAACCAAATTTCACCACTGTTACTTCCTTTCTAATATTTCTTCAAGAATTTATCTTGAGAGATGTGTAATTTGGCTTAGTTTTAGCTTAAACTGTAATTTCGATTTCCAAATTTCGATTCTTGGCCGAAGAATTTCTCTTCAGGGATGGGGTATCTCTTATCCCAACATCAAGACAAGCGTTACAATGGTGTTTTTGCGGTATTATATTTTATTTTTCAGTAATTCTAGAAGAAATCTCGTATTTTTAATTGCTTTTGGGGCAGATCCTAGCTCCAATCTGTCCCCCCGAACAAATCATACTGTCTATTTTTCAGTGATTTGTAGACGAGGTGGCTCCATTTGGATGCGTAGAAAGGAAGCTATTTTCCTGGAAAAGAACCACTTTACCCTGGAAAATATCCATTTTAACCAAAAACGGGTTAGAAGGGGCTGTTTCCAAGAAAGTGCTTTCGTTTCCATATTCAAATTGAGCATTTGTTGTTTTTCTTTTTTCACCTTTTTTTTTAAAGTTTATAGAATCTCGAAGAGGTTCTGTTAAAATCTTATGGTTTGCAAGTTGAAACAGTTTGCAAGTAATGACTTTCATTAAATTAATTTTGTGGACCTCCAAATTCAAATAGATGGGATTGTGGCTATGACGACGATGGTGATGATGATTGAAATAATTTTGTAGACCGAACTAGGATTTTGAACCTGAAGTTTAAAACCTCATATTTCTGGGAAGAATGAATCTCTCTGATTTTTTTTTCTTTTTCAGTATCATTTTTCCAATATAAGCATTTTCTGTAATTTTCCATTGAGACTGTGGTTCTTTTAGAAATTCTCGTTCTTTTATTTATCTCATATTGTATATTTGTATCCTATATGAACCTATATTTTTATTCATGCTGTATTTGCACTTTCCTTTTGCAATCATCATGGATATTCATGGGTGAAATTCCAGTTCCTTTGTGGTTTTTCTGTTATCTTCGAAAAGAGATCCTTAAGGAGCTTCGTATGCTGCATAGTGCATATAGCTTCCAATTCAATACCTGCCAAAGTATCTCTATATACTAATCTAATCGGCCAGAGGCACTCATTAATCTGAGAATGATCTTTGGAAATATTCTTTAACAGCACAGTACACTATTGGAGAGAGGAAGAGAATTGCATACTTTGCAAACAGACATTAGAGAGACTCGAGATGCTTACTTTGCAAACAGGCATTAGAGAGACTCAGTTAGCTTGATTTTATTAAACTTATTGTTGATCTAGATCACTGGGTACCCACACTGGATTACCAATTCTTATGAATCACTTTTAGAAGTTGTTGCTTATGTAAAAGTTACTCCATTTTTCTAAATTGTTGTATCCAATGTCACAGAGTACTCTACCATATCTCAATGGAAAAATCCTAGTTAAACTTGTTTTTAAATTTTTGCACAATTTATATTCTATTTGGCTATAATAAATTTTTGAGCAAGGAAAACTTCTTAGTTCATCTAAGAAAAAGAATTCTTCACTTTTCTCCCTTGAAACAACTAAAGAAGAATCATGTTATGTCTTGAAAAATTAAGAAAAAGAGAAATAATATTCATCTACTAGCCCACTTAAAATATTTTTCTTTGAATAAACTGAGGTTTCAATTTGTCAACTTTGTGAATGATCATTGACATTTTGTCCTTGCAAACAGAAATGGCCAGGTTCGGATCATTCTTTATTGGGACGATGGTTGTTCTTCTGCAATTGGTTGTTGGAATTCTAGCTTGGGGAAAGGAGGGACACTATGTGACTTGTAAAATAGCAGAGGTCAAAACACTAACACTGAATTTTTTGTGAAGTGGGAGTGTCATTCATTCTTTTAACTCCATTTGTTGTTCGTCTTATATTCTTTTGAACTACTCTATATTGGGATGACATTTACTTGAGCCAAGAGTTAGTTCATATATCTAAGGCTGTTAGGTAGTGCCATTTTGGGAGCAGAGAAAACTATATTCTCTATTTTATTTAATCGGTAGAATTGTTGAAGTTAAGAGAATGTTTCTTTCTGCTCTGAAGCCAAAGTTGGTCTAAGACTATAAGGTGTTGAAAGAGCACAGCCTAAACTTTTCAAGGTAGTACATTAGAGTCTAAATTTTCTTTATATTTGTCCCTTTCATGTAATTCATTTATTTGATTTGTGCTTAAATGCTTAGGTGCACATGTTCACATGTATGAGTTCATATGTAATGCATTGTTGATTGAATTTACAGATACATTGTACACTTCTTATTTTGAGAGATAAAGATAGAGACAATCTACACTTGATTACAAATTTATAGAAACAGAAGTAATCTTTGATTTTCTGATGAAGAATTTTATAAAATGGAATTTAACTTAGCACTTGTAGTTGATTGCTATTTGTATTCACAGACCTTCAAAAGAATCTATTGAAAATTTATTTTACAATTTCAGGGTCTGTTGACCAAAGAAGCAACTGCTGCTGTGAAATTTTTACTCCCTGAAGGTGCTGAAGGTGATCTTGCTGCTGTTTGTTCCTGGGCTGATGAAATTTGTCACCACTACAAGTGGCGCTGGACTGGTCCTTTACACTATGTTGATACACCAGATTTCAAGTGCAACTATGAATACTCCAGTGAGTTATACTTCCTGTGAATGGTTCCAAAAAATTGCAAATTTCTATGCAAAGTTGTTCTTGCTCAGTTCTTGAGTTCTGAGCAGAATAGGTACATGGGCGAATTATCTTCAGTTGTAATTATGATTGTGAAATTGCGGTTATTGATGGCAAGGTATAAAATTGTTTTGATGTTGGAATTTGGTCTGGGTGGAAGCTGATTCATATTTTCTCAGTTGGATATAGTCCCTTGAGCTGTAAAAATTGGAAAGAATTCATAAAATATAAAAAAGAAATATCATCAAAGAAAAATTTTAAGATCCATTTTTAGAAAAAGGAAAGATTTGAAGTTGATGCACTTTATTACTTTCCAAAAAGAAATGATGCAGTTTATTCTTCAATATGCAAATGTATACAAATGAAGCTAACTGAATGCAGATTGACACCAAGAAGTATACTTCTTTTTCCTTTTCTTTTTCTGAAATTCAGTAATTAGACAAACAACAGATTAGTCATTCATGAGTGGTGGTATAAAGTAGATATCACTTCCCTGAACCCTTATAAAATGGATAGAGATTGTTAGTATTATCATTATTATTTATTTTTTTGTTGAAATGGCAAAGTGACTTGAAGCAATAACGTTCAAGGTTGCACAGTAATCACTTACCAACTGAGCTACAAGCTCTTGTCAAGTAAAAGGAAATTGATATAATTAGGATTCTCAAAAATCAAAAGAAACTATAGAAAAATCACACTGTCTCTTAGCTGAAATGGATGAGACTTGAATCGAACTGAGTGAAACTGTGCCCTGACCAAGTTTGAGTCTTATGCATTCCTAGTATCAATTAAGGACATGTGCATGTTGATTTCTGTTGAAATTTGATTCCTACTTGGTGCATTTAGGAGTGATTATAACTAGATTTTAAAACAAGGGAAATTATAGTGGGACTAGCAATATTTCATTTTGTTATTATTTTTTTCTTGATGATGGTGAAAGTTTCTCACCAATTCGCCCTTAATGAGTTTCATTCACTTGCACTCACCCCTCTCTGGCTTTTGGGTGGAAGAAAGCATGACAAATGTGATTGTTTTAGATTGAATTTGACATTTGAGGGTTGGAATAAGATGGGTCCCCCTACTGTCCTCTCTTATCACCTCTTTTCTTTCTTTCCTTTTTACTCTTTTTTTGCATTTTTTTTTTTTCATGTTGCATGACAAGAGGGCATTGGATGCTGGAAGTGACATACCATGGATGTAGAATCTTTGCAGCAAATACAGAAGCGTATTTGATCTAGGTTATAATTGCCTCTTAGTCACTAAAGAATGACTTGTTAACTCCTGTCTATATTTGTTTCTTTTTCATGTAGGAGATTGCCATGACTTTGCTCGAAGGAGAGACAGGTGTGTTGCTGGAGCAATATACAACTACTCGGCACAGCTAATATCTTATCAAGATTCTGAGCATCGATGGAAATGTAATGATCTGAAGGATCTTGTTATCTTGCTTGAATTACTTTTCAACTTCTTTCCATAACCCAGTTTTATTTATGACTTGGGCTTTTCTCATTTCTATAACCAGAAAAGATTCATTTTTGTCTACAGATAATCTCACAGAAGCTCTTATGTTCTTGTCACATTTTATTGGGGACATCCATCAGGTAAGCATCTTTTTGGCTTAAAAATCTAAGAATAAAAACCTGCATTCTATGATGATTGACGTTAAGGATTCTTTTCTTAAGAAGTTAAAAAGATAGTATTTTTTAATTTTTATGTTGTTTATAGATTTTTATTTTGTAAAAGATCTCATTTTGTTTAGGATAGACAAACACTCAAATATGTGCCTAACACAGATCATTAGAATGTAAAGATAATACATATCTCTGTTATTTTCTTATTTGCTTCTGTTGCACAACTTATTTGAAATGAGTTGCATACCTCTGTTAGATTCTTCATGAATTCTTCTCCTACTATTTTAATATTGTCTTCCAAAATGACAAAATAATATCACTTCTCTCCTTTTTGATATCAAACTAAAATTGTGAAACTTTTATCACTTTCTTTCTTGATTGGTTTCAGTAAATTCTGTACATTAGTTTTTTTGGTGAC
The DNA here is from genome assembly GCA_022113865.1 of Chimonanthus praecox. NCBI lineage: Eukaryota > Viridiplantae > Streptophyta > Magnoliopsida > Laurales > Calycanthaceae > Chimonanthus > Chimonanthus praecox. The sequence goes on along the minus strand of CM039087.1, from coordinate 66,164,369 downwards.
AGTTCAATTAAATTCTTAATTTGGTGTTTTGTACATTTTATTTTATTTTAAAATAAATATTGACAATTTTTTCAGATATATGCCAATCAACTAATTCTTTTTTTAAGATTAGGCAAATCAGACACTTCATATTGTGTTGGAGTTCAGTGGCATATGTACCCACACATGTAACTTAGCTTTTGGCCAATGCTATAATATTACTAAAATCTAATATTTGTTTATATTTTTATCATCACATGTATATGGAGTGAGGATCTGATAGTGTCAATGACAATGACACCAAAAATGTTGGTTTTGTAGATTGAATTACCATTTTAATGCTGTCTCTTTTATTATATGATTGCCCACATGTCTCAAGTTAAAGAAGATATTGTCGTTCTATTAAAATACTTTACAGTTAGATTTTGATCAAAGTAAAGAAACTATCTACTTCAATGTAGTGATGAACTCAACTCAAATTAATGTGAAACTTTCATTGATATTGCAAAGCATTTTTCCTCTTTCTACGTTATCTAGAATATGTACTCACGACTCAACTTTGTATGACATCACTTACAAAACAAAAGAAAATAAATGGAATGTTTAATTTAGCTTTTCCTTGTTACAGCCCCTACATGTTGGCTTCTATGGTGATGAAGGTGGGAACACAATAATTGTTAGGTGGTACAGACGGAAGACCAATTTGCATCATGTAAGTGCTGACAATTCCTGATCATGATCTTTGATCTCTTCTTTTAAGAGAAAGGTTGACTATAGACAATTGAACTCCTGTTGGTGGACATTAATGGATCTCAGTCATCTTTCAAAAAACAAAGAGAGTAAGGATCTCTGTCCTGAAGTGAGGTGATGGACATCATGGAGTGTGAAGGCCTGCAATTTCCCATCCAATGGAACTAGAGAAATGTCGATCTTGCCTTGAAATAGAAACCCTGAAGTGAAACAAAAAACTGATGAGGCATAAACAGGCTAGGCTACAGGCAGACTTGAATACGGGGCCCATCAAATACCACTTTAAATTTTGTGAGCTTAAAAACATAGCTTGATTGATCCAATTAAGGTGATATTTAATGGGCCTCATTTTCAAGCGTATACCTTTCTAATAGGCCCATCACCATGAGCAAAGTGAAACCTACATGGTGCACAGGGTCCATGTGTGTGGGTGATCATCAGCTGCAAAATGTGAATGTGTGCCCAATGTCAACAATTGCTGAAAAGATTCAACTACCCTCTGAGGTAGAACCTTTACTTGCAACATCTTATTACATTTAAAAAGGCCACTCAATCAAAAGGTCAGGGTTCTCATCTATCACCTTTATTTCTCTCAGAAAAGAATATCCCATTTTCTTTGCAGTCTGTCAACCAATATCTGCTTGTTGTGCTTCCAGGTCTGGGATAACATGATCATTGAGTCAGCCTTGAAGAAATTCTATAACTCGGATATTGATATCATGATACAAACCATCAAAAAGAATATGGTATTTGTTTTTCATTATTCATTTTTGTAGTTTGAAATAGTGGGTTTTTAGATTTCAAAAGAAAGAGCACCTGTTGTTTTACTAAGAAAAGATACCAAAAATTTTGTAAATTTTTTTGATATTTCAATTTTGAAAGTAACAATCATAAGACGAAACCATATAGGAGAATGACATTTCTTTTTCACCTAATATTTCAAGATAAATGAATGTGGACAAGGAGGCTCCTCCCATAAGAGTTCAATTTTTCATGAAGATTTTTACCTAAATTGATCTTAAGTCTTGATACCAATTTGAAGACTGCTTTAAAACCTAGGACTTTGTCTTTATGTGGCTCGTAGAAGAACAATGTGTCATCTGCGAACTGCAGGTGGGTTACCTCCAAACCAAAACCTGTCACCAAGAAGCCCCTGACAATACCCAGGTCCCTTGCTTTCTCTACAAATTTATTTAAACCTTCTCCTACGAGTGTGAAGATAAAAGGGGATAGGGATCCCCTTGTCTAAGACCTCTAGTAGCTACTATAGGTTGGATTGGGAACCCATTTGCCAGCACAGGTAAGTTGTACCCTCTACACAGTCTCTCATCCATTTCTTCCACCGGTAGCCAAAACCCATTCTCTATTGAATAAGTAATTGACAAAGTCCCAATCCCATTTGAGATTATCCAAAGCCGACTGCCGACTTTATTTCCTCTAAAGTCAAACTAAACTCCCTCTCCAACCACCTATCTTTCCTTCACTAATATACTTATGAAACTGTATGTTCTCTGCAGAGCAAAACGCCTTACTTCCTCTTAAAATGGTCTGTTTTTCTTCAGTTGTTGCTTTTGCTTAATGGTGCTTCTGCTTCTAACAACTAATAGCTCAGTACCATCTTAAGAAAAAAATTGTTAAAATAGTATCATTCTCTTCCCTGCACATGGATATGCAATAGAGAATTCACTTTTTTTTCCAAAAAAAATATTTTTATGGAAAATGAGTCTAGCTCTTTTGAAGCTTATGATATGCTGTTGCACAAATTTCTAACTTAAGCTAACTCTAATCTGTTGATTTGCCTTGTTTCCATTTTCATTGATGTGATAGGAGGGTGAGTCTGCTGATATTCAGGTGTGGCAAAATTGTGTGTCAAATCAGACAGTTTGTCCAGATCCGTAAGTCCGTGCTTTTAATGTTTTCATCTGCTCACTATTATTTTCTCAGCAAGGAGTTACTGAATCCTGGTGCATTACAATGTGTACAGTTTCCTAATGAATTGATTTGGGCATGGGATGGTGATCCCCAAGCCATCAATATGGTTGGGCCCCACAGTAGATGAATCCTGGATAGAAATTTATATCCAAGTTATCTTTGGTACAAAAGGAACATGAATGTTGGAGACTGAAGCACTAAAACAAATGAAAGAGGGCCTACTTGTAGAACACCGGCTCCAATTCATAACAAAAAGGAAAATGATTTGGCATAAATGCATGCAATGGATTGACAGGTGAAAAAGCAAATGTTTTTCTGACAAGTTCTACATAGGTTTCTAGGACATGTGTCATGGAAAGCATCATGGGTTGGCACAAGACGATGTGATTTTCATAAAGGGGAAGGTTAAGGGTGTTTAGAGAGAGACTATTGCTTTCAAACTTGTGTTGAAACTAAATATTAATTGCCATTGTTCTTCCTAGTAAGAACCTTTTCTTATTTCTAAGTGCTTGGCTGAGAGAAATACACCATAAGCTAAATATATGCTCTACTGATGTGTTATACTTGGATGATGTTTATTTTAGTGCATTATGCCGAGCACTCCACATGCCAGACCAAATGATCTCCATTGCTCGACCCTACCTTTATCCCCCCATTAATTGAATCCCCACCCAGTTTGACCATATTCCAAGTTGAAGTCACCACTGAATCAAAACTTGTGGCCTGTTTTCACCAAATCTTTGTGGCCTTCAAAAGATACAAGTGTGATGCACTCAAATTTGTTTTAGATGGCCAATGTCCAAGCATACAACTCAATGTGATACATTCAACTGTTCATCCACATGGTCCTCAGTGGGGCCGAAGAGGCCCCATGTCCAATCATCTATCCTCTCTACACCCCTTGAGTGCATAAGGCCACAAAGATTAGGTGAAATAGGACATGAGTTTGATTGAATGGTGATTCAACTTGGAATACGGTCAAATTGGACAGGGATCCAATTCATGGGAAATAAAGGTAAGGTTCGGCAAGTGGGGCTCATTTGGTTGCAAAGGGCCACAGAGTGCCTACTATAATGGACTAAAATGAACATCATCCAAGTATAATTAGTCAGTAGACCATATATTTGGCTTGTGGTGTATTTCTCTCAGCCATGCACTTAGAAATAAGAACAAGTTCTTACTAATAAGAATGATGGCAATTAAGATTTAGTTTCTTCTACAGAAGTTTGAAAGCACTAGTGTCTTTCTAAACTTCCTTAGTTTCCCCCTTATATAATCACATTATCTTGTGCCAACCCATGTTTGCCATCCCAAATCTCCTATAAACCCATGCAGAACTTGTCAGGGAAACATTGGCTTTTCATCTGTCATCCCTTTGTATGCTTTTAAGCCAAATCATTTGCCTTTTTATTAAAAAGTGTGGGTCCTCTGGAAAGTAGAACTTGTATTCTGAAATGTGTTCTTTTTAATTATTTTGATGCTTCAGTCTCCACCATTTGTTATCTAGTACAGATCTTTTAAATTTTCTCCCATTCTAGTCCACAAATTTTTTGTCAGTGGTAAAGTACAATAGTTGATGATCTACCTGCATCAATGTCCGTCATGGGGAGAAACTCTGTTAAGTCTGATTTTGTCTGAATCAGGTAGAGATGATAACCAAGTTATTCTAATATCCAGACAAAGACCCCACGCTTTTGGCAAGTGCACATCAAGACACCACACACTTATATTGCATCAAAGTACCATGCAACTGCTCAAGTAGGGTTTCAATGTGAAGCCAAAATACAAATTCGATCCAGTGGTCAGAAACCATGCTGGTGAAATTTGCATGTTAGGATCCATAGGGTGCACTCATGGGTATACGTGCCAGCAGGGCACAAATGCAAGCTGAGGATTGGTCACTGGGTAGTCCCATTGTGAATTAATGTTGGCCCAAAAATAGATGGTAACTTGCAGGTGGATCCCATATCATGGAAACAATGGCTGGTTAAGAAACAGTAACCAATCATTCACATTCATACATGTGTGGTCCACCTGACCAGCAGATCTCCCTGATTTGAGTTTTGGGGTTCAGTCATGGTAGGATTTGTCCAACAAATTGGCTCAATTGGCACAAATGCCTTTTGGTTCTCCTGCAAGTAATGTTGGTATTTCTTATGCTCCAAGTTCTGATTTGATTGAGGAACTTGGCCAATCTGAGCTGGCACCAGCTAGTTTTGCAGTGACCATCTAAATACACCAAAGAATTCTTTTTAAAGTATAAACTTGATTAAAGAAACAAGGAATTCATTTTCCCACTTGATAAACTCCAATTAATGTTGTAAACTTTGCACTTTCAAAAGTATAAGGAAGATGATCTGATTGATATATATTTTGCAGGTATGCTTCTGAAAGCATTAGCTTGGCCTGCAAATTTGCATACAGGAATGCCACACCTGGAAGCACTTTGAGTGGTAAACCCATATTCCTTTTGCTTTTGATTTTTCATGTTTCATGGAGGGATCTTACATTTTTCTCATCATAAAATGTGGGTAAACTTTTGATTGAGAATTCGATTTATGTGTCTTTGGACATGCTGTGCAATATTTTTACACCATTTCAATGTAAATAAAAAATCATAAATTTTATCATAGTCTTAGCTCCAAAGCTAAACATAGAATTTAGCAGAACACACTTGGCATTTATTTGCCAAATATTCCATTAATTATAGATTTTTCATAGGCTAGTATTTAGAGGGAAAATTTTGTTATTGGGACACCACCTGATTTGATAATGTGGGTTTCAGATTTTTCTAGTTGATGAAAATACCATTGGTTAAAATTCGCCATTTGTATTAAAAATATTGAAAAGGGATTATACCTAAGGCATTTTCACCAATTGAAACATATGGTGTGTCCCCTTTATCAAAATTGATGGTGTCCAAATCCAAGGCCAAAAGGAGGAAAAGGTTGACTTTATTCAAGCATGTAACTTGGTTTTTACAGCCAGAAAACTTGATTGATTACTCAATTTTTATCTAAATTTTCATGAAGTGTAGGGTTGAGTATCAAAACTTTGAACCTTTAAGTTGATTGTGATTAGAACATGACTCGGCCCTTTGTCTCTTCCTCAAGATAGTAAATAAATTGATACATGCAGCTCTTTCAAATATTCTTAATTTTTTTCATGAAAATCATTTAATTACTAAAGTATGATTCCATTCATAAACATGTTTCTGGAATCTCTCTCTGGTGATAGCAAAGGAGCTTGCTTCTGAAACCTCAGGAATTGGTTTATGCTTGTGAAATTGTCATTCACCAGGAATCTGCTGAATAGCCATTTGTTTCAAAGACATTGCATTATTGTGACTTGAAAAGTTTGAAACCAAATGAATATGCACCAACAATGTGTCTGCCCTATGCTGTTCAAATCTGCTCCTGAAGGTCCAGTGTTCTCCGATAACTAATTTGTGTCATTTTACTTTGCCATGAGGAATGTCCCATGTGTGATCAGTATTGTGGGGCCTACCAGGGTTACCAGCCATCTGGTTGGATGGTTTCATGGGAGAGAATAATTGTAGATTGCATATAATGTGAGCAAGCACTTCTGATTGTTGATAGAAACTATACAATCTAGACCTCACAAAATGTGTCATAATCATTATATATATGTGGGTTTGGTTTTCTAAGTTATATGTTTCCACTCAACTCTACCAGATCAAGTTTTCTGTGCCATCATATCGTATGATTTCTTTCACTTCCTTGCAATATATACAAAATGGTCATGGTCAGAGTTTTCAATCAGCGGATCTTCTATTGGATGAATTTTGATTGAATATGGACCTTACTATATTGACTCTTCGACAAATTTGTGTTTTCAATCTGTCTGTGATAAGAATAAGATGACCAGATGGTATCTCCCTTTCATTGTTTCAAGCAAATGTTTTATCCGCACGTTTCATATTTGTTATTGCCAACATGCCCATATATCTTCATTCTTTCATTTACTTGTGTGTAGATGAGTACTTCCTCTCTCGTTTGCCAATCGTGGAGACGCGGCTTGCCCAAGGCGGAGTCCGTTTGGCTGCCTCCCTCAACCGAATTTTCGCCTCTCACCTTTCAATATCTCAAGTGAAGGGAGAAACGGCTGAATCAGCATGAATCACACATAACTGGTGACTGTGACGGCATTGCTTGCTCATCCTGTTACGCCAATACACCAAACCTCTCTCCTCTTGACACTTCTTTAAGAAAAGGCAAAGTTAGCTGGTTATCCCATTGTTATTTTAGCCGTTTGTGATAATGCAATTGATGTATTCTTTCCCTTTTAGAACACTAAACGTGAGAAACATTACTTCAGTTTTCTCTTTAACAATTTAAATCAATGGACGGTGCCATCTTCTTATCTTAGGAATTGAATGGCGGGTGTCTTTTTAGTTTGCAGCCAATTTACTTTGGGAGCCCACATTTCACTAAATGTTATTTCAATAGAATAACATAAAACTCTTTTTCTTTTTTTTTGACATCTGGTAAACCAATAAACTTCATCATACCAAAATAGGATTGTGGAATATCCCACAATAAAAATAAAAAGAGTCTGAACTTCTAACATCATTGTTCCCCATTTGATTCAATGTATCAACAGCTAAATAACTATTATACAAGTTGTTTGAACTTTGGATTGGATTGCTAAGAATAGCCTTATAAAAAAGCATGAAGATATTGCTTCAGCTTGGTCGACAAATAAGTAGGAGATATACATTCATTCTTTAGGTGCTTTAACCTTCAAAAAATTAAACTTCAGGGACACGCTACAGGAAGAACATGAGCCTTGCACTTAATGCCAACCTCTCTGCCCCTTATATATATATTCACTCAACATAATTCACGTGATCGGTCCATTACTGATTTTGGAACTAATACAGACCAAAGCCAGAAAGAGAATAATACATCGAAGAAGATGGGCAAGACTGGGAGCTTGATCAATATTTTTCAGCAACTGCAAATGCTTATTTTGATGAGCGTTATTGTCTCTACTTCGGTGCCTAGTGCTTGGGCATGGAGCAAAGAGGGTCATGTCATGACATGCAGGATCGCTCAGGTAAATCTCGGTCAGTATTCGGCCGATATATATTAGCGATATTTCGGCCATATCTGTCGATATTCCTACGGTACAGTGGATACTAACTGTATCAGCTGACATATCTCATGCTAAAAAATTCGAGATATCTCGACTGATATAATACGTATCGGCCGAGATTTTTTCCCTTTGCGGAGGAGACGGTGAATTTAATAAATTTCGATATAATTTCACAATTATCCACTCTTTTATAAGAGAAATTATCTATTTTGAATCAATTCATAACAAGTTAGTTCAATCACAACTTTTAGAGAAATAAAAAATTATCAGCTATTACTTTTTAAATCTATTCAATAATTTAATGTAAGGATTGTAATTTAAAATTTATAGTAATTTTTATGGGTAATGATCCGTGCACCATGACTTTTCACCATGGTGCACTGCCCTTAAAAAGAAAATACCATTCTGCTTATACTTTTCTTCTTTTCTCTCTTATCTCTTTCAAAAAGAGAGGGCAAAATGATTTTTTCCTTTTAAGGGTGGTACACCATAGTGAAAACTCATGGTGCACGAATCATTATCCAATTTTTGTGAACCGATTAATAAAAATCATTACCAGTGACTAGATAAAATCAACAATGGAGTCTCTACACTTTGTCCACTGCAAGTCTATCTAAGTAAGATGATAGGAATTTATTTCCAATTTGTACCTCTAAAATGCCCTCCCAAAGAGGTTGGCTTGGAAGAGAAGGGGAAGAGGCAGATTGTGTCTCATTTTCAATTAATCATTGTTGTTAATCGCCGTCAATTTTCACCTCTTAAACTTTTTTATGCTCACGCAATATCTACCAACTTCAAGCATTAGGATGGATGAGACATCACAATAAACCCATGGAATGATAAGACTTTCTATAGAACATAATTAAGCCCCAAAAATACAATGGGGTAGATGAGATGTGTATGAGACCACATAAGAAGGAATGAGCCAACTCTTTCCAGACCCCTCATGCTAACCTTACCAGATTGGTCATGAAAAATAATTATATTTATTATCACATACATGGGTCATGAAAAGAAATAAAAAAATGATGTGTAAAAATTTAAGATTATGGGATTTAGCTCAATCTCATCCACCATCCATAATCTAAAGGGGTTTGAGTGATGGTCAGAAATCCATCTCATGAAGCGTGAATCCTGAATTCGATTTCCACTCCATCCCGAAGGACCGCTAAAGTTCGCATAGCTTAATTTTCATTATAGTTAATAAGTTCACCGACTTGTGCCTTTCTCATTTTTAGAATCTACTGAACCCTGAGGCAGCAGAGGCCGTTCGCAACTTGTTGCTGGAGAATGTCAACGGTGACTTATCAACTCTATGTACATGGCCTGATCAGATAAGGCACTGGTACAAATATCGTTGGACAAGTTCGCTTCACTTCATTGACACACCTGATGAGGCCTGCACTTTTGATTATTCAAGTAAGTAAAATTTCACGATCCTTCCTAATTCCTTAACTTAGCTTCTCTTTAATGAAATCAGTCTATAAAGAACCTGTGAAATGTGAATGATGTAGTCCTTACTCACGCCTTACTAAGTCCCAAGTCTATTATGGTAAATATAAGGAAAAAATAAAATCTGACACTAAATTTATCTTTCCACGGCTGATTAGTAGTTAATTAATTTCCTTAAATGATACACTTAGGGGACTGTCACGATCCACATGGACAAGAGAATATGTGCGTAGCTGGTGCCATCAAGAACTTCACATCTCAGCTACTGCACTACAAAGAAGGATCTTCTGATCGGAAATGTAAGTCAAAGCATCGAATTTCTTCCCGGCCGATATGGGATTTGCCGTTTGGATACAGAGAAATTTCTGGTTCTGAGAATTTTATTACAAGTAATAGACAACCATAGTACTTTTTTATATGAAAATCTTAACTCTTCTATGTCATTTTGGCAGATAATCTGACTGAAGCCTTGTTGTTCTTGTCACATTTCATGGGTGATATCCATCAGGTGCTGCTGCAATGCAATCCATACAAGTACTTGAGAACTTAATTTCTAACAAATCTCCATTTAACCAGTCCCAATTTCCATGTCCATGCAGCCTCTGCACGTTGGATTCACAAGTGATGAAGGTGGGAACACCATTCAATTGCATTGGTATAGACACAAATCTAACCTGCACCACGTAAGTATTGAGAATTGAAGTTGTCATAACATGATGATTGGCTCTTTTTTTTTTTTAATTTTCAAAACAAAGGAGAAAAAATTAGAACGGGTAAATAACAGTCAACTTCAATGTGCTACCAATAAAACTCAGAGATTTTAATGACATAACAATAACATAATGTCCTCTGCTCTCTTGTTTCTGATATTTCTTTCCTATGGGTAGGTATGGGACAGGGAGATCATTCTAACTGCACTTACAGAGATGTATGGGAAAGACATGGATCACTTCCAAGAAGACATACAGAGAAACTTCACTCATGTAGATAACCTCCTCGCACATGACTGGATTAGCAAAGGATTTATGTTTTTTTTTTTTTTTCTAATTAGTGAGGAAAATGTAGCTGATATTGTGTGCTATTGGTACAGGGAATCTGGTCAGATGATATGTCCTCCTGGGGAGATTGTGATGATCTTTTCTCATGCCCAAACAAGTAAGCATTGTCTACAGATGTAAAGTTGAAAATGGATAAAGCAGTGAGTTCAGTCTTTTGTTTAAGAGATACATAGATAGACCATCCTCCAATAACCAAACCAGTCATATGACCCTAGCTGGGACTTCCAATGTTACAAAATGTACAACATATGGGGCCAACAGATGAATGTCCCTGATCAGATTGTGATACAGAACTTGATAAATTCATGGATCTAATATCACAAAACACACCTATGCTGCCTGGAGAGTTTGAAGTAGGCAAATATTTCCATATAATGTCATGTTGGTCACCTCTTTTTATGTGTAAAATCTATGTCCTTATCTATGGTCTTTCCCTACTATATTCAGATCAAGTTTGGGCATCATGGAAAAATACAGGATTGGGATCCAACCATACCATTCTCTTCTTCTTCTTCTTCTTCTTCTTTTCCCCCTCTTTTAGACTTAATTTAAGAGACAGTTGTGTTTCTTTCTACTTGCTGAATCATAATCTTACTTTTGGTTCCCTCCTTTTTCATGTGCATAAGATATGCTACTGAGAGTATAAATCTGGCCTGTAAATGGGCTTACAAAGGCATCACACCTGGAGATACTCTGGCAGGTAACTTCGACCCCTATTTATCTCGGAACGTCATAAACTCAAGCTTAAGGACAAAGCTCAACACATTACTCTCTCTCTGGATTTTAATAGCTGATACTAATGGGTTCTGGATTTGCAGATGATTATTTCAACTCGGGCTTTCCAATCATTGCAAAGCGAATTGCACAGGGTGGAGTAAGATTAGCAATGACTCTGAATAGAGTATTTGGAGAACACAATCAAGAAATCCCATCGCCTACTTGAAATAACAGACTGAATCATCAATTGGATCATTTTCCTGATTCTTTTGCAATGTAATAATGAGACAGTGGAGGATCAATCAATTGATTCTTTTGCAGTCTCACATTCTGATAATAGAGGGTTATTTCCCTTTCAAGCATAGCAACATAAGAGAGAAATAAAGATACCTCCCTCACATTTGAATTTTCCTCCAGTATAATTCATGTTTTCTGGTTTCGCAGATAAACCGGGTTGAAAATTCGGAATTCTTTTCTCTTGAAAGGATACTCGAAATAGATATGGATAAGCGCAAATTCTCGGGTTAACAAAAACTAGGCTAGACTCTCACCCCATCACTTGATAAATCTGACTGCTCCATGAAACTTGTATGGAAGAAGCCAAATGATGCATAACTTTCATATCACTCAGGTTGATTTGAGCCCTCAAACAAAACCAGCTAACTCTTTTCTTATTTATTTTACTTCTTCTGCCCCATATAGATGGGTTTAAATTTTAAAACTGAATTTCAAGTGGTCCGGTGGATAAGTATGAACACCACTGGACGGTTTTATATCTATTCCAAATAGATACTACTCAATGTTTGCAAAATGGAGCATTTTACACACCCAATTCCCCGCTGTTTCCCATCCATTTTGCATACTAGCAACTATGGTTTTCGAGCTGAACCCTCAATCAAGAAGCCTATTGGGGTGCAATCTGCCCAAACTAAATTTTGCCAAGACCACCAAGTGAGCCTTGAAACAAAAATACCACTGCTTTATAGAAAAAAATAAATGTGAAACCATGAATGAGGTCCACAAAGAATGGTTTTAAAAAACAACAAAAGGATGTAAGGCCAAAAAATTCTCACCATGTCAAAATATTGTATGGCTTCTTCCTTCTTATAGTTGAAATAAATGCCCTCTTACGCACTTTAGCTCAACTTTTAAATTTTCTTTATAGAATTAGGATTCTAGTAGAAATCCTAAAGCTTTGTCAAAACAAGTAAACAAAGTTACAAAAAGAATATTAGAAGGCTATTTAAGTATTTATAAAGTAATATCAGATGCCTGGGTAGGAAATGTTTATGAAAAGGGCATTCCATGGATTCAGTAGAGGAACAGATTTTATGCACAAAAATGAAGTAACAGACATGATACTGCAATATGTTTTGTTTCGCATTTTACATTTGCACTAGAAAGAAGAAACACAACAAAAATAAAAGAAATACTATAAAGCACTAATCATTATCGTCATCAAAGCCCTTGATCCCATCTAGAATAAAATACTAAGCAAATAGTAAGCAATGTCAAAAAAATCAGAAAAATGTATACAATGCATGAATTTAAATAAAATGCTAAACAAGGTGAATACAGGATATCAGTTTGTTTTACATGATAAAAAGAAAGACAAATTAATCTTTTTTTGTAATAAGATACTTATTGCTTGGTTTGCTGATAACTCCTTCCACCAAAAAATTTACCACGGCCACCTCGTGGGTACTGCCTCCTCTCTCGATTGGATGCCATGCCAAGACTAAATTGTTGAGGAGCAGAAACCCCACCATGACCAGACGGTGGAAGCTGTCCCATGCTTGAATCTCCTAGTCCTTGTTCACCCATACCACTGCAGGGATGTATGTTTTGACTCCCATTCATCCCAAATGGCATTTGATTGAAGCATCCAAGGCCTGGGCCCCCCACCAAAGGTGTTGGCATAGCACCTACACCCAGATTCCCAAAAGGTGGTGCCATAGTAGGTGGTGGCATCTGACCAGGATTGAACTGTGGCTGGCATGGCATCCCATTTGGATAACCCATAAACATTTGATGCTGATGCTGTTGATGGAATTGATCTGGCTGCTGCTGATGGGTACCGCATTCATAGGCAATCCATTCACTAGGCCCATATGCTGCTGCTGCTGCTGTGGCATCCCGTTCATTGGGAATCCATTGGCTAGGCCCATATGCTGCTGCGGCAAAGGTATGCCATTTGACCAAACAGCATTTGATTGCAGAAACATGTGATGGGGTGCACCACCATGAAAACCCACTGGTTGTGCCATATATGGCATTGGAAGGCTGCCATCTCCAACCTGTTCAGCACTATGAGAACACCCACAACCACCACAACCGAATGTGCCTGGCAGAGGTGGCCCCTGACTTGGGGCAGACTGCAGCCCTCCACCCATTGGTCCTGCAGGACCCAGACTAACTGGTGATGGTGGAACTGGAGCGTGAACATTATTACGAAATTTTCCCTTACCTTGGAACTTCTTCCGACCATTGAATTCCTGACTCTTCATCCCACTGTCATGTGGTCCTGCAGGGCCCAGACTAACCGGTGATGGTGATGAAGCTTGAACATTATTACGAAATTTTCCTTATTTTGAAACTTCTTCAGGCCATCAAATTCTCGATTTCCTTGTTTCTGATCACCCTTACCCCTCTTTGCCATACGCTGCATTTTCCTGTATTCAGCTTCCTTCTCATCATCAGAGAACTCAGCTTCATCAGATATCTCTTCGTCATTATCGCCAGATGCATCATACCCTTTCTTGTAGAGGGTTTTATCATTGAGGACATGATTAGCAAACTCTGCAACAAAGGATACAGCAGTACCTTCACGGATTCCATCAGGAATATCCTCCTCAGAATTGTACCTAACAATGTAATAAGGATTTTTCACAGGCCCAAATATTTCATCTATCAGTCCTAATGGGGATCTGGTTTCTGTGACCCAAAGGATAGAGCCTTCATTAAGTGGGTTGTGCTTCTCTACTCCCTCTACTATCACTTTGGTACCCATCATCTGATGAAATTGACAATAAACACATCATGGAGAGTTAGAACCATGCATGAAATCCACAGAAATTAACAGAGCTAAAACGAAGAGAAATTCACATGACCGTGTGATCTTGTACTGCCATTTATCAAGTTGGATAATGGCCATTGCAGGGGTTTAACAATTTAACAGGGTGCTCGGAGAACTTGGTTATAAAATACCAAATGATAATTCCTTGGTTGAAGTTGAATGAATCAATTTTACAAAACCAACTATAAATCAAATTATGTTTTGTCTTCATTGCACCAGAGGGTCCATTATCTTTTTCCATAGCCGTCCATGAGAAGGCCATGCTTCTGCAGAGTTGGATGATCTAGACACTGCTTTTTACCCCTTTCTTGAAAAGAGATCCAGACTATACATTAAGTATGCCATCAACTTCAAGTGAAACCTCAAAAGAACAAGTTTTCATAGTGGCAATTTTTCTCACTGAACACAAGCCATCATTATTGCATTCTCAACTGTCAACTTGATGGCCCTTGATTAGAAGATGAAATCATAAAACAGATTCATATATACCCAAAGCCCATTAACCATATAAAGGAGAGTTCAAACATGCATCAAAGAGGTCAATGGCCACGATGGATTGGCCAAATATTGATCCTAAAGCATGATGTCAGAGTCGACCTTGCCCAAGATGCTTGATCGGCTCACAATAAAAAAATTCAAAAAAAAAAAAAAAAAAATCAAGTATGGAACAAGTTTCAAGTGGAAACCTGGATTTGACCTAGAATCAAACTTGAAGTTCCAAACAATGGTGGGTGTTTGCGAAATGCACACAACCCTTTGGGTCAATTTTTTTTCTATGTTCATGCAAGCCTTTCAAATAAGGGCCTCATACTTGTGCCTTTGTGTGTGTGCGTGCAAACTTGTTCTCTCAGTCAGCTTTTCCCAATCCATAGATACTTGTGCCTATGTGTGTGCAAACTTATTCTCTCCGTCAGCTTTTCCCAATTCATAGATACTCCAGCTATTACTCATCAATTTAAAGATAACTTCATTAATTCAAAAGGAGAAGACAAGAAAGACCAAAATGCAGGCCAAAGAAGGCCCTACCAAAACAAAAAATACAAGCCCTCCCCAAAATTACAAGAATATTACTCATCGTTTTATTGACAAAAGTTTTTTTACCCCTGCCATTTTATTTATAAAATTATCATCATGTCACAAAAAGAAAGGCATACTAATTTTAGATTGTAAAGACATCCAAGCTCTTCTGATAGCGAACCAAAAACAAAGAAGAAATTGAGCTTATGAATTTCTAGTCTTTTATTTTTTATTTTTTGGGAAACAGTTATCGATTTCTAGCTCGTGAACTTACAGCTAAAATAACTCCAACTGGCAAAATCTGATGATGAGGTTCCAAAACAACATCAACTGGAGGAACTGGAGGCAGAACCTGCAAGATAAGCTCAATAATCACTACTCACAACAGTGGAATTTGCAATATACTCACCTTTCAAAAGAAAAAGAATATGCAATACATATATGTCCATTTAAAAGATGTTGTTAAACGAGTAAGAATAGCAAAGACAATATAAAGCAATATCTTTAAAACTCAATTTGGTGCCAAAAACATCATTTGTTATACCTAACCTGATAAAAGAAACAACAGGAAATTACTATTGCTACGAATACAAATGACTAGCACTTAAAGAGTCAAATATCTCAGTTTGTAATGCAAAACAGAATATGACACTTTGAATTACCAGACTACAACTCAGCACTATGTTCTTGGAACTTTAAGAAAATCAAGTTCAGAAAAAAGAAGAAAGCCACAACCTCTGGTCTTTCACCAAAAAAAATGAGTCATGTTATATTGCAGGTTTCTCCCACAAAATGAGGAAACATTAACACTTTCAGACATAAAATCAAGGCCGAAAAAAAAAAGGTTTTCTTTTGCATCAGGCCCAAAGACACACTTTCAGAACTACAATTGAATCAGGTGGCATTTGATGTTTCTAAGACATCCTTACATTCTAGGTAGAATAGAATTAACAGAATGTAGGCCCACTTTACCAATCATCTTAGCATAACTGGAATTTGTACCCTGTGTCTAATTGCAAGAGACTTGAATGATTGAACATAATTCTTAAAGTAAATCCAACTCTGGAAGCGCATGCAAATTTTTTTTGAAAGGTAACTTCATTAATCACAAGGAGAGAACAAACAAGCAAGAGACCAAAAAGCGGGCAGAAAGAGCCCGACACCCAAAAAAAGAAAAACCTTAAAAAATAAACCACCCCCAAAGGAGTACATGAAATTATTTACAATTTACAACGGTAAAGACAACTCCTGACGCGCCATATCATCCGCAGCTGAATTTTCCGCGCAAGGAACCCATGAAATCGTAAAGGCAAAAGAAGTGCATGCAATTTTCATGTTACATTATGTATAGAAAATACACAAAAGCAATAATGCTGAGGAAAAAGGAGTTACCTCAAGCTCGCTTTTAGATTTGATGGGTCCTTTTGCAACCATCCCTTCTTCTTCATCCCCACTGCTACTGCCCATCACCTCTCTATCTAAATCCCTTATCTCTCCTTCTTCCATTTCTCCAATTTCCATCTTTTCTTCATCTTTATGATCGCTATCATCATCACTATCATCAACATCAACATCCGTTTCATCCTCTTCTTCACTACTAGAGGAGGATGATTTACTACAATCATTAGATTCTGAAACATCATTATCCCTCTCATCCTTATTACTTTCTGCCACAACACTTTCCGTGGCACTTTTCTCAATACCATGGCTTACCACTTTCACCCCAATATCAGCCAGAGTATCCCCACTTACTCCATTGCCATCCTCCATTGGCTTCACCCCTTCTTTCAATTTGACAGTTGTTGCCAACCCATCTCCTTCCTTCCCATTGGCCATATCAGCAACTACAGAAATGCCACCATAATCTCCAACCAAACTAACCTTCTCCATTTCTTCAACCATAGAAACGCCCAACACAACAAATTCTACTCCCCCACAATCAGACCTACTTCTGGAACCATTTTCTAGTTGGGCTTCATCCACATTCGAGTCGAGCCCATTGGGACAGCTCGGATTCTTCAAGTCAGTTCCATTATTCTTTTCTACCGAAATCCCAACCTCAGCCATTCTGAAGTCAGACCCATCAGGATGGAGATTACGGACGCTGATTTCTTGATGCCCTTCTCCAGAAGAATCTAATTCAAGCTTAACTAGAGCAGATTCATCACGGATTTCTTGATTCGTATCCTCTGAATTCCCAATTTCAGCCATTATGACATCATACTCAACTGGTTTTGAAATCTGAACACCAACTTCTCCACAAGCTTCTTCAGAAGAATCCAATTCAAGCTTAACCGGAGCAGACCCATCTGGGTTCGATTCAGTGGTCGGCATTTGAGCAGAATCGGGCTCGAGGATCAAATCTGCAAAAGAATCGAATTCGGAGAAATAATCCAATTCGGGTAAGCAAAAAAGAGGTGTGTCAGTTGAAGAGGAGAGCTTGTGGACGTTGCAGAGGTCCCTAACGGCGGAATTCAAGCCCACCATTGCTCCGACAATGGTAGGGTTTTGGAGACGGGATTAGGGTTTTGGAGTTCATTTCGTCTTTGGAATGAGAGGAAGGTTTGTATATATATAAATGAGAAAGAGATGGGAGTTTTGAGGGCTCTGGATTTTCGCTTCTATCTCGTGGGTTTTGCGGGCTCTGAAAAAAGAAGGGGTTTTGTTCTTCTCTTGCCGCCAAAAGGCCTTAAACCCTAACTAGGGTTTCATTTTTTAGAAAAGCGAGGGGTAGTATGGTCAAGGGAAATTATTGACTATGAACTAGTTTATAAAAATCTGTGTGAATCAAGTCTCACTTTTTTCGGTCTCTAGCCTCTAATGTTACTTAAACCACTCGTTATGGTCTGAGTTTCACTTTACCAATATTTATTAGACTAAGATTAATTTAAAATATACATTTTGTATTAAAATATCTCTATAATATTTAATAAAGAAACTTAGATATTTATATTTTTTGTTTAATTGCAATTTTTTTAGTCAAACTTGAGCTTTTTTGCTCCAGGTATAATCCAAATTCAAACATGAGCTTGTTAATTTCAATTCAAAAATGAACTCAAGCATGAATCAGTATGAATTAAAAACTTTAATTTTAATTTGAGATTGTTCGACCCGAATTACACCCGATACTTATAAATATATAGATTTCAAGCATTCCTCCCATGAACAATTTAGTGGTACACGTTTTTATAATTTGATTCTGTGGAATTTGAAATCACTTGGTTTCTTTCGTATCATGTCATCGCACATCTACACGTTGGCATTACTTACATTTAGTTATTAAAACCTATGATTTATAATTTAAATTAGATTTTAATTTGACTACTTTTAAATTTAATTAAGTTTGTGTTATTATGGCTTTGAATTAGTGATTTCTTAATGATAAAATTAAACATAAGCCATATGTAATACATACTTTAACGCTCTAAAGATTCAATTTAGCTAACCCCTAAAAGGTCGTATGCCTGCATCTCAAATGTATGAGAGCTTTGAAAATAAACTTTAATTTCACAGGACTAGTATAGGTATTTTTGTAATTATAACTCCTCAACAACATAAGCACAAGTGAATATTGCACACGGCTAGGGACAATTTAGTAATTTAAACCAATTTTTATAACAACTGGGGATACTCTCACTTACAAGAGCCACCCATCAAATAGTCAAATGGTCCAGTGAGTCTGTGCTTTGAGGTGCACCATTAGAGCACTTAGGAACTAGCTTGTTAATTCTCTTAGATTTTGAGGTTAATATGAAAAGGGTCCCCGTTTACACATCAGGAAAATCTCTCTTTACACATCCATTTTCAGGTGGAGGTGGCTAATTACCATTTTGCCCCTGCGTTTCTATTCGTTCGAACGAATTCCCCGTTCATTTCGCCCTTCGTTCGAACTAATGGACACATGTCCCATCTAATTTGATTCGTTCGAACTAATCCCCTTTATAAATCCATTAGTTCGAACTAATGAAACGGATGAACAGTAACGCAAGTTACTGTTCACCCGTCTGATTCATTCGAATGAATATGAATGAGGCTGATTTAACTGATTCATTCCAATGAATCAATTTTTTTTTAAATTTCAAAGTTATTTTTTAAGCACTATGTATTTTCAAAATTTCTCAAATTGAATATCCGGACTAATTATGATAATCTGATGAAAATACTTTAAGACTTCAAGGTCTTTTGACACTCCTAAATATTTAAAACACAGTATTTTACAAATGAGGGTATCCATAGGGCGTGCCGAAAACACATTTAGGAGTGTCAAAAGACCTTAAAGTCTTAAAGTATATTTATCAGGTTATCGTAATTAGTCCGGATATTTAATTTGAGAAATTTTGAAAATACGCAATGCTTAAAAAATAACTTTGAAGTTTTAAAGGAGATTTTATTATTTAATACACGATGTACATTATTTTTTAAGCAAATTGTATTTTCAAAATTTCTCAAATTAAATATCCGGACTAATTACGATAACTTGATAAATATACTTTAAGACTTTAAGGTCTTTTGACACTCCTAAATGTGTTTTCGGCATGCGCTAGAGATACCCTTATTTGTAAAATACTGTGTTTTAAATATTTAGGAGTGTCAAAAGATCTTAAAGTCTTAAAGTATATTTATTAAGTTATTTTAATTAGTCTGGATATTTAATTTGAGAAATTTTGAAAATACGCAGTGCTTAAAAAATAACTTTGAAGTTTTAAAGAAGATTTTATTATTTAATACACGATGCACATTATTTTTTAAGCACATTGTATTTTCAAAATTTCTCAAATTAAATATTCGGACTAATTACGATAACATGATAAATATACTTTAAGACTTTAAGGTCTTTTGACACTCCTAAATGTGTTTTCGGTATGCCCTAGGGATACCCTTATTTGTAAAATACTGTGTTTTAAATATTTAGGAGTGTCAAAAGACCTTTAAGTCTTAAAGTATTTTCATCAGGTTCTCGTAATTAATCCGGATATTCAATTTGAGAAATTTTGGAAATTCATAGTGCTTAAAAAATAACTTTGAAATTTAAAAAAAAATTGATTCATTCGAATGAATCAGTTGAATCAGCCTGATTCATATTCATTGGAATGAATCATACGGGTGAACAGTAACCCGCGTTACTGTTCACCCGTTTCATTAGTTCGAACGAATGGATTTATAAAGGGGATTAGTTCGAACAAATCAAATTAGATGGGGCATGTGTCCATTAGTTCGAATGAATGGCGAAATGAACTGGGAATTGGTTCAAACGAATGGAAACGCAGGGGCAAAATGGTAATTAGCCACCTCCACCAAAAAACGGGTGTGTAGAGAGAGATTTTCCGGGTGGGTAAACGGGGACCCTATGAAAAGTATGAAATTGTTTATAAATGCCTCTTTGAGATTTGCAACTTTTCAATGTGAAACTTTTGAAAATATGAAAATTAATTTTGAAAAAGTAGTAAGAAAAGTATTTTAAACATGTTTTTGAAATTAAAATTCTTGCAAAGTTTTGAAAGGAAGTTTTTCTCTAAAGTTTGAAGCAAAATTTTGAAAAACAATTTAGTTAATAAAACATTTTAGAAATTTCTAACATTTGGGTTTGAATAAGAATCGACTTAACTTCAATCCCAATTTATTAGAGAATACTCTCTTCGTCCTATTTTAGTTGTCTCAGTGTTTATATTTTTTAAGGAATTCTCTATATAAGACTAGCACTCCATTTGACGTCATCTATTTTTAACACACTTTATACTAGTCTAATATAAATGAGACAACTATTCTGAGACAATTTCAAAATCCATATAGGACAACTAATTTAGAACATAAGAGTAATACTTTTGAGCACACCTCAAAAAGTGCAACCTTTGAATGATGAATGTTGGATTTAGTCAAATCAGCAAGGTTATTATTAAGCTATTAACAAATTCAAATATATCAATTGTATTGGTATTTGTGTTAGTAGTCAAATATTACTGTAATATCCTGCCCCAGATTAGGCGAGTTTTAGCTCGTTAATCAAGTTTAACCGGTTAATCTCAGAGATTTTGGTTAGGGCTTCGAGGAAAGCCCAAGTTTGGCCCGATCTGAGCCCGAAAACTCAGTGATTCAGCTCGTCGAGCTGGAGGGGCATTTTGGTAATTTACCACTTCTTGTGTATATTTTTATAAATTGTGTGATTTTGTGAATATTATTGGTGAATAATGTTTTCCTTAATTAAGGATTTGCATTTCTGATTTTAAAATAAAATTATTTTCAGAAAATAATATTTAAATATCGCCCGTCAAAACCCCGAAAGCGAGTATTAATTATTTTAAAGGGTTTTGAGAATGAAATAAATTTTGAAATTAGTATTTTATGGTAGACCATTTTAAGAATAGTCTAGTTATTTCATTTCACTTCAAAATAAGATTTACAAATTAGTTATTTTTACATTTGTTTAATTAAGTAATTATGGGTAAAATATGAATTTTATTTAAATAAATGATTTTTAATAAGAGATAAAATTTGAAATTTTTATGGTGATTAAGATTTTTAAAACCCAACCTATCTGTAAGGTTGGATTAAATTTTTGAGCTTTTGAAATTACTGTTTTAGTTAAAAATTAGGTTTTTAATCAAAATAGGGCCCTTTTTGCAAATATTGGAAACTTGGAGGGCTGATTTGCAAAACTGCAGAAAAATCTGCAGTTTACTGTAACAGCGTCACCAGCGTGCTCTGCTGCGATTTTTTCGACGATTTTCCGGCACCGTCACGTCCCATCATCGCTGCCGGTGATGATGATTTTTCCCCGTCCCGTCCCATCGTCACTGCCGGCGATAATTATATTTCCCCGTCCCATCCCATCGTCGCTGCATACGCAGCGGGATTCCGGCCGAGTCGCTCCATGCGCAGCCGGATTTCCCGGCCTTTTCTCTATATAAACCGGCCTCCTTCGATCGGTTTTAACTCCCACAAAACCTTCTTCTCTTCTCCCTTCTCTCTGTCTCTGTTCTCCAAAAGAAAACCCAGCCAAAACCCGGCCGACTCTCTGTTCTTCCCTCTTTTTTTTTTCAGACAATAACTTAGAGGGAAATTTCAAAAGAAAATTCGGATTTCAGCTCAGAAACTCAATCAAAGGTAACCATTGCATTCCCCTTTCAATTTCGATAGGTTTTGAATAAAAAATTTTTGAATTTGGTTCTGATTTCAGTGAGAAAATCGATTTCAAAAATTTAGGAAAAATTTTAGGGTTCCTCGTATCAGTGAGCTTCCGGTGTTAAGATCGGATGGCTCACTGATTTTCAGAGCTCCAAACCTCTTCCTGCGGAAAGAGGACTCCCGGAGGAATCCATCGGACCGCTCAGATGTAAAAACTGAGTCCCGAAAATACACCATTTTCCATTTTCGATTTTACTGTTCACCGGCCGTTCACTGTCTGTTGCAGACAGTGAACGGGGAAGAAGAAGAGGAAGAAGAAAGAGAAAAAAAAATGAAAAAAAAAAAAAAAAAAATTATTTTTTTTGATATTAATGTTACTGTGCTTTTAAAAGGTTGGTTTCCATTGGAAAAAAAAAATATATATATATAATAATAATAAAATAAATGAATAAATGAATAAATAATTAAATTTTATTATTTTATTCCAAAATATATATATATATATATATATATATATTTTTATTTGAGAATATGGTTGCTTATGATTTCAAATGGTGGTTCCCACCGAAGAAAAAAAAAATGAATAAATAATTAAATAATTAAATATTATTATTTTATTCCAAAAAAAAAATTATTTGAGAATATGGTTGCTTATGATTTCAAATGGTGGTTCCCACCGAAGAGAAAAAAAATGAATAAATAATTAAATAATTAAATATTATTATTTTATTCAAAAAAAATAAATATTTCGTTAGATTATATGATGTGATGATTTATACCCCCCTTGTTAAATAAAAATGTACTAACCCCTTTCTCTTATTATTTATAGTGTAAATATTATTGTATCCGCTTTCAGTCCGACATTAGTCGGGAACTGAATGATTCACTTTCAGGCCGGCACTATAGTCGGGTACTGGGTGATCTCGAGGCCTACTCAAAATGTCAGCTCTGGTCCTATCCAGAAGACAACCGAGAAGTGATCCGAGGATCTAGACCTCACTCAATACGTCAATCTGGTCAATGCCCAGAAGACAATATGAGTTTGGACTGAGCCCTTTTTTTTTATATTATTATCTTGTGGATGATTTAAAAAGGCTAGAAACCAAATAGGAGACTCATTTCCATGAACCCTGGATATTTTGTGGGAAAACGTGTGATTTTCAAATACTACGTATATGTACGTATCTGATATGTATATTTATTGTGCACTTGTATGTTGTTTGACAGAGACCGCGAAACCACACGATCACGGTGAGGGAACTTAACTCTGTAGATTTTGTAAACAGGTGTTATTTTGAGCAATGAGTAGTTTCGATTTTGATGAACCCACTCATGTACCTATACATGATGCACTATGGTAAGAGTGCTGTGATGATTATGGTATTACGACGTTGATCGTATGTGTATATAAGACTGCTTCTATGTACCTGGGCTATTGAACCAAT
Source organism: Chimonanthus praecox (assembly GCA_022113865.1). Lineage (NCBI taxonomy): Eukaryota > Viridiplantae > Streptophyta > Magnoliopsida > Laurales > Calycanthaceae > Chimonanthus > Chimonanthus praecox. Next base: position 66,140,703 of record CM039087.1, on the reverse strand, counting down.
ATCGGCCATATGAGATATGGTTTATGTCTACTGGACCATGGGCGGACCATGCTGTCGTCAGTTGCTGACTTGAGGGTGTCAGTATCGGCTAAGTTTAAGAGCCGGAGATGTACTTGCAAGAATGTATTTTGACCGTGTCGGGACTTAATACTGGTCTCAGTGTAGTCGGCAGGCGTTACGGTGGATAATGACAGTGATTGATAGTTGATGATGTTATTATCTGATTTAAGATTATGCTTACTGTTATCAAGCATGTGATATTGAACTGTTGTTAACATGTTTTACTATTTGCTTAATGTGCACTGTTAATTATCCTTCACTGGGCTAGTTAGCTCACACCACTCACCTTTTAGGCGATGAACCCGAGGAGGAGGACCCTCTCTTTCAGGCTTAGGGCGTTTGAGCTAAAGCAGTGTTTTAGGATTCCCCCGGAGAGGAATGCCCTGATCTTTCTGTTGGTTCTAGGAACCGTTGTTTTTGTATTAAGTACCGGATGTGGTACTTAATTTATGTTTAAATGTTGTAATCGGCTATGTTGCCATTTGAGACAATGTTACGATTGATTAATCAATGATGTTTGATTCTGATTATGTTATGTGTTGATGTCGTTTATGTCTTGGTTTTTGGAAGTAGGCATATGGTAAATGTTTGAGTTCACTTAACGGGCTGATGTGTAACCGCTGGGCCTAACTGTTGATCCGGCCCAGTAAGAGTGCTTGTGGTTTAGTTTACTTATCCTTCAAAAAAAAAAAAAAAATCAGTCGCGTTCCGGGCCCACTGGTCTGGTCGGGGCGTGACAATTACACTAATAAACAAAGTTAGAGTACCAAAGATGCATATGCTACACTAGTAGAGAGGCTAACTAAAGGATAGAGTTAGAAATAACTAAATGAGAAAAAAATTTAAAAATAGACACTATAGATCAGGGGTGCAAATTCAGCTTGATAGGCCGATATCTTGGCCGATAAATTTCTCTCTCCTCTTTTTTTTTTTAAATATTGGTATTTTTTATTATTTTATTTTTCTGAATTAAAAATAAATAAATAACTCAAAAGGAAGCTGGTTTTTTTTTAAAAAAAATTGAAAACGTAAATATCGACTAATATTGGTCTGATATCGGCCGAGATATCAACTCGGGCCCACCACCATTTTATTTTTTATTTAAAAAAAAAAGACCGATATTAATCACATCGGCCCGATATATTGCCGATATATCGGTCATATCGGCCGAAAAATAGTGTGTACAGTCAATACAATACGTATCAGCCAATATAATACGGTGCTGAAAAGCCAATGTCTTTACCTTCATATAAATGATAAATTAGTGAGATATATTTAAAGTGGTTCAATCAACTAAGGTAAAAACCAAAGGCAACTCTGGTACATAAAATTGAGAAGCCACAAGTTACAAACACCTGGAAAGGGATAAACCATTGAAATATGGAGAAATGAGCTAAACAAAGATATAACAAATAGTTTAGTAAGTGATTATATGATTATGATATATTTAAATCAAGAAATAGAACTCGAAAAGCTGATTCCAAATAAATAGAACTTTAGAATTTGACAATGATAATGAGTAAAAGATTTTAGTAAGTGATTATATGATTATGATATATTTAAATGAAGAAATAGAACTCGAAAAGTTGATTCCAAATAAATAGAAATTTAGAATTTGACAATGATAATGAGTAAAAGATTATACTAATATAGTTATACCACAATCTAATCCTTTTGTCATTATGCATGTCCTTTTTTAGCACTACTACTTACTCTAAATAGATAAGACAAAAAAATGATAAAAATTATTTTAATGCTTATTATTCAAGTTATAATACTTTAAAGGGTAATAAATCCTACCTTAGCATGTTTGTTTGAACTTTAAGAGTACTTGTTTGGTTGTCTGAAATTACACTGATGTATAACTCTACTCCGATGTTTTGAAAGCCAAGATGATTATTTCCCCAGTGAAAATACAAATGATGGAAACTCTTGATTCTCGAAGAAATGATGTATCTGAGGAGTAACAAATGTTTCACTTCACTAATTCTAAGAGCACGCATAAATCTTTTAATTTACACACATCGAATAAATTTAATAGAGAATGACTCTTTAAAATTAAATATGAACCTAGGACTCGAACCCGTAAATTTACTATAACTAATGGGGACTAATCCAAGCAATGAATAATCTTGCACTTCAAAGTTTAAACCAATGTGAAAGTTGAGAAGTAGCATTGGATTTAAATGCAAAATAGACCATTTGATTCATGATCGAAGAAAAGCCGGTATAATCATATATATCAGAAAATTGTAAAAGGAAGAGAGCAGTAATTGAATTATTTATATTTTTTTTAATAAAAAATTATGTGTTCTTTATAAGTAATGAATTTATTTTAAATATGTTATTTTAAAATTACCTTTTTATCATCATCGATCATTTCTCATCACCTTTCATTAGTTAGACACTGGCTTATTATTTTTTATCTAAAAAAATAAAAAAGTATAAAAAATACGATTCTTATTTCTTCTTCTAAATATATATATATCAATACTTGAGATATATAGAATGTATCTAATATATCAAATGTATCCTACCCAGTTGCTATAAATTAAGTAAGATCCATGATTTCATTTCATGAGACTTCTACCTTAAGGTAACATAAGTTAAATGGTTAGAAATACTAACTTTTTCCTCTAGGCTCTAGTTATGGTGCCTGCATGCACATGGAAAGGTAACTCGAGTGAGTTTAAAAAATGGCTAAGATTCGGGCTGTATGTAGATGAAGAGTAAATTTTGCATGTGTTATTCGAAATTATCTTGAGTATTATGAATATTTTTTGTTTGAAAAGGGTTTTAATCTTTGATAAGAGGGGTTGGTGTGATGACAAAGAACCCATCTCGGTCTTATATTTGATACACGCTCAACTTCAAAAGTTTACTTTCTATTAAATTTAACCTATTTATGTGAATTGAGAGATTTATACTTATTTTGAAAATTAGTCGGATGAAATGTTTGAATACCTTAATTTAAATCAATAAAAATTACCAAATCTCCTACAATTTCCCTTTAAAACTTAATTAACAAATGCTCATAGCTCAGTTTATGTCAGAGTTTTCATAGGACACTTCACCCATCTATCATTATCATTTTTAAGGATTTTATTCTATCTATTTGACATTAACCTTTAATTGTCTTTGAGAAGTTATTTTTCATAGACCTATTGCTCATTTCGCACTCAATGATAGAAAACACCACCACCTTTATAAATGTAAAAAGTAAACACTTGGCTTAATTTATAAATTTTACCTGAGAGATTTTTTTTTTTTTTTGACAAAAACCAATTTTTTTGACAGATACTTAAAAAATAATAATTGATATTTTTTTTTAAAATACCTATTTCATTCCGAGCTCAAACTAAAAAGTTTTAAACAAATTTAAAATATATGCCGAAATATGTAATTGACCTTTTGACTCTTAATTAATGCAATACTATACAGAAAAAAAAAAGTGAGGGCGATGGATTGATTGTTCATCACTTCATCTTGATGGTTACACCTTTGTGTTGAAAATAAGCTATCTTTGAGAAAATAATAATGTAGTTAAAGTTGATATGGACTTCAAAAATTTAAGAGGGTGTTGGGCTGAAGACTTTATATATTATTTTTATTTTTTTTTTCCAATAAAAGAAAAGTATAATAGTAATATAGGAGTAGAAGTCCAAGAGTAGAAATCTGGGTATTGGCCGATATCTAATATCTATCGTTGATATCGGTCAATATTGATGGCTTTTATTAAAAAAAAAAAAATTTGAAGAGAGAAAAATTTGAAGAGAGAAATTTATCACCCAAGATATCAAGGTTTTAAAAACACAGATTATTATCCCTCAGACAATACTTTCAACATCAATAGCTGATCTAATGGTTACATGAAAATATAACACACTATATGTCATCGGTTAGTGCATTTTACTAAATAAATAAGAAGGGATTCATAAATGAAGCATTTCTAATTGAGAAAGAAAAAGGTAGGCTACTTATATTAGGTTTGGTAGATTCACAACTCATGTCTCCCAACTTTTCATTTTTTGGTTGAGGTCTGAATTCTGATGGTTTGGCGGAATGATAGTGTAACCTTCTATTTATTATTTTTAATTTTTTTTTTTTAATTTGATCAAAGTATTCTTTTTATCTAATAATAAATCTAATATTTTCTCTTACTCTATTTCCGAATAAGTTTTCGTTTTCGTTGCTTACCAAAGGATAATACTATGTTGAAATAATTAGTTATGTAATTATTATGACTCAAATTTTAATTGGATGAAATTGATAATAAATTCAAGTGTAATAATCTCATAAAATTAAATAAGTTGTTGTTGATGTAAGAATTTAAATCAATTAGTATCATTATATATGTATAGACACTTCATTTAAATAAAATAAAATAAATGACAAAAAAGGAGCAACCCAATAATTTTCTTTTTATTTGAGCAAGTAAAATTTATCTGATAAAATTTATTCATTTATATCTAGGAACAAGAATCATTAAAAATCATTTAAAAAAAAAAGTTGTGGATTCTATTGCTTTGCCAAGAGATCACGTCGCCGTTTCGTCTCTCTCATAAAATATCTGATATATCTTGTGGTACAGGAATTTAAAAAAAATAAATCATTTAAGCATTAAGACAGATTGGTGGAGTAGATTTAAAGTTATTAATCCTTTATTATTATTATTATTATTTTTCTTACAATACTTTATGACCTTCTAAAAAAAGACAATACAATAAATGAACAGTTAAAAGGCTCAATTATCTCTATTTCATCGTTCAAAATTTTAATATTTTAGCACCTTAAGGCGTATAATTCCTCTAAATATTAGTAGATTAAGTCATTAAACTAAGCTTAAATCAAATCCAATAACACATGATATCACAGACCTTTTTTTAAGTAGGAAAATTGGAGTTTAGTATAAGCAAACAGTCGTGTTATATAAATTGAATAAGCTCTTTAAATTTTAAATTATAATTCTTTTTCTTTTAAAATAAATGAGTTATAAGTGAGTTTGGTCAAGGGTGGGTAAAGAAGAAAATTAATAGTTGGTTTGAATTGAATGAGAGTATTGAATTGTGAAAAAAGAAAATAAAGAAGCCAACTAAAAAACTTCTATTTTCCATGTATATAAGCTAAAATTCCTCAAAAACTACATAATCTCAGTAATTATATTCAGTCTTCAAAATTAATAATAAAACTAAAAGGGGTCAAAAAAAGTAAAAAAAAAAAAAATCTAAATATTCTGATGTGTAACTGACCCAGCAGGCTCGAACATGAATTTGCAACGAAACGTACATTCTCGAAGCAGATCCGATATTTACAGAGACAAGCGTGACGGATCTTCGTTCTGTTTTCTATCGATAGGATTTAAGAACAGCGCCACAGAACGTGCAAATGATCGCACGCCAAGATCGCCAGTAGAACGGAACGTAACAGAATCGGGTGGCAGTCTTCATATCGGCAACGCTAGCTCCGGAGCCGCAGCGTGAACAGCTCCCAGCCGCTGGTTTGCTGTTACAAACGATCAGCTTTTGATCCACAAGAAAACAGAAGAAAACCATCGAATTTATCGCCCGAAACTCAGAATACGTGGATTTCTGGTAGGTTGTGGAGTGTCGGTGTCGTATCGGAGGAAGAGGGAGATTTTGGAGGAATGGAACGCGTTTTCCCTCCGATTTACATCGACTTCGGATTTGGGGCTTATATATAAAGGTATCGAGAAGTTAAATATCGAGTAGCTTTGATGTAGATTTAAATGTTTAGACATTAGATGAGCGACACGTGCGTAAAGTAGTTCGAACTTTAAGCCCCTCGTGTTTGCTCAAGATCGAACTACCTCGGACATCAGATCATGAGTTACTACAATTTACTTTTTTACACAATTTGAAGGCAACTAGGCAAGGACTTGTTAATATAATAAAATAACAACAATTTTGTCTCAATGTAAATAACAGGGGGATCCGAGAAATCATGTGGATCGAGTTGATAATTTTGGGTTAGATCAGTCGAGTTGAGAAGATAAAAACCCACGTAGAATTCGAATTGAGTCGTACTGTGAAATTCGAGTTGAGAATTCGAGTTGAATCGAATTTCATTTATAACAACTTGAGTTAAATTGGATTTAAAAGAATCCGACCCGCTCGACCCAAGTTGCAGTCCCAGTAAATAATCGTCTAACAAATGATGTACATTGATTGAATTTGAGAAATCTATATTTTCTTATAAAAAAACATCTTTATTTCTCTTTGAAGGAGTAAATGAAAAATAATAAGTTACCAAATTATTATTTTGTACATCCGCTCAATGCACTAAACATTAAGCAAGTAAAATGGATTAACAATTTATGACATTACAAATAAATATCACAAAAAAAATTATAAGAAATTAAAAATCTTTCAGAAGTTTAGCAAATATTATTTATACTTTTTTATCATTTAAATGATGACATGTATAAAAAAAAAAAAAAGTACTTTTGGAGAACCAGTTGCGCTGAAATGTCAGCATATATAGAACTTGCAATGCAAAGAAAACATAAAATATTATGCAACTCATTATCCACTGTCATAAAAAGGTGACCAATTTGGGAGGATTCCCATAAAAGTTTGCAAGTTCTTACTTATTGTCTTTCACCCTAGAAATAACAATTGTTATATCTTTCAAGAATAAAATTCTTACCATTTCTCCTTTATTTTATGGATAAAAACATTAGCTCCAGTCATCATAATTGCTGTACAGACTCACTTTGATTTGATAATTGAAGACTCGAAGTCATTCCTTTCTTACCCCATGAAATCTACATATCAAATGAATAGAATAGAAAGCTAATGAATGATCCATACCAACTGATTGAACCCTTGAATATGAATTAAATTATAGATAGAAATTGAAAACTTAGCCATTAAGTAACCAATTACATCGAAACGCCTGTCAATACATAAGAATATTTCTTCTAGACACTATGACTTATTATGTACTATCAATTGGTCTATATCATGTGAACACTGTAAACCATTTTGTATCGGGTCAAGTCCACCTCGTTAGCAGTCGGCAAATGAGGCACAAATTTCATCTGTCCCTACAAAGGAAAGAGATACCCTTTCCTGTAATGATGATGATCATAACATGTTTAGTTCTTCCCAACTGTGGGTTTGTCTCTCCCATTAATGACACCTAATTCAAGTTATAGTATTAATAACGTGGGTACAAGCACACCAAAATATCTGTGTGGTTCAGCCTTGCTTCCCGCCTATCCAATATAGATCCATCTTCACTTGGTTTGCAGAAGACAAAAACAGAGCTGGGTCCGTAATTCTGCATTGAATGAAGTGGTGGGACTGATGAAGCCGCTTCCTTTGACTAGTTTTAGTGTCTTTGTATTTATAAAGGAAAATAAATCACTCTCCTGACCTTCACCTGAGAAAAAAAAAACATAATTATACATTGTACAACCAGCCAACTAAATCTGTAAGTGCATTAGAAGTTTATGACAGTATTTCAGTAGTAGATTAGTGATTTCAGATGCCAATGGCAAGAATAAGATTAAGTAAAAATCACTTGTTTATGGGTCCATCCAATAGTGGAGTAAGCAGTTGATATGGGATTTATGCTATATGTCATTGAGGGGTCAGGTAAAGAGTTGATATGGGATGGTCAGACGTGTCTCCACTGACAGAGGGAGAGAGAGGAACGCTTGTGTTGAACGAAGGCTTACTGGAGTGGAGAGGATCGTGTTTAGCCAACAAGTTCAACCGAGGAGACCATCTTCGCCTGAGTCTGACTCGAGCTCAGGCGAAGATGGTCCAACCCAACTTGACTGAGCTGACAAGTTAGCCCTTCAAATCTACCATCGGATCGACGAGGGAAGCAGGGCCCACATGCACAGGCCATTAAGGCCCAACTTCATATGTTCAAGATTTGGGCCCATTTTAAAACACCTTGGACCTTCAAAGCCATTGGATCCAAGCCCAATTACCACTCACATAATGGACTTAAGAAATCTGAGTCAACTACCAGCTCACCCTTGTGTGGACCCCACCCAAAGTGCCACTGTGGCTGCACAGTCACAGATATGTGGACCCCACACGGTACAAGGCAACCCAATCTGGAAGTCGTTTCTCTCTCCATTATCTCAACACGGCATTCTTGTTATCTCAATCCATGCCCAAGCAAAAGAGGACTCTCGAGCCCCACCGTCTCAAATCTGCCAGAAGATAGAAATCCAATCAGAAAGAAGCACGACAAACCCAGCAGAGAAATTTCAATCTCAGATCTGCCGTTCCAAGTGGAGAGGCCATACACGCCACTGCCATGGAGAGAGGCGAGAATCCAGGATGGGCCGAGTCCTAGTCTATTTGGTATCATTCAGCCTGCTAGGAAAAGCCCACTAAATCCGGGGCATTCCAGCCATCAGATCGTAGATGAGGATGCCATATATGTCTATATCCCAAATGAGCACGATGGTCCTACTCCTTGTACGTTTACATCACTATCAGTATATCTAGCATCATCATCTAAACCAAGGCGATGCCAATCACCATAGATCTTACCAAGTTTTTTTTAGGAGCTATCCAAGTTCATTGAAATCTCCAACCAATGGCTGGCTCCAGCATCAGGGTTTCGAGTCGTGCAGATGAAGTGGACCCTGTTGTGTAATTGCTTGTCAGGCCAATATTTCAAAATTCAAAATCTCGACTGAACCCAAAGTTGATGGACTTCAAGGTGCACAAAAGCTATTTGATAATAAATATTAAATAATATTGGCTTGATTCATCATCATCTATCATTGAATCGACTGGTGGGGTACGGCAGCCCAAATCAAAACCTTCAGTCGAATTCTATTAGGTACGTGACAAGTTATCGATGAATTTCAACACTATAACCTATTCCACAACAAGACCATTACCAAACTTCCCCGCCAACCTCCTTTCATGACTCATCTTTCCCTAAGTAGTTTTCAAAAGAATTCAAACACAAGACACAGTGTTTACTTTGATAGAAGTGTTAGGATACTTGACTAATACACTAAAAACTCTAAAGGTGATGGAACACAAGAAGTTTAGTCCTTTATCTTATCTCATGTTAGATTGGCTCAACTTAATGTATATACTTCAAGTCCCTTCCTTAGGCTCCTTTCGACATTGTGACAAATTATCGATGAATGTCAACACTCACAATCTTTGATCTATAATAATGAGCTTTCAGTGATTGTACTATAGATTTTTTTGCTTAATTCTTTTATTTAAATTTTATATCTATTTAGCCACGCAAAACTTTTAAGATGAGTTTTTTGACACCTTAGCTTTGATTGATATATTAGGTTGGCATTACTATTTTATTACTCTTCAGTAACTTTTATCTTAAAGTTTACTTTTGATATAAAAAAATATAAATGTTCATTTTCTATAGCTTGTAAGATATTTAAATAAATAAAATATTAAATTAGAATATGAAAAGTGAGGGCAAATGGTTTTAATATATCTAAGGTTTTAAAGTGGGACTCATACAAATTGAGATTTACCATAGATAAAGGCTATCCACATCGGCTCACATGAATATCAACTGATACTGTATCAGTTGATTTTAAATATCAACCAGATTACCATAATAAATGCGCCTAGCTTATGTCATGGGTTGATCAGTAAGAGATTTAAGTATGGACAGTGATTTTGCACTAGCACCTATTTTTTATACTGCATTACTTTAATGAAAAATTCAATTTTATCCTTACTTTTGAGAAATAGGAAAAGAGGGAATAATGGGCGAAATTGGATTTTCCTAAGGTCCTGCACCATAAGTAAAGATGGTGATACACCATAAGAAAAAGTGGTAGTGCAAAAATCGCTACCCTCAACTATATGCCTATTTTTTTATAAGGATTAAGGTGTCCAAACCTCTTAGAGCACCTGATTAATCATTGAGTCATGTGCAAACCTCTCTACTATGAGGAGTAACCCTTTTTATGTTAGATTAAATTTAAATGTTCACTTGTCATTTGTTCAAATTCTATTTCGGTAATTTTCATTTGAATTTGGACTTTTGCTTTTAAATTATAATTTTTCACTTCTCTCCAATTTGATTACTGTAAAACACTTAGTTAAAATTTATTGAAGTTATAATTAATTCAAAATATATTAAACAACAATATTTTAACCTAACAAGATATTCAGTCAAATAATAATATTTCAATCTTTTAAATTCTCTAAAAATTATCAAACAGTATTATTTTATTCTGACAATATTTTCATCTTTAACAATTTAATATGACAAAATCTGAATCTAAACACTTTTACAATCAATCAGTTTCCCAAACACACTCTTAGTATCATTCAAATTTGAAGACCTTAAAAAGGCAGCTGTAATGTTTCAAGCAAGATTTTTTTTATATAAAAAACTTTATTTTTATTAGATCTTTTCGATGAATCCATCATGTTAAATCCTATAAAATACTGAAATACAAAAGTCATTTCATGCTGCCTCTGATCCATTTCAATCAGATCCTTACTTGGGCTTTCAGACTGAACTGGCACCTTAAAATACATGGGCCGAATTCCAGTGAGACATTCATTTTGTGCCCACATTAGATAGAAGCCAGGCCCAGTATATGGGCTTACTTTGACAGGCTGGGGATACGCCAACCTAATTTGCACTAGTAGAAGACTAAGCTTTGCTGTCTGCTTCACATGCGAATATAGCAGTGTTATCAGAACCGGACCGAACCGCTGTCGAACCGGCGGTTCAGCCGTGACCGCCGGATCCGCGGTTCGGTTCATACAAAAAACCGTCCGACGGTCAAAATCGCATAAAACAGGTCAAAACCACGGTTTTATGCCGTTTTGACACGAAAACCATGAACCGCGAACCGCGGTTCACATATTTGAATTTTTTTTTTTTTAATTTTCCCCTTAAAAAAATGTGTATATTTGAAATATAAAAGTTTATTACTATTTCTATCACATATATTTCACCGTTTTGGTATATTACTCGGAGTTTGAATGTTATTTTTAATATTTTTATTAATATTATTGGTAGAATATGCCTTATTTAATATTATATATAATATTTATATTATTTTAATACTTGACCGGCTTTTACCGCGGTCGAACCCGGTTGAACCCTGACCTCTTCAAAGACGATTCGGCACACGGTCCGGTTCTGATAACATTGGAATATAGTCGATACGTGTATAATCCAGTCCATTCAACCGGGAAGGCCCAGTGCGAGGTTGATCTACCCTTTTCGTCAATCCAGTCATGGCCACACTTGAATGTGAGAAATAGGTGGCAATGTGGAAAGGGAAATTTTAAGTCATGGTTAAAATCAATGGCATTTTAAGGCCCGGTGAGATGGTCAAAGAATGGATCTGGACAGGGGTCACGTGTGTTCCAGTTCGAGCCCATTACCTTCGGTTTGGGCATATATCTGTAAGATGAAAAAACAATCTCCAAAACTAAACGTAGCCTTAAAAAAGATGTAATGATGTAACTTGGATTTAACTCATGATACCTGAAATGCCCAATATGAGCTTTAGATTGAGGCCCAAGTTTGGAATTCCTTGGCCCAACTCAAACAGTACTGGGGGTTGGCATGAGTTAGGACTCAGTACAGTTTCTACAACAACTCTAATTCCTTCTATAAAGTTTGGTCAGCCCTCAACCCAATCCAAAGCCCTGAGTTGCAGGCCCATTGCCGGATTGATCTTGAGTCTTGACCAAGAACAACTTAAGTAAGGCCATGTAAGTGAGCCCAACAATCACTACTTACACTTCTTGTTGGGCTTGGAAACAGGCCGAGATCTAAGTGAGCCTGGCCTAGGTCCCTAGTGATTCTCACTGAAATAAGAATAACAAAACTGCACAAATAATGAATTTCTACTTTTTTTTAAATAATTTAGGTGTGGAAAATTATGGGATACCAAGCGTAAAACTATCATCGATGAGCCCACTACTCTTAGGACATACCAAGGTTAAGCCATAGAAACTCGAACTTGCAACCTCACATCCTGGGAGGCAACAAATTGAGCTATACGAATATAAATTTGAATTTTCTACTAAGGTAGCAGGAGATAAGTTATCTAGCTACTAATCACTCTCCGCCACATAAACTATGTAGGAATGAATTGGTAAATATATATATATATACATATATATATATATATTTTTATAACTTAGTATACTATTGAAGTTTGTCACGTCCTAAATCCTGACATGTAGGCAAGGCTCTTTAGATTTTTATTTTTATTTTCTTTTAATCAAAAGCGTTGAATATCGTCTAAGATTTTAAAGTTAAAGATTCATTTGGATAGGAGAGTGGGAAGGCTCGCATCTAGACACCCGGGTTTTCTACTTTTACACATTCGATTTTGAGTATGAGTGGCTAATTATCATGATACCCCTGCATTTTAATTCCTTCGAATGAATACATGCATATTCTGCAATTTTGATTCGTTCGAACGAATGCCCCATATAAATTTAGTTCATTCGAATGAATCGAATGAACAGTAACGCATGTTACTGTTCATCCATTCATTCGAATGAACCGATAGAATGAATCTAGTGAACAGTAACGCGCTTTACTATTCACTCGATTCATTCGAATGAATTGATTTTCTTTAAAATTTTAAAGTTATTTTTTAAGCACTGTGTACTTTTAAAATTTCTCAAATTAAATATCCAGACTAATTACGATAATCTGATAAAAATACTTTAAGACTTTAAGGTCTTTTGAAACTCCCAAATACTTAAAACACAGTGTTTTATAAATAAGGTTATCCCTAGGTTGTGCCGAAAACACATCTAGGAGTGTCAAAAGACCTTAAAGTCTTAAAGTATTTTTATCAGGTTATCGTAATTAGTCCAAATATTTAATTTGAGAAATTTTGGAAATACACAGTGTTTAAAAAATAATGGTCTAATCTTCCATATGCTAAAGTAATGCATAGTGTATTAAATAATAAAATCTCCTTTAAAACTTTAAAGTTATTTTTTAAGCACTGTTTATTTTCAAAATTTCTCAAATTGAATATTCGTACTAATTACGATAACCTGATAAAAATACTTTAAGACTTCAAGGTCTTTTGACACTCCTAAATGTGTTTTCGGCACAGCTTAGAGATACCTTTATTTGTATAATACTATGTTTTAAATATTTAGGAGTGTCAAAAGACCTTAGAATCTTAAAGTATTTTTATCAGATTATCGTAATTAGTCCGGATATTTAATTTGAGAAATTTTAAAAATACACAGTGCTTATACGGGGCATCCGTTTGAACAAATCAAAATTGCGGAAGTATGCATGTATTAATTCGAACGAATGCCAAAATGAACTGAACATTCGTTCGAACGAATTAAAATGCAGGGGTATTATGGTAATTTGCCACCCGAATACGGAATCAAGTGTGTGGAGGCAGTTTTTCCAGGTGTGTAAATGCCGAGCCGAAATTATCCTCCTTTCCTAATGTGTAGCAATTATTGAAAAGGAGAAAAGTTTGCTCTACTTTTTTTTTCTAAAATTATTAAATAAGATTAAAAGAAGTCCTTTAATAGGAGAAAAATCTTTTATATAAACAAATTCTGTGAAAAACTTTTTCCTCATTCCAATACTATATGTAAATTAAATATGAGTTCAAATTAAGTTTTGAAGAATTAAAGCAATTTTAAATAGGACAATTTTGAAGAGATTGGAGTAACTATTTTAAATTGGAATATTGTTTATTTATCATAAGATGTATTATAGATGATTAGATAAAATAGATAGAAAACTTCATAAATGAAATAACTTGTTGTGAAAATAATTAAACTACACATAAATCACAAACGAACACAAGAACACTAGGATACGTGATTCGGCAAAACTGCCTACATCTACAAAGTGTGATGAAACTACTATAAAAAGAACAAACATTATAAAGATTATAATCTTAAATCCTTCCCTCGCCTTCCTCTAATCTCTTTTGTTCTTCTCCTCTCTCAATCCTTTGGGAAAAAAAGGACTCCCCTCAAGCAACCCTAGAAACAAAGAAAGAGAACATATACATAGGCTTTAGTTATATCAACTGCGTTCATTGGACTTTACAGATAATGTAGGCCCAATAAAAATCTTTTAAACAAAAAACCAACATAACTCAACTCCCTAATATAATCACCATAACTTTATGAGAAAGATTTAGAAAAATTATTGATTTTGTCTTAAATTACTATAATTAAATAGAATTTAAATTTTACAAATTCAATACCCTTATCATTTTTTAAATATTTCATAAAAGAATATATAATTTATTTTAATATTTAAAAATTAACTCTCTAAATAAGAAAAAAAATCGTGAGACACATAGTGGACCCCACTATGGTCGGCGTCCCCCGGTCGTTGGCACTGACTGGGGTGTGGAGACCATGACATTGAATTGATTATGAATGTGATTGGGTCAAAGGCAAATCAAAAGTGTGACTCTTAGCAAAATCAATGAATTATCAAAATTGGTACCGACGGTGGCCATTACGACAGACAGGCATACAGTGGGTCCCACATTTACGAACCCAATGACGTCAAGACGATCTGACGGTTCAAATAATTAACAGGCGGGAGAGGAAAAGCCAGCTGTGCTTTTTGATCTAGGGGCCTCTCCTTCAAGACACGTGTCATTTTCAACGGCTTTCCAGGATTATCGCTTGCCCACGATTCCTGGCGGTCCGTTCCGTGGTGCATGCGTCAAAGACTCAAGAAAGGCAACCCACCTGTCTACCAAACATGCGAGTAAGCGGCCTACCATTTTTTTTTATTTACTTATGAAAAATTATGAAGACTCTACTTGCTTCTCCTTTTCAAATTTCTATACTCACATTTTTTTTTATTTATTTTAGATTTAGGATTTAAAATTTAGAGAAATTTCAAAGACAACTCTACAAAACCTCCTAAAGGAGGTCTTATATTTGTATAAAATAGTCATCAGATTATGACACTTGAACTTACACCATTCCATTTTATGATATAGAAAAAAATCATTTGAACTATTCTGTGTGTGAAATATAACTTAATTATATTATTTCACTAATTCACATTTAAATTGGGATAATGATTTTCACACCAGCAACTTTGATAGTTGCACACCATAATAAAAGGAAATTTCATTATTACCCTTTATTATTTAAGATGTAACTTGCTTTGAAAGGAGGGGAAGAAAAAGGGTAATAATAAGATTTCCTTTTGTTATGGTGTGTAACTATCAAAGTTGATGGTGTGAAAATCATTACCCTTAAATTGAGTTAAATTTTATAAAATTATCCTAACTTTGATTGCCATTTAGATCTTTAAACTATATTTAAATTAAGATAAATACAATACTAAAATATAAATTCCTTATTAATTTAACCCTAGAACTGTAGATATATTGTACATATCCTTTTGTTAAAAAAAAAAAGAGAGATCTAAATTAGAGAATATCCTCCAATATGAGAAGAACGTTATATCTAGTTCCTTAAAATGAAATCAAATACTTTAATTAAATAAGAGTATTTTTAGAAAAAAGTTGCCTTTAATATTTTCCAACATAAATGATTTTTTGAATAGTTTCAAAATAAGTTAGAAAATAGAAACAACGTGAATTTCAACAATAATTTTTCCTTCACGTGTGACAAATAAAAAGGTTATTATAATATTCTTCTACTCACTTTTCTTGTTGAACGGTAAAGTATCATGTGCACCATTTTTCTCCAATGTTCTAAAAATTAAGAAATTACTCAACAAATGCTTGTTACAGTACATCTGTTGTGCAAGTAAATAGGAACTCCCCACAACTTATTTGTTGAAATATTTAAACTAGGCTTAAGTTAAAGGGCTTCAGCCTTAAGATTTCATCTTTGTTTTGATAGATTCTTAAAATATAAGACTCACATTAAAATTGAATGATTTAATTAAATATTATGAGAACTATTAAAATGTCAAGAATAAAACTATCAAATTACTCTAGCCATCTAAAATTTAAAGAACAAAATAAAATTATTGAATAATATTTTTATTTATAAAGATCCATCTAACAATGAGTGTGGAAATTAAATTTAAATTAAATAAAAATAATATTTTGAATAATTTAATCTCAACATCAAATGAACTTTATATAAAGGTAGGAAATTCAAACTCGCTGTCCATTTAGGTGTATATTTCCAGTAAGCTCAACTTCATTAAAATGACAGTTTTCGTAACTTTAAATTAACCACCTTTACCATACCTTCCTTTTAAATAAAATCATTTTATTGGACACTTTTATATATTTAATCCTCTGATCTAGGCTGTTTCTTTTCATTTATTTAATTTTATTATTTTTAATTCATCTACTTTCTTTTTAAATGAAATACAATAAAAGTATTTAATATAAATAAATTTTTGTTTTGACATTTGTACCATCTGATTCATGCTCCCTCTGACGGTCGTAACACGCGCTCATTTAGAAACGGCGAAACGGAATGAGTGGCGAGACAAAAGACATTTTGTAGTTTCCAGCCAATGGCATTTCTGTAATTGTAACACGAATTGCTTAGAGAATATTCTAGAGATCTCCCACGCATTCCCAATTTCCCGTCTTCTAGAATAAATTTTCCGTCAGTGGCATGTCCCGTAAATTCCTATTTTGGTTCCCACCTCCCTATTCCATGGAACTTTATAATATTTTAAAAATCTCACGAGACCACAGCAGACATGTTCGACCGTCCGACTTCGAGAGAGAGAAATCACATTTATAAATTAAAGAGAAAGTGACTTCTTCTCCAAGTCTCTCTCTGCACAAGTACTCATTTCTTCCTCGCTCCAAATTTTATTTCGCAACCAAAGGCCTCAGTTTTTCGTAGAAATATGAAGTAATTCAACTAGGAAGATTGAGGTTTCTCAGAATCGAGCCATTTTCCTCGGAAAGTCGAAGACTTTATTCCCATGTAAGTTCTGCATAAAAACATTTCTTCTCCTTTTTTTTTTTTTTTTTTTGGTTTTTTAGTTTTTTGGCAGCTTTCTTTCAATGCTTTCTATCGATTTAGATCTCTTCAAATCGCATTTGATGTGATTTTTTTAAGAAACTGCAAGTGATGTCAATCGGAGAAGTTTTTTTTTTTCTGATGCTTGTAGTTTTAGAATTCTTTTTGTGATTTCATTGAAATGCCACTTAAATTCGTTCTAAGTAAAATTTGAAACTATGTGATAAATTGCCTCGGCTGTCTGATAAATGTTTTACAAATTTAATTCTCTGTTCTTGTCCAAGGCCTGCAGAAATTTTCTATTTTCGTATTTTCCATGAACGCGATTTCCTTCTTAAATTTCACATTTTTGTTTGTTTCTGAAAATTCGTTCTTAAGATACTATGCTTTGCAAAAAAAAAATTGGAAAATTTGTTTTGTCTAGAAAATGGAAGGACGGCAAAAAACCAAGCATCAAAGAAAAAATGCCAACTTATTAAAACTTTTTTCTCTAAAAGAATTTGCAGAAAATAGGTATTTATTTTCAGCTCAGATCTTAATCAATTTGCTACATATTTCTCCGTTTTTTAATCTTCATTCTAATTACAATAGGTTAAATATCCACTATGGCACAAAATTTCTTTCTTATCTGAGGAAATCTCTAAATTTTCCCAGTGATCAGACTTCCTGTCCTGACTCCTGAGTCATTTGTTAAACTTTTTTTTTTTGAAAATTAGTGCATCTTTTAGCTTGATCGTTTGCAAATGTTGAAATGATTGTTGGTGACGAATATGGAAAATTTAGCCTTATTTTAATACATGATGCTATGCAAAGAGTTCGTCCATGGCATCTGTGATCTCTGAGGCATTCAGTAAAGAAAGATATTTTTTAGTTATTTATTGAAAAAATGATGGTTAAACCAATGTGACTTAATTAACATTGATTCTACTTGATAAAAATGAGTTAACAATTACATTGATTCTACTTGAGTAAAGTCATTAATAGAGCCGGCTCTCGATATAGGCGGTATAGACCATTGACATTATTGGCCATGGCCAATCTCTTTTACACATGTGCTCTTGCCGTGTATACTAAACTTGCACTTGGAGTTTTTACGAAAAAATGTCTATAATTTTTAAGGTGAAAAACTAAATTAATGTGGGCATTTGCTAATCGATGTCGTTTCGTGTCATTTTAATGTTTTTTTTAATAGCAGGTAATTAGACGTCTCACCTATTAACATATGTGATTAGACTAATTATTTTATATTTGTGTTAATATATCTTATGATGTAAGCCACCAATTAAATCATAGTCAATTTGACATTAGAAAGTGTGAACCAGCCTAACATGCCAGACACATATTTATAAAAGTAATTAATTTGATATTTTTATAATTAATTATAGGTTGATGGTTTTGATTAGATAAAGTATAGATGATAGTGTATCTTTGCCTGCTCAATTTTCAACCTGTGTTGGAAAATTATTTGTTCACAATAAATTTATTGTATTCTATAATGTATTTAACTCAAGAATGGATATTAACCAAAATTTTGAAAAAAATTGATAAAATGCATTTAAATCAATTTTAGAAGTGCAAAAGATTACGACTCTATTAAAAAAATGCACCAGTTTTTTCTTCCTTGATATTACTAAGGCAGGCATATACTATGTTTTTGGCTTTATAATTTCATTAAACGGTTTTCAGAAAGTATTAAATGCTTTTTAAATATCTTATAAGTTTATTAAGTCATTGATGAGTCAAAAAAGGATATTTTTAGAAAAATTGTATTCTAAGTTAATTTGAGTCAAGTTTGTTTTTGTTGAGTCGATTCATATAAAAAAAGTTAGTGTATCTTAACTTTTTAAACAATTAAAATTATCAATTTTTTAATTTTTTAATGAGTCGTCAATTTCAATAAAGATGGTTTAATTCTCATTTTAATTCAAAATATCATTTTTCATAGAATTATTCGATAACTTACATATATCTTAAAAATTAATTAAATATTCTGAAAAGTCTGTACACATTAGTGGAATTAGGCCCCACAGTATTGGCCCACATGTGGGTAGTAATGGAGCGGTTGAGAAAGGCTCGATGAACAGACGTGTGGCGTACGTGAGTTGGTGCGTTAGGTTTCACGTTTGCTTGTTGGCTCGTGCTTTGTGTACTTCTAAGTAACTCTAATGCATTGGAGATGTCTTTGACTTGTTTTATATACGTATAAGGAAAAGAAAACCAACATTATTATCATATGAATGTTCAAAATCATTGTTAACGATTAGTCTCTCTCTTTTCTAAATTAATTGTCGTATATGAATTTTAGAATTGTTCAAAAATAGTTATCTCATTTATATTGAATTAATATAAAATATGTTGAAAATTGATAAGATCATATAGAGTGTTAGTCTTATATAAAGAATTGTTTAAAGAATATAAATATTTTAAATGAGACAACTAAAATAAAATGGAAAAAATATTAAATTAAACTAATATTTGGATTCCATCACGATCTACGAGTGAATATGAAGCCCCCACTCGATTAGTAGCTTGGAAGAAGCACATGCGTCTGCACCATGTATACCCATGTGTGAAATAGATTTTGACCAGCAAAATTTTCAGAAATAGCATTGCTTTATTGCTATTGGTTTCATCCTAATATGAAATGTCAAGCATTAAAATAAGAGAAGCAACAAGGACATTATTATTTTTATAAAAAGAAGATATTAACTTGTTGATTTTTATTATTAAATCTCTAGAATTTCTTTAAAATAAATGTGTATAGATGATATTAGATTATTTATAGAGAGAAAAAAACAGATACTCTATAAAATCTTTTTAAAAAGGTTTTGCATCCTCTCACCTCTAATATAAGAAGATACTCTTATAGTCTTATTATAAAGAAGATGCATTTTCTCCTTTTTACACTGCTATTATTTTTTGGCACGACAGCCTAGTATTGTAATATTGCAGTGTGAAGGGCCTCAAGGGCCTCGCCCCTTTCTAGTACACTCCAGTTGTTCGAAGTTAGAACCATTTTCACCACATGCACCAAGTGGGCTTCTTTATTTTCGCCAGATTATTTGGGGAACATTGTTTTCATTGTCCGACTCTGTAATTTCCTTTGTGGAAAGGTGCCAACTGTACTGTAATGTGTATTGCCCATTGTTCTCAACGCTTGTAGGAGAAAGCTACCAGCCTACCGTGTCTAGGTTTCTCTATTTATTGGACTCTCCTTTCTTTTTCTTTTCTGTTCTTCAAACCACTGCTTCTGTTTCTCACTTGTTCTGTTCTCTTGCAGGGGAAGTGATCAAATAGCTCACAGCTAGAAGCAGAAAACATAAAGCTTTTGGGGGTTCTTCATCTGGGTTTTGTTGGATTCAACAATTTTGGCATTTGAAGAGCTAGTTGAGTATTACCATTGCCCGTTTTGAGATAAAGGGGTTGAAGAATTTCAATCATTTTAGCCAGAACAGCCATTTTAAGATGGCATGGACAAGAATTGCAAGGAGTGGCTTGAATCGCCCATTTGGTGCAGAAGTAAGAAGGGTCATTAGCAGTTACATAAACAAGGATTTATGTAATTCCGAATACTACTCTTCGATGAGAAACATTGTTCCTAACAGCACCTATATCCAAGGACTAGGAGCAATGAATAATATAAGCTTTGGAAGCAGGGCATAAAGGTGTCTCCCCAATATGAGTTTCCCTCGGTGGCTGAGAGAGTTATTGAGGATTCGGATTCGGATTTTGTAAATGATGAATCCAAGTTACCAGGGTTGGAGGCAACAAAGCCAAATGAGAAGCCAAGGGTCGTGTTCTAGGCACTGGATGGGCTGGCTGTCGGTTTCTTAAAGGCTTGGACACGAAGCTGTATGACATTGTTTGCATATCGCCAAGGAACCACATGGTTTTCACCCCTTTGCTTGCTTCTACTTGTGTTGGGACCCTAGAATTCCGGTCAGTTGCTGAGCCAGTCAGTCAGATACAGACTGCACTGGGCAAATCTCCTAATTCCTACTTCTACCTCGCTTCTTGCACTGGAATCGACACAGATAAACATGAAGTAAGTTCCTCCTAGTATCACTTGTCTTTCAATTGTTTGATATTATCAGCATATAGATTGAAAACAAGGACTAAGACCGGGTTTGTCACCTTGTGAGGTTGACTCATCTCTCCTTGGGTCTACCACAATACCAAGTGGGTCAAAAAGAGATCTATAATGATTTCTTTTTAATCACAGAGTAAGTGCAAAAAAGTCCTCAATTATGAAATTTACATGCAAATGGAACAGAGTTCCGCTAGAACTGCAGCTCTGGATGGACGGTGTATCTTTTTTTTTTTTAAAATGGTTATCATATTAATAAAAAGAAGGCCAATAACATGAAAGCCCTATAAAGACCAACAATAGGAAAGCCCTACAATCCAGGACATTGGATATGGCTCGTAACAGGAAAAAAAAATATTGGCATCTGGTGGACCTGGGCCAACATAATTTGGGTCAGGAAGGAGGAGCAGCAGCAGGAATGGAGACACGTTGGCGGTGTATCTTTCGTTCAATAAAAAAATCAGATCTTCTCATTATTGACAATTAGGTCAGTAGGAGGTACGTATCAATCTTTAACTAGTCAAAATAATGAAAATACCCCTCAAGAGGGAGACTGTCATATTTTGATGGGAAGCTCTCTAAGTCCGCATTCAAACAATTAACAAATGAGTACTCATCATCTTCTTCTTCTTCACTAACTAGATTTGATTGGGATAAATCGAATCAAATGAGGAGGTGCAGACCTAATTGTAAGATCTATTTGATAAACTTTTAGAATAAACATCAATTAAATCAATATACCACATTTCATGCCATGCAATTTCATAACACATAAAACTGTAATAAAATGCCTTTTACCACGATGCACGGTTGCATACAATCAACAACTGGCATGCTATATTAATTGTTCATGATCTCTTGTCAAGAATCACAATCTGCACCTCTACACTGATGACTTTGGTCAACAATCTAGATGAACTCTGGTGGTTAATCTCCTCTCTCCTTTACTCTGTGTCATCATAATTATCATCAAAGCTATTTATTCCATCTTTCTAGGGTTGGCACTCATAGGGAATTTAGCGTATTATTTTTCACACAACTCAAGCAGACTACTTTTATAGTTATAATAATAAGCACTTACTAACTATTTGGGATTGGCACTCTGTTTTAATTCATGAAGATGGGAAGTTACTGGTATGTTTCACCAAGAGAGAAGGACGAAGTGCCCACTTCTATAAAACAAAAAATTGGTGTTGTAGAGGCCTAAAATTTATTCCCTTCCATGTTAACTGAGATTAGGTTTCTTAATTGGTTGGATTTCACCTTATAGAGTCCAACATTCAGGAAAGCAAAACCTGGAAGTTGTGGGATCATTGATCGGCACTTCAGGATACAAGTCCAGTGTTAATGTCATAAGCTTGGCTTGTCTAAAAATACCTAGCTGAGTTTTCAAACCATGACTATTCATATGAAGTCTAAACTTTCTGATGCTTTCTGATTCATTTTGTATTATATTTATTTGCTTGAATATAAATACTCATCTATCTAAATCTTGAAAATTTAATTCATCTACATCAATAACTAAACCTTCTAATGGTACTTAAAACACATTGAGGGCCTATTTGGAAAAAAATGGAATTGGAATTGATTTATTTATATTTTTGTCAACTCCGATCATGGGTTTGTGACAATAATGTGTCCCAATAGAAATTGGGTTTTCACGATGGTGTTGGAGTTGTGCCAATTCTGGAATCTGTTTTTCTGACTTCCAACATAACAGTGTTAAACTCTAGGAAATTGCACTGTTCCAATCCTAGTCAACAAACAGGGCCTCAGATTATTTATAGCAACATCTGTTTTTTTCTTAAATATTTAGAAAAACAAGAAAATTAGCTACGTGCCGTCGTTTAAAAAATGGGTCAAATATAAGAGGGGTATATTCCTAATGGGTTGGGAGAAAACAACCAGCAAAACCTCTAATACTGTTTCTTCAATCAGGTTTACTGTGAGACGGTTAGCAGTGAAGGATTACGACAGCAGCCTTATCTCTTTAAGGTTGCGTATGATAAGCTTGTCATTGCAGCTGGGGCTGAGCCATTGACTTTCAACATTAAAGGAGTACAAGAGCATGCACTTTTCCTTCGTGAAGTAAAGCATGCGCAGGAAATACGAAAGAAGCTTCTCTTGAACCTGATGCTTTCTGAACATCCTGGTGAGCCATGCTGATTCTGTTACTAAACTTACACTTCAACTTGCATTATATGAATAGAATTCAAAGAATGCCCTTCAGAACTTTCATATCTTACATTGAGTGTCTTGTATAAATTAGTCTGCTAATTTTCGGTAAATCATAGATGTGATGGGAGAAAGAAATAGAAAATGGCTATGTTCAAGCCAGCAACTTGGTTTCTGTTAACATAGATAATATTGAAAAAAGTTCGAAGCAGCCTACCTATAAATAGAATAGTTTTAATTGTCTGACAGTATTTCAGAATTCCAATATACAGAGCAATTTTCATCATGCAGGTTGGTTGCCAAGGCTAATCTCCCCTCAACAATGTGGTAGTTTTGTTTTTAGCCATGATGTGTGTCATGTATGGTTGGTTCTGGTCCAGTTATAAATTTCAATTAGCAGTGCATTTATATGTATTTTCAAATTTTAAAGGGCATTGATTATATCCAATTAAATTATGTTCTCTTCTTAAGAAAAGAAATGATCAATAAGAGTGACTTGTCATTGTTTTTCCATCTTTCTGTTTCAAAATCAACATCCATCTGTTCTGTGTACCCCAGGAAAAATAAAATCAGTGGAGAGCATCACTTCAAGGGATTAGAAAACACACACACTTTTCAAAAAAATAACACACACACACATTGACACTTGTGACTCACTATCTGTAGGTTTTACAAAAGAAACTGCCCTGCTTATTTCCCCGAGGCTTGTTTGAAGTTGGAGTTTTCTGTACCTTTCTTTTTGAAGTAAATTTTCATGGTTTTAACGTGAATTTCTTAGCAGACAGGTCTTAAAGCCTACTTATAATGCTTACATTTGATCTATTTTTCTGGAACTGCTCTGATTCTCTGAGGCAACTCATCACCGTGCTGTTAGTTTTGAACATAATCCCACAAAATTCTTCACAAGATGATCTTTTTTCCTCAAGTATAATCATTCCTTAAATAATACATTTTCATAATCATTATCAATTAGCTTAATGAATGTGCTGGAGTCTTGCGTTTTCCAAGTTATCTGACATAGCGAATTTACAGCTAGTATCTCAACTTAGATTAAAAAAAGTGCGTTCCATTTTATCACTGATACCCACGAGCAGAGTGCCTTAAATCTTCCTTGTATAAATAATTTCTTTATTTTACACATTTCTCTTATTCATGCTATAGACTTTGCCACAGGTGACAAATATATGAGCTTGGTCTTGTTTCCCTTTTTTGTTGAACGCATGAATTTTCAGCTCTGTTCATCTACCATGCCATATTTTCTTACACAAAACCCAATTTAATTGTGACAGGCTTGTCAGAAGAAGAAAAGAAACGTCTTTTGCACTGTGTTGTAATTGGAGGTGGCCCAACTGGTGTGGAATTCAGTGGTGAACTAAGTGACTTTATCATGAGAGATGTGCGTGAGAGATATGCCCATGTTAAGGACTATGTTTGTGTCACCCTCATAGAGGTAGTACCAAATAACACCTTTAGCTACATTTTATTCCATGGAAGAGAGATTAAATTGGAAATATTAAATTATCACATAATTACTTGATTCATTTATTGAACAGGCCAATGAAATCCTGTCATCATTTGATGTGGGCCTAAGGCAATATGCAACCAGACACTTGACCAAGGTACTGTAGCGCAAGATTTTCAGAATAAGATCTTTCTAAGAATTTCAAATGATTTTTAGGGAAATTTTCAAAAACTGATTTCGATTGTCATTGTATTTAAAATTTTCATCAGTCTGGTGTTCGCCTTGTGCGGGGTGTTGTAAAAGAGGTGCAACCAAAGAACCTGATTCTCAGTGATGGGACCAGTGTTCCATATGGGCTGCTGGTCTGGTCTACCGGTGTCGGCGCCTCCCAATTTGTGAAATCACTAAATCTTCCCAAATCTCCTGGTGGAAGGTATATTCATCAACCTTTTGAATTGCTATGGTTCTTAATTGTTCTATTCTGAATGTAGCTACTTATAATTTAAATAGGATTGGAGTTGATCAGTGGCTACGGGTTCCGTCCATGGAAGATGTGTTTGCACTTGGAGACTGTGCTGGTTTTCTTGAAGAAACAGGGAGGCAAGTACTCCCAGCTCTAGCTCAGGTCAGCTCCTTTTGCAATAAAATCTTTATTTTCATTTTCTTCTTTCCATTATTATCTTTTACATTCACAAAAAGAAATTAAACTATGAAACTGTATGTGAATTTTAAATCTCATATTTGTCTGTGATAAAAAATTCCTCGTCTTCCCAACTATCCCTGCTTGCGTTATCAATTTCTACAAATACTAAACTTGCTTGGGTATCTAACTATAATTTTTAGCTTGGCCTGCCTGAATCAACTAAAGTCGGTACATATGTAGTGGGAGGTTATATTCTAGGTTTAAGCCTATAATAGTATGATTCTTATTGCATTTTCATCTATTGGATCAGGCTAAGAAGTTGTGACTGAATGATTGTTTATATTGATGAAAAGTCTAAAGAAAAATGTTACAATCAAATCCTGAAGGAATAATTGCAAGTTTTGCTCTCCGTATGTCATCAATATCTTATTTTCCGCTGAAACCTCGATACTTTCAGCTTTTCGTGTTCTACATTGTTGTCTCTTTACCATCGCCATCAATTCAGCCCAATTTGCAATACTTCATTGTGATATGTTATGATATTGCAGAATACAGAGAGACTGTCACATGATCTATGTGCTTTGATCTTCTCTCTTCATTTTCATATTTAGTTTAGGTGTTGTGATTTTATAGTCCAGCTTTTCAATTAGTTTTAGCTGTGTTGATGAGCTTGTACCCCTTACACAGGTAGCAGAGAGGGAAGGCAAGTATCTTGCACAATTGTTTGATAAGATAGGAAAGCAGAACGGGGGCAAGGCTTTCAAGGCCAAAGACATTCACTTTGGTGAACCTTTTGTATACAACCACCTTGGAAGCATGGCATCTGTAGGGCGTTACAAAGCACTAGTTGATCTACGCCAGAGCAAGGTAGCACTACGTTCCGTTTTTCTGAATCTGTTTTTTCACTTGCTTTTCTTGTTTTCTCCTTTCGTACATTCCTTTCGGGCGCTTGTTTCTCCCCCTTTATGTGATTTTTGTGATCTTGTGCACTTCTTGTGCTTTTTAACAAAGTTACATTAAAAAGAGAAAAAACCTTCTCCAAAGAATTCAAAAAGCAAAAAGAAAAGAAGCAAACATCGTTTGTTATTTTGTGTTGATATTTTGATTTTTAATTCAACATCTTTTGCCTATGATAAGAGCTCAATGTGTGATTCAGATATAGTCAACTCTACTTGGTTATACCACACTACTGCAGTATGAACTTACTAGTAAAGTCCTTACTAGGGTTCTTTAATCATGGTTTTTATTGCTCTTTAACTTGCCTGCTGCTTGAAAGCAGAACTCAAAAAACCATACTTCCAGTGATAGTCAGTATTTTGCTTTTTTTTTTTTAAATATCTAATTTCAAAAGCAACTGCATTGTAAAAGTTTTCATTTTCATCTATTAGGGAGTAGGTATTTTCATTTAGATCATGCCAGTAGATTGAAACTCGTTTATCCGTTTGATTGGCAGGATGCAAAGGGCCTGTCACTTGCCGGTTTTCTCAGTTGGCTAATTTGGAGATCTGCT
This sequence comes from Chimonanthus praecox, assembly GCA_022113865.1. Taxonomy (NCBI): domain Eukaryota; kingdom Viridiplantae; phylum Streptophyta; class Magnoliopsida; order Laurales; family Calycanthaceae; genus Chimonanthus; species Chimonanthus praecox. The sequence goes on along the minus strand of CM039087.1, from coordinate 66,113,820 downwards.
TACCTGACTCGTGTTGTGAGTTGGAGAAACAGGTTCTATGTTGCTGTTAATTGGGCCACAACTCTAGTTTGGCCGAGACAACTCGAGGATAGGCTAACATGGATCATTACTTTCTGCTTAGAGGTGATAGTGCAATCCACGGCATATGTAGCTTTTTTTTTTTTGAGCAGTAAAGAAGAAGATTATATTAAGAAGAAGCAGGAGCTTTGCACTATTGTTCTAATCAAGATAGAATTGGTATGTTTCTAAGAATTGTTGATGGTGTTACAATATGATTCGTTTTAAAATAAGAAGGTCCCAAAAGGGTTTTCTTATGCTTTTAATTGCAATTCCTCAACATGAGGTCACCAACTTTACTCTAGTTCCATAATCATCAGTAGCATAAATTAGGTCAGATATGAACCAAATAAAAGGTAGATCCCGTCTTCAATTCAAGGAATCTTAGTGAGAGTCATAAAGGGCAAGGTGTATTAGCAAGTCCATTATTATTTTTTGTAGTACAATTTTATCTAATACACAGCGAATAAACATTTTTTTTGGACTAAAAAAATTGGACCATTTCTCGATTGGTGTGTGTAATCCTTACACAGGGGCTGCTAATCTTCTTTGTATTATTCCAATTTTATCGGATGTTTCCGAAGAGACCACAACGAATAAATATTTTTTAGTTGAAGTATCTCTCTCTTTCTCATCTGCATCTTACTTGAAGCACTTCTTCCTCATGTTTCCTTTTCTTCCATTTCCTTCTTGTATCTTCACTGTCATAATTCGAAAGCAAGGAAAATAACTGTTACTGAAAGCATAAATAGATGGTTAAGAAATACACAAATTTCCGTTTACTGTATTTCTTCTATGAATTTCAAGAGAGTTGGACTTGTCAACTAATGTCTCGGCTCATTTTAGGTTTTCAAAATCCCAAAGAGTTGATAGCAACATGTTACATGCTTCAGAGAAATTATTCGTTGCGAACCAGCTCACAAATGTAAACTTTTAATCACTACCTATATTTTGATTTTTGAAATAATCTAAAAGTAAAAGTTTGATAGCTTATTATTATCGAGTTACTTCTCATCTCAAAATGACTAGGCCATAATAGGTAGTGCCCACCCCCACTTATAACTTTATAAGCTCAAGATCATCCCATGCCATTTCCAATGTGTGGCTTTTGTCCCTTTGACAAGCTCCCCAACCCAATCCCTGATGCTCTCGTTAGGGGGTCCCACACTCCTTGTGTAGGGCACATGCGGTTGTAGTACTCTCAGTATTTTCTTGTCTTTTGCTCTACCAAAGGGCGAGCCTCGCACCTCTTTTGTATAGAGTCCACTTCTTGGGGAAGTCCTAGTCCCACATGAAAGTCGCCTGATTTGCTCTGATACTACTATTACGGAGGTGCTTCTCATCTCAAAATGACTAGTTATTGTGAGTGGTGTCTATTCCCACTTATAAGCCCAAGATCATTGGGTCATTTCTAATGTGGGATTTTGTCTGAATGACATTATGGCCACCAAAGGACTGATTGAAAGTGCACATAAATTTTTATGAATCTTTTTATAATAAATATTTTCCTTATTCTTTGTTGCGGGTTTGAACCTCCATGACTTAGTTTTGGTGTGCCCTAGGAGTAGTGTGCTTATCCATGGAGATTTTACGCTAGGTATCTAATGATTTTCCACACGTAAATTTAAAAATAAAATAAAATCTAAAATAGAAATCTCAGCCTAATTCAGCTGAGATTCCCTTTTGACTCGTTGCACTATGTTTCAGTAAAGAGCATTTCCAATATTGAGAGTTGAGACCCGAGTTGACCGATAGGAAGTCTACAAGTCAGTCTGAATTTAGGACCATGGTCAAGTGGTTGCGAAATTAATTCTTTGAGATGAACGGTTGAGATCTTTATGAACATGTCCCATCCTAATAAAAAAAGCTAAAGTAAACATGGCTGTTAAAGGCACGTTGCAAATTTGATAATGACCAATAACACTACACTTTTCTTCTCCATCAACTTTGCTTTTAATGGGCGGTGTGTTTGAATACAGGGCAAAGTGGGTGGAGGAAATGATTCCCATGGAAGCTCTTAAAACTTATTTGCCCACTTACAATTTTAAATTTCTCTATAATAATAATGATAATAACAATAATATACTTTAATCAGTTCAGCTGAGTTGAGTTGCGACTTGTGAACAACATTAGTATTATACTTTAGCCCCAAAATATTATCACAATCCTTGCATTCTTTTATATTTTAAGTTAAATTTTGACAGATTTAGACTAATTCAAAATGACCCAATGAAGTCTCTTCAATCATTTAATTTTAATTTTATGCCCATTTTGTGTTTCCATTGATTTATATTTAGTGAAAACTACTAAATCGTATTTAAATTTAAAATATGAGCTAATTTTTAAATACAGTCCATTCAAATTCTATTGACATGATATGATGATGGAATTCACTGAAGAACAGATTCACCACCATAGAAAAGATAAAGAAAAATGCCTTGACTGTATACGAGAAAATTTCTTACTCTTGTCTTGACTCTTGAGTACGCTGGCAAGTCTTTCTAAACGAATGTGAAGATATTCAAAGTTTCAAAGCCAACCAATTTTGAATGCCGAGCTTGAGTCAATGGATTTATTGAAATCCTACATGAGTGTACTCTCTTATGGACTGGTTAACATAAATGTATATAATTTTAAAATTTGAAAATAATAATTTTTGCCATTTTTGAAATTAATAATTCTTATAATAATTATTTTATGGTTGATAGATTTAGAATTACTGATTAAAATGTAAGAATTACATAATAAAGTATTTCAAGATATAAAATTTTATAGTGATACTTTGAAATGGGAATTAATTATAAATTATGTCAATACCATGAAAATTAAAAAAATTGTAGAATTATAAATTTGTAAAACTCTAGTTCTACTAAATACTTCCTAACCTAACAAATCTCTGATAGAACCATATCATTGTGTAGGGTTTCAGACCACATTTTTTTGAATTTACGTGTGAAAAATTAGGAGATATCCAGTGTAAGACTCCCACGGGTTAGTCCACTACCCTTAGGAGACACTGACATTAGGTCATGGGGACTCGAACTCATAACCTCCTTCTTTCTAAAGCGGAAGATAACTAATTGAACTACACCTATATAATACATATAAAAAATGAAACGTTAAAACATCCATCTATCTAATATGTCTTAAGCCTCACAAAAATTCTTCTATCATCATCATTTCTCTGGTAGGCCTCATAGTTGATGTCACATTTAGATATTAATCATTACTTAGTGCACGAAAGATAAATAAAATTACAAAAAATTACTGAGTGAGGGTAGGAGAGTAGAATTAACTCGAGAGACAATTCTAAAACCTCCTGCACTTTCAAAAATATTAAAATAATTTCATCAGTTTTCTGAAAATCTTAGAAGTTTCTCTTGAATAAATGCCCCCCAAAATCACCATTTCCCGTCCCGGAAATAAAATATTTAAATTGATAGAATTATTATTGTAGGCAAATAGCAAAATCTTCTCTATATATATATTTTTTAATTCTTTATTTATCGATTTCAGGAGTTGTGAATGAATTTCACATTGAAAATTTAGAATGAGATTTAGAAATTTATAAAAGACTTGGGTCGCTCCACTTAATAAATCAATCTTTTAGGATGGATATCCAATCATAACAAGTGGTATCAACAAGGTTTCAGACGATCTCATGTGGACAATAGGATAGTTGGCCTTGTTTGAAAAGGATATTGTTCAAGCTGCAAACGAATTGTATATTGAAAGTGATTTATAAAGAACTAGAGTCAATCTGTTTAATAAATTAGTCTTTTGTGATGAATATTTAATCATAAGACATGATTCATATTTGTATTATTTTTATTTTCTTTTAGATTGCAATTTCAAACATAAGATTTTGAGATTCTTTAAAAAATCTTTAAAAAATTAAAGAGAACTTTATATTTTTTAAAATAATAAATGTCTTACAATTGTTTTAAAATTTATAAAATGGCAACAGCAGGCGTTGTTTTGACGAGCCATGTGGTTTAGCACCTTTCTTTTCCTTGCCTCTATCGTTCCATCCATCTAAGCTCCAGAGTGGTCGGCAAAAGGTAAGTGCAGTGCCCACAAAAACGACAACAAGAAAAAGAAGAAGAAGAAGAAGGAGACGAGAGTTGAGACTGAGAGAAAGTGAAGTGGTGCAAGCAAAAGCGCGTCTTCACCAGTCTTCAAGTCAGAAATCTAAAGTATAGCAGTTCTGTACCAGTCTCCACCCATCATCTTCTTCTTCTTCCCACTTCCCACACGTATTCTTCCGCTGTCATCATTTCATTCTGCATTTCTGCCACTAATGGAATCTGGACAATAAATCTATCCACCGTTCAAGGCCCACCAATCGGTTTGTCAGATATGATCTGCTGTGTTGTGTGTCCACCATTAACACTGCAATTTAGATCGGATTGTCTCTAATTTTAGTCTAATCCAATTTCATTCTTTTCTTTTTTTTTCTCTTTGCATTTAACCCTAATATAATCACATCTAATATTTAACTTAAAATGAAGCAAATTCATTCTTTACTTAACTTGTCGTAGTATATGATGAATTGAAAAGGTTCAAGTACATTAATGACTTCAATTAAAATTATTAATAGTATTTTTTTAAGGCTAAGGTGTATCTTCAGGTGTCTTAGAGAACCGATTAATTTTTGAAGTACTTGCAAATCTCGTTATTCACACACGTCAGGTGTTAGCTGTGTTTGGATGGGAGTAACCCCATTACCCTAGTAATGGAGGGGTAAGAGTAAAAATTCAAATTTTTATCCCTCCTTCTCTATTTTTGAAAACCCCTTAAACCATGGGGTTTTCAGGAAACCCTTATCTCTCTTTACTCATTTTTACCCCTCTATAGAACAAAAATATTTTAAAATATTTTTTAATTGATGAATATTATTCAATAATTATGTTTCATAAAAATTTATTTTTATTTTTTATATTATGTGAATTTAATAAAAGATATTAATTCTCATAAAATTGTTAATATATCAGATTACCCCTATTTACAATTAGTTAACAAGATTTTTTTATCCTTAAAATAATTTCTTACTTTATCAATGTAATTACCAAACAAAATAAGGGTAACTCCTGTTAAAGGGTGACTCCTACTCAGGGATAACCTTGTAAAATTTATTTCTCATCCAAATGCAGCCTATGAGAAGTGACTCTTTTCTAGTGAGAGTGACCAATCTTCACATGTTAAATTATTAATAATAATTATATACATGTCTAATATTAATCTAGTATAGCAAACAATGTGATTTTAAAATGGTAATGCAGTTCGTTTTGAATATGCTTTCAATTTCTTATTTTATCTCTACTAATACAAAAATATAAAGGGGTCTTTTTAGTCATCACATATATTATTAATGGGTCGCATATTTAATTTTTAAAAAAAATAAAGAGAAGTTATCTAAATAATAAGAAAATGAATTTTATGATTGAATTTAGTGATAAAACGTAAAACAAGTTGGCCTATCTTTATTATGTTATTTTTTTAAAATAAAAAAATTCAAAATTTGAATTTTTATTAGCAATAATTTTATTTAGTCTAAAATACAAATTTGTAAAAAAAAAGCTAAAAATAGGAAAGGATATTCTAAAATTTGATTTAGTGATCTTGAAGATTAGATCATATCACTGTATATTTTTGCTGATTAAATTTAAAAAACCATATAAATGACTATTTACATAAAAGAAAATCTCTATTACTATTATTATTATATTGAATCAAATGATTAAACTACCAACAACATTAGAATTATACTCTATAACCCTAAAACCAAACACCAATTCTACACATAAAAACTTTATATTTATTTATAATAAAATATCACATTTATTTAAATAACATTATGTGTAGTGTTTTCACTCAAAAGGAGCTAGTCTTAGTCATAAGTTAAGTCAGGGTTAAGTCTTATTTAATTCAGTTCTATTTCGAACATTATTAATTAGATTAAATCAATTTAAGTTTATTTTAGGTTCAAGTCAAGTTAAAAATGCACAGAAAGACAATTAAGATTATTCTATACATATATATCTGATATGATTAATGTATTGTATATAAATGTATAATGGTCAAGTTAGTCTAATTAATCAATTCAAGTTGAATATATCTCTTTATCAATATATTTAAATTGAATTGACTTATTTATTAAATAAACTAGGTTTATTTATTAAAAATTAAAAGTATTTATTAAATGAATTAGGTCAAATGACCAGATAGAATGGGGCAGATTGCGTTGAGAAACCATTTCACTGATTTTTCACTCTTAAAATGCGCACATACTTCTAAAATGCGCTGTAGTTGCGCTCCTCCTCAACTGCGGTTCGGTGCATTTGCTTCTCGCGGAAGATGCTAAAGTAGCATAAATTAGTAAAATAATAAATTTATATTTTTATAAGATAACAAAAATCATAATTTTAAATAAGACATTTTCTAAGATGTATGGAGCTTTAGAACACTTTTAAATCATAATTTAAAGTCAATAATCAGTTTTAGTAATTAAATTTGGATCCATTAGATTCATGATAAGCTGCCAATCATGAATCATTTATCGTGTTTGATAGGCGGAATCCGTAATCCAATACATAAAACCTCCTATTTCACTCACAACATGCGCGTGTTAGCAGAAAAGCACTGAATTAGCTAAAATGCACGCGACGTGATCCCAATTCGCACAAGCCAATCACGTATTCTATTCCAATTCAGTTCCAAAATCGAAACAAATCGAAGAAGGAAAAGAAAATTGAGCAGAAGAGACAATTTCACTGTAAAAGATGGGAGAACAACGCATCCATTTCCAATTTTTTTAACACTGTACAACAACATCAAGAAGACGAGGAAAACAAAAGGGAAAATGAACGGAGGGCTCAGATCTACAGGAGCATCTACAAATCACTCCTGCAAACGGCCCAGATCTCTCTCGCACCCGCAAAAACCGGAAACCAAGACCTGACGGACGGCAACCGGCAGCCACGTGGAAGCTCAACCTCCAGTTCCCCTTCCGAGCTGAATCTAACCGGCTCGGCAGGGAGCAGCGCGCCGGTTGATGGAGAAGATAGAGGCGAAGGAGTGGGCCAAGCCAATGACAATAGCGGCTTTCACTTGACCCCTCTTGGGGATCGGACGGCTAGAATTTCTTCTGCTCTTTCCGACCATCGTTGTATATCCAGCCATCGCTCTTTTCGCTGTTTTCTCTGAAAGCGGAATAGGAGTTTGATTATCGAAGACTTGAAACGAGCTGATGAGTGAGTGGAGGCGGCTTGATGGTCCTTTTATAGCTAAGAATAATGAAAATGATGCTGGTTTTTTTCAGAATTACAGAGATGCCATTGCTCTTGCACGTAGTACTAGTGTTTGGTACCATCTATCAAAAGTTCTAAACCAACATTATTAAAATAAAAAAATTGCTAATACTAAGTCTTGAATGAGGATACTCTCTATTTTCTTCTTTCATTTCATTATACACTTACACTAATTTGACAATGATGCTGGAATTTGATTAATTTTATTAAAATTTATAAACTTTTACTTATTTGAAACATGTCGTTAAAACTAGGATAATGATCTCTATAATATGAGTCATGGTGCACCATCTTTAAAAAGAAAGGATCATTTTATCCTATCTTTTTTAAAAGAGAATAAAAAAAGTAATGGCAAAATTGTCTTTTTATTTTAAAAGTAATGCACCAAAACTCATAGTGCATGGATCATTACTCTTAAATCTATAATCATATATATATTTGAGACTTAGATTGATAATTAATAAAATTCAAAATATGATTTTATCCATTATAACTATATAATTTAAATGGGATTGTCTTTAGACTCTCATTTTTTAATATATTTTTATGTAATTATTAAGTTTCAAAATAATAAAATTGATAACTATGGTAATTCCATAAAAATTGAATTTTATGATATCATAATTTATGTGGAGACCTTTTTCTTAATTGATTTGGTGATTGATTGAGAGTCAAAGACTTCAAATGCAAGGAAGGGTATTTCAGAAAGAAAAAAGAGCTAATGGAACACTAGTTGAGTGGCAGTTCTGTAATTTGATGTAAAAAGATGGATACTGGATGAAGGAAGTAAGTGCAAGTGGCATATTAGTCACGTGGTTTTTAACGAGTAATATTCTCTTACTCGTGGCATCGTGGAGAAAGGAGATACGTACACATCACCAAGTCCCAATATCTCTCCATACGATTCATGATCACATGAAAATGATACTCCGCCATCTTATAATAAATACGTACTATTTTTATTAAAAATTAATAATCCAATTTCCCTAAAACTATTTAAAGTAGAAGGTATTCAATCCTAAAGTTATATTACGTTTTCTTTAAAAAAAATTCTCCATGCCTTTCTTTTCAAAGTAAATATGAAAATTTTAACTTATTTTTAATGTTCAGTTGCTCACCTTGCATTTCATGATAGATCATTGTACTACAAAATTATTGAATTTAAATGAGTACATTGAAGTCTAAAAAACTCCTTAACAGTTAAAATTATAATTAATAATACTAAGGTTTAAAAATTTGAGATAATACGATTAGAAAATCGTAGCTTGATAATATTATTGAAATAGAATTCATTCTCAAAATCTAACTATTCAAATACCGGTGTCTTAAGTGTTATATATAATTATTAATTTCACAAATTATTTAATATATAATTTTTTTTATCACTTTACAACTTATTTATATAGTTCTTTTTATATCACACTAAATTATATCCATATCAGACAACAAAGATGCAGTAGAGTTTTTTTTTTTATATAGAAAATCACTAAATTGATTCTTATCCAACAATGGCTGCAGACCCTGTTGAAGTGGACCGGCCGGTCCTAGACAACTATGTCAAAAGTGATTATATTATAATTGACTCATGTTAAGTGCAACGAATGCAGTCATTCTTCCTAGGATTCATGAACTGATACTGTAACTTAAATTTTCATAATAATTTAGTTAGCACTTAACAGCAGTAGGAGTCTCCATCAAATCATTTTCATTTTATATTATCACCTGCTCCACTTTAGAGGAGCTTTGAATTTGAAGCCTAGATACAGTGACAAAAACGTGCAAACTCTGGTGACTTTTGTTTTTTAATTTGGATGGGATGTAGGAGAATCAAATGCAGGTACAACCACGTGATTGAATTCAATTAAATAAATATTTTATCCCCCTAAGAATGGACAGTTCATTGAATTATGTCTATCTATCTATCTCTTTAAAGTGTTTAAGCAAATCATGACATGACAGCGCTTTAGAATAAAGTTAATACTCCGTATTATTTTAGTTTAGGTGCCACAGGACTCCAAATCAGTTGGTGGTTCCAAAATTGAAAACTCTTGACTTCTCATACAAGAAATTAAGTATCTTGACTTCGACTGCTTATCTCGACTTGATTGATTGGTTCGAAGTTGAGTTGACTCAGATCAGATATTTGAAGCGTGAAGAACTCAGAGAGAACTCAGGCTACGGGGGGTTATCTTGAGTAGGGGTGACTCTTGAGTAACCCTTATTTTATTTGATAATTGGAGTGGTATGGTAAGAACTTACCCTAAGATAAAAAATCTTGTTTGATACCTATTAGCAGGCTGACCTAATATAGTAACAATTTTATGAGAAATTTTATGAAATATAACTATTAAATAATATTCATTAAGTAAATCTAATATTATATATTTTTTATAGATTTTTTTTATAACTATAATTTAAAATTATTAATTCTCATAAAATTGTTAATATGTCAGTTTATCCCTACTCAAGGGTAACCCTTTTAAAAATTTACCCCTCATCCAAATGCATCACGTTGAAAATGTTGAAAAAATTTTATTTTTATATTATATAGATTTAATAAAATTATTAATTCTCATAAAATTGTTAATACGTCAGTTTATCCCTACTTACAATTACCCCTACTCAAGGGTAACCCTATAAAAATTTACCGCTTACCCAAATGCATCACGTTGAAAATGTTACAGAAATTTATTTTTATATTATATAGATTTAATAAAATTATTAATTCTCATAAAATTGTTAATATGTCAGTTTACTCTTACTTACAATTACTCCTACTCAAAGGTAATGTAGGGTAAAAATTTACCTCTCACCCAAATGTATCACTTTGAAAATATTGTAGAAATTTAATTTTTATATTTTATAGATTTATAAAATTATTAATTCTTATAAAATTGTTAATATGTCAGTTTATCCCTATTTACAATTACCCCTACTCAAGGGTAACCTGGGGTAAATTTTTTACCCTTAATCCAAATGCATCACATTGAAAATGTTGCAGAAATTTTATTTTTATATTATATAGATTTAATAAAATTATTAATTCTAATAAAATTACTCCTCATCCAAATGCATCATGTTGAAAATCTATATAATATAAAAAAGAAATTGCTAATTATTTGAAATCTATTAAATTTTCAATTATATAATATATAATTGAAAAATAGAAGAAGGCACGGGATAAATAGGGGAAATGTTTTCTTAAAAAATAAAAAATAAAAAATAAGTAAAAAACTACTATTATTATTTTAAATTTCAATAAATGAATAAAAAATTTGTACATATCTCTTCATAAAAAAATATAATTTGTTGTTTGGTCATATGAAATTTATCAAATAGAAATAATAGAGTGCTTTTAAAAAAATAAATAAAAGCCAAGTACTCATCAAAATAAATAAATAAATAAAATGTAAAAAAAAAAAATCTCAAGAAAGAGCAAAGGGAGGGTAAGGAGGGGTATTCAAGAATGAATACCCCAAGTCCGATAGAGGTATTCAAAATAGTGACCAGAGGGGTAAAAATTTAAATTTTTATCCTTACCCCCTTGTTACCAAACGAGGGTAACAAGGGGTAAAGGAGGGTTACCCCCTCTTATCCCCCATCCAAACGCACCCTCAGAGTTTTTATGTCATGATATATGTCAATGTAAAATTTTATTAATCTAAGCTATGTAATGACTTAAACCCTGGATTAGGTTAGTAGATGATATAAATAGAACTAAAATGAATAGATAATAGAAAGAAGGTAAAAAATTATGCTGCTCCTTTTTGGCATCAGGATCAGTCTCAATCAGGCTTTCTCCGATTGAGTTTCACTCAGTCTGAACTCGGACTTGCGTTCAGAAATGTGGATCAATCTTTAGACAAGAACTCCGCTTCGCCCGCCCAATGAGTTGAAATGATACATGAGTCGGTTCACGCAGGTCCATCGTCTCTGCCTCACAAGGATGCCCATGGCAGGGGTTGAAATATCGGCCGATACATATCGTATTCGGTTGATATATATCGATTTTAGAGATATGAATATTAGCCGATATCAAAATATCGGCCGATATTTAAAAAAACGAGGAGGAAAGAGAAAAATACTGGCCGATATATCGGCCGATAACAATATATCGGTCGACATATCGTATCGGCCGATACCGATTTTTAAACCCCTGGCCCATGGTGCAGGTTCTAAGTTTGGGCCTGTTGATCTCCTAAGTTTGGGCCTGTTGATCTCCTAATAGTTGAATAAAATTTGTCAATTAAAATTTTGAGAAGGAATGTGACATGAATATAGATAAAAATATATTGATAAAAGATAGTAATCATATATTGGTTATTATTTAAAGAGCCACACTTGTGTGTCTGGATTTTGTCTAATAAGTTGGCTCATATCATGTTTTGAGATTTATTAATTATACATATATTCAGAGCATTCTCAAAAATCAAGAACAACTGTTTAAATTATCATTTATTATTATGATTTTAAATTAAGAACAATCTGTAAATGACACAATGATCTCTGCTTTTAAAGTGATAATTTGATAAGATTCTATTTTTTTTTTAATAAAGTCATCTCAATTATGCAAAACAAATGGAATCCTAAAAATTGAAATTGAAATTGAGTATTTAAATTTCAGTTTTAGGCTAGTTGTTGGCTTAAAAACCATCTCATTCTCATCTTTGATCTCTAACTCAACAAAAAAAGAAGATTTTGAGCTTGTTTGATTATCAAAGTTTTGTGATTTTGACTTAAAACTAAATGATATGACCGATTGATTTTTCATGATTTAATTGACAAAGACACAATTTTTGTACACGTTTTCTTAAAGTCTAATATCATTTGGGTCTTAAGTCGTGATTGGTTCATAGGTTTAGTTAAGTTGACCATGAGATAAATGTTAGATTGGTTGGATTTTGGATTAGGTAATGGATCCAATGAATTGAAACAAAAAAGTGAATCATAGGCCATGGATAAGATTGCATGTTGTGCTTGCGTTGGATCTTGAGTCATGGATTGAGTTGAGCTATGGTTAGTCCATGAGTTGGATCATATACCTTAAAATCTACACATTGTAAAAATTGCTTTCTGACTTCTCTCCCTAGAAATTTATTTTCCACACTTCTTGTAGAAAATAAACAAGCCTCAAAAAACTATTTTTCATGAACAAAAATTTCACACAGAATAAAAGAAAATTATTTCAAAATGATTTTTTTTTTACAAAATATTTTTTACTCAAACATGCTCTAGAACTCCAAAGTCTTATTTTTTCCAATGAAATACATCTATTGTTAAAAATGAATTAAAATTCATAATTTACTTCAAAAATTGATTAAAATTTAGTCAATGTGTTTCGCACTTGTAGCATATGAATCTCTGACTGAACCTTTTCTCTTTAGCCTGGATCGAACCTTCCATATATAAAATAATGAATTAAGAAAGTGAGATCAAATTATCATCATACATTTAAGAGAGGTGACTGGCTTTATAAATCATCAATATCCTAAACATTAATGTCATTTACATATTTTTAAATTTTAAATAAATAATACTCTTTATAGGAAGACCAAACCCTCCACTTTTGACTTGTTTAAGGCTGGAAACTTGGTTGGTGGGCCGAGTTGAGTAACCTCTACCCTGATTTGAGTTAAGTTGGTTCGAGTCTTTTCTAACTTGCTTGTATCCGAAACCCTACTCTTGTTCAACTTGAGTAATTTGAGTTGTGTTGGATTAGTTTCAGTGGGCCCAAAATAGAGTTAGCCTGAAGATAAATATCGTCGTCTTTTACTAAGACCTTGTTGGCCTTATTTTAGCCTTTAGGTGGTTGCTACACTTGGGGTGGGTCACGCTTTAACCCAACCTAATATCGTTTATCCATTATTTCCAGGCCCAGTGGCTCAGCCTTAAGCCTAATCTTACCAAGCCCATTGTGCACAAATATTGGGTCAAGCCCAACTCAAGACTCACCTGTTTTGAATTTCAGGCTGGTCTGACCCAACCGATGTTTCCATTAGCACAAGTTAGGCTGGGCTATTTTAGTCGGATTGGTTTGACCTGAAGGAGAATCAATCATGACCTAGGCTAGCTTATCTCAGTATGGGTAGAAAATTCACAATTTCTAGAACAAGCCCAACCATTGGTCCATAAAACCAAAATTGACCTGAAGGAGAATAAATCAGAGTTGGGTAAGTAAGGTTCCATTCAAGCTGCAATCTGATGCAAGAATTAGTTGTTTTACCGAACAAGCTCAATGCTCACAATGAATTCGGGTGCAATAATCCTACTATTGTTGGAGCTGCTATCCATTCAAGTATTTATAAACAAGCTACTTGCCAAAGGTCCAATTAATAATCGACTAGTGACAATAAGTTTCCTATGAATCCGACGTTTTATGGTTGAGTTAAGATTAAAATATTTCCTTTTAATTAAATGAAGATTTGAATTAAAAGAAGGAAAATTTTGCATTCAACCCTTAATTAAAACTCACACATAAAACATAAGATTATTTAAACATCTTACTTATTTATTTTGGACCAAAGTCCGATAGACGACCGAAGTCACGCCCATAAGCTGAATCCGAAGATCCAAAGTCGACTGAAGCCACGAGTCCTTCAACTCTCGAAACGTCAACTCCACTGAGTCTTTGAATTTTTCAAAAATTATATTTTATTCAATCCTTTAAAATCGAAAATTACAAGAATATATAAAAACTTTAGCCGACCCTAAAGTCTTTGCAAAATCGAGAAATTCAAAATGAAAGAAAAACCTAACTTCTAGCTGCTAGAATTGATCAAACATAATACCACATTCGAAATCTTATAAGTGGATTTGAACGTGGCTTACAAAACCCAATTAAAATGCAAAACAACTAATTAGAACCAATAAAAAACAAGCCCTGTTCTAAGGTTTCTCCACCAAACTCGTCCAAGGTGGGAGAGTCCGAAGTGCTGCTTTGGCTAGCTTCAAGTTTCATGGGCTGCGTTTGGATGGGGGTAAATATGAAAATCGCTTTATTGAAAAGGGTTTTCAAAAGTTGAGGAAGAGGGATAAAAAGTTGATTTTTTATCATTTCCTTTAGTTATCAAACATGAGTGATGAGAGTTACCCCACCGTTACCCCTATTAACCCCATTCAAATGCAGCCATGGAGTTTCCTTTGCCCCTCTAACTTGCCATACACGACCATGGAATCCTAAGGTCACTAAGATAGAAGCAAAATTACCAATAAGAATGGGAGTCCACCATCAATATCCAAAGTAGAAAGAGTCCCATTTGTATGATGCTTGCATTCGAATCTTATGGATGTGGAATTTTCAAACTCTTGCATGCACCAAAGAAAATGCGATTAGGAGATGGGACGGTCAATGGAGATAATTTGGAGATTGGGTTTGGTGGATTTGGGCTTGTGGATTAGATTGGCCTTGGTTGACTCGGGCTTATGGCTTGATTGGAATGGCCTTATGGTCCATTGGCACTAACAAATCTCTCATTTGGGTCTTGGGCCCACATATAGCCTACATGTATGCATCACAACTGGTCGACTAATTTTCTAAACAAACCAAAAGAATTCAAGTCTTTAGTCTTTTCTTGAACTGCCCAAAGATTTGACCCAGCCCATTTCTATCATTCAAAGCCATGGACAATGCCTTCATAGCAGGTACAAAATTCGGTATCAGCCGATACGATATATTAACCGATATATTGTTATCGGCCGATATTATTCTCTCTCCTCTCTTTTTTTTTTAAAAAAAATGGCCGATATGTTACGGCCATGATATAGGCATATCGGCCGATATGATGCAGTTTCATTGTATCGGCCGATATTTGCACCCCTGCTTCATAGTTTTATGTATTTTGAACAGTAACTTTTTACTTTATTTTTGCTTGAAAGTTGAAACTCCAAAAATGAACTAGCCACTAATACACCAACATAATAAAGAATAAGTATAATTTTAGAAATTATAAATATTTAATATTTTGTAGAACTGGATGCAATTCAATGGGAAACATAATTCAAAATGAGCTAAAATTTATTAAAGGGCCAATTCATAGAGTATGATTGATTTGAAGTGAAAAAATGTATAAATATAAAGTTAGAAAGATACATACACCGAACTGGTTCTTCTAATGGGTAATTTCTCTTGTATACAAAGTGTTTCTGTTTTTTTTTGGATTAATGTGTGGGAAATTCAGACACAGTTCTACTAAAACCTTTACGGATGATACCACTACCCTAAGGCACACGAAGATTAGACCATGGGGGCTCGAACCTGCAATATCCCGCTTCCTGAAGCGGGAGGCAACCAGTTGACCTACACCCATGTGGGTAAGTGTCTCTTTTAACACCACTAAGCTGGTATAGTCATGCCCTAGTCATCCAATGGTTGGAACGATTACAAGTCAACAATAAAACCAAGTAGAGTGAAGAGTTTTGAGGAAAACTTGTAGAGAAAGTTAAAAAAGAAAAAACCTTATTACAAAGTAATTTGTGTATTAAAGGGGATTAGTGGAGACATATACATGTAATTATCTCTTAGACTCGGATTCTATCTGGCGCTTTTCCTTTCTTTGAATGGAGTGGACAGTAATCTGCCCAGACTGCGGTTTTTTGTTGTTGCCTTTTTGGGCTTTTGTTGACCTAATTAGGCCACTTTTGTTCTTTCACTATCCGTTTTGTCTCTCTCTTGATCTTTTCGTGCCTGTCCTAGACTGTGAGCTATTTTGTACATATTGAGCTTTCCCTCTTTGAATGAAATTACTAATCATCATTCATAAAAAAAATTATCTCTTAGAGGGTAGATGTTTGCCAGTGTTATATTGAGTTGTCTTAAAAATACTTTTTCTTCTTTGAAGTTAGTGTGGTGCTTTAATTTTATCAGATAATAAATCACAAAAACACTCTTTTTGAATAAATATAGTCATAGTCCCATAATCTAAATTCGAGACCTTTTAGGTGTTAATTCTGCATGAAACCCTAGAGACCATTTAGAGTGTTATCATTTAAAGTGTCTCACCAATAATGCTGAATAATAGTTCACATCAAACCAATAAAATAAATCATACCCTTTTATAGGAAAACAACATAACTAAGAAGGAAAGAAAAAGTCCTGTCAGCTTCGGTTGTCAACAAAGCAAACGACATAGAAGACAAATATTCTAAATTAACCCATCTTTTGGATCCTTTATCCATCGATTGATTGAAACAGTTAATAATCCATCCATTGGCTTTGAAACTTTCCAGGGCTGAACTTCATTTTCAACTCGAGGCAGAAAAATCTAAGTTGGGAGATGAAATCTTTTGACTTTGGATTTTCATGTAAACTTCACTTGGACCAAGCATTATTCATACGGACAGAATGAGCGACATTTAACTTACGTGTAAAAAATGCAATTGATATATTGTGTATTAACAACAAGGTACCGAAAAAATGAAGGCCGATATGTATCGGCAGCAATACATCGATGCATTGCGATTGAAGTCAGGACAGAGTGACAAACAGATGCATAACAACTTCCCTTATCAGCGAACTAATTGATTCTAACTACTGAGTTAATTTGGTTTTCTTGTTATAGTGAAGCTATGAATTTCTCCAGAGTGAAGAATATTACCCACTGCAAATAGTTAAGATAAATATTAGGGTTGCAATTTGGGTCGGGTGAGTCGGGTTTCTCAAAACCCAACACGACCCGAGTTGATATATAAAACCTGACCCGACCCTACCGAATTCTCAATCTGAACTCTAGAACCCGCCCGACCCAAATCAACCAAATTCTGACCCGACCCCTCATTTACCCATTTTCAGCCGGGTCGGGTTGGGTCAACTTGTAAAATCCTCAACCCGGCCCGACTCGAATTTCATGTGGGTTTGTATCTTCTTAACCCAATCCGACCCGCTGGCCCAAAATTCTTGACCCGACCAGCATGATTTATTGGGTCGGACCAAAACCCGATCCGACCCGCTGACCCGAAATTATTGACCCGACTAGCATGATTTATCGGGTCGGGCCAAAACCCGACCTGAGTTGCAGCCCTAATAAATATGATCCAACTATGAAAACTTAGATGGTTAACAGGCTATTGTTGCCGATTTTTCTTGCATGGTTGCATGAATTAGAATTTGCACATCCTTCATCTGTACATTCTAATCTTGCTTTCTTCTCTTAAACATATACCATTGTGATTCTCCCATTGCATATGCGTAATTTTATTGTATTATATGAATGAAAATTAGGAAAGTTCTATTCTGACATATAATGGAATTGAAGAAGGGCTCTTAGGCTCATTCATTAGTGAAACGTTAGCAATATAACTTCCTTCAGAAATTTATCTATCATTATGTATAATTATTTTTAAACATTCGATATGTTTATTAGGTTGAAAACAAATTGTATTTTCAAATTTTGACTTGATATATTGAAGCGGTTCAGTTACTTTATTAATTTCCGAACATGTCATCTCAATCATCAATACACAATTGATAGAAAAAATATGGGATAAAAAAATACTAATACTTTTGTGTATATATATATATAATTAAATTTTTGAAAATCTTTAAACCAATGTTCGAAATATAAAATGGTGAGAAGTTTATTGAAAGTCTTCATCTCCAATAAAGCTCACTAGTGGTTGCTCCTCTTAATCATTATGGGCCCAAGGACCAATTTTTTTTCATCTAGTATGTACATTCCGCCAGTATCTCAATGATAGTTTAGATGATGAATTTTAATACAATTCACATTATTTTCACCATGGTTGAGTAACGTAGTAAAAAAATGTTATTAACAATCAAAATTAGATAAGATTATGACTATTTTTCAAATGGTACATTAATATCACTGACATACTACACCTACCAATCTATTGCCAGTACATAAATGATGTAGATCAATAATAGATGTCACATCATCAATAATAGGGGCACGTAATTCACACTAGATTAAGAAAAGCCTTTTCTTTTTGCAATGTTAAAGTTTTATAACTTGTAAAAAATATTATTATTAAAATTATAATCATGTGATGTTCGTGAATTCAAATAATCAAGAATCATATTATAACAAGAATATAATATCCTAATCATTGATCATCATCACCCCTCATTATCTCTTCTGGTCATCTCTATCCTTTTAATTAGTTATATCTAATTGTGTAATGATGGAAATGATGGACAAATACCTCGGACTGTTTGGCTGCTACATTGATATAGTCAGAACCTAAATATAAAAGCTTGTACCGCAATCCGATTTATAGTATTCTTCCTCTCGAGAGCATGAAAGTGTATGTATGAACAAACATATTCTCTTTGGAAAGAAGAATAGAAATCTTATATATCCGACATCAAAGGTAATTCGAGCCATCAAATGCATGTATTTTGTGCTACACACCCAACCAACTTCCCCCATTGCATTCCTCCACGAAATGGGCATAAATATCAGCACAGGAAGGTGTGGCCTAAAGACGTGGGAATTGGAATTCCTTTCTTTTGCAGGAATATGAGCTCTGTCACCGAATTGGGTTTGTCAGAAAACGCTTCTGCCTCTAGTGGGTCTGTCCACAATCTTCACATGGAGGCTCAGGCAGGATTTCCAACGCCTGCAAATGAGAAAAACTCAAAGGAATTGGATGTAGCCATTAGAGTCGTCCAGATGGCTTGCTCTCTTTGTCAGAAAGTTCAGGAGAGCTTGATTCAGAGGAGCGGTCAGATCAAATCCAAGGAGGATGATTCCCCTGTCACTGTTGCAGGTAATGACGATTTGGGTTCTTTTTATCTTGCTGAAACTCTGGCGTTTTGAGGTGGTTATGAATGAGTGAAATTGTCTAATATGGTGTTTGGTTTGGAGGGTCTGGTTTTGAATATGGAAATAGATGTTCGGTTGGTTTTCTTTACGTGTGTGTGTGTGTGTATTTGTGATGATTTCAGCTGGGATAGTGTTGTTGGGGTTTTGTTTTTTTATTCTTTCATGGCCCGCGTCGACATTGTTGGGGTTGTGTGACCCATATACTTGATCGAGTGCTGCTTTCTGTTTGGGTTATGTGTTGATTTTGTTAAGAAATGTTGTTTGGTTTTCTCTATGCCTAGAAAAAGTTTTTCCTAGGATGGATAATGTTTTCCAAGTTGGCAATTTTCTACAAGAGTTCACTCTTTTTCTCCAAATGCTTTAATAGGAGAATGGAAAGATTGTTTTATATGGATATAACAACCCTTGGGTACATACACTACACTGGAAACTGATTTCCTTAGAAAGTGTAGGACAAGAAAACTAGCCACATGTTTCTTTAAGTTTTATTGGTTGGTAGTTGATAAAAAGTGGGCAACGCGGCCTTTTTGAATGGTATATATTTCTTCTTAAGGAATTTGAACTTGCAATTGTCAGTTGATTTTTTGGATAATTCTTGATTGTGAGTCTGAAATGAATTGTATAGGTAAACATGTTCTGGTTTTAGGTTCTGAGTTGTCTAGCCAAGAGGAGAATTGTATGGGTAAACATGTTCTGGTTTTAGGTTCTGAGTTGTCTAGCACAGCCATACAGCTTTGAAGTTGTTGGTTTTGAAGCATTTTGGAATGAATAATAAAGAGGAGAATTGATGAAGATCACTTCATTGGGTAAACAAGGTGAACACAGAAGGAGCAGGAAAATATGAGAGCCTCCAACACAGGAAAAAAAGAAAAGTGGAAAACAAATGCAACCAAGATCATCCACAGATGCTTCCTTTTGAGTTATGTGTGGCATAAGCATATAAAGCACTCGTTGATCAGTTGTTCTTCCCATACTGTGTGATGTCCTCGAGAAGATATCTGCCATTTGGAGAGAACTGGAGATATGGGGTGTTTTGCTCATAGTAATCATTGTTATCATGGAAACCTTATCCCATCTATCCTGCTATAGATTTCTTAACTATACTATTTGCATTTATTTTGTTGTTGCTCCAGATTCTACTATGTTCATTATTACCGTTCATTCCTATTTTTCTTCAAGTTTCCTCCTCATAACTATACTTATAAGCTTTAAAATTTTCACATTGGGGGGTCTTCTCTTTACAAGCCCAAACCATCTTAAATGGCATTCCCCAATCATGATTGTCATCTTTTGTCATCCCTATTTAAACCTCTGATTGGCCATCCATTCGAGGATGATATGCAATGTTCATCTTCAATTGGGTTCCTTGGAGTTGAAAAAATTCCTTCCAAAAGTGATTGAGGAAGATGAGTTCATGATCCAACACTATTGATTTTGGCATTCCGTGCAACCGAGCAATATCTTGAGTGAAAGCTTCAGTCACCATAGCCGCTATATAGGGGTGTTTCCAGGGTGTAAAATGAGCATATTTCGAAAGTTGGTCGACTACAATTATGATCGTTGAAAATCCGTTTCACTTCAGTAACCCCTCTATGAAATCCATTGAATTTTCCTCCCAAATATTATATGCATTCTCAGTGTGGTCGTTTTGTAAGAATTTGATGCAGGTTGGTGATGTCCCTTTCATTCACCCTAAAATTTGGGTGGGGGCTTCTCCCCTTAAAGTGAAGATATTTGGGTGGATTGCATGCTTGCAGAAAATCTTGACTATTGACAATCTACGTATACGGAAGATGATTATTGTGAATGCTTGTCCATTATATTCATCGGATGCGGAGTCTGTCAATCATCTACTGCTTCATTGTCGATACTCTTATCACATTTGGTTGCACTTTTTTCAATTGTTGGGTGTTGATCCTTGTATGCCACGTTCGTGGGGAGAGTTGTTTAATGAAGAAGTTGTAGTAACTGGAAGTTTTTTTGCCAAAGTTTGTGGAGGGGTGACTATCTTGAGCATTGCGTGGTCCATTTGGTTAGAATGTAATAAAAGAGTTTTCCATGGTAAGGAGCGTTCAGTGATGTCCCTCCTCGATATCATCAAAATTCGGGCAACTTGGTGATTGGTTGGGACGTAGAAGTATCGGGGTGTGTCTATTTCAAATCTTTGTAGAAATTAGGCTTCTATTGATTCGGTTTCGCAGTTTTTGGACCCTCGATCCCAAGTTTCATGGACTCCTCCAGTTAGCGGCCTTCTTAAATTAAATTTTGATAGAAGTTGTATGCGAAATATTGGATTGGCAGGTTATGGAGGGATTATCCACAATGGTTTAGGGTCTACACTGCTTTTTTTTGCAGGTCCGATTTCTAATGGTTCAGTAATAGATGTGGAATTGTTTGCCTTATGGCGAGGCATTGTGGAATTGGAGGAGTTAGGAGGTTATGAGAGCATTGTAGAAGGTGATTCTCAGGTAGTTGTCGGTTGGCTTTGGTTCCCATTGCCCATGGGTTTTCTTGGACAAAATTGAAAGGATCTGGCATATTATTGCTTCCTTTCAGTTTAAGGTTGCTTGGGTTCCTCGTTCGGCTAATACCACGGCAAATCCGACCCTTGTACTGCAAGATATCACCATGAAGAGTGTAGCCTTTGACCGATTGGGGATCATCTTGGAGCTTCCTTTGGATATGGTCCAATTCGGGGTTGAGCCGAGCTTCTTTCAAAATCATCCAAAAGCTTTGAAATTGGTCTGGAAATTGCACATAATCTCGCTATTCATATGTCGCAATAGGGTGTCTGCTGCATTGTTGACTCGTTTGGGGCGGAAAACAATTTGATAATTGAAAAGGGAGTAATTTTGAAGACCCATTTATGTTGTTCCAACATGTTAATCCTCTGCTTCAACTGAAATTTGAGACTCGATGGTCAATGAATACATTGAATTGTCGTCCCAACAAGTAGGGATGCTATTTTTGGATTGCATTAATGATTGCTAGCATCTCTTTCTCGTACATGGATTGATTAAGTGCCTGTCTGGATAATGATTTGCTAAAGAAGGCAATGGGTCAACTCTCTTTAGATAAAACTGCACCCAATCCATGCCCAAAAGCGTCGGTTTCAATTATTAATTTTTTTTTTGAAAAAAATGAAAGCGCTAAAACAGGTGGCATGTTTAAGCTTTCACAAATGCTTGCTCGGCTTCATTTGTCACTAAAAAATTTGTCTTTCTTTAATAGTGATGTAAGTGGGGTTGCAAGTTTCCGATAATCCTTCACAAATCTTCTGTAATAACTAGTGAGGCCCAAAATCCTTGCAACGGGTAACTGAAATTCGACCCAGCCAATCCAACATGCATTGAACTTTCTTTTGGTTTGGTAGTGACACCTGCAGTTGGGATTACGTGGGCCAAATATTCAATTTGTGGACACCCAAACTTGTTTTTTTTATTGGCATATAATTGATGTCGTTGCAGTACTTGCAAGACGAATGACAAGTGTTTCATATGCTTTGCCCATGATCTGTTGTACACCAGTATGTCATCAAAGAAAATGAGAAAAACTTGCGCCACATGTCTTCAAAACTGTTGTTCACCAATGCTTGGAAGGTGGAGGAGGCATTGGCGAGGCCGAAAGGCATTATAAGAAACTCATAATGGCCCTGGTGCGTGCCAAATGCAGTTTTATGGATGTCTTCTTTCGTCACCCCGAATCTGATGATATTTGGATTTCAAATTTAATTTCGAGAAAAAATGGGCAGCATGCAATTCATCAATCACCGGGATGGGAAAAATCAAATGGTCCTTAATTGTTATGTTATTCAGAGCTCGATAATGGACACAAAGCCACCATGACCATGTTTTTTTTTGACGAGGAGCACCAGTGAAAATGGGCTTGATTGTGCCCTGTATGATGCCTGATGCTAAATTTCTTTAATTATCCACTCAATTTCTTCTTTTGGACGTGCAAGTATCAATACGGCCTAACATTAGTCAGATGAGCTCCTAGCAGGATTTCAATTTGATGTTCATGAACCCTGGGTAGTGGTAATCCATGCGGATCTTGGAACACAAACTTGAAGTCAAGTAGCAAACGATCAACTCCACGGCTTGCTGCCAGGTGGGTGAGCTATCCCTGCAATCTAATTTGCTAGCATTGGAAACTGGAATGTGTTGCATGCACAGACCCACTGAATTTGCGAACATCTTCCATAGAATGAATTTCAATTGGTTGCACATGACCATCTGAACTACTTGATATGCGATATAAAGTACCATTGATGGGAGAAATCCATGGTTAGCATCGTCCAGTTGCAGATGATAGTCCCAAACTTTGAAGCCATGGAATCCTCAATACCTTGTCGAATCCTTGGAGAGCAATAAGATAGAAGTCAACGAAGAATCGATACCCTTTAATGTCGACTTGAACTTGCCAACAAATTCCCTAGTAGTCTAATATATTATTGTTCGAACCAGGATTGAAGGTGAAGGTCGGTTGGTCCGTTGAAGACGCTGCAGTTTGTCTTCTTGTAGTCTAGCCAAACCCACGGACGCAAGGATCGTCAAAGGTTTAAATAGTTCGACTTCACAGTGGATGTCCTTTTGCAATCCACCAATGAAACTTCCTACCAATTCCTTATTTGGCCAACCACAAACTTGAATGGAGTTTACTCACATTCCCGGTTTGTCGAAGCTTGGCTAAGGCCTTAACAAAATCGTCATAGTTGGATGACTGAACTGGAAATGCCTGAGTAAACTCCTCCCAAGAAGATCCCTTTGAGGTTTCATACCATTGAAACCACTGCAGGGCTTCCCCTTCAAGGTGAAAGGAAGCGAGGAGCACCTTATCTTCATCCTCCGTCCCTTGATAACGAAAGAACTGTTCCGCTTGATAGACCCCCACCTTGTAGGGTCGTCTCCGGAGAATCGGGGAAAATTCAATCTATTGTATCATGCTTGAATTCCATCCTTTGAATTTGAACCCCCTGAGGATCCTTCCGACTCCATATCTAGTTTGTCTCTTTGTCCAAATGAGATCGGTCCATCACATTTGATAGTTAATGCTGCCACGGTTTCTTTAAGCTCTAGGTTGTCGTTAGAGACCTGCTGGAAGTCTCCTTCCAATTTTGACATCCTTTCCTCCATGAAGGCCGATCTGGCGGTGGGCATTCGCCGGCTCTGATTTTCAAGTTGATAGATTCCCAAAGTTCGTCAGTTAGTCCCAAATGAACTCTCAGGTTAATGTGAATATGTGAGATAGTCGAGCAATCAATTAATGGAAAATGGAACTGATTCAAGGTGGTTCTGGCCTCAATTGGGATGTAAATTTCTCGTCATTTCTTCTCAATCAAAAGAATTTACATAAATAATGCACTCATAATTCAGTCCTACAATTCAGCATTTCATTTCCAATAAACACCGCCCCCACAAATGCTATCATAACTAACATTTACTATCACAACCTTTATTAAGCCATAATCCCATCCCATTTGTTTATCTGTTTGTTATGAAAAGCTCCACTGAATCAGCTAGTCCTTAACAGCCATGTTGTCATCGTTGGTGGATCCTGATGGGGTCGGGTCGGATTCTGATTGGGTTGGAAGTGTTCTAAGAGTTCTATCAGAGGTGATCTCCTTTACAAGAGAGCTCAAACCAACAGTTAAGGTGGGGATGGGTACTTACCTAGATGCATCCTGATGACATTCTAATAATGCAGATACCATTTTGGAGGGTACCGAACATCCTAATGTAGGTGTCAGCTACATTGGACATCGTTGGGGTACGATTTAATGCCCCAAAGTTCAATGATATGATCATTATGAAGGCCACGTGTTACATCTTCTAGGGTTGACTTTGCAATCTCTATTTTCCCACTAAATCCTATTATGTTTGAATGTAGTAGATCTCATATTTGGATTTGATTAGATTTTTTCAATGAGCCGACTTGCCTTCAAACATGCATGACAATCCTCCTATATCCTGGATGATGCTGACCAAATGATGGAATACCAACAAATGGTATACCAACACATTAAATGGTATGTAAATTGTTGTTGTTGTAAGGTCCCTAACAACCTTATCATTACCAAAGATGCTAAAGAAAAAAGAAAGTACAAGTGGACAATGAGAAATAACTAAATAGTCTACTGACTCCTCATGTGCCAAATAAAGAAAACAGATGATTTGTTCTATGGTTTTTTCTTTCTTGTACATTGCCTCTTGTACTTTTCTGGGATTTATCCTCGTAGACCCAATTGTACATTCTCTTTCTATTAATACATTTCTCATTTGTTACTGTTCAAAAAAGAAAACAGATGATGGAATAGAAGCTTTGACTTCTTTAGATTATCAAAGGCAAGGATTTTGTGATACTTAGTTGTCCAGTAGAACATCTTTACCCATTGGTGCGAAGGATTTCCAAGCAAACATATGGAAATGAGAGTTGAATCTGAGGTGAATCAGGTCATATAGGCAGTGATTCTTGTATGGGGTTTTAATCCTACAGTTGATATCAATTAGATGGTATCAAATTAAGGCATGTGAAATTACACATGGATAAGAGGAAAGGGATGAGGGGGGTGGACATGTTGTTGTGGGTCCTGCAGTTCAAACAGCTATGAGGCTTAGTAGCAGTTTGAGCTCTTGAGAGTTTTTATTTGTTGACACCTTTTATTTAGAACCTGATATTCTTTGTTCCATTATAGTTTGATATCTCAATCTGAATTCTGCATTCCACGCCTTTCTCTGCCTTCTGAATGGCATAATTGTATCTTGTCTCATTTCTATGAGCAGATTGGAGTGTCCAAGCAACTGTTAGCTGGGTATTGTCTGAAAGCTTTGGTGGCGAAAATGTATCTATTGTTGCTGAAGAGGATGTCCAAACACTTTCCAGTGCTGATGCTATTGGTTTATTGGAATCTGTTGTTGACACTGTCAATGAATGCCTAGAAAATGCATCCATGTTTGGATTGACAGGACCAAAGAAAGCACTTAGAGCTCCTGAAATCCTAGAAACCATTGGAAGATGTAATTCAAATGGTGGCCCGAAAGGTCGGTACTGGATACTCGACCCTGTTGATGGAACTTTAGGATTTGTACGTGGGGATCAATATGCAATTGCTCTTGCCATGATAGAGGATGGTGAAGTTGTCCTTGGAGTTCTTGGGTGCCCGAATTATCCGATGAGAAAGGAATGGCTTAATTATCACCATCGGTATTACAGGTTCATGTCAAATTTGTCCCCACCTACACCTGAGTCGTGGCACAAAGGTTGTGTTATGTATGCACTAAAGGGTACTCATGAAGCTTGGATGCAACCACTGATCCATGACGGTAAGGAGCTTGTTTGGCAGAATTTGGCAAGAAGAATTCAAGTATCATCAATTGATGACCCAGGACTTGCAACATTCTGTGAACCTGTTGAGAAAGCTAACTCAAGCCACACTTTCACAGCAGGACTTGCACACACCGTAGGGCTAAGGTACATCCTTTATTACCTCATTCTTGTGGTTCAACTTTAACCGAAATTTGAAAACAAAATCTGCAATTTATAATTTCAAACATATACATGTGTGGTTAAAGTTTCAACATTGTTTATTGAAATTTGCTCCATGGGAACTAAGAAATATAAAACGTGTGACCAATGGATTAAACATGTTTAAATGGAATTGGGAGTTAACCATGTGTATCCAAATGTAATTCATTGTAGTGTTATTTGGATGTATTCCCATCTGTGGTGGTTGGTTTGTTTGAATGGGTTGGCTTCACAGAAGGTGGCTATGATGTTTTGGTTAATACTTTTGGATCATCTCTGAGGTGGGACCAGAGACTTGTCTGAATTTGGTTCATCAAGTCACTTGTCTATAACTTGAAGAGTTGCCTTACGTAGGTGAAACAATTGCCTTGGGGTGGCTTTTTCCTGAAAAAGTTGGAAGGTACATAAGTAGAAGGCAAGTTAGGCCATTTGTAGATTTAAGTCCATTGTGTTGAGTCAACTTCTTGTTGGCTTTTCCTTTCAAATTGGAAAAGCTTATGTTTGCATGTGCATGGAATAAGTGAGAGAAATGTGAAACTTCATGGTCAGCAAAAATGGGGAATAGTTCACCTCTAACATGTCTAGTCATTTGGTCTAACTATTTCATTCCTGTACCAAAATCCAAAAAAGAAAACATAGCATCACATTTCAATTTCTGTTCTGGTCCATTCTATTCTAGCATTTCCACCCAAATGTAGACAAACATTACCATTGATAGTCTTCTCACAGTACACCTGTTGAAATGGAACTGATATCCATGGGTAATTGGTAATGGCATGCCTCTCTCTCTCTCTCTCTCTCTTGGAGTAATGACTGGCATGTCTCACAACGGATTTAGTGTGCGAGAAGTTACAATTTTTTTCACATAATTGTATAATCTGCAATATTTACAACATAGATTTGTAAGTTCACATGGTATAGCTTTTTTATGGGTTACATCTCATAATTTATCTTTTCTTGTTTTGGCTGTAGAAAGCAGCCACTTCGTGTATATAGCATGGTAAAGTATGCTGCCATTGCTCGGGGGGATGCAGAAATATTTATGAAGTTTGCAAGGGCAGGGTACAAAGAGAAGATATGGGATCATGCAGCTGGTGTTCTAATCATAGAAGAGGCTGGTGGTGTAGTCACTGACGCTGGGGGGCGGCCCTTGGATTTTTCTAAAGGTATATACCTTGAGGGCCTTGATCGAGGTATAATTGCTTGTTCAGGAGCCATACTTCATGAGAAGATCATCAAAGCAGTTGACGCCAGCTGGGATTCCTCTAATTTATGATACTTAGTGTATAATCTCAATTCATTAATGGAGCACGTAAAGCTTTGGCCATTTTGCAGTGTAAGACCTAAATAGGAATAAGAATAATGTGCTCTCCATTTTGTTACTCTAGTCTTCTGTTCATGTGGAGTTGTGACTGTGCAGGATGAGCTGAGAATCTCTGTTCTACTTGTGCCAGCCCTAGTGATGCTGGTGGACTCCATGATTGCCTGATTACCCACAGGATCTAATCCATAGTGACCTGGCATCAGACTAAATATGGGTCCATCTTGTAATCGTATCTAGATTTCACCCATGTCCGCATCCTGTTATTAATCAGAACAGATTTGGGGTATGATAGGGTACATATTCCAAATTGGTGCAAGGTTTTTTTTTTTTCTTTTTAATCTTTCAAAAAAAAAAAAAAAAGAACCCTCTCTGTTCCTTTTATTTCTCCATCATAAACACACTCTCACATGCACACATTCATGTACATCGGTATAAGATCCCAAAAACAATTGGTTTCATTGTAATTGGATCCAAATTCAGATTCCGATCTTCAGATAATTATCTGGAATTGGGTACGGATTGTTCTGGGATCACATCAACTCTGGATCTTAGTATTCAAAATGGATTCAGATTCAGGTCCTTCAGGATCTAACTTAACAGGAGCCTGATCGAGGCCTTGGCCCCTTCCCCTTAGGATCTAATCACACCTCTGCCGGGCTCCGATGTAGGCCTTTCACACAGAAACAGCAGTTTATATAGGTCTCAGATATGTGGCCCAATGCCAACCGTAGATCAATAGCTCTGGCGTAGTCAGACCCAAGTTGTGCAGAATCAAGCTGTTTTGCCTCGGTTGCAAACCCCATGGCTTCCCATTGTTATTATTATTTAGTACTTATTATTATTTGAAGTGTTTTAACTGTCTTTTTCATTTGAACAGAGAATATTCAATGGATGAAGTGATTTCTGAAAAGGGTAACATGATGAAGGTAATGTCTACATTGCTATTACTTGAATATTGCAATGGAGAAGGCCCATTTTGTTTCTGGACAGCCTTAGCCACTTCTTAGCTATGGTCATGGAAGTATGTTGTCTTTAGCTTTCTTGAATGCACGAGCATATGGTTCCCTTGAAGACATGTTCATTTCTCAAATACCAGTTTCTGTTCATGGAGGCATTTTTCCATTTTCAGCTTGCTTTTCCTCTCGGACAGATAGCCTAAATGCATGAATCCCTGATGCAAATGCATAAATGCATGCATGCAAAGTGGCAAATCGCATGCATTCTTACAATCTATACAAATGTGGAAAGAAATGCATAGATCTGGAAGTAGTAGGTGCAAATATGTCCACCAGATTGGATTGACTAAAGAGATGGACAGGCAAGAGAGTGTCTACAATCTGCTTCTGATTCTTATGTAAGTATGTTGCTAATCATAATTGATTTCCAAATACTATGACTTGAAGGCGATTTTCAATATTCTTTCCCTTTGTACTTCATGCCTATTTGTGTAACTTCTGAATTCCCTTCAGTTGGTTTTCACCTGAATCAGCCCCAACTCAGAACTTGTTGCTACTCACAGTAATTGAATTAATCATTGAAAACAATGCTCATCTACAATCTATGGTTACCTTGTGATGTGTGCTTGGTCATGGGTACTCTTTCAATCAAGCCTGGTTCACATCAAAGCAAATAACTCTTTCTCCAGGCTTCGAGAGAACGTTTTTTTTTTTAAAGAATTCATTGGGCTTGTCATGAATGGCAAATAAAAGCTTTTGCAGCCGAATCCCCTGATATCTACTCGACAAGAGTTTATTTCAGTGCAGATATTTACAAAACACCTTATTTTGGTTTAATTTTGAGGATCTGAAGTTTGAGGATGAGATTAGTGATAAAGCTATAGCTTTCATTTGATTAAAGATTTTCATGTAGTATTTCTTTACCTTGTTTTCTGTTTTATTTAGGAAATTTATTTATTCTATTCATTTTTATACCTTTGAAATATTCTTCTAGAAAATGTTAAATCCAGAGGAACTTAAATGAACTCAACATTCTTAAACATGACCTTTTAAGCATGTAAAAGTGGACCTTATAGAATTCAATAGCACCGAGTTGGGATTGAGAAGGATTCAAATTCAAAAGGGGGAGAAGGCTCTCATCAGCATCCACATGTGCCAATTACAATATATCGTACCCACTCCTCGAAAATCGCTGATGGTTGCTTTCTTTCAAGGTTTCTCTCACTCATCTTGCCTTCACCATTGAAGCTTTCAAAATTAAAGACTACTTGAAAAAATCAACTTCTTTTGCATGGACTATTAACGATTTGACATGATAAATCTAGTATTAAATTTGGAGAAATTTGCCACTGAGAATTGGATCATGATGAATTTAATGAACGTCATTTCTGAGGGTTATTGTAAATAATGAGAATGAGTTTATTGGAAAGAATGTTTTTCTTTTACTTTTACACGGTTTAAAGTCAATCTTGAATGTCTCCAATGTAACAAGCAGGAGGTTAGAGTATTTTTTTTTAATGATCAAGACGTTTAGAGAACTTGACTAATCTTTGGAGCATGTGCAAACTTTCTTATCTACATATACTCGGTAACTTTATGGAAAGTGACCCTTTGGGTGGAGTGAGAATCGAACTCAAGACTCCTTCCTAAGATGAGTTTCTGGTCATCACTCCAACCTCTTTCAATTGTACACTTTCATTCTCGTTATTATCGTCATAATCACTTTTCAAAGATTCAAAAATCATAAGTTAAAATGGAATAAGTTTTGAATAGATTTTTAATCCAATAGTAAAATCATTTTTTTGAATTGGGATTTAATTTACAAAGGATAAATGGGTTTGAGAGAGAGTATTTTGAAGCCCTATTTGTCCCCCACATGGAGCTCCAAAGGAAGATATCACCTAATTGAAAACTTTACTAGTTATACTATCATTTCATACGTTAACTTAGAATGTAAAAACATCAATGACTTATAACATCTTCCCCTTAATACAGTGATAAGGTTTAAAAATCATGATCATCAATGAGAGAAGGCACGATAAATATAGGATAGCGATCCTCCCACGGGTATTTTCTTTAATGAGACACGGGATTTAGGGTATTATCAATTTTATCCTTCTACGGTCGTACGAGAGCATTTAAAAAAAATTCAGTGATCCGATTTGGTGTATGAAAAAACAGTCTCATTTAGATAAATTTCAGTGATCTAATTTGTTGTTCTGTATGAAAAAACAATCTCATTTAGATAAATTTCAGTGATCCGATTTGCTATTCCTTATGAAAAAACAGTCTCAGATAAATTTCAGTGAGCCGATTTATACCACCGTAGAAGGGTCAATGATCCAACGAGCTGATTCGAAGGGTTTGGCGAGCCGGTTTGAAGGGCAAAATAAGCAATACAGTAAAACTCGTGTTAAGTTACACAAAATGCCCGTGAAAGGATTGCTACCCTATATATATTTTGAAGGAGTTTTTAGTAATTAAAGAAATTCTCCCATTTTTTTCCCACATTAAACAAACTCAAATCTAATGGCATAGTGTGACAATGAAAATTTGCAATAACATAAATCAAATGCGACTAAGAGACAAAGAAATTGTAGAATTACACAGTTTGCAGAAGTACCGAGAGTTGTCATTGTCAACTTTTATGATATTTAATTTGGATATTCTTAAAATAGAGCAATAATGACTAAATGGAGATTAATCTTCATTCACATATTAATAGAACATTAAAATATTGTCTAACAAAAGAACGTGTAGAAAATGTCCCTATAATATAGTTTAGATTATACATACCTATTATTTAAAATTTAAAAAAAATCTTCACCTTTTTTGTAATCAATCTTATAGTCAAATTGAAAGAACAACTTGACATAACTCATGGGTTCTCATTACTTAACTTTAATTTCATTAATATGTATTATTTTATTAGAGATATCAAATATAATCTAATAAAAGTAATGATTCACCAAAATTCAGAGGGAGTTGGCTCAAGAAACTCTTCTTATAAAAGGAGATCTTGAATTTGATTAACGTTTAAACTCTTATGAGTCACTGCTATATATGTGCAGTAAGGTCATTTATGAGTCAGACGTCTGAACATCTTAACTTATAAAAATGAAATAATAATTGACGATGTGCCGTTTACGAAATATACCTTTTTGTTCAAATTAAATAAATAAAATTTGATAATTGATAAGTAACTCTAATTCAGTCTTTTAATAATTTGATGATTATAAATGTCTAATACGAATATTTTTTTTTACATTTTTACATCAAAGTTAATATTTCCTTAACTTTGCAAAATTCATTAAATTTACTTTATTGCTAAATGAGATATGATTGAATTGAATGGACAAGAATGTACAGTGAGTATTCATTTAAGCTGAATCGGTTGGGGAGTGGCCGGTCAAGTTGGATGATGAAGGGAATGGTAGGGAATCTTTGGAGTAATAAAGTCTGAAAGAGCACATGAAGAGGTTTCTTTCTCGATAGACATAGATCTGAATATTAAATATGAGAGAGAGAGAGAGAGAATCGGTGGTCCGACCTGTTGCTCTCAGGTTTCCGCGTTCTCTTGTCGGCGATTTCTAAAAAGTCTTTTTCACAGGCCACAAGTGGAGCTAAGCTAATCCATTTCTTTCTCACTCGAGCACTCCGATTGAGACATGTTTTATAAGGACAACTATTAAGTGTTTTTATACAAGGCGTAATTGTAACTGGGGTTTTAAATGAGGTAGATGACCCATCCTCTCTTGAGTGTAAGGCTGGAATTCAACTCAAATCTTGATGAGAAGTTTGAGTTGGTGTCAATAAGTTCTAAGCAAATTAAAAATCCAGTAGTTTGAAATTGACCAGAGAAGATGTTATATACAAATGATAGGTTCGATTTTTACACACTCGGAATTCCTGCCTCTACACACTCGATTACAGGTGTGGGTGGCTAATTACTACGATACCCCCGTATTTTCATTCATTCGAACGAACGCCCAGTTCATTTCAGCATTTGTTCGAACGAATGAACTCATACCCCTGCCATTTTCACTCATTTGATCGAATGCCCATTTCATTTCGGCATTCGTTCGAATGAATATATGCATCCCATCGAGATTTTGACTCATTCGAACGAATGTCCAAGTGCAAATTCATTCATTCGAACGAATACCCAAGTGTAAATTCCATTCATTCGAATGAATGAGCAGAAGGTGTTCATTCGTTCGAATGAATGTATTAGAGAGGATTGGAAAATGACAATCATTCTCTCTAATTTCATTCGTTCGAATGAATGGATTGATTCATTCGAATGAATGATTGTAATACCCTGTCCCAAAAATGTCCCACATTGTTAGTGGCATTGGAAATTCCCTAATATATAAATAGTAGCCTTCCTCCTTTTAGCACAAGGCCTTTTGGCAGCAACAGTGGCTTGGCTCGCCAAAGCAAAGTAGTGCAGGTCCGTGTGTAGGCCCAAAGCGGACAATATTGTGCTAACGGGACGGGTCGTTACAAATGGTATCAGAGCATGGTTCAACTCTCTGCCTGAGGGTGTGGGCTTGGTTGTTGTGTATGCAGACCCGGGGACGGCTCTAGATTTAAGGAGGGTAGATTGTAATACCCTGCCCAAAAATGTCCCACATTGTTAGTGGCATTGGAAATTTTCTAGTATATAAATAGTAGCCTTCGGGAGCAACAGTGGATTGGCTCGCCAAAGCAAAGCCGTGCAGGTCCATATGTAGGCCCAAAGCGGACAATATTGTGCTAGCGGGACGGGTCGTTACAATGATAATTATGTTCATTCGTTCGAATGAATCAATTCATTCGTTCAAACGAATGACATATAGACGTGTATTCATTCGAATGAATGACTTGATTTATTCGAACGAATGTATGAGAGATGACTGGAAAATGACAGTCCTTCTCTCGAATGTCATTCGTTCGAATGAATCAACCTATTCATTCGAACGAATGACATTTATATGCTTATGTTTTAAGAGGATTTTTAAATGGAGATATGGTTAGGAATGTAGGTTGGCCATTGCATGGCCGAACCATGATTTTATTATGGCTAGGATGTTGGATCAAAAGAATAGAAAATAAGAGGTGAGGTTCGGCCATGGTGTATGGCCGAACCCCACCAACTATATTTATGGATTTTAATTGATTAAAATGGAAGAGGATTGGGAGATGATCATGATAATCTTAATGGAATAATTATGTATGTTTTAAAAAGAGTTTAAATGGTTTAAGAGAAATTAAAGAACCATAGGGTTCGGCTATGATGAAGGGCCGAACCCCATAGAGGAACATTGCTCATGTTTCATGAAGAATGGTTACTAGATTAGAAAGTATCTAATCATGGATCTTGAATGATTAAATGGAAAGATGGGTATTAAATTTAGAAAATTTCTAAATATGGACCTTCTAATTATGGACTTATTA
The DNA here is from genome assembly GCA_022113865.1 of Chimonanthus praecox. Taxonomy (NCBI): domain Eukaryota; kingdom Viridiplantae; phylum Streptophyta; class Magnoliopsida; order Laurales; family Calycanthaceae; genus Chimonanthus; species Chimonanthus praecox. Next base: position 66,079,430 of record CM039087.1, on the reverse strand, counting down.
ATTATGGAATTGCTAATAATGGAGGTTGATGAAAATGGAAACTTAGACATCATAGGATTCGGCCATGGTGCTTCGCCGAACTCCATGAACCAATTTTGGATCTATGAAGTTTATGTGTAAATATCATGGATGGGTTTTGGACATAAACCTAAGGTAATGGCAAAGTTGTAAATACATGCTAAAATGGAAGGTTAGCCATGAATGACAATATTGTAATTTAAATAAAGAAGAACTATGGACCCCACATGGCCGAACCCCATGGAAAATTATTTGGTGGACTTGGGATTTTTATGTCATTGGATATGTATAATGACATTATTGTAAATATGGTAAAAAATGAAAGACCATGGGTTCGGCCATGGTGTATGGTCGAACCCCATGGGAATTGTTTGGAGGACATAGGGACTATGTTTAGCATATTAAAATGCAATATTAACTAAAGATTAGACCAATGACAATTTGGTAAATAAGTGTGAAAATGGTAGGCCATGGGTTCGGCCATGGTGTATGGCCGAACCCCATGGGGATTTGTTTATGAACTTAAAATATTGTAAATCAAGTGGAACTTGGTTTTGATTAATTATCACATTATAAGGTAACGGGATCTCAAAAGGTGTTTACGATCGTGAGCGGTTACCGGACGAAAGACGCAAGGACACGTTAGCGGTCTTTAGTAGGATTTCACCTCTTTGAAACCATGGGTTTATGTACATTGTTTTTATCTTGATTTGATGAATTTTATATTGCAAAGGATATGTTTCAAAATGTGAGTTTTAAATGCTATGTTTATATGATAAAATAACATGTGTTGTATACGTTTCAAATATGAGCTTTTAAATGCTATGATTTGTATAATTGCATAGCATGTGGACATTTGCATCTCATGCATGGCATGGGAGGGAAGAACGGTATCCGGAGACCCACACTCCGTCGGGGCGTCAGTAAAACACTCGTGGGAGATACCTTGATGTGATTTCCATCAAGAGGATACTGTGTATGAACTGTAACCAGAGATCCACACTCCGACGGGGCGTCCGTAATACAATTATGGGGGATACCTTAATGAGGAGCTTTCCATCAAAAGGATACTATGTATGAAATGTAACTGGAGGGTCCACACTCAATCGGGGCTTCCAAAAGACCTATGTGGTCAGTGCTTTTATGTACATGTGATGGGTGAGACTCATTGTATATGATAACATGGCATGGCATTGCATCGGCATGATTATGATCTTTATTATCATGCGATGTTCTGGTTTTATTGGTATGATTGGATCTCTATTATCATACATTGTTTTTGGATACGATGCTGTATAAGTATGGTATGAATTATTATAACTGGATTTGATATTATTATATCTGAATTTTTTATACTAACCCATGTGTTACCCCTAATTGGAATACCTACTGGGCGCGTTGTTCTAACACTCTACTTTTACCCGAGTGGATAATGCAGAAAACGAGGGGAACAATGAACGCGAAACGGGCCAAGCATAGGAGCTGAGGATTATAGTTTATATTTTGTTAAAGATACTCATGGGCTTGTAAATTGAATATCTAGAATTCGGATTCTAATAACTTAGATGAATTTACTATGGTTTGATGTTTTATTGGATAATTGCGTTATGATAATGATGATTAAGGACTTGACGTACTTTGTTATCTGAATGGAATAAAACTGTGTTCTATTATGTTTCCGCATGTTATGATTCTTATTCCGCATTGTTTATATTGATATGTGTGAACCGTTTTCATAGACTGAGTCCATGCACACATAGGGTTGGCCAGTTAAGGGTTGGACTTTAGAAGTTCGGACTTAACTCGCGTCGTGACGTCCCGTTCTCTATCACTCTATTCTGTTATAAAAAAAAAAATAATAGACTCTGATTTAAAGGAAGAAGCGAGTGAAAAACGGCAGGACGTTACATTAGCCACCCACACCTGAAATTGAATGTGTAGAGACAGGAATTCCGGGTTTGTAAAAATCGAGCCAAATTATAATGTGCATATTTTACAACATAATATCTTGAGAATCATCGAATTGAACTCACACATATCACTCTCTTATTGTCCATACATATGAATTTAAATCCTTTAGAAGTGAACCTATATAAAAAACTTTAAAAAATTCAATAAGGGCGAGAGTTTATTAAAATATTGTTTAAATTTTAGATATAATGAGTACTATTTAAATATTTTTTATTAAAAAGATGAATAAAGATGTGAGTTATGTGAAAGTCCACTTCTGAAATCTTACTTATTAATTAAAATTAGTTTTTAGTAGACTTCTCTGTAGCTTTATTTATCTAATAATCTTAAATAGGCCTCACAAAAAAATCATAGCTCACAGTATAAAGGTTGAAAATTTTAATAAAAATAACTCAGACTGGTCAAAATTAAAGAAAATAACTCAAAACAATTCTAAAATTGAATACCCTACTTTCAAACTTTTTTAAATTAAAAAATATTAATAAAAACAACTCAAAAATTAATCAAAACTGTTTTTTTTTTCATCGGTCGATATCAGCTCTTGGATCAATCACAGCCACACTTGTGCTAGTTAATTATAGAAGGATCAGAGTAATTATGATGCTTATATTCTGTCGATGGTCGACTTGGAAGTTAGACTACCCAACGGATAGAAGTCGGCCCACCCTTTTTAAGCGTGGGTTCAAGTGGGGTCCTAACATTATCCAATTGGCATGGAAGCAAAAAAAAAAAACACTTCGACTATTTGCGAAGAGAGAAATTATCACTAGTAAAACTCACTTGTTATGAATTAAACGATTAAATTTAAATAAAATTATATTTATATCATTTCTCAATTTCATATTTATTATTATTTTATTAATGTAAGATGTACTTAATATTGAATTACAGTCAAGTTATATATAGGCTGACTATATAGACACCACATTTTTCGGCAACACCTCTTTTCGTTTTTAGGTGTGAAATTATCAATTTGCCCTTCCGTGTTTTAATAGTTCGATTGAACATCTCGTTCATTATCGTCCGATTGAAGGTTGTAGAGAGAACGTTCGATCGGACGATTCTAGGAATCGTCCAAACAAATGTTGTAGAGAGGGATTTTCAAAATAGGTCGTTTCTCGACCGATTTTTACAAACAAGGTATCAAATTCATCTATTCTAAACTTTATGAACCCCGGGACTGATTTTAAGAAAAAATGGCCTTCTCTCTTAATTCTTTGGGTAAGATTTTTTAAGCTCAAAACTATACCATTTTCACTTAAAATCAGTCAAAGAGTTCATAAAATTTAAAGTAAATGAATTTTAATACCTTGTTTGTAAAAATTGGTCGAGAAACGACTTCCGTGACAACTGTAACCTTTGCGCGTTTTGTTCAGATTTTCAAACGAGGCGGTTTCTCAACCTATTTATACAAACAATGTATCAAAATTCATCTACTCTAAATTTTATAAACTCCATGACTGATTTTAAGTGAAAAGGGTATAATTTTGGGATTAAAAAATTATATCCAAAGAATTAAGAAGGAATGTTATTTTTTCTTAATTATTTAGATATGATTTTGAAGTCCAAAACTATACAATTTTTATTTAAAATCAGTCCTGCATTTCGTAAAATTTAGAGTAGATGAATTTTGATACTTTGTTTGTAAAAATCGATTGAGAAACGATCTCTTTTGAAAATCCCTCTCTGCAACATTCATTTGGACAATTCCTAGAATCGTCAGATTGAACGTCTCCTCCACAACCTTCAAACGAATGATAATGAACGCGAAGTTCAATCGAACTATCAAAAAATAAAAGGCCAAATTGATAATTTCATACCTAAAAGTAAAAATAACTATGTCGTGACGAAAAAATACGGTGTCTATGTAACCCAACATGTATATATAAAAAGTTTGTCTTTAAAATATATTAAAAAATAGGAATTCAAATTTATCTGTAAATCGGTCTCAATCATTCAAAGAATCATTTCCCCTCAGTTTTGTGCCTAGATGCTATGTGGTTTCAAAGGTTGGTAGTGGACCAACTTTTGCACTTAATCAGAAATGCGTGGGCCACACCCATTCAAATCATCCAAATACTATTGTCAAACTTTTTTTCTGAGCCGTCCAATCTGCTTTTACAATTAGATGATCAGAATCGTCCACTTAATAAGTTTTCCGATTTTGATCACAAAATATTCTTTCTTCTCATAATAATTAAGGGTGATCATTCTCGTAAGAGCATTTTTTTACTTGACCCTTCTTCCTTTCGTATCTCTTTTAAAAATAAATCCAAAAAAGCAAGTCACTCCAGCTGTTTTCATTTTTTTCATATTTGACTTGGGCCTTTACAAAATATTATCTTTTGAGTGATTTTTATAAATAAGATATTAAAATTCATTTAATCTGAATTTTATGAAATTTAGAACTGATTTTAAATGAAAAATGGTATAATTTTGGATTTCAAAAATCATCTCCAAAGAATTAAGAGGTAAAATTATTTTATTTTTATTTTTTCGAGATGATTTTAAAAGCTCAAAATTATATTTTTTTCACTTAAAATCAGTCACAGAATTTATAAAATTCAGAGTAGATGAAGCAAACACAGGAAAATCCAAATGTTACAGTTGTTGAATGAAGAAGAAGAACAGTGAAAGGCTTGCCGTTTTGGAATTTTTTAAATATTTGATAGGGAAGAGTGAAGGGTAAAATGAGAATTTCACTAATCTTTTATGAGATAAAAGAAAATGCATGTGGGAGAATGGCCACCTATAATAAAATTTAAATAGTATGCACATCTGAAGAGACGCCACGAGTATGGCCCCTAGTGAATGGCATGAGGATAGTGAACATTGTATTTCAACAAATCCAAGCCATTTTAATCGAAGATTAAGATTGTCATTAATTTTAATACATTTGGTTGATTGTCATTTCAACGTATGACGCATTGATCATCTAAATTTAGATCTATTATGACTTATTAGGGATTTTGTCATTGATTTTCTTTTTCTAACATCTGGTTGGTTATTATAGCTTTTTATTATTATGGACTTCTTTTTATATACGTATCGGCCGATATCTATCGATTTTGAAAATCTATATATATTGGCTGATATCTGATATATATCGGCGATATATATCGTTGATACCGGCCGATATTGATATATTTTTTTTTTAAGAAAAAAAAGAAAAAAAAAAGAAGAGAGAAAAATATTGGCCGATATCAAATTTTTCACCCCTAAATCTATTCTTAGATTTTCAATGTAGAAATTACATTTGCTCTAACTTTATGTAGAAATTTTCAATTTTACACCCGATAATGAGATCAGATGAATGTATTAATGGAAAGTCTTAAATAGCTCCTTAAATGTATTTAAATTGCGCCAAACTCTTTAATTGGTAGATATAGGTAAGTGGGATACTTAAGGAGCAACGTGGAAGACAGAGGAACAAATTTCTCTTTACTTAATCTGCTATCATCTATTAATTTTTCTTGATCTAAATCAAGATTTAAGATGATGATAAAATGATCTGAAGTTTATTAGATTTATTAGCGCAAAATAAACACATCAAAATAAGTGAAATAAATCAAGTACAAACAAACACACAAGAACACCGACCTTTATGTAGTTTAGTACATCATTTACTTACGTCCATCCACAAAGTGTGTAATCCCTTTTCTACAAGAGAAGTGAAAGGATTTGAATCTATTCAACGAAACCATTGCGAGTCACTTGCAAAATAGCAAAATAACAACTCGACAACTTTGATGAATTATTATGATCACGACTGTTCGTTTCATTTACCTAGTGAATAAATTAATTAAATTGAATGCAAATTATTTATAAATACATTGAGTTTGAATTAGAATTTTACAAAATCTATAAAATTCAACTCAATCTAAATTGAGAATTTAATAACAAACTGACAATAATAGAATTTAAATTTAATATGCACAATGAATAAAATAAAATAAATCTTGTTGAATATCTTAATTCAATTAATAACCAAATTAACCTTCTAAAACATTCTAAAAAATAAAATTCAAGATTTAAAATAAAATGATAACTTCATCCATTTCTACCTAACCTACGTCCAGTATATACAGAGGACCGTATAAAAATGAGTACGTGTACGCATACTATACGAGTATACAGTACAACACGGGTGGTCACAATAATTGCGTTCGACCCATTGCCATGTGTCCCTCAACTGTCTGCCAACTCTGCTCTTCCTTTAATGGCCTTTCCTCTTTCCCTCCCTCTCCTCCAATTTTCCCTCTCCATTTTATTCTCCATATATATCCACTCCACCCTACTTCCTCTCTTCCCAATCCCTTACCACTTATCAGACATGAATACCACCAGCGGTTTTCTTCTCCTAACGCTTTTGCTTCTCACTGCACTCACTGCATCCGACTCGGCCCGGGCCGAATCCGGCTCGCTCTTTTCTGCCGAGTTGAAGAAGAAATCCAAGGGCGCCAGCAATGGAGGCGGGTTTTTCCCACCCGGTGGCAGCTTCAGCATACCGGGTTTCGGAACCGTGCCGGGTTTCGGCAACGGCATAGTTGGAGGCGGGTATGGAGCCGGATATGGAGGCCCTGACGGTGGGTACTCCAAGGGTGGGATTGTACGTCCTACTGTGACCTGTACTGAGCGTGGACCCTGCTACAAGAAGAAGCTGACGTGTCCAGCTAAGTGCTTCTCGTCGTACAGCCACTCTGGCAAGAACCATGGCGAGGGTGGTGGCGGAGGCGGCTGCACTGTCGACTGCAAGAAGAAATGCGTAGCCTACTGTTAAACGGCCAACGATTGGCTGTTTCCCAGTTAACAAGAAGAAATGGAAAGCGGTTTTAAGCATTTCCACTAGCGGTATTTTGATATAGTTATATCGTATGTGTACTTCCTACTCAGCGTTGCTTATCATGTGTGGCTTATTATTAGAGTTACATATTACATAAATAAAAAAGGGTATTCTAGTAAATTTCGTTGGGTTGTGGAATGTGACAACAAAGGCGGTTTTCCGGTAAGTGGGAGTGGATTCGAAACTCCACCACGACAGAGTCAGTCAGCATCTCTCATTTCATGACACGTTGCAATGATGGTTGTGCTAACTCTGTCAAGTTATAACAGCAGCTGTGGATTAAGTGATAAAATCATCTTTGTGACATCTTTATCCATCTGATGAAAACATGAAAAATGGGCACAAACCTAAAATAGATTTTTTTAATTTTTTTCCATTTTATTTGATCTTTAACTTGAATAATATTATTTTTTGTAAGTTTTTAAATTTCATAATTTAAATCATCATTTATTTTTAAAATATTTATGAGCTTTAAATTTACAAATTGAAATATTTTTAATAAGTTTCTTATTCAAAGATAATTCTTAATATGATTTTATTAATTATTATAAAAACTTTAAACTTATATTATCTTTAAGTTTCCTAATCTTTTACGACAAAGAGGCTAAGAGATCCTTGGCTTTGTCGTGTCCACGGGGTTTGTGTGGGTTGGTGGGGAGGCTTTGATGGGGAGGCTGTCGCTACAGTGTTTGGGGAGATTGTACTTGTTTTTGGTAAGTGATGGTGACCGTCGAGGCAGTGGGCCACGCCATGAATGAGACAATCGGACGGTTGTGATTGTGGTCCTACTTTTGAGGTACATGAAGCGTAATTTATTGTTGTTTGTAAAGGGCAGTAAATGCTTTATAATAGTCCTCTTCAATGAACATTTTATTTTATTTTTCATTTAATTAAATGAAGAAGTTTATTAAAATAAGTGGGGATGATCGATATTTTAACTGAAATTAATGTGATTTCAAATTCCTAATTCAAGGTGATCCTAATCGAGCTGTCCAAGTTTTGGGTGATCCTGGCCCTCAAATTGGTGGAATCCACATAGTTATTCTTTTATCTAGTGGGTCCCACTCTTGGCAGTGAATATCTTCTAGGTGCATGAGATAATCGGAATCGTTCAAATATTGGGTATTTAGTCACGGTTGATTAGTTTTATTTTAGGATGATAAATTAAGTAGAACTATTTTATGAATGAATTTTTGATATTGCATTTTTCTAATGTGGGTCCAACCATGAGTCATACCCAAACATTTCTAGCATGAGAGAATGGCTTAAAATCAAGAAATTAAAAATCGGGCACCACTTTAAAGGATTTATGAAAAGACCAATATGTATTAGCTGATGTGCCCGATTTTGATTTTTTTTTTTTTTAATTTACGTGTGGGAAACTGCAAAACTTGTGTAAACGAAAAAAGAAAGAATTCCTACTTTATATCATTTGAGTAATAACTGCCTAAACTTCTAAAAATTAATGACTGTAAATTGTAACGAACTTAAATGCCAGATTACACTCATAGTTTGGTGACTTGATTAATAATTAGTGGATCACCAGAGTGCATCAGAATGGCTTGTTCATAATTCACATTGATTAATGATGTAATGCGCATGTTATGAGTTTCAAAGTTATACGTTTTATTTAATGTGTGGTGGTAGCAATTGGGAGCTTTTTATTGGTTTAGCAAACAATGTAAACTCATTAGATAGATATTAAAGCAGTTTGTCAAATCTAAATTCAAAGACCGGTTTCAAACTAAAGAGATAAATGATTTGGATTACACACCTTACTTTTCTTTTAAGAGATATTTTTTTTTTAAATTTTATGTAAAATTACTATTTTGTCCATCAGTTTTGTGTAGATGAATCATCTTTTTAAAAAAAATTGAAAAGCAAAATAGTAATTTTCATTCAAAAATTTGAAATGAGGTATTTTTTTTAAAAAAAAGTGAGGTGTCTAAATAGTCGTTCTTGAATAATGATAATTAGATAAACATTTTTTTTTATCATTTAAGAATTTCTAATTTCAATTCTCAACCTCTCCTTTTACATTTTTACGTTACGGATCATTAAAGCTGTATCTACAAATTCAACCATCACGTCCAAATCACGTATCAAGACATTTAATTGGTGGAATACAAATGGCACAAAAGGACGAAGCCATACTAATGCAAAAAGAGAAATCATGGATGACTCTAGATTTGTCTTGTTGGACCTAAAATATTTTTTAATGGCTAATGAGGTTTAGGATGGATTATATTTGTAAGAAAGGAACTAATCAAGCTTTGGTCAAATTCATTGACCATTTGCTCACTACAATATTGCACCTTAAAGTCCTCCACAAGAAACGATTTTAATGATGATACTTCAATATTTGGTTTTGGTTTGGGTTTGGTACGTTGGTGGGTTGGTGACTTGGTGTCAATTACTGAAGTGTCCCTTTCTATGAAACTTCGTATTTAAGTATTCGTCTTATAGATATATGAAATAAATTATTTTAATGACCGAAGGAAATGACCATTAAAATTTGCAAAATGACAAACACTACTTCGATTGTTTTTTTATTATTATTATTATTATTATTGATAGTCAATTAAATTAAATTTTGTTAATGCAGCATTAACAGTTCAAAATAGTACATTAGAAAGAAGAGCAGAAAAGGCTAAAAAATTTGAACTTCAGTAAATAGTTAATTTATTTTTCTACATGTAGAGCATACTTTTTGTTATAGTAAATTATGAAAGATTTATAAAACAAATATTCAACTATTTACGATTAGATTGAAATGTCCAATTCCATCATCTCTCCTTGTGGTTCGGTCTATTGTGATTCATACTCTTCATGCATAGGATATCTGGAGTGTGTGACGCCTATAATGGCATAATATTCGTTCATCCATCATAAGCAATTGATGTATATCAATCCGAAAGAAATGATCATATAGATGAAGCTTCGTGAGAATTCAGTGCACGGAACTAAGTATCTATAATGACGCTGCTTAAAATTTTCAAAATACTTAACCTACATAGAACTTTGGCAAGAATCTATGCTCGACCCTTTCTATGATGAGGCTACAATATTATCCATTGGCCCTAAAAGTGCACAAATTCCAGACCTATCAATTTTCTCTTTGCGATTAAGAGAAAAAGCTCTTAAACAAAAAAATACCAACCCTCTCCAAAGCCCTATTCCGCGCCCAACCCAAGACTGACCCTCCAACCTACCAAACTCTAGAAAACCCCGGGACCAAATGCATTGGCCTTTAGCAGTCTCCGTGGGCTCAGAAGTTAGATCTTGGTCTTGGATTATCAACTACCCACCTGGCCCACCCAACTTCCAACCTTGCAGACCTGGCAACGGGTTGGGTCACATTCAGGTCTAATTAAATGAATTAAGTTGGTTCAGATTTATCCATTTAACTAAATAAATTTTTTTCACACGTACCAAGACTACCACTTGAATGAGTAGACCACGAATAGCTGGATGTGTGGCATCTGGATGAGGCAATTGTTGAGGCAATTAAGTTTACCCATTTATAAATGGATTTAGGTCGAATCAACCGATTAATTACGCAGGCAATGTTGACAGAGAATCAGGTTGAGCCAGATTTTGTCAGGACCCTGCTAAGACAGCCGAAAAGCATCCATTAGGTCACTCTATAGTAGCTTCCTGAGTAGATCACATGAAAACTCTAGATAGTAATTGGATCTCCCACTAACCAGCTGTAAAACACAAACCGAATCAATCTGACACGATTCCTAATTAATCAATGCTGTAGACCTCAATGTATTGAGCACTTCCAATTTACCATTCGTACTTGAGATACAAAGACACTGCCCTCTTCAATACATGATTACAAAGAAAGCTACTTGTAATGTTCTCTAAACCTTCCTAAGCATTTCTCTACTATGAACAGAACAAATCACACAAATCCACAAGATATGAAACAAGTATGACGGACCTACTTCAGCAAATAGAAATTGCCATCTGCTCCCGTCCAACATCTCAATTCACTGCTTCTGGAATTACATCATATTGCTGCCCTCATGGCACCTCGTGCAGCGTCACGCTTCATCTCAGCAGCTTTGCCGCTCCCACGGAAGTACATGTAAACTTGCTGAATAATGTGAAGCACAAGGTTAGAGAAGGACAAAATGCTGAATGAGTAAAAAGGTGGGAGATGCAGATGTGCACGTAAGTGAAGAACAGAACCTGAATAACCCAAATACTGAGTACTGATTCGAGGCAGAAGAATCCAAAACCAATGAAGTAAAAGATCTGTGCGCAAAACAGTCTTGTCAGCGCTCACACAGGAGAATGTAGGGAACCTCCACTCAATGTATTCATGGGTTGCATATGACAACATAAGATCAATTTTTCTAAAGCTTAAATGAAATATTGAAATACTTATTGATTGATGGTTTAGAGTAAAATGTGTCATTTTTTTTTGGTGCTATTTTTAGAACTTACTCATTTTAAATAAATATCTTTGAATCTATTCAACTATTATGCCCCAAGTAGATGGGATTTTGGTTTAATGATGATGATCATTCAACTATCACGTCAAACCATGAATACTATATTTTTTTTAATTGACTGAATCCAACAGCTCATAGAAATGTAAGATTTCAACATTCAACAGTACCAGAGCAGCTAGTAAAAAAGGCAAGATAATCAGAGTACGACAAACCTTATAAAGACAAAAATCTCAACAACCTAACAAAGTATTAAGTGCACTTTGCACCAGCGCCATAACAAGTCCTAGACATCTATAGATTTTGAGTCCTTCAGAATATTGTAGAACTTGTGCCATCCTTGGATCTAAGACCCATCTGGTTATCCTTTTTTCTTGCAATATGTATTGAAAGAGGGTCCTACGGCTGCAAATGACAGTCAACCAAAGGCAGCTCCTAAGGGATTCTATGCCCAGAATCAGATTCCAAACTTTCAATTTATCTCTGTAAATACTGTGATTCTCTAATTTTCAGATTGACAATGTTAATTCCAATAAGAATAAACACCAAAATCTACATCATTTGGCAGAATAAAATATTCACAATCGCAAAAAAAAAAAATAGAAGCATCATCAAACTTACCCCAACCAACGCATTGCCACTTATGAGATCAATTGCAGGCAAGATACCTCTGTTCCACCACCACAAACAACAAAGGAGGATTGAGAAACTGAGAACTAGGTGCACCATATGTCAATAAAATTTATTATATTAATTCTTCAAATGTTAGGGATGAAAATTACAAAATTCAAACACTTAGAGACCTTTTTTGGAATCAACTCAAAAAATATAGGAACCTATTTATAAAGTACTCAATAATGAAAGGGCCTACTACATCTCAACTACCAGTGTTCCTCCCCAAGAAAAACACATGAAACTGAATGTCACAATTTGGAGGTTCCAAAGAATTTTATGGTGCAACAAACAACATGGTAGAAAGACAAACAGTTAAAGCCCTGCCAACACCCTAAAAAAGGGTTACCCACATCAAAAACTTTTAAGAAAAAACTTACGCTAATGATTTCCCTTTGAAAATGATAGGAGGGGCAACTGAAGCAAGAATGCAGAAACCAATGTGAAGCTGTAAAGGGGGAAAGCAAAAGTTATGATCTTCCTCCCATGCACAGAAAAGATAATAATTTATATGTATAGAACCAGATTTCAGGAAAACTGTGGATGTTTACCAGGTAGAGCAGGAAAAACCAGCCAAACTTCAAAGCACTGTCAGTCCTGCAAAATGGTTCAGGGTGTGAATGAGGATAGCAATCATTATTCAATTGCATAGATAAGCATCACTAGTAGCATGTAATCCATGTCTTAAGAAGGGCATTCTAAAAGGATAGACATTCTTCACAATAGAAGTAGATCCATCCATAGTTAAGACTAAACCATTCAAGTCTATGGCAGATTCTCATAGGGAAGGAGCTCCTTAGAGTTTAGACTTTGCCCTATGAAATGAATCATAGCATATGAGTAAATTTGATGGTCACTTGTAAATTTGTGCCGATTGTCATCCATCAGCCCTTAGATTAAAATCCCCCTAACTTGGTAAGCAACTCAGCATTTCCCTTTACCCATGAAAGCCAAACATGCTCTCAATGACAAAAATTAGAAAATAGAAAAAAAAAAAAAAACTAAAAGCAGTAAGATGCATCCTGGAGAACCTTAGAAAAATGTAACAAAAGGAAGTACCTCATGGCGCGATACAGAGGACGATACCACAACACATAACCTCCTGGAACGCCTGATATGAAGTAGATAATAGCAAGAAGCCAGATTTTTACACCTACAAGTTAAGGCATGCTGAATCAAGATCATGAACACAAAAGATTCAGGGAATATAACTTGAAACAGAAGGGAGGATACAGATGTGCATCAAGATCCATATGCACAGATATGGCATGGATACAAAAATCCATGACATAGATAAACAAACATGTACCAAACGCAGTTAAACTTCTGAGCTAACCTTCTCCTTTAATCCAGGCTGTAGTGACAGCTATTATGTTCCACAGGAGACAGACAAATAATCCTGCACAAATTCAAAGTTCATAACAGCAAGTTACTTTCATTTAACAAGGTTATTAACAGTAGGTCCATCAGGTCCATAACATAGTGGATGTGAAAAAGCTTTAGAGTTGTGATTCTCATTCTATGACTGTTTTTCCATTCAACATATTTCATCATAATCATCATTGAAGCCATTCATGTCATCTATTGGGGGTTGACTTTTTGCATTCCACTTCCCTACAACCCTATCAAAGATCATGCTATCCGACACTTCAGAATCTATTCCTTTCTTTACACACAACAACCCAAATCAACATTCCAAAAAAAAACAAAAACAAAACAGATCAACCCAAATCTTCAATGGTTCATCTGAAAATCCTAGTTTTTAATGGTCTCACTGTTAATTATTCAAATAAATATTCTGGCCCTGTGGGAACCACTTTAAATCTTATGTTTTTTCCTTTCAGTTGAAAAGGTAAAGAAAATAAGACAGCCCTAAAGCAGTGTCAAGTAAGAAAAGAGTAACAAAGAAACATCAATTACCACTCGAGCACACATTCCCAAACACCAATCTATGCTGTGACACCCCCTGTTCAGCAAATGAGCCTCAGCATATGCACCTCTTAAGATGTGCCTAGAGGAACCACTCAGGATACCACAAATTTCCACAAATGAATCTGCTAGTCTCCAAGGTACACATTTGCAATCTGTGATGAGCTATCTTTAACCAAAGGGTGAACAGAGTTCAAAATAACTGCCTCTCCTAAACAAACTAAGATAGCCTCAATCTATGAATCATGACTCCATCTGGGAATCAGTGACAGGAAAAGTCTCATCTTTTTGCATTCTCTATCCAATTTTCATCAACAGATTTCAAAATAATTTGCCTGCAATTAAATGAATTAAATCCCTCACGTCAACAGCTTTATTATCAAAGCAGCTACCCTTCCACTCCTTCCACTAAATTATCGCCATAAAAAAATCAAGAGCTCGTGAAATTGGAAGAAATTTCTTATTCTCCAAGAAACGATCAGCATTAGTATTCATCATCGCTGAGAAAATCATGGGGGTAATTCCAATCAAGAGTGCAATACAGCAGCTAAAAAGATTAAGCAAAGATTCATATCTCACAAGAATTTAATTCTAATGTTCCAATCCTTTTTCCCTAGAATTCTATGGCCTTCAAATGCGTCTCATGATATTCAGCTCTTGCTAAAGGCAAGGTACAAAACTAAAACCAATGGAATTGACTTTTTGTCTTTTTCTTACTCGTTTTGTTTTTTTATATTATATGGGCCTTGTCCCTAATAACAGCATCCTGACATATACATTGAACAAACATCAAAGGCATAATTTTTCTTGACTTAGGCATAATTTTTCTTGACTTAGGCACATGCCAAAATAACCTCAAAACAAGAGTGAAAAATGGTTGGGTTGTGATCCTATGTGTAACTTTTGTGGATATGACAAAAGGAATGGTACTTGATCACTTATCAAAATATATAAATATATACATATAACGTTTTATTATTCAGAACTTTTTTCTGAGACATATCAACTTGCTATTAGATATTAGATAGGTAATTGCATTCCACCCCCACCCACCGTCATTCTTCTCAATTCCAAAAGCATGCATGTCTAAAAAATTATGAAGTCTAACTGCTATTTTTGGCAAATAAATAAATAAATAGCCCCTTCTTAACATTTAAATGCCACAAATATCCCATAACATTCAAAGAGTTGTGCTAACAAAAAACTTTGAGTTAGGCATTCTACACATCCAATTAAAGAAGTAGACGGACCTGATGAGTACATTGCCAAGGGAAGCACAAGAATAGAAGATGACTAAAGTTTCAAGTCCATCAAACAATCCTAGTCTTGACTTTTTGGTCCTTGAAATTTTGACTTTTATAAGTTGTTGTCCACCACCCTAATGCAATTGACGGGGATGAATTTCAAACCAACCCCTACCCCTTCCAAAAAGAATCATGTGGTCCCCCATTCGCATTCTACCCATACATATCTTCCTCAGGAACAATTGCATTCACTAACATCCATGGAACAGTCTTGGGTACGTGGAAGAAGGTAATCTTGATAAAAATTCAATTTCCTTAAGAATCCTAAAAAAAATAACAATAATAATTAGAACATCATCAAAATAATAAAAGATAAAAGAACTCTTTCATTCTCCTGTTGCCCAAGATATGGCATTCTCCAGGTTACTCCAACCATCATAAAGCCACAATCAAAGAACCAACACCCACCAACCCTAAAAAGGTCATGACCATCGCAATTTCACCACCTTTGATGACATTGCCTGCAACTGGAGCCTCAATCCATCGTCCACATTTGAATTTTCCATTTGGTATTTGGCTTCAGAGATTATCCCACCCTCGTCCAAAAGATGAGTAATCAATTTGGGCCTTCTAATCCCTACTCACATCACAGACTGAACACCTTTAATGTTCCTTTGTCCTCAACCCCCATCTATCATAAAAGAACATTTAAGGCCCCTATGATCCTTAACCTTCAAACATTTAAGGCCCCTATGATCCTTAACCTTCAAACATGCAATGAGAAAAGGGATCAATTTCGATAGAATTTGGTCACTTCTATTAAAGATCCTGAAACCAACCCACCACGAGAGATCGGACCAAATTCATGATCATCATAAGTAATATAAAAAACATAAAAATCATACCACATATCTGTTTCAGATTTTTAAATAAATATAACAGTAAAAAAATTACTACAATTTCAATACGGGTGATATACGAATTCAGCCCTTATGATCTTCTTACAATCTGATGCAACATTCAGACAATTGCCTTAACTCATCAAAGTTCAACCTGGGTGCAGTAAAATCAGATGCAATGAGATCAAAACAATTGTAGCACATTTTCCAGTTTAAGTTGATAAAAAAAAAAAACAGAAAAGTGGACTGAAGAAGGGAGAAAAGTCAATTGCTAAGACACTGCTTTAGGGGATCATTCATGATATGAGGTATAGATTCAAAAAAAGGGAGCTCCACCTGATACAAGTCCATCCCGGGACTCAACCTAAAGTACTAGACTCGCCATAGAATGATGACACTCAGTCGACCTAGCTTAGTCTCGCTACATATCACCAGAGTTGTTGTCTCAATTATGTAATTTACTCCATTAAATACCAATTATTAGTTTCAAAAAATATACATGTCCCTTATATTATAAATCAAACTTGAAATCCATGTATTACAAAAAAGTCGTCACATTAATTAGAGCCAACTCCCTTTGTTAGGCAATTCCCAATGAGGATAAGTCTACTTTCATTATTGCGAAAATCAATTAGGAGATTCTCACTCCCATAATGGTATTTCAAATTACAAAAATAAATAAATACAAGGTTATAATATCATGATTATACTTCCTCATTGTACACCCACTTAAGTGTGACCAATGAGATAAGGTGTTATATTACAAAAGCATTTATTTTGGATATACTCCAATGAGGAAGACGGATGTATATACATCCACAAGCACCTAAAATGTCATCACTATGGGGCCCACTAGTAGAGGATCCAAATCAGTGGGTAGACACTATAAAATTCTATGCTAGTTATAAGGAGCGTGGGTAGACTATAAAATTCTATGCTAGTTATAAGGAGCGTGGGTAGACTATAAAATTCTATGCTAGTTATAAGGAGCTAAATCTCATCCAGGTCTAATTACACTAAACTTTAGATCATGGCCCCTAACATCAGTTTATGATCAATAACAAAAGTTTCAAGATGGACTATAGTCGAACAAGCATGAATAGAATGGATGTCAAATTGTAGCCCTCACAACTGATAAATGGAAAGGGTGTAAACTAAAAAATGGAAAGGGTGAAAAGGGTTTGATTGGTTGAAGTCAGCCCCACTGCTAAAAACAAATCAACTTAAGGGCATAGAAAATTTTGGAAGAAAATAAAATTAATACTATAGATGAAAATGGGCCAAGCTTAGAACAAACTTTCATGTACATTTAAATTCACAATTTTTTTTTTTAAAGGTAATGAATTTAAATTCACATATTTACATATAAATCCACCATTTTCCAGATTATTTCATATTTTACCCTAACTGTTTGTGCCTAAGCAAATTTTTTAGGGAACTTCACCAAGTCAAATTCATACAGAATGAACTCAATATCAATAATGAGTCCAATCCCAATTCCAATATTTTAAACCTTGTTCAACAGCAAGACAAGCATTCCAGCGCAGAGGGGTGTAAATGCACCAACTCTCATGATTGGGGATGCAAGTCACAACTAATTGCAAAGGAAATGCATCGACACACAATGGTCATTTTATGGAAAAACTGCAAACACAAGTAGGTGGATCATGTTTTAAACCTGCCATAAATGCATATCACATGAATATTTCAAAAACTGGATAGAAGAATGATATAAAGCCTACATGATGCCCACCAGCAGCAAAAGCAACATGATATTTAGTTCCAACAGGAAATGCATAATTAACATTGTAGCAAAAAGTCATAACAAACGGCATAGCTTGTGGTAGGGTAATTAGAAATGCCATAGCTAAACTAAAAGCTAATATATATAATGATAATGCATAAGAAAGACAGGAATGATAGGACCAAAATGTCATGTTTGTGCATCAAATCTTACTAAAAAGATAAAAAAGACATACAGAGAACATAATAAATTGTTAGAAAGCATTAAAAATACCAACAAAGGATGCCCGTAGCTATATCTGAGCAAAAAGGCAATGCACTATGAAGAACAAATGAATGCAGAAAGGTTCAAACTTCTGATATGAAACAGCAACATCAACTTCCATGAAATCGAAAAGAAAAACATACCTAACAATGTTGCAAAAGCAAAATATTGCAACCTTTGCAAATGGATTGGTATTTCATTTGCAATATCATGATGGATAATAGGAAAAAATGGCGGCCAATTTTTCTCCTCTATAACAATTCCAGCTGCAAAAAGAATAGGTGAAATTAACTATAAATTAGCTATGCAATCGTTCTTGCGAGTACAAATAACATGCTACTTTGTAGGGTAGAATGAAACAAGAAAGAAGAATACCTCGTGCTGCAGCCTCCTCCCTCCGTTTTAATTCCTGAGCATCATTGATAAGAATAAACAATTACATAACTAGAAGCCTTTTCAATATGCTGCATAGCAACTATTGCAACTTCAATACTACAAACTGGTCAATTTTTGGATCATCGTCTCCAGTTTCTTTTCAGATAAATAACAAAGGTGTTTGATCAAAAAATGGCATTTACTTTGTTACTAAAACTGAGGTGGAGAACTTCAAGTTCCCTAGGGAACAGTCAGCTCCCCCAATGGATGCAAATTCCCTTGCTAAAAGGGGTTTAGGTCTTTTGTGTTATATGTCAGGTCCTAACCTGGCTTCACTGAAATCCTTTTTGTTTCCCTCTTGGGGAGTTTGTTGTTGTATTAGTATCTCTCCTTTTCAATATAAGTATCATCACTCAAAAAAATAAATTTTCAATATCATGGAGATGATTATTGTAGCATGATACTGTGAGGTGATTCTCTGTTTCATTCCAAGCACATTCTCCATAAGGTGAATGAGGATGCTGAAGTTCTGGTTATACTGCGTATAGAACAACGTCAGTTTTTAAATAATCCATCCACAGTGCTGCAGTTGGTTCTATTTCAGTAGCTTGTTGTAGGTTTGTGCTTTATTCAATGAAGCCAATATTCAAAAAAGTTCTAAAGTATATTTAAAGCAAAGAACCAGTAATATCAATAATGCATTTCTAGTCATATAGCAATCTGCACAGAGCCCATCAGTAACCATATCAACAGGTACCTGTTCCCTCTTATTCAGTTCTGCCTCTTTTGCCTTTAGTTCCTTTTCCTTCTTTTTCAGATCCTAAATATGAATAGAAAAAAATACCAATCAACAATTAAACTATATGGCCATATTTAATACTCAAATTTCAAAATAAGTCTTTTGCTTTCCTGAAATTTCCCACCTACCTTCGCCGAGTCAAGAGGAATATCAACTGTTGCTCCACGATCATAGTTGAAATCCACCGGTTCAGGAGGAAGTGGAGAAAGCCTTGAATTTGGAGCAGAAGGCACAGTACCAGGATTCTACAAATATTGACAAGAAATTGACAGTAAGACGAGAGGGGGGAAAACTCCATAAGCAAGTAGGCTGGAAATAGTTAACATAATCAAACAAAGCAAACTATAAAAATGGATTGCGAAGGCACAAAAGCAAGTGCAAAGTCAGATAGGTTATAGAAGCACAAATAGAAATACTCCAAAGTCATGAAAAAAGGATATGATGCTTTGAAGCACAGTTTTTTTAATTTTTATGTAAAGGCACACAGACGAAATATCAAAAGAATATGCTATGATATCATGAGGTAAATTGAGCAAGAAGGATGTGAAGGGTAACTTACAGATTAATATATTGATATATTGATAACTACCAAATGGGTAACTTATAGATTAATATATTGAAGGGTAACTTACAGATTAATATATAGATATATGGCATGCATTAGAGGCACATGGGCCCAATAGATACAAGAGGGAGTTTGTGAATTAGGCAACTACAAAGAACCAACTAGAAAAGACATCATTCTTAGCTACTCTATCTATGGCAATGTACAAGCAATTAATTAGATCATTGATTTCAATGCCCTAGATCAGATGTCAGTTGATTTATAGCAAATGTATAACCCACAAACCTCCTCATATCTAACAGGGTCAACTATCCATTCACATAACATGTGTTGAGATTTGAATTGGATATTTTTTTTTATAACTTCATTAACTTATTCAAGATTTACTATATACAATCTTCTTCTTATGCTTCCTAAAATATCTATAACATTCTCTTCCTCAATATCTCTCTCTTAATTTTCTACCTCAATTTCGTTATTAGTTCTGAATTACTCCCTTAAATCCCTTAGGTTGCGTTTGGATGAAGGGAAGGGCAGGGAAACGAGGGGTTTATGGTACTCGATCTTATGTTAGGCTCGAGATACGTAGGGATTCGGTTATATTTTGCATTTTGTGGGTCAAAATGTGGAGTCAGAGATGAAAACATGGGGTGGATTTGGAATTTTAGCTCTCTTTAATTTGTTTTTTTTTTAAAAAAAAAAATGGGATTTTCAAAAAGTGGTACGGAACTCATTCAGGTATGATGTTCATCAAATTGGAACGTGTAATTGGATAGCTGAGGATAATGGAATCTAAGAAGTTTACCTAGTTACACCAAACTTTTATTAAAATGATTAATAAAACAACAAATACAAAAGGATATGTTTGAATAATTTTAAGGACAGATAAATGCATATCGAATCATAATCATCATTAAAACAGCCATTTATTCCATCAATATAGGGTTGGTACTAATGATGCTCAAAACTCCAAGCTTGTGGGTGGAATAATTAGCACCAAACAGCTGTGCTAGAAGCTCTGTCATATCACCTCAACATACCGTAAAATATATGAAGATGTTGATCAGTTGCATACATTTGCATTTGCAACCTCACCATCTCATAACTTTTCTAATACTGGAACCATCATCACCAAATGCATGAATTAATGGTTAAAGGGGAATATAACATTTACTAAATAGTAAGTAAGATTCTCTAATTTACAAGTCTCTTGCAATCAAATGAGCCTCCATTGTAGAACTAAGTGCCATTAAAATTTTGAAGCAACTACAATATGAATAAAATCATTTCCATGAGACTAGATCTAGGGATTTCAAGGAAACAATTCAACCACTGCATTGCATATACTATTGACACAGAGAGTATAAACCAACACAACCTGTAAATGAAAAACAAAACTTCTTAGATTCCATTATCCTCTGCTATCCAATTACACGTTCCAATTTGATGAACATCATACCTGAACGAGTTCCTCGTCACTTGTTGAAAATCCCACGTATAAAAGCAAATTAAAAAAAACAAAAATTCCAAATCTACCCCATGTTTTCATTTCTGACTCCACATTTTGGTTAAAATGCAAAATTCAACCGAATACCTACGAATCTCGAGCGTAACATAAGATCGTGTACCAGAAACCCTAGAATTTCAATCCGTACAATAAGACCGGGTTCTGTTTCAAAATCTCAATCAAGGACCACTGAAATCGAGCGAACCTTTAAAAAATGAAGCTAGGAAACAGAAGATGATGAAAAAAAATGAAGATCGAGATCTAGAAATGATCGAATTGGAACATACCGCAAAAGGATTCACGTCTTCTTCATCAAAAGGATTGCTGTCGTAGCGCCGCGCCATGAGATTGCGTCTTATGGAGATCGATAGCCTTCTCTATCTCCCAAAGAGAGGAAACAAAGATATGGAAAATTGCAGAGAATTGAGGAAAAGTGAAGCAGATTCGGAAAATTAGAGCCCTTTTTCCTCAAAGAAATAAAGAGAGAGGAAATGGGTTTTCCTCTTTATTTTTTAATTTTCTTGGTTTTGCTGGCTTTGAGACGGACGACCCTCTTTTGTATTTTCCAGCAACGGTTCGCGGGGAGGACATCTCTCTCGGGGACTCAGGGCCACCTCTGGATCCGATGCAGCACAAGCTACGCGGTTGTTTTATAACATTTTAAAGATGATGAAAGCCTCAATCCATAACTCAGTTCAAAATATAAGCGAGTTAGTTATTTCAATATTATTTTAATTCAGGTTAAATTATATGTAATTTGTCTCATATATATATATATATATTCTTTTTATATGTATTATTTGATAACTTTTTTAAATACAACTATTCAAAATAAATATGTATTGATATTAGATCATAAAGACATTTTTTAGATGTTGCTTTTTTAAATAGGCTAACACAATATATTATTAATAGACAGTCAATTGTTTATTTAATTATATAAGTTGATACGTGATTAAATTAATTCAATATAATTAATTGGTTCAAATTAAAAATAGGTTGAAATCTTCAAAATTAGTTAAATTATATGCACAAATATAATTGTGAAAAAAAAAAACTTAAATTTGATATGAGCATCATAAAATTAAGCTCTCAAACTCAATTCGCTGAAACTACTTCTAAAATGATGCCTTTACAAATTTGGAACAAATTCTTCATAGTGAATCATTTTCAGGGAGTCAAATTTATATAAATTCTCATTGTAGAATTAGATATTTTAAATGTTTTTGAAAATGTAAATGTAAAATAATCAAATATTGTTTTATATTTGATAATAAAAGACAAATCTAATTGATATGGTTCATGAAATTATATTATATATTATAAATGGGGCAGAAAATGATTTTTTTAGTTGGAAAAGTATCAACAAGATGAAATGTTAAAATAAATGAAAGGAAAGCCTTTGCCTTTATTTTCAGGTTTTATTTTTTTAAGAATCTCTTTAAAACTCTCCATGTCCATGTATGGCCATACAAGTGTGATCTGTTTAGTATGCTCAAATGAAAGCAATTTAAATTCAAGGGAGAGCTTTACATTGAGAGATCTTGAATTTGATTTACGTTCAAATTCTCTTCAACTATTCTCTTGTACTACTCTCGATGGAATTACTTTTCATCATTTAAATCCAATATACGTAGGAAGATGTGCATATACTCCAAAAAAATTAACCTGATAATAAAAGTCAATCAACAAGAACTCAAAACTTTTGAACATCTAATGCAGAAGAATGGCTACTGACATCATAGTATCGAGTTCAACCATTATCCATATATTTCTCTAATTACATATCAGAGAGTTAGACTCTTTAATGAAGCTGAATCATGTTAATTAAATATTAAAATGGTATAAAAGTTTTTCATTTATTTCAATTATTGCTGTTTTCAAAATGCTATGTAGTGGCCTAACATTGAATCGGCAGTTTGTGTGAATAGAATGGATACAAAATAGAAATGATTCTATATTATTATATTGATAATAAGGATGATTTAAATGGTGGCATTTAAGATATGTGGTGTTCACTTTTAAAAGATCTAAATTATATATTAATTTCTATATATATATATATATTCTTTTGGATTTTGTAAAACTCTTGGTGCACCGTTTGATAGATCAAATGCTAAGAACTTGATGAAGAAATATATAAAGTTCGTCGTACATTTCTTATTTGATCTATTCAACAGTGCGCCCAACTTTAAAAAATCTAGTAATTTTGCATACTGTTCATGTAAATTAACATTTTTTTTCTAAAATCCTTATCATTGATCTGATTGCCATCAATCACCACGAGGTTGGAAGTATCCTTGACTACAAATCAGGTTAGAGTTAAATTTGAGTAAAGTCTAATTCAAGTTTAGATCATCAATCTTTAATCTTTTATTAAATGGGTCAATTGGGTCAGATTTAATTTGAGCATTGATTAAATTTATCCAAACTCATATATCCATTCAGATATTTTGCTATTTTTATGAATACTCAATTTGGATTTATCCAAATCCATTTGTAAAATTACTTAAACGAGTTGAATCATTTAATCCAACCTAAACCCATTTAAATGCTCATTTTTAAAAATTACAAAAATATTTTAAACTGTACATTCCATTAAATGTTACTTAAAAAAGTATGTTAATCGAAGTTTTATTTAATATCCTCGTATTCGGAGAGAAATGGGGGTATGAGACCCTAGACAACTATTTTGAATCTTACATGCAACAGTTTCTTAGAGCAAATCTCATAATTGATTCACAAAGTCAAAGGATTTAAATGAGATAAATTTTCACAAACACTTAGCCACATTCTCCTAACATGTCCCTCTATTTCATGAGTATCATGTTGAAAAACTTTTGGTCTTGAATATAAATATATAATTATCATGACAGGAAGACGTGCTAATTTATTTATTTATTTATTTATTTATTTTTGCAAATCACTTATTTTTAGAAGAACTTTGTTTATAAATTTGATAAGCTTGAGACTGCGCATTTATTTTAACTAAAATTCTATGCTTAACATTTTCCTCTATTTATGCGCATGAACGCCAAATTCAATTATATAAACAAAACTTGATATCATTTTCTATTAAATTATTAATCAGAGTGTAGAAATGCTCCAACAATCTTAAAGAAAAAGGTCATCAATCCACTTGTTACCTGTAAACAACCCGATAATTATATCTCAGGTGGCAACACTAACCTCCTTCCTGGTCTGGTTGGAGCGCACCAATTGAACTGGTATTCTATTTGCTATGAATGAAGTGGCACTTGATGGCACCCATAAAACTTTTATTATAATTATTATTCTATTTGCTATGATTGAAGTGGCACTTGATCGGCAAACCAATCTTACTGTCATCATGCTATTGTGAATTTGTGATTAACTTAACTGTTAAAAATTTGAAATCTTTAAAATATTTATTCTAAGAGAAATGATGGAAATACCAGTATTTTTTATAATAAAAATCACCGAACTTATCTTTCAATTCACTTGTTATTTAAATAATAAAAAAATATATCAATCTCTTATTATAAAAATACCGACGTTCCTATCATTTTCTGAATCATTAGATTATACTATAGCTCAATGTTTACAATTAAAAACCACCCAACATGGAATAACTTAACTGATAACTTCTCGCCTCATGAAGCAAGAGATTGAGAGTTGAATCCCCACGACGTTAATTGGTAGCCATTCTATGTAGGTGCAGGACGTCACGAAGGAAGGATTTTAGG
Source organism: Chimonanthus praecox (assembly GCA_022113865.1). Lineage (NCBI taxonomy): Eukaryota > Viridiplantae > Streptophyta > Magnoliopsida > Laurales > Calycanthaceae > Chimonanthus > Chimonanthus praecox. The sequence goes on along the minus strand of CM039087.1, from coordinate 66,054,412 downwards.
AAAACTAACCAAACACCAAGAGTCTCAAAGAGATTTTCAAAAAAAAAAAAATAGTAAACCGCCCCAAAGTGACCTGAATTGGCCTTCAAAACGGCAAAAACACGAGTGCCAACTACCAACTATAGTATTCCATGGAATACTTACTCTTTGCAGCCTTCTTTAAAACCGCGGATCTTCGATGCTGGACATGATAAAAATTGATCAAATGAAATGATAATCTAAACCATCTAATAAGTCCAGTCGTGAGGACTATTCTACAGACTGTCAAGTCAAATTTTAGCATATATAAAATAGTGCAATCAACCCAAGAACACTCCGGCACTAAGTTGCAAACTTGCAACTAATTGGGGGCCAAAGACCATCTAGTACCAAAGAAAAGGAGAACGGATCATAAGAAACATAAGAAAATTGCACATTGATATTACGTTCTAAAAGTTTACATAAAACAAAAAATTATTACCACAAGAATAACGAACGAAGCAATGGAGAAAATAAAACCCAACTGGAAAATAATGAGCTTCTCTCTCTCTTCGTCTTTAACTGTTGTGTTGGAACGGATCAACCCAGTTCCTGTCATCTTTTACAGCCTGGTCCCATCGTTGCCGAAAGATTTCAAGCTCAGATGTTGATTGCCGCCGGATCTGTTTGACAAAATCCATGTATAAAGGAATTCAACATACAATCCACTTACCATGGATGTGGAAAATCATTCCAATTTCTTGATGTGGAAAAATAGAATATACAGCATTATAGCAGAATGTGCTATAGTTCATCAAACTCACCATTGTTCGCATATTGAGTGGTGCCCCAGGACGTCTCTATAGATGCAAAAAAGAAGTAGAAAGTATCACAAACAATGTTTCAAATAATTGACATGATTCACTTAAAAATATTAATTTCTTGCCAATATGCTATACAACGCCACTGCCTACATGGTAGGAAACCTACTAGAGATGGCCCATAGCATCTAATGAAAGAACACACAACCCCAGTTAATTTGTGGCCTGAAGAAGGTGATGAAATTAAGAGAAGCCCAAATTTTGTACAAATAAATTAAATCGTATTGTCGGGTTAGGGGCCTAGGACTCGTGCATTGCTGGGCATTGCTTTACTGCTTGTACCATAGGCCATCTTTAGCAGGTTCACCAAGGTATGCTGTAAAATGAAGTTGAATCAACATCAATTATTATAGTCAATTTCGAATCTATTATGTCTTTTGTATATAAGAAAATTGAATGCTATTACTAAAATTAATGAACAGTCCAGTTGGCATTAGGCCAATGGAATTCATTCACACTAATAAGTCACAATTAGGGCTATTTTCACCGAAGTAAACATTGATTAACAGTCTTCTATGGTTATGTCCTCTAACAAGTAGTTGGACTAGCACCAAGAAGACCAGAAATAAATAAAAGGAACATCATTTCCAATTCCTATTGGTGTATTTTGCGAATGAATAAAATCAGTTCTTGCTTGATGTGATGTATACCTGCGTAGGTTCTCTACGAGAGGCAACTGATTTTGAAACCTGCACATGAAGGTTGAACCCATTTAAAACTACAGAGGAGAAAACTAGGAGCAGGATGAAACTACCATACCATACAGCCATTCACACCAACATTGCAAGTCGATTTCTAAGAAGGCTAGTAGGAACTGTGTTCAGAATTAACATGGTGGCGAAGCATATTGAAGTGCATTCTCAAGCATAGTTGAACTGTATGTGCGGCACCTTTAATAAATTATTCTGTCCAACATGCAGGTTACAAGTGAGCCCACTACCAAAATAGAAACTTACATGCTACTGTCTCATATTCACAGGGGCAGAAGGAGGGGGTTTTGTGCCCCCAAAATTTCATAAACCCCTACCAAGGGAAATCTTTTATGGGCCCTTTGGAAATACAGTTTACATATTAATTTGCCTCCATCAAAGTTGGTTACTATAACTCCCCCAAAGGAAATTTGGGATTACATCCATGGGCAGAACCGAAGACACACACATAGGGACCCTGGCCCCTAAATTCTTTTGTCAGACTCTAAGGTAAAACTGACGTTCACCTCTGGTTCCACCACCGCATATGGTCCTAATAATTGACATTCACCACTTAGATTAAATTCTCAAAAGTCACTGTTAGATTTTTGGGCCGTGACTTTATGGCTATCACTATACAAATTGGCTTTTACCCTCATCCCAGTAGACACTGAAGTCCTTCCCATCCACAATCCCGCCTTCCCTTCCCATCACACACAAAGCCCTATTCACACTATTATATCTACAACAAATTCGTGGGAGAACCATGAGGGTCCCATAAGAGCTACATGGTAAAAACATATGGTGAATTTGTAGGGCAAGTTAATTTCAAAATCTGACAAAATTGAGATACAATGAGCCCCATAAACGGTTAGAACTCATCATCCCCCATGAATTGGCCATTGTGCAAAACCACCTGAACTAGAGTAACGTTCTTTGTTCATTTTAGCACATGCAAACATGGCACCAAAAACTGGTTGAGAGTTCCTCATGCATTTTTAGTGTTCAATCCAACAGTGGATAATACTCTATTTTAATTTTTTTATAAAACCTAACAACTTTGTGAGGAAGAGAATTATTAACTTCAAATTTAGACAATCTTTGTAAGGAAGCACTTTCATGCTATCTTCAGATTTAGCAACAGCATGACTGAGTTTGGATTCCAAAACAAAGCCAATTGTATGGATTGGCCAGTGCATTACACATTTGGACGGTGCTGATCAAGCAACCATTAGATTGCAGTCATTTCCCACACAATTATAATGTCTTCACATCCTTTGACATAATTCAAGAACAATTTTCATTTTATAAACAAGAAAAGAGCACCATTTCAACACCAAGAATATGGATGGATGAAGCCTTGTCATTACAAATGACAAATCAGTAAAAGTGTTGCAGCATGCTAAGTTAAAATTACAAATCAAACCTTTTTTGCATTATGATCCTCCCAAAGATGGTAATCCTTGATGGACAATGAATTCACTATCAATTACACCAACGTTCTTTGTGCGGTCACCCTAAATTAACAGAACAACATCAATAAAATGGATAGAGAAATGATCAAGGACATAATGTATCCCAAAGTGCTTATTTGTAAATCATACACAATGCATCTTTCTGGTTCATCACGTATGGTGAAAAAAGGGGAACAAAAGAGCATTTAATTATATTTGATCAAAATGAAGGAAATTTTATTGCAATTTCAGTTGTAAACATTTCTAGTGGTGCATTATCAAGTCCCTCTAACAACATTAGTAACCTCTTTTTCATCATTTACCTTAGAAATATATATGGTAAGGATAATTTAGCAGACCACGGATAATCCAGAAAAAGTCTCACCTGTGCACAATACCCAAATTTCATATCCAATCCCCACCATGTAAAGATCATTCTGTCCAAAATGAAAGCATCAACGTCAACAAGGCAAAACAACCTCAATGCAGTACAAGTATACTAGTAAGTAGCACCTCTTTTCAGAACACATGTGCATTTGGATTCATGCATTTGTAAAAACAGACCATTTATTCAAATGGTTCAGAAAAGGGAACAAAAAAGAGAGGAAAAAAAAGGCATCCCAAATCACATCATCCCTCAACAATTGTGACTTCAGAAATGAGGGAATTCTTAATGGCCGTTTTACTTTGCACAACATGGCATGACAATTTAAAAGAATACAGAATGTCAGAAGTCTGTAAATTATCATAAATTTTAAAGAATTATATTTCAATGGTAGATTGAAGTTATATTTAAACATTCAAAGTATGTAACTATAAGAAAGAGACACATACATGCTTAATAGTTTAACACTGATTCTATTAAATATATGTCCAAAAAAGAGATGGGGGTTTTCCACTTATCAAAGTGTCATGTGTAAGCCATGTATTGGTCACAGGAATGAATGTATGATTATCAGGCATGAAAAAATCTTCAGGAGGCAGGGTACACTAGTTACATAGCTCCCAATTTGTAGAAAGAGTGATATTTAGGAATTCTTGTGTTGTGGTCTTCCAGATTCCTATTATATTTTACCTGCTCCTACAGTTGATTTAGAGATGGGAGAAAAAACAACATAGAGAGAGAGAGAGAGACAACATAATAGCAAGTCAAAACCATAATTCTCTCTCTCATCACAGGTGTGCGAATAATGAATAAGGGCCACTGTTTCTAAGCAAAAAACATAATACCTGAATAAGATGCCAAGCACAACGCAAGCAGATCTTGAAAGACCGGTGCCATTCCTTCAACCCATCTGCAAGCAAAATATTCTAAGAAAATAATTTTTTTTACCAATCATACCGTGACTGAAAGGGAAAAGATTTCCATCTGCAGGTCATGTTATAAGCTGATCAAAGGTGAATTAGAACTTACATAAAATGAATTCTTATCAATAATAAAAAAAAATGGTGGCAGTGTTAGCTCATCATGATATCTTTTCAGCAAGTTCAGCTACATTTGACAATCACTTGCAAGGAATAATTAGGAAGTATTACATAAAACCACTACCACTACTACTAAAATAAGTACATTATGTTGTTTCCGAACATAAAATATACCCTGTACAAGGAGGTCCCTCACTGGCACTAGAACATTTCACACTGCCATGAGTATCATAAAATTCTTCTGTGTAATACAGTAAAAAAACATGTGCTCTTGTCAGTGATTCCAAGGTTGTGATTGTTTAATCATTCACTGCCAAGTAGCAGAAAGCGGACCAACTCACTGTGGACTCTTCTTCTCTTTCTGCGAAGGTGATCTTGTGATGTATTTCTGATAGACTGGGGTCCAAAGCTGGCTGAGATATCTCCAGTCCTTCTGATTTCACAATTTGCAAGTACCTGGAGGGAAAAATATCATTTATATAAATCAAAGCTGTTCATCTTGAGAAAATCACATTGGAATCTCTGTATTAATTTCAATTGTAAGATGAGAGGTTAGAAGTATGAATTTGTGTATCCAAAGGACAGATACTAAAGGACCGTACATGATCTTGGATTAATATTTCCTTAGACAAATTACTTACTACAGTTCTCATTGCTTTCATTACAAGACCATCATCTCCACATGGAGATTCAAAAAAAAAAAAAATCAACAGTCTTGACATTTACTTGTTGGGTGGAAACTCTCTACCCAAATCTTCATCCCAAAGAAAAATATAATCGTAAATGCTCACAACATCTGGATGTAAAAAGCGCTTGCCAAACCACTGATAAGCAAAACCCTGTATGGTCAGAGCTTAGATTGTTGGGACTGACCACAATTTCAAGCATAATATTTAGAAGGCTGCTGATAATAATCTTTTTATCCTGATTTGAACAGTTTACTTCTAAGATTAAAAATTACAAACTTATTTCAAGATCTAAAAGCTTCACACCTGATAAAAGTTTGACGTTCATGATAGCATGTAGGAATCCAGCTTTCCCATATTGTGGCAAAAGAAAATCATTTGCTCCAATAATAACAGATTAGGAGTTTGGTAATGGAAATAATTTTGAAAAATATATCTATAATGCAAATTAATTCAGTTTGATATCTACATGGAAAAAATCGCAAAAAACAGATGTTCACGACAGTCATTAAGGACGTCTATCTCCATTCAAGCAGTTTGTCTCCTGGAAGTGATGCAAGCAAGAGCTCCCCTAATACAAAGGTAGGTAGGTACACATGTCACGTATGGGAGAAACTGGTCAATCATGCATAGATGCCCCCTCTATGCATCTTGGATTAATATTTTCTTTTCTTACACGTAAGTTTACATTTAAGTTTCTATTTAAATTTAACCAAGACTCTAGAATTCATCAATTCATAGTTTTCATTCAAGTATCTTTCATTCTTCTATACAAGAAGACCAAATTGTTGGATGGAGAATGGTTATAATGTTTCTTTTACATATATGTTTTTGAGTGTTCTAGCATTTATACCTGTTTTATTTTCTCTTCATAGTGGTTGTATGGCCATACCTAGACAAAAGATTGAACATCTAAACTGTAGTTTACCATCACTTGGAATGTATTTACTGCTCTTTCCCTTGCACACATGCACACAAATAGAGATAAAGAAATTGAATGTTCCCACGTCAAAGATGAAAATTGAGTGGGAATATATCTAAGATTTAGTTTGAGTGAATTTTTTTCTTATTTTTGGAATGGGAAATTTTTTGGATGATTTGAGGCCATAGCTCTTTTTTATTGATATTTCCCAATTTTGATTTAAGGGCTAATGCGGGTATGTGATCCAGTGATACCCCAATGATAATGCTAAAGGCCTCTTGTTAAGGAAGTGGGGAAACAATGAAGGAATCCCATTATTGTGGGCATTGATTCCAGTGTGCAACCAGATGTGTTTTTACGAGTTTTTTCTTTTCTTTTTCTGCAGTGTCCAGGAAATTCATTGAGGATATCATGGATCTCATTGAGCAATGATTGCTTCATCTGTGTGCCATTAATACCAATGAGGAGGCAGATGGCCCACTGAAAGTAGTTTTAGAATGGGAGATTGCTTGTGTCAAGCATACATTGTTCTTTATAGTTGGGTCAGTGTGTTTCCTGCATGCTCTGCTGTTGCATTTCTATTTTTTACTTTTCTAATAAAATTGCCACTCTAGAAGAGAATATCCAAAATATTACCATTTTGTCTGGTTATGAGCAACAATATGAATTGCCTTATCACACCACTGAAGATCATGCCACCCATTGACATTGCCATCATAGTGAAATAGAATAACTGTGAAATTCTCTGAAAGAAACTGAATTCACTAAAATTAGATTGATGAGATTGCACAAGTTTAGATATTACAAGAAATAAAAATAAAGATAAAAACCTTCTGAACCATAGCATCAACGTTTTGCTTCTGCTTGACACCGACAGCAATTGCTAATAGGTTCTGGTGACTCTGGGCACTTTCCTAGACAGCAAAGCCACCATGCATCACAATTGTTAATAACCTATACTTTCCATCAGAGATATAATTGCAGCCAAAAAGACCATCTAAATCAATATCTACGGAAGTATAAAGTTTATCTAAAACAGACCACGTTTACTCAAGTAGACAGAGAGAGAGAGAGATGAACTATTTACAGGATCTAATGAGAAAAAAAAAATAAAAACTAACAGGGCCAGCTTAGTTCAGGTTTGATTCTGGATACAAACAGCTTGCAGAAGCAAATCATCTGAAAGAGCTGGATGTAGCCAGGACATTCAGAAGCATCATATTGCTGAAACCATGGTTGGATGTAAAATGCCTTGTAATCCAAGTTCTTTTGGGTGATGTAATAAAAACACTGACACTCAGACAATTTCTACTGACATTCCTCAAAAGCAACTGCAGAAATTGCCATAAATCCATCTAGAGCAAAAGAGTGACAAAAAGGTCGATGAGAATAATGTGATGAATGTATTTTGACATTAGAATTTAGTAGGTTAATCAGTAGCTGAATATTACCACTATATATCTAATAAGATGTTAGATAGGCAATCAGCCATAGAGAAAAAGAAACATGCCAAATCAGAAAGCAAATGCCAACATTCTCTTATGGTATGAGGTCCTTATACTAACCTTTGACTTTGCATCCTTGCCATCCATAGAGGCTTAGTTCCATATCAGAATTTGCTTCCACTATCCCACGAGGTAAATATTCCACATTTGCGAACTATCAGGAAATTCTTGAATCTGGGGCAAAGGAAGACCTTTTTCAAACCTAATTTAAAATAAGAACTAGGGCAAAGAAAGCACTACCATGAATGAGTAATAACACAACAAGCTACTGATTGTTTGATACAGCAGTAAGGTCATATATTTAGGCCCACCAAACACCCGAACAGATAATCTAATTATTTAAAAAAAATGAACTCATTGAAGATGCAAATATTAAAATTACCTTCAGTGTGTCAAAGGGTTGCAATTCTGTTTCTATCTGAAAATATTAAAACAGATCAGCAAGTTTTAATATAAGAGGAATAAAACAATATAGTAAAAAATTCAGAAGGCTCTTCACAAAATAATGCAAGAGACGTACTTCTGCATGACGGTGCTGACAATTTGTAGTCCTATTACAATGTACAACGTAACTATACAAAATATTCCTAGGAATTGCAGAGGCTTCATCTTGAATCCAATAATTCCTGCATTCAATATCAATTTCAGTTAAAAAACTCAGAAATTAAATGATGCAAGTGGTGCAAGTTATAGGAGCAGAACTTACACCCTTCCCATAATAGCTTCTGGCTCCTTGGCTTCAAGGACAACAGTCTTGAGAACTTCATCAAATGCCAAAATGACGGTTTGTTGCCTTCTTCACACTATGCCGGAGTTAAATGCAAAAGAAGGACGAAAATGAAAGTCAAGTATGCAAACCATATTAGTCTCAAGCAGGCAATAACAATTACTGTCCATTCAAAGAAAATATGGATCAACCCTCACTTGGCGGTCAAGAACCCGTATGAGATGCAGGAGGTTTGTTACCTGATGGATAGGGAGGTTTGCATATGCCCCAAGGATTGTCAGGTTCTCTATTAGGCCTGGACACCTTGGTCTGAAAAAGAAAAGAAAACATTGATCCAATTTTCAAGGAAAATCAAGAGAAAAGACTGAGTAAATTTTGTTCTTATAGGACAAGCAAGAGAAACTATTGTGCTGGCTCGTTATGAGGATCATGCTCCTCGAAATCAACTAATGTTAGAATTCAGGAAAGGGGGCCGTTTACAGAATCCAGGGAAATGAACATTCTGGCAAATGCCATGTTTCCCAATTCAAACCCATCCAAACGAAATCTAGTAAGATTTCATGAAAAACTCTGTTTTTATGACTTGAATCTCGACATAATTCGAAATCCTCTCTTAGAACGCAAACCAGAGAGAGAGAGAGAGAGCATAGATAAACAGTCCAACAATGACCCTTGTCTGCCAATGGAGCTAATTTAGTCACTTTCGTCCATCTTTTTCCGCTCGTTAGCAGTTTTCGTGTCTTCAAATTAAACGGACAAACAATATGGAAAACAAAGAATTCAAAATCCCATTTTTTTTTTAAAAAAAAAAAAAAAGGGACAAAAAACAACCGAGTCAGCAAATTATTATTATTAAAAAACGATAAAAATCACATTTTCTTAAGAAGGGATCAGTAAAGTGTGTTAAAGAATGGCAAGTAATGAGCAATCCGGCCCAAAACAGTAATCAAAGCTTTTCTTTTCTGATAATCCATACCTCTCATATTTAGAAAGATATGTCCCCACCTTCTTTTCAAAAAAGAAAAACAAAGCAAAATCCGAAATGCACGAACGGAACAAAACGTAACCGAAACGAACCGCCCCTAAATTGGAACTAACACGACATCCACGACAGAGCAGCGGAGCTTCCTTAGAGTAAACACCAATCGATTTTTTCCCTTTGTCAATAATAAGGAGAAGATGATAATGACAAAAATTCCGGAAATGCCCCGACCTTTTTTTCCACCGGCTAAGGAAATATAATTCCCGCCAAAAGAAAGAAATTATAATCCTCTTTCTCAGCTCCGAAAAGAGACGATTCAACCAGTCCTCTCTAATCTCCAATATATGAAACACGCGATTCCTCCCAAACCTCAGGCGATTTAAAACAAGAACCTCCCTCGGAAAATCCAATATCGGGGGCTTCGACCGTTTCCGGCTGCAACATGTGCTCCTGAATATCGATTTCAGGCGAGTTGTTGTTTTCCTCTCGTACGGACGTTGAGAGAGATAGAGATAGAAAGAGAGAGAGGAAAGAGAAATCGACACCTGTCGGTAGAGCGAGAAAATTGTGAACAGGATCTCTAACGAGACACGGAGAAATGTCTTGGTGTGAAGTTGTCTCTGGAAATGAAAGGTGAGAGATTTTGGCAGGCAAAAGTAGATCCGAGACCAAGCGATTTTCAGAGAGAGAGAGATGAAGTCTACAATGGGGGTCGTGAGAAGCGGAAAGTCCTCGTTAAAGAGAAGGGAAAACTTCATGCGTTGGGTCGACGCCGACGAGTAAATGGATTTTGCACGCGTGTCCTATCGTTTCTGAATACTTTCTTTTTTATAAATCAATAAATGAACGGCTGAGATGTAATGTACCTGAGTAACACCTGAATTTGTGAGGCTTAAGTAGAAGCTTTTTTGGCATTCTTTCTATTTCTGCTGTTCTTCAGTGGGCTGAACTGGGCTCGTTGCATATGTGGGCTCCCATGAGTCTAGATTTTTTTCTCATTCACAATAATTACTTATTATTTTTTAATAGCTTCTGGATTAGATTACTAATTGAATTTATACATTAAAATCATACTCTCCATCTTCGTTCAAAGACTTAAATGAAATTCACATTAATCTTTTAAATATTCCACAATGGATAATTTCTTTCTCGAAATCTTGCAATCTGAGATATATATCGGTTGAGAAATTTTTATATATATCGGACATCAGCCGATATGATATATATCGGCCGAAATATGAATATTTTAAAAATCGAGATATCTCACTGATCGTGTCTGCCGAGAATTATTACCCCTGCTCTTGATAATCCAAAAAACATGTAGAATTTTTGTGCAACAATGTGCACGCTATTTTGAAAAGTTAGAGAAATTTATAAACTAAAATGCAAACAAATGCAATATGAATAAAAAAATTGAAAATAAAAATTAATATGGCAAAGAAAATATAAAATATAGAACAATATGAAGAGAAAAAATCAAATTGTAAATCAATGTGCATAAAAACAATGCAATAATATTTGCTTGTCCACAAAGAAAATCTTATGTACTCTCACACTTGGGCTATATTTTTTAATTTCAATTTGTAACATATTCATTAAAGTATTTTGAGTTTAAATTTAATATTTTCTCTCCTATCCCCACTGTCTCTCATAAATACTATAACTATCTAATTTACTCTAATAAAACCCAATATGAGTACATCCAGGGGTCGATTGAATGCCCAAGATACGCTTGTGGTTAATAATAAGATGTTAAATGTATCCGGAGAAAGGCTCCAAACAATGAAGATGCTGGTGGAGTCGATGAGTTGATCGAAATTCTTGGGTTTTTACTATATTTGACATCTCAGTTTAAAGTTACCATAAATTGACTTTTAAGTATGTCATTTATGGATTCTTGTTTTTCTTTTGCTTCGTCCACACACTTTCGCTTTCTAAGTTTGTATTAAAAGAAAAGGAGTAGGATCTTTCTATACATATTTTGTATAACGAGATACGACATTTATGATATTTGTTTATTTTACTATTTTACTATCATATAAAGTATTTAAAAAAAATCATGTGATTCAATTTGCTGTTATATATGAAAAAAACAGTCTCACTTAGATAAATTTTAATGAACCGATATATACTGCCAATAAAAGGATCAGTGATCTAGTCAGTGATCCAGAATCGATTCGAAGGATTTTGCAAGCCGTTCGAAGGGCAAAATAGATAATACAGTAAAACCCGTGTCGGTTACACAAATGCATGTGAGAGGATTGTTATCCAAGAAATAACTATAGTTCAACTGGTATCTCCCGTTTCATGAAATAGAAGGTGCCAAGTTCGAACCCTCGTAGCCTTATCTTGATGCTCTAAGGGTAGTGGGTATTACTTGTTGTGGTTTTACGCTAGATTTTCTACAATTAACCATAGTAAATTAAAAAATTATAATTTAACATATCACATCTTCTTAGTAAATTTATGATGAGTTGACTTGACCATGCATGAGTGGAAAATTGTGATTTTTGAATGGATATCGTGGATATTTTAAAAAAAAAGAAACCTTTTAAAACCTTAAGCAGGGTCTGACTTAATGTATATATATAATATTTCAATATATCTTGTATTATATAAGGTAATAACATTAATATATCTATATTATAGATTGCCAATTTGCTAATGATGAATCACACCAATTCAAAGTTAACAAGATAGATAGGTTCTTTCAATCAATGTTAATAATTTCTGTGAATAGAAAATGGATCAACACCCAACACCCAATTAAGATGAAGTGAGAGGAAAGCAACACGATCGAGCCTTTCTAAGATTTGCACGGTGTATAATTTGGGAAACAGTGATTTCCATGTGAATGAGAAGGAAGGTGTGGAGTGGCCAAAACCCCAAAATATTTTCACTACTTCAGGGCAGGTGGTGTGGGATGGTCATATATGGCTTGCTATATCACTAAATGTAGTCAGTAGTATAATTAAATAGTATTTTTTTTATGACATGGCCAGCCTCGTCACACGGTATAGTGTTAACTAGAATGGCTACTTTTTAATATTTTATTATTATTTTTTTATGTACATTTTTTAACAAATTTAAAAGAAAATAACTATAAAGACATTACATATTTTTCACAAGTAATTAAATAAATTAACAAAACATATATATTTTCTCACAAGTAATTAAATAAATTAAAAAACATACATATTCTCTCACAAGAAATTAAATATATTAAAAAGACATACATATTTGTGATGCTGGAAATAAATAAATTAAAAAGACATTACATACTCTAGTATAAATAAAAATACATTACATATGATCGCCACCTTGAGTTAAAATATTATTTTTAATATTTTTGTTTCTCAATAGCTATAATTATAATTTTTTGTACAGAATAATTTTAATTTTTTATTTCTCATATATTTTGTTTACAAATGTAAAGGAAAAAAAAAATTAAAAGGTAAAGGGTTATTTTTTATTTTTTGTATAAAAAATAAAATAATAAAGTAAAGAAAAAAATAATTATTTGCCCTAATATACAAATTATACCCAAAAACAAAACAAAAAATCCAAAATAATCAAATAAATAAATAAAAAGAGAAAATCAAAAAAATCAAAACTATATACAAGTTATATATATATATATATAAAAGAGGAGAGAGAGAGAAATGGCTGGCTACACATCTGTCATATGTAGCCAGCCATTTAACAACAAATGGTGTGGGCCCCACCAGTAGCTACTCCCATACGGTCCATGTTCGGTGGCCATATGGCCAGCTAGCTTGCTCTAGATATGATTTCAACAATTTGATTGGTCTTCATAGTCTTCATTTTAAAATTGATCAGTACAGCTTGATTTGAGTCAATTACATTTAAGTCTTTTTAGACTTTTTAATTTGATTAAATTATAGTCATTTATTGTTTAGATTTATTGAAGTAATTCATTGTATATCTAAATGATTTTAGTGTCATCAAACACTAATTACTTTGTAAACTAATTTAAAGCTGGATTTGTAATTTCAGCTATATAGGAAGATGCTATTTTTTTATAATATTTCTGAAGTTTTAATGTTATAATTACTAATTAATAACATCATAAATTGTTTATACTAGATAATTTGAATTTAAAATTTATTTAAAAAGAGATGCCAAAATTAAAAACTTAATCTTCATCCACAAGGATCCTTTGTGCCACATTTGCAATACAATGGGGCTATTGGACACAAATCCCCGTGTCATAGGGCCTGTTTAATTATTTAATTAATTAATTTTATCATATTCCTCCTTTGAAGGATGCTACCGAAGTCAACAAATCATGATTGGGATTTAAAATTTTAAACCTTCCCTAGTCTCATTCCCTAATAAGCATCTTATTAGTATCCGTACATGTATTTTATTAGCTTCATAACCAAATGTTGGAAAACCAGGGTCTCCACTGCTTGTTTGTGATTTTAAAATTTGAAATATTCAAATTCCAACAAATTCCTCCAAACCATACAGAATTAAGAAAAGGTTCTTGTTATTTTCACCAGCTGCTTTTGTGTGCAATACATGACATCTATTCATTCATGGCATATGTACAAGTATCAGTTGATCAATTTTTTTACTGCATTTTGTTAAAGGAATATTTGAGAATATAAATTTCATATTAAGTAATTTCCTTCTTTATAAAATTTGTAGACATTTTTTAAAATTTCACAATATTTAAAAAAAAAAAACGTATAAAATTTTTTAACTTTTAAGAATCTAAAACTCTACAAAAATGACCATTACTATTTTTAAAATATGCTTACCTCCAGGTTTTCCATTATTTTTATTTTTATGTTATTTTATATTTTTTCCAAAACAAGAAATAAAAAATGAAAGAGAATATATTTAAAACAAGATTTTGATAAAATAGTTTTTCCATGAATATAAAATTGCCATTTTTGAAATTACGAAGTGGTCCTGTAAGTACTATGTCCACGTGACATGTCTGTAAGATTTAAAACGATGATTTTGGTTGGATTATCTTAATTAATCATCATTAAGCCTTGCCTCTTCTGTTTCAAATAAACCGATCAAATCCAATTAAGTGAATTCAATAGTTTACTATGTCTGACGACTATAATATTTTAAGATGTTATCAAAGTTAAATGATTTAGATTAGAACTCCTATACACGTTTACATGTCTCATGTATACCCAGTAGCCATTTGAGAGATGGAGTTATTACTATTATTATTTTTATATTATTATTATTATTATTATTATTAGATGAAGAACTCAATTAATACCAAAAGGTCAAATTTTAAATATTACATATAGAGTCTAGTAGAATTTAAATATTTATTAGAAGGCCAATTTTTGGTTCTTACATTAAATATTGAAAGTGTGAATATAAAAAAAAACTTAATTGGAAAATCCTACCAGAGATAATAAGATGATCGATTTAAAAACTCTAGACAGTAGTCAATATTATATCCTTTAAATTGAATATAGTCGAGATCAATAATAATTAAATTTCGATGGAGAATGATTAAGAATGAAAAGTCAATCAAATAAAATCGTGTCAACGGATTTTCATGTGAAGTTGGGTGTAAATACCATATACAATGTCATTTATCATATGTAATTCTTAATGGAGGTCCATCCTAATACGGACGTAATCTTTTAAGAGACACATATTTTAGTGAAATTCCTACTTTGCCCTCTAATTATCAGCAGAAATCGGTTCTTTTTTCAGTGAATCGGTTCAATCATCAGTGCACCGGAAAGGTGAACTGATTTGTGCAGATAGATGAGAGAAAAAGTGAAAAATCCAAAAAACCCGTGATTCTTAAAAGAGTTTTCCGTGTATTAAGATCACCACCCTTCTTAATCTAAACTTTGTGAATGTTCATCACTTCATTAGAGACTTTCATGGGTTATATAGAGAGTATTGTATATGATAATTGCTTTAAATCTATCTCTTACATATTTCATTATAATTGTTGTCTCTTATTCTTTTAATATATTATATCTGACCTTTAAAAAATGTTTTTTTGAAAGAAAGCATGATTTGTGGGAAAGAGGTCATAAATCTTAATGCACAAGAATCTGCTGATTTTGAGATACAGAAGTCTATATATTTAAGCCTCCATCACCATCCAGATACCGTCATTAAGATACTTGAAGAGGAAAACAATCTTATCAATGCCTTTCAGTAATCACAAGATAGGCAACATTTCCCTTTGCTTTGCTTTCAGGACCGTTTCACGTCATTTTTTTCAAAATCTTTATTGAAAGTAAGCAAATAATGAAGGTTGGCTCTTACTTTAAGTTAATTAGGCGGCCGTTTAAAGTCTTCAATGTGACTAATAAATTATAGGACTCTCACTTGCACTTCTCTCAGGGTCTAGAGCTCCACCAATGTACTGCGTCTAGGGCCTCTGAGATTTCAAGATCGGTACGGTTAAGTACATGACATGCAAAGTTTAAGACGTCAGATATTGACTTATATTAATTTTGGAAAGATTGATGTCAAGAGTTAAAATTATTTTTGGTTTTAGAGATTGTATTCCAAGTTTGAGCATCAGCATGGGATCACTTTAAAAGAAAATTGATAAATTAATCTAAGCATCTAGTTTTGGACCAATTTTAACTGGTTTAGAGTTTGGACTTCCACCTGATTTTAAAGAAACCGGATCACCCGAGGTGGCTCATCCTGACTGAACTGAATTACACTGAGTAATCCAATTCAATTTTCTATGCATTGATAAAATGGTGGGAGTTTCTACCGAAGGTGGATAATGATATGGCTGACTATAGTTATTAGTTTCAGATATTACATCTTTTATTTGTTGATATTTATCAATGACGTCTTGTAATTTGTCTGATAGTGTCTAACTTGGTATCTAGACAAGCTTAGTATGAGAATTAATAAAGAGTTAAAATTTTAACGTTCTACAATTCAAAGTTTTTGGTATATTAGCTAGATACTTAACAATTTATAACAGAGTAGACACTTATATCTTATGTTCAAATATTGATGAGAGTCAGAGATTGAAATATCAGTATAGATTGAGAAATGTCTCTCTTAATTTTTTTTTTTTTAATAAAAACCACTGATATCGACAACAGTTCGTATCTATTGGGTGAGTCTAAATTCTGAAAGCTGACATAAAAGCTCGAAAGAGATGGTTCATTTAGATCTAAAGCTTCCATAAAGTGGGCCATAAAAGGATTTTTGTCTAGATAATTTATCATGTGACAAGTCGTTGTCAAGTGAGAGCATTGAAATTTAAAAAGCTTTGAAATTTTTGATGTATTAGTTAGGTATGTAATAGTATTTAAATAGCGATGCGTTGATTTTAAAATTTTAAAATCAGCACATCACATCACTTGACACGGATTTGGTGAAAAATCATTGTGCTTGGATGCCATATTTAGCCACTGTGGTCTTAAAGTCTTAACCAAACAATGGGCACGAAAGGCTCTAAGAAATGGGTCATTGTATTCTAATTAGGGTTACAAATCTCAGTGAATATTGTATGTATCAGCTGAGATCGGTCTATGTACATTTATACAACTGAGATTTGTTGAAAAAAATAGATAAAAGATATTGGCGGAGATCTAAAATACAAAGATATGTCGGTGATTTTTTTACCCCTAATTCTAATGCTATTACTAGTAGAAGAGGACAAATGTACACTATGCCTACTCAACTCATCAATGTGCATAAACTTAGGCTTTCAAACAGTGATTTAGTGAGGTCAAAGCCGACACCAATGGATTAGCCGTAAAGTAAAAAAATTATCAATAATTTAAATTTAGAAACTTACAACCAAAGATTAGATTTAATCCTATATTCTTATGGGTCCATTTTGAATGGCCCACTGACTTGCATGATTTCTTACTTATCTATTCTATTTGCCTATTTGCCATGGCACGTCAAGTGTTTATGATTGGAGTGAGTGTAGACCAGTGTATAATTAGATGATTAGTACTGGCCACCTAACTTCTGGCCTAAAACACAATTTAGGTAACAATCACCACCCACCAACAGAGTCTAGACACTTAATCTATGATGTTTGAATATGTAGAGAGAAGAAAGAAAGATAAGAGAAAAATTTTAGAATCATTTAATGGTGATTTAAAATATTATATTGTTATTTATATTTAATTCGATTTATGTTAATATTCAATTTTATATACGAGGAACGATCACATGCAGTCATTTATTGTGAGGATTATTTCAAATAGTGCCATTTGAGACATATAAAACTCATTTTTAAATGTTTAAAATGTTTATTAATTTTTAAACGCAAATACACATATATTTTTTAAGAACTTATAGAACAATTAGACCCATCCTTACATGAATCAAATGAGAATGGCGTCATAAATTTTATGGATTTTCTAGTCAAAGTATTACATATATGTGCTTTCTTTTTAGAAATTAATAAATAATTTAGATTTTCAAAAGGTGGACCTATGTGTTATGTCAACATTTGAAGTCATTCTCACTACCTGAGATAGAGAGTTGTACCATTGTCTAATACTATTTGTAACAACCCGTTCTGCTAGCATAATATTGTTCGCTCTAGACCTCACACACGGCCTGCAAAACTTTCAATCGGCGAGTCAACCCATTGTTGCTCTCAAAATATCTCATGCTAGAATGATGAAGGCTAACACTTATATACAAGAAATTTCCAACGCAACTAGCAACATGAGACTTTTTTCTCCATAGACACACTCCACACTATAGACCTCCTCTGGAACGGGGTATTACACATAGGATCATTCCTCTATTCTCACCAATGAGTTCATTATGATAGATAATAATATTTTTCTATATTTTTATTTTGATTTTAAAACTTGAAAACTAGAGTGATTTTACAAGTTCTTATTTTAAACAATTTACAATCTCTATTTCTAGTTAAGATTTTTTATTCAACTAAAAAAATAATGATTGATTGGACCATCTTAACTTCCAAGTAGTGGAAAGTTGTTACATGTAATGAGACTTTGTGGACTCTTTTAGTTGTTACATGTAATGAGACTTTGTGGACTCTTTTCTCGGTTTGCCAATGAAGTCATTGATTGTATCTTAGAAAACTATTAAAAAATGGCTGAAATTTATGAAGTTTGAAAAACTTTCAACTTTATAATTTATTTAGTTTATCAGGTTAATTTATAAGATGGGTCATTTTTTGTTGGATTTACGTGTGAAAAATTTAGACACAATACTAAAATCTCCACACGTGAATCCACTACCTTTAAGACACACCAAAATTAGGTCACGAAGACTTGAACCTGCAACCTCTCGCTTCCTGAGTTTTTTTTTTAACAGTATCAATCAATATACCAGCTTAAGGCTTTCTTTAAGTCTGACGGTAAATTTTTTAATTATAAAAACTACAAGACAATTAAGAAAATAAAAATTGAAAGTTCCTATAATAAATAAACAATCCAATCTAGCTAAATAGCTCGATTTGATTCAATGACTAATTGTGTGATTATGTTCATTATCCAAGTTCATACGAAGAATTAATCAATGGACTTTTTAAATTGTAAATAAAATTTTAATTATGTAATTAGTAATATTAGTTTCCTCAATATGCTATTTTGATAGATAGGAGAAAAAAAATTCATTGAACATTATACACATTTCTTTGACTACAAGTAAAAGGCTTTCCATCCTTCTCTATTGCATTTGGGTATTCCGCAGATTCTCCACGTTCCACGTTCCTGTAAAATTTCAATACTAACAAAGAAATGAAAATGAAAAAAAAAAACAGCCATTTACAACAAAACCCCCCATATTTTCATCTTCTCCTAACTCTCTTCCTCCCTCCCTTTGCAGGACTCTCCGGCCGCTTCCGTCCACCCTTTGCTTGGCGCCTAACCGGTGTCTTTGCCTTAGATTCTTCTGGCAATTTGGCACTACACGGGTTACCACTGCTAGCTGCCTGGCTTTCAGAAGCTTTCCTCACTATGGCAACTGCCTTTCCGACGACCTTACGGTTACATGGACGGGCGCTCCGGGGCTTGACTGGATTGCTCATGGTGAGGAGCCTGTCGCGGCTGCTGGTGGGGGCAGAGCATTGGACGGAAGCTTTGGGTTGGGCTAGAATACGGCGGAATCTTTTGGTAAGAGAATCTCGTAAGGAGAAGGCTGATTTGTATTGCGGAGATTGCTTGGGATAGAAAACGAGGGCGTTGTTACAGAGGAGGAGAAGGTCCCGGAAGAGTTCTTTGGCCGTGGTGATCATGCCGCCTCGAATGCCCGATCTTATCGTTCGGAAATCCACGTGCCGCCGAATCGTTTTCTTGTATCTCCCTCTCTTCTGTAGTGCGGTGAAACAGAAAAGGGCATTACATTGCGGTAATGGGTAAAAAGTCACTTCGGTAATTAAAGGGAATTAAAAAGAAAAAAACATCCAACATTGCCAGGAAAGCCAGCCCTGAATTCACTTTTGTTCATGCAAGATTAATTTTAAAAAAATCTTATAAAATAATACTCATTTTAGTTGTCTGATTTAAAATATTTGTATTTTTTAAAGAACTCCTTATATAAAGTTAGCAATCCATCTGATCTCATCCATTTTCAACACACTTTATATTACTCCAATACAAATGAGAGAACTATTTTGGGACAATTCCAAAATCCATACAGGATAACTAATTTAGGACAAAGAGAGTAGTATTTACTATAAAATAGACTAAATGAAAAGAAGCTAACAATTTTCAAAACCCGTAACTTAGAGGGGTTGGCTTGACAGTCTTGTCTTATGAAATGGGGATCTTGAGTTCGACTCATACTCAATCTCTTTAGGCCACTTTCCATGAGGTAACTCCCTGTCGACTAAATCAGATTGAGAGGTTTACATATACTCATGAGATTTGTCTCTCCAATACGAAGTGAGGATCCCATGTTAACAAAAAAGAAAATGTTTAAATATCATCAAATGATATCATGTTAACAAAAAAAAAATGTTTAAATATCATCAAATGATATCGAGTTGGAAAGATATATAATAGACAAGCAATGAATCTTGTGCAAGGTGGGACCTGGGAATGGATTGAAAGAGGACCACAATACAGAGTCAAGCCTCACAAAACTATACAGAATGAAATTTTGTACCGTATGTAAACAAATGGTAGATTCTAATGTGCTTGGACAGATTTGGATCTGGACCAGGTCCAAACAGGTCTTGCCAGACCGACCAATCCTAAAAACCTTCCACCTTCTTTGGGTTTTTCTTTTACAGTATTCAAATAATTTCCTTAACTTCAAATAAGTTACAAGTCAAACTCCAGCAACCACTGCACCGTTATACGTCAGACCCAATCACCCAAAGATCCAGTTAATATGCAGAGGTCCGCATCCAACTAGAGACCTATCAGGTCATGACTCAATAATGGGCCTAACTCACATGCCAATATTATTGTTTTCATAATGTCTTTTATGTGTATTACTTAAATATCCCTATAGCTGCCCAGATTCCACCAAGAGACCAATTAAGTCTTCGTATGGATCCTGCAAACGGATCCAAATCCGGCCCGTAAAAACACCAGGCCCAGTGGAATATATATGGAAAACTCTAGCATGACTGGCATGAATCGGCATGCCATTGTATGGTATGGACTCGGGAAGTTCTGAGACAGTTTAGGCATGTCTTGAAAAACATAACAGGGTTGCGTCCCGAATGGCAGGACCCAATCCCCATACAGCCCTCCAAACACAAATACATGATGCTGAATAATTTCCTTACCTGTCTTTCAAGCCGGCGCTGGAACACCGACGCGTACTCTAGCTCCAAAATTGAATCTAGAATCCCTACCAAGTCTACCTCCTCTCCTGCAATGCTCCCAGCTGAACCCTCACAAGATGGTCCAACAGTGGGGTCACACCCCCCGGTAGATTCTTCTATAATCTTGACTGCATTTGCGGAGCTTAGCGCATCGCTTTCTCCCACACTGGCTTCCTTGACCTCATTAGTGCCTTTTCTCTTCCTCTTTCCTCTTCTTTTTTTAAGACTCCCATTGCCAATCTTGGAATCCTGAAAAGTCACCTTCTCTTTCTCACAGGGCAGATCAGATTTTTCTGTCTTTATTGGGTTTTCTTGGGCTGAGACTGAAGCTAGAAATTCAGTTTTCGGCGACCAGTCTCTCACTGTATCCTCAGTGAAGCTGCCTGCAGATAATGCATCCTTGGATCGTTCTTTGATGGGAGATTCGACTGGCTTTGCTTTCCCAGTGGGTACTGTTGACTCTGTATTGCAGTCACTGCCACTGCTTCCTCGTTCTCTCTCACCAATGAGGCTTTCAATCTTAGATTGCAGAGACCTGAAACCAAATGTTCCATTATCATATTAGATAACAGAAATGAGAGACTAGACCAAAGTAGATTTATGAATGCAACCTCACAAATGCCCATTGATAGAGTAATTTTGAACATGTAACTGGTTAGGAAACTCAAAAGGAATGGAATTTGAACAATCAGGGTAAAACCCAACACATGTAATATCCTTGGGATGATCAACTGTTGGTTCACCCAAGTCAAAACTATGTGTGAGGCATCCACACAAGGGTTTAATATGAAGGATGGCTGTGAAATGTGGGGACTACAAAGCTGATAGGGGATTGACAGTCCGTAACGAAGGATCTAAGAGCAATTGGAACATCTCAACTATAACTTCAGCTCTGTAGAGTGACTCAATTCCTTTATGCATGGCATAACACATTTATGAATGGCTAATCAGATCCAATCAGGTTAAGGTCATCATGATTCAGCTGCCCATTAAAAGGGTGACTTGTTTAACATAGAGGTTGCTTGTCACAGTCCTTTTTTCTGTCCGTCGTGACCAAAACATCTCACTCATGACACAAAATCACATGAAGCAAACCAACCATGCAAGTGAACTGGGCTAGTCCAATATTGTTCTAACTTCTAACAAATCAGAAAATGCTTTTATCAGAGGAGCTCTGAGTGAGGATAGACTGCAGCATTCTCTGTTGCATCTTAAAAACCTGAAACATGCCATTTTTCTTGACATATTTTTTCTCCAGATTAGTCATACACTAAAATTAGTCCAATTTAAATTTTAGCAACCTGTCTGAAAGAACAAATTGAGTGCCTGTCCATCTATTTCGTTATTTTAGATCAAGTGCCTAAACAGATAGGACTGAATTTTATTTGTGGCTAATCTAGAGATGATCAACTTTCATTTAACATGGTTGGTGTGCCTCCAAAAACAGTCAAAAGCAATGCATCATACTGACCCAATGGAGTCTTCTGATCTCTCCAACTCTCTCTTGAGCTCAGCAACTCTTCGCTTTCTAAGCTCTTCAAACCAGGCACTGTGAAGAAAAGGAGAAAAGAAAATTTTATTGCATGAGCCACTTTATCAAAAGAGATACAATCCATGAACTTGGTAACACCTCTTAATAATTTTATAATATGTGCTGCAATGAGGAAACTGCGTTATTTTCAAAAGTTCTTTGAACATATTCTTTATACTTATTCAAAAGCAGCGATCACATTTTTTCTTTAGTTCAGATGATAGATTTGGTCACATATGATGCATATCTCATATCAAGTACTATCACTATACTTATTTGAGAAAAAAGTTTCACTTAGACAAATTCATCTCCTAGATTTGTTTCCCACTCCAAATTTGATATTCTTTTCTTTTGAAAAGTGCCGGACCTTCTTTGAAAGTTTAACAATTATAATTAATTCAAATAAGATTCCTTTCTTATACCACATGTGAAGTATATTCTTTAACTAATTCTATTACAGGGGAAAAGGCAAAGACTAGTAATCATTTGATGTTAACCTGGCCCCTTGCCTTAGGTACTAGGGCAAGTAGAAGTGGATAGAAAATCTTACACATGCTTCACACATGCCACTCTTTTTCTTGAACCTACTCAACCATGGATGTGATACAAGTTACAGGGTCCTCAATATGTGTCACCAGCATGTATTATGAATAGAAATGACTGATTATATGATTGTAGGTGCTCAGGTAGACATACCCTTATTCTTCTTTTAGGTAATTTTAACATAGAAATGATCAGGTTCAGAAAACTGACCTCATTTATTCATTATTAAAAAATTATACAGAAATTGAATTTCACAACGTGCACCTAAAAATCTCGAGTGAATACAAACTACCTTTTAAAATAAGGTCATACAAGAATGTTTATCAGTAATATGCCCTGTGATAAAATGGTTTGACCATTAATTAACTTCATTCATGATTGGTCCCATGATATGATGCAATGAATGATGGGCGTTTATCAACTATATCATAAATTTTTGTGGGCATGTCAAAGAATGGACCGATGTTTTAAAATTTTGAAGTTCCTGAGCTTTGATTTTTTTTTTTTTGAAGTCTGAAAGTTCTTTTAAATGTTTTTATGAGTTTTTTTTTGACGTAATATTTTAACTGATATTTAAATATATTTGTCAGTCGAATGGATGAATTTTTAATTGCTGATAATGATGATAAAAAACCAAAACATATGTCTAATTCAAATATATTGTAATCTATTTTTGGATGTTGATAGGGGTCCATGCTCGAAAGGTTTTTTTTTTCTATTCTTTGAGGATTGAGCTTTATCTTCTTCAATGGCTAAAAACAAAAAGGATAATCTGGAGCAAAGACGAAGCTGATTCTAAAGAGTGGTTGGCAAATATTCCTTCTCCACGTTTCTCGCCATAACCAAAAGTTGAACGATGAAAAATGGATTTTTGAGCGGGAAAGAAGAACTTGCCAAACAAGACCCACCGACAATAAGGGCAGTTTCGTACTTTACGCCATATGCGTAATACAATAGCATTGCTAATCCTTGACGGTGCACTGCACGTGTGCTTAGGTGGTGCAACAATTTTTTTTAATTTTATTCTTTATTTAAGAAATTTCCCCGCCAATAAAGTGATGGTTTCCCGTACGCCAAAGCCAAGTGGGGCTCATCTGACCGTATCAATTGAGCACCAACATCGCCCATTCGCACCCCACTGTTTAATCTCATCGGCCTAAATAGTCTAAATTATTGAATTTTTTATTAAAAAATGAGATATAAAATAAACGAAGAAGCTTAAGCTTTTTATATTTAATCACATAGGTTAGAACCTCGCCTCTTGCCTGACTTATTGCAAATTCGGGTTGGGCTAGATTTTGATTGTTCAAAGTCTCATTCATACTTAGAAAATTTTCACCAAGTCTTTTTGATAACTGAGGAAAATCACGAGGCAAAGACACCATAAACCTCTCAGAAGGAACGCTTCACAATCACATAACACGCCCTAATTTACGCCGCTAGAATTTGAACTAAATATCTCTTACTTCATAAGGTGGAAAGTAACCAGTTGAACTATCCAACGTTGGATAAAAAAATTTATGAGTTAATAAATCTAAGTCAAACGACGTCAAGATCCTGTAATTGTATATTGGGCTTCATGGCCCTAAGATTTCTAATGACCACTACAAGATTGAAGTAGAATTTAGCTTCCCCAAGCCTTTTTCAAATAGAGGTCGTGAGGAACAAGAGCGTTTTTTTTAATAAATGACCATTTAAATGATAAGTATTTCACTATAAAAATATGGGTATTATCATTTTTTCTTAAATAACTAATACAATGAAGTAGCTCGTTTTAGGTGTTAGAGGTAGATGTGGAGTAGCAAATTTAGTCAAACTATACAAGACCACTTCTGAATAGAAATTTGACGTTTTAAAAAATTCATTGGTCCTAAAAACGGTGGAGAGGCTAATTAAAAAAACTTTGTACCTAAGTATTTGATGTCGGAAACGGCAAAGTTAGTGAAGTACCGCTAAAATGGCATCAAAAGTTTAAACTTGTGCCACCAAACACTTCAGATGTATAAATAACTTTGACCAATGTCAATTTAATTTAAGGAATGATCAATACGCGGGGAGGGCCCTTTATCCAACGGTTTCTGTTGGCCCTGATGAATTAAAAGGAGGCCCACTGCATGGACTTTGTTGAGCAGTGCACGTGATCATTCCTCTCTCTCCTTTTTTCTTGTATGTATTGTATTATATTACTTAAATATTACTTTAAATGACACCCACCTGCGGCCACAGTAGCGTTCCTGCAAATCCTCATATTTGGCTTCACATTCCTGCCACCATAAAATCACATATAAATATATATATATAAAAAAAAAAAACAAATATTTTGAAAGCGGCACAAAGCTGTTTATAATTGCAAACACAACCACTCCTTTTTAGAATTAAGGAGCAGATGTGTGGTGAACGGTGGATTATTAAGCAGGTGCTTCAATCCGAACCTTAAACAATATTAAAACAAAAGTCATTGTCCATTAAGACTTAATCTGATCCATCAGCGACTGGCCACTGGTCACGTGGCAAACCGCTCATGGAAATCGAAGGGCCCCACAAGTTTCTTTCGGTGGCCCCACCCATCGATGTGGCACTTAATGAACTTTGACGAAAAAAAAGAGAATGAAGTATAAAACTATTTCAATGTACTTAATAATTAAATTAATATTACTCAGCCTTCTTAAATAATTAATTAATATTAGGCTGTGATCAAAGGGGGGGATTGATTTAGGCACTATACTTTCACTAAAAGTAAGCACTGATCAGTCCTTTATTTTATCACTATAAGTTTTACATGAAAAAGAAAATAAAATATTATCAATTTATTATAATAAAATAAAAATAGTATATAATTTTAATAAAAATACCAGAAATTTGGCTGCATTCATGTTGCAGATCAAATCCGTTGGGTGGCCAGACCACATGGCCCTTGAACCGGACCGAACTCGTCCGGTATTAAAATTTACAAGAAAGACACGGAACATTAGGGGCTCTAGGTATTTTAATGGTTATTCTAGTCATTGGAGAACGAAATAGGGGTATTTTCGTTAATTAACTTCGTAAGAAACGGTTTCTCTACAGGCCTACGATCAGACGAGAAAAAACAAGCCGCCGGGACGGAGAATCAGAGGACAAGACTAAAGCAACCCTAGACGTCATCCCCAAACTGCCCTCGCTTGGAGAATTAAATTACTGGTGGCCCTGACCGACCACCCAAATTTTTTTTATGACCGAAACAACCCTAAAAAGGGCGAGGATAAAGTCATATAACCGTATAGGAGGAAAAAACATAACCACCAAACAAAAGGGCATTTTAGTCATAGAAACGGAATGGCTATTCCACAACTCATTCAACTCGCAATTGACCCCAAAATATCGTCAAAATCACGCCTAACGTATTTGTCAAGGCATACGACGGTCAAGTAAACGGACCGCGATATTTTCAAAATATCGTTTTAAATCTAAACCTAGAGCTAATAAAAAATAAAAAAAAGTTTGACAATGCTAATATTACTATTACTAATAATAATAATAATAATAATAAAACGGAAGGCAGCGTTCAAAATCGAAGTTTAGGCCTCTATATTATAAGATTTTTCACCATCATTATATTTCAGTTGTTTATTCACCAGTAGAACTATTTTTTATATATAGCTTAATCATGTATTTATGTTGACACTGCTTTAGATGGAAAGTTAACTTGTTTAAGTTTTAGGGCAATTAATTCTTGTGGTTAAAAGAATATAAATAAAAATATGTTGTTACAAATTTTATTAATACGAGGCACCATAATATCCCGAGAAGAGATGTTATTACTGCATAAAAGAGAATATCGCGATAAATTCACCTGAGGGGTGAAAGCGTATGGAAAGAGGGTCCTGTCCCGGAGCTCTGAGGCAACGGCGTCCCAGGCTCGGGTTCCGTGCCTGATCACCGCCCCTCCCAGCACCAGCTCCTCCCACGTCCCCCACGTCACCACCACCGCCTCCATCCACCCCGGCACACGTCACCACCACCGGCCCCGCCTCCTCAGAGAAGAGAAATCCAGACGGGAAATCGCTTTTAGGGTGGTGCGTGCTGGTCTCTTGGATTGAAGGTTTGTTGTATTCAGATATTTATATGGAATATGGAAAATAGAAAGAGAGATTTGTTCGTGTTTGGCGTGAAAGGAAAACGAGGAACAGAGGAGAAAGAGAGAATAAGAGGGGAGGTGAAGGAGGAGAAATAGAAACAGAGAGAGAGAAAGATAGGTCGGTTTTCTTGGAACGGAGGGAAAGCGGGTTGTTCCTCGCCTTTCTCGCCTCTAGCTTCGTCTTGTATCTCCCACCTATATTTACCACCAACCTAAAATACGCTTTTTCCTCTTCTTTTCCTTCCTCTACTATTTTTCTTAGTTACAATTACAAATATCTCCCTTCCTGTTTATATTATGACATCCTTATCCATGTTTCTCAATTTCCCATACAATTCTAAATGAGGCGAAATTGGTATTTTCACTCTAAAAAGAAGTTGACAGTCAATTATTGCAAGACCGAATCAAGTGAATTGTCTAGATAATTATTAAATAAAAGATTTTAACAATGGGTAGTGACACCTTCATCGGAGGTTGGTGTAATCAGAAATAGAAATTAATAGATTTTTTATTTTACTTTTCCTATAAACAATAAAATTAGACATTTTATATGAATCATAAAATTTTAGTTAAATCGATTTACTATTCAAACAAATTTTTGTCTAGCCGATTTATTATTCATGCAAATTTTGGTGAATTATGTTACTGTTCACGTGAATTTCAGCAAGTCGATTTACTATTCATAGAAATTTTGGCGAGCCGATATTACTGTTCATGCGAATTTCGGCTCGCCGATGTTACTATTTATACGAATTTCGATAAGCTGATTTATTGTTTATATGAATTTTGACGAATTGATTTACTGTTCATGCGAAAGGTTGGTGAGCCGACTTTACTCTTCATGCGAAAGGTAAAATTGAGAATCCACTAATTCTCATGTCTAGTTACACAAAAAACCCGTAGAAAGATCGCTACCCTTTAAAGATATCTAAATACAATAATTTTATTATAAGATGTTGAAATTTGATCTTTAATAATTATAATAATTTATAGACTATCTTTAAAATCTAAAATTATAATATTAAAAGGAAAAGTTTAAGTTAAAATCCACTCCTCCTTTTTTATGTTGTTGTTATTATTATTATTATTATTATTATTATTATTATTATATATATATATATATATATATATATATATATATAAGACGCCTAGATTACATAACCTACTTAGACGTAAAAGGCACAACGGGAGCTCCGGCTGACTTTTGACCATGACCAAATAGAAGTCTACCAGATAAGTAGATAATTGATTAATGATTTCAACGACAGAGATTTGCCTTTATTTGATCACTATAATATTGTATATATTATGGTTTTCAATTTTTATTAAGAAAAGAATTATAATTTCACAGTTATTAGTATCAATTAGATCAGCTACACTGAAGGGTTTAAATTAATCATAAATAAGCCTCACAATTAAATATTTCTAATTGATACTGTAGTCGTCATTGTCAAATTCCATTTTGATAAATATAGCATAAACCATATAAGCATTGAAGAAAAATAATGTCCTTAGAGAATTATAAGTTGTTCATCTTTTTATTCTATATATTTTTTTTCTTTAATTTGTAATTAGCTATGGGTTCACCTCTAATCTATTGCATTACTACATACTAATTAAGTAGAGATAGATGAAATTTCATTTTCATTTTATAATTATGTTATTGTGGCTTTTAATATTTAAATATTTAGCAATAAAAGCCTCTGCACTTCATAACTCATGTTATTTAGCAACCCGGATCAAATAAGGGTGAAAGATCAATCACCTTCTATCTATGTGGGGTCCATCATATCTTGTCCAATTCTTGCAGCTTGATCCATTTTAGATGGCAAAATTCAAGAATCTAGGCAGTTCTCCTTAGACAACCTCTTTCCTTTATTTTTTTTTACTTTTATATATACATTCCTTCGTATTTCACTTAATTGAAAAAGAAGAACTTTATTTTAAAAGAATTATATAAAGATTACCTTTTAAATGAATGAATGTGGAGTTTGGATATGATATGCAAGAGGCTATGTTGGTAGGAAATTGATAAAGTTTTGTAGATACACCACCTTTTCATCTTTAGCTTTTAACAATTATAAATTTTAAAGATCAAAATTACAAGATTAATATCATAAGTTTGGAAAATAAAATTACCTTCATTGGTTATATAGTCTCAAATACAATTGAAGAAAATAAGATAGATCCTATATCATTTTAAGAGACGATCTTGATTTTGAATCATAGTGAGAGAATTTCATTAACACATTCTTTTAGGATATTAATTGGACATATTTCACCTATCAAATATTTTAGTTAAGTTCCAACATTTGAGGTAGTGATTTAAAACTTGAAAGAAAATAAAGAAAAATAGAAAAGTTTTATTGTAAGTATGAATATGGACATTTTCATAGAGTATGAAATTGCAAAGAGCAAAAAATTTAATATGTTAATTTTTTTTTAATAAAATACTAAAAAAAAATCAATATTAGCAAAAACGTAATATAAAAATAATGTTCTCTAGTGCTCTATAATGAAATATAGGTTAATTTTGATTTCACAAATAAATATTTTCATTAATTCCGAAAACACGAAATATTGAAACATCAAACAAGATTTTGACAATAATCTTTTTGATAAAACTCTCAAATTTGAGATCATATAGAAAATTTCCAAAAATAATAATAAATTAAGAGAACAAATCATGCACCTAGGGTTGTAACTCGGGTTGGTTGAGAATTTCAGATCAGCAGAGATTGGGTTGGGTTGAGAAGATAAAAACCCATATGAAATTCGGGTCGGGTCGGATTGAGGATTTTACAAGTTAATCCGACCCGACCCAACTAAAATTAGATTAAAATGGATTCAGAATGCAGGTCGGGTTGTAAAATTCGGGTGGAGAATTCAGGTCGGATCGGATCGAGTTCCATATATATCAACTCAAGTTGAGTTAGATTTTAAAGAACTCGACCCGTCCGACCCTAATTGCAGCCCTACATGCACCCCTAAACTAATTTCTACTAACCCAAATGTTTAGATCTAAATACATTCACCCTTCTCATCCATTATGATTGAAAACTTTTTTCTAAAAAGAATTCTAATTTTCTAAAAGTTCAAAGATTTCTTTTATATATAAAAAAAAAAAGTACGCAAGTGAACTATAATAAGTATTAACTACATTACCCTATTATGGTCAAGTAAAAGATTATGGTCCATTGTCGGTGCCCAAATGTATTTGTGAACTTTTAAGCATATGGTGATTTATCCTCCAACGTGGGGCCCACCTGAGTCGCCTGGCAAATATCAGGTCCTGCACATCTGTAGTTAAAGTTATAACCTTTTATCGTTTTTCTGGGAAAAATGAAAGGAAAATTAACTTTTATTTATAAAGTAAAAGTTCACAGCAGATTAAGAGAGACTTCAAGACATATTGACTGACATTAGGTCATAATTAGACAGAAGAAATATAAGCCTTACAAATTTATAACACAAGACTCAATTTCATGGAGAGCTATTTATTTTTATAAAAAAAACTTTTTCAATATTTAATCTTTCTTAAATATATAGAATCTTAATTGACAAATATTGCACCCAGCTAATCCTCAAAATGAAGTTGGTACTAACTAACTCTCCTCGTATCAACCGACAACATCTTAGTTTTTGAATATTTGACCTGTATCTTTAAAATTCAGTTTATAAAGAAAGGGAATCTATGTACTTATAAATCCATAACTCAGAAGCTCAAAGATGATGTGAGATATTACTAACCTTCTCCCTCAGCAACAGAATTGGAGACTCTCATCTTTCTCCCTCTATACAGGACTGAATACAGAACTCAACCCATCCATGTCGTATATCTGGCTCTGGTACCATGTAAAACGCAGAAGTAGAACTCATGTATTTATAAATCCCATAACTCTAAAATCCACCTACGATGTAAAATATTATTGAGGCACGTCGAGTGAATCCAAACATCTAATCGCGGTGAGAATCTCTCACTCTTTACCATTTGGATAAGGGATCGGATTATATTTTGTTCTCATTCAATGAGTAAAGAAAAGAAAAAAAATCCCATCCGTTCCTTGCATCCTAAAGAAGGGAATCAAGTTCTATTCTAATCTCAATACCCACGAAAGGCCTCAGTGTCCAAGCAGGAATTGTAGGGACCTGACCCCTCAGTGAATGTACAGTCTGGTGCTCGTCATTCATACATGTCGATCTTATATTGGGCTATGGTTAGGCCGGCTCTGAGTACAGGCGACATAGGCCTTTGCCTAGGGCCTCCAGACAGAAAAGACCCCTACACACTTAAACTCCTTAATATACCAGTCACAAAAAGCCTCTGAAATCTCACTCCATCTAGGATCCCTGAGATTTTAGAGAATCTCAGGACCGACCCTGACTACGGTTCCATTCATCCAATCAAAGTCATCACAATCTATCATTTAATTTGGACCTTCTGGCATCTACTTGTACAAGTAAGTAAGCAGGCAATCAAATGACTATTATGTTCCAATATAAATGATTATGAAAATTATCACCCGGATGGGAGACGGTCAGGTTAGAGTCTCATGCAGCACCCATTAGGGTTAGAAATGACATCCCTCTTTCTCACCATACACAATTTGAAAATATTTCAAGTTAATTTTACTGTTAGATTAAAAATCCACTCAAAACTAACTCCATTTTGTCGGTCGACCTCTCGGCCTTTGAAAAACATGACTTTTTAAAATTCAAACTATTGTATTTAATTTTTTATAAGAATTATCATTCTGAAAATACCTATTGAATCCATTGTTCCCATGCATGGACTTCATCCCTATACGGGCTAAATTTATTGCCGGTGCAACCCAACGTTGCATGCTGCTCGTTGCGTTGCGCTCGCCAAATCTCTGTTACATATCAGTCGATACCTTTAGGTAGTGCTTTACGTATGCTCAAATGTCTAGACAATGATAGTGGGCCTACACAAAGTCAAGATAATTAGAGGGTCATGCATTAGTTAGCAAGTTTGTTAAATACTTGTATTATATTCATGGACGCCTATGTTAAGCAAAATTTATTAAAAGATACGGGAAGGAATGGAATTTTCATTTTATCTTTACCAGTGTACAGCTCATCAAGTACGTTGAACCAATATTCAGATATATACATGCAGAGTGGTGTGTTATCGGTCCACTGGTGCTTGATGAGAGGTACACTGATAGGGATAAAAAGGGGATTTCACTCTACCCGTGTCTCCTAACAAATTTTGCCTGTGTTAGGATGGTTGTCCTATATTTGTATCATACGTATTTTCAAAAAAAAAAAAATTGTATCACATACTTTTTCAAGATATTTTAATTATACAAGTATGCTTAGACATGAATGTATAATATACATATTATCCTTATAATGTAAATTTATGAATTATTAAACTACTTTAGCTCTCATCTATTCTCTTAATGTATAAATTCATAGTTTAAACATTTCTTAATTTCTCAGGTAATTAATATATTTCTAAACATTGAACATTTGAAAAAAAAAATATATGAATTCTTTAAAATATTTCATTGTGGTTTTTAACATAATTTTAAGTCTGTATCAATTTATGTTATTTTACAAAAATATAAAAATATTAAATTTATATAATGATTTACCCTTTTTTTACTCCCTAAATCTTTCAAATAGAATGTATTATGCCCGTACATACTTGTTATCAACTTTTTGACAATTTTTACTTTTTTATGATTAAATTACTAGTCATACTTTTAGAGAAAATAATTGAACTTAACATGAACTATTTTCATTTTGTACTTTTACAGTAAGTCAAATTACTAACTATAGTTCCATGAGACCCTCCAACTCTTATATTCTATAAAACACACATAAAGATAAGAAATATGGGTTTAGAAGGATTTCAAATAGAGAGGTGTTCTCTATGGTTAGAAAATAATATATCATAAATATAATATGAAGTTCATCAACCATGCTACAAGAGAGACTGAAGGAGACTAAAGATTTAATAAATATGAAGTGAAATGGAAATTTTGAAGCATTTGGTACAACAAAATGAACTGAGCAGTGTTTTGTCATTCGATAACTTTTAAAGTACAAACATTGATTTCATACCTTGTCATGGATGGGTAAAAATATGAAATGGGGTCGAATTTTGCTACTTAGATAAATATAGAAGCTCATGCTGTAAGTCTTTTATCATGTTAGACAATGGCCAATGACCAAATTGTTGTTATCAATCATCATCGTTATTGTAAGACAAAATCTTATTTATTTGAAATCTTCTTTACGAGTTATTTTTCTTTAATTAACCTTAATATAAATCAAATCTTCAGACATCCTACAGTTTGATATGCTCTTTTTTTGTCTCTTCTCTCTAGGTTTTCAGTAGTCGATTTCTTCTTTATCTCAATTGGAGAGAGCTACAAAGATGAAATATAACAATGATGGGAATTTCTATATCAACATTAGATTTAATCTTCCATTCCTCTAAAGTTAACTTAGCTTGCATGGCTTTCCAATCAAGTAAAGTTGAGAGTTGCCACCACTGTGCGAGCACCCTTGCAGATTGGCTGCATTTGGCTATTTCTATGGAAAGGGTGGAAAAAAAAAAGTCTTTTTTTTTTTTATTGACCAAAGTGTCCAAACTTTCAAAAAAGTCAAAGTCGGACGTATAAAAAATTCAGATAGGACGCTTGAATACTTTGGTCTTAAAAAAAAAAAAGTGTCTAGACCTCTTAGACCACTTGATTGATTTTCAAGACATATGCAAGCCTTCCTACCCATACACACTAGATATATACGCAAGTAGTGGCCTTTGAGTGGAGTAGAAATCAAACAAAGGATTCCGACTTCTTGAAGCCCTACAATGATTAGAAAACCACATGAAAACAAGTAATTTCTCTTTTCAATTTATTTATCTTATAATAATCATCATCAAATATCAAAATTCTCATTTATCAGAGTCAACTTTCTGAATTCTTGTTCATTTGTAGGGACATCCTTCCCGGAACCTGTAGCCCGTAGATTTTTTTTTTTTTTTTTTTATGGTAAAAAAACCATTTGAAGAAAGAGGCGCAGAATAATCTCAAAAGTCAAAACAATGTTGCTTCTATTAGACAGAACTCTTACATGATTTCTACATAATCTCAATGATTAGACCCTCTTTTAAGTTTCTATTGTTAAAATCTTGTTTGTACTGAATCAGAGAGACATTTTGTGAGGTCTACGTTGAATAGTATGCTTAAATAGTAGATATAATCCTTGGCTACATCTCTTCGCATACAGTTTCAACTTATCTTTTTTATCTAATCCATTGATGCATCGAAGAATGGTTCAAATTTATAACAACAATAATAATAGTAATAATAATATTTAGGTACCATTTTCTGAATTTTTTTATTTTTTATTTAAAATTCCTTATACATACACTGGATGTCACGAATTTTGTCCAATATGACTTGAACTTGCAACTTTATTGATCCCAACAAGCAATTTCCATCTATTAAAGGAATTCTTTAAACATGTTTTCACGCACCAAAATAATGTAACTATCAACAAAGTATTAAGTGGCACGCCATAAAAAAGGCACAAAAATATTAAGAAAATAATAATTAAATTGGGCAATTTTTACATATTAAAATCTATTCCAAGTCAATGACAATGATTTGATAATCAAGGGAAAGAATCATCTAAACTGAAATCTCATGTAGGGTGACTCTGGATAACGGTTATGTTAGTCAGAGGTGCCAAAGTTCAGAGTAAAATCCATTCACCAGTTCCAGCCCCACAGCTACTTGGATAATCGATCTCCACCGTCCAAACATTTTTCTTTTTGCTGAAATGCTGCTATTCCTCATATTCTAACTTGAACTAGTAGAAGAATCACCACCTGGTCTCTTTGAGGCTTCCCTTGGCATCATCCTTATGAGTTTCTGTACAATCTCAGACATTGGTGGCCGGAATTCGGGTTCCGACTACAGAAAGAAATTTTAGCATTGGCCGACTCAAATATTCTTAAAAGTGATAACCAAGGGGGAAAAAAATTGTAATTCCACATAAGGGTTAGTAAAAATTTATGAATCCATAAAAGAAAAATAACCAGTGGGATTGAGTGATCATTTTAAAGTCCAACATGTGGACTAAATTTTAGCCAAAAAATCAATTTTTAATCACTTGATCTTAGCAGTAGAAATCACGAAAAAACAAGGACTATTGGTGATTTTCAACCACTAAGATTAAATGGATACAATTCAAAAAAAAAATTTGTTGTTGAAATTTGATTGACATGTGTTTGAAATGAATTTCCAATCCCACCGGTTCAACTTTTTATTGAACTCCAAAAAATAAAAATAATAAAAGAAAGCATGACTCTGTGCAACCCAAGTGAGAAGTTGCAGAGAAACACCATCTTCTCCTTAGATGGAGAAGATGGTGTTCTCCTGCAAGAGGTCAAGACTGCCATCTTCTCTTGAAAAAGGAGAAGTTTGGCACCTATGGGGCCCACTTTCTCCCACATAAGAGATCCAAACAAAGGAACCCAAGAGAACTTGGGAGAAGTCTCATAACTTTTCATCCAAACACAGTCAGGGGTGTTCTTCGGTCGGGCTTCAATTAAAAAAGCCCGACAGACTTTGGAGGCCAAAGCCAGAGCCCAAACCCAATTATTTGCATCTGATATCGTTTTTTATTTTTTATTTTTAAAAAATTGTCAGGTAAATTGAAAATATAACCATATATATTGAAAGTATACTTAAATATCTACCATCATGTAAAATTTCAGTCCAAAAATCAATTTCAAACGGATTCATCTTGATAGTCAAAGTTGGCAAAGGTCCTTGAAAAGATGACACCTGTGACTTTGACTGTTAAGATCGAGTAGGTAGAAATTAAATTTTGAGATAAAATTTTAACATATTTTAGGTTCAAGTCTTCTTTCAATCTGTACAGTTAAATTTTCAATTGATAAAACAAAAAAATGTAAAAAAAATAAACGGGCCTAAAAGCTCGATGGACTTAAAAGTGAAGCCCGAGCCTGGCCCATTGGACAAAAATCTTTGTCCGAGCCAATTTATTTAGGTCGGGTTCAGGCCAGGCTTGGGCCGAGTTCGGACAAATGAACACCCTTAAACATAGTCATGATGTTAAATGGCACTTCTATCATCTCCTCAATTACAAATCACAGTATATTTCGACATGCAAAATGAACCCCTGAAATTTAATAAAACATACTTGCCAATAACACCATAGACATCATCTCATCTTGGTGGTAGCCTGATCAATTTTCTACTGGCTGAACTTGCACAAGGAGATTAGTATTAATCCAGGAAAAGGTATATGATTTCCCCTGTGGCATTTATAACAGGGGAGATCCATTTTGCTAGACTCTATCTATCTATCCATCTATTATCAATGACAATGTGAAAACCCTATCAATTTCTGTCAGGAGAGAGAAGCATCTAAGAATGTTTGTGCATGTTTACTAAGGAAATATATAAAGATGGAGAAAAGAATTCACCTGAATACAGATAGAAATGATATCAGCAAACCCTGATAAGGATTTCTCTGGATAGCGTCCATTAAGTGAAGGATCAACCATTCTTGACAATGATGCAATGTCATGAAGCTGATTGGTTGCCCATCTGACTAGGTGTTGTTCTCCTCGAGGTCGCGAACTATGAGTTTTTCTTTTCGTAAGTAAACAATCAGACAAACAAAACCAATGAAATTAAATGGTCTGCCAATTTTCTTACCTGTCATAGGATTTTCGTCCTGTAAGTAGTTCCAACATAACG
Source organism: Chimonanthus praecox (assembly GCA_022113865.1). NCBI lineage: Eukaryota > Viridiplantae > Streptophyta > Magnoliopsida > Laurales > Calycanthaceae > Chimonanthus > Chimonanthus praecox. Next base: position 66,017,446 of record CM039087.1, on the reverse strand, counting down.
ACGCCAAAGCTGTAAACATCACTCTGACAAGTATATGCTCCTGACTGAATGAATTCTGGGGCACCATAACCCAATGATGAAAGTATGTTTCCCGACAACTAAAAGTGAGGAAACATTCAGAGTTAGAATTTCTGGAATTAGTAAGAAACAAATTTTCTTGGTACCCACAAAATTATTGATATTACCTGTCTTACAGAACCTGACGAGATGAGTGGAGCCAAACCACAATCAGAGGCATGCACGGTGAGTTCGTCATCAAGGAGAAGATTGACAGACTTAAAATTCCGATGGACAATAGGTGGTTGACAGACTTCATGCAAATACCTTAATCATCAATACAAAACTTGATTTAAGTCCTCAAATTACTAAACAAATGCTTATCTCTAGTTCCTGAATTTAACTTAAACATGCCAATGGAGAACCACTAATAAGAAAAAATAACAATAATAGCAAGTAGAAAATATTTTTTTGGGATAATTTCTAGCTTCTTTAGCGAAGATTTTATGCACAGTTTTGACTCAATGCTCAGGACTCGGTCAAAGAGTGTTTGATTGGACAAATTCTGAGACAATCAATTAGTTTAGTTTATCATTTATTCCATTAATTCAATAGGTATAGCTGTATAGGGTTCACTTGCCTTTGTTGGAATACATATGAATGAACGAAGGAACATTTAAAATATTGTTTTAAATGTTTTTGGTACCTTTCATGTTGAGAAAATTTATAACACTTCTAAAACTGTTTTCATATCATCTGATGCCACTAAAGAGATGTGATGATCAACCATATTAGCTTTTTAGGTACTAAATTCTTCAACATCATCATCATCATCATCACTTTGCCATCTATTTGGGATTAACCTTCTAAGTTTACTCTTCAATACTACCAATAAAAAGCAGTATCTATCATGTCCTTTGTCCCCTCACCCAGTTTTTTAACAGCCTCCGTCTACTTGCAGCTTCTACACATTGTACATACATCACCCATTCTTATTAGTGGTTCTTCCATTGTACCTTCTACTTGAAGCTTCACACATATTCATACAAAGGCCGTATCCAGTCTTTTTGTCGTCGTCATCATCGTCTCCGATTTCAGACTTCATTCTAAAGAGTTTCATCAAATAGAGTGATTTCCCAAGTTGAACAATGACCCTTTTTTTACAAATCTGTAGTCATAACTTCCTCGTTGAGGCGTGCAAGTGGGTGCCTTTTGTCAGTGTAATATACATCTATTGGAAGATTAAGGGATTGATGGTGATATTTAAGAGTTGTATCAAGTGGATTCACAATCAGAGTATGGCAAGCTAAATCACTAAGCTCTAAACTATTCAACCAATTATTGGACACTTTGCTTTTATTTGCTATGACAATTTCTTTCACTGGAAAATGATCAAGAAGATTCTTAAGCTTAATTGCTGCTTACTCTAATGCTCTAGCAGCTCCAAGAGCAATCCGGATGCGTGCATTCCAAGATAGTTTCATGTTGATTTCATCACTAGAGTGGAGGACATCATTAAGGGTACCATTGCCAAAATATTCAAAGACAAGTAACCGCTGCTTATGCTCCACACAATAACCCACGAGATTGACGACATTAGGATGTTGAAGTCTAGAAATGCTTGACACCAGGTCCAGAAAAGATTCATCAGTTTGCAACATGGGAGATGCATTGTCCAGCTTCTTAACTGCCAAAAGCTGAAAAAAACATGCACACATGGTGTCAATGTCAGATGTGAGTAAAAATAATTATCTAGTTTGTTGTATTTAAGCTATGAGGCTTTAGGCTTTAGTAATGTGTGAAATACACTGACAAACATCCACCATTAAAGTTCCAAATGACCATTTCCAAAAGTAAGCAATTTAATAAATATCCATTGCAGTCACCATTACATGGACATAATGGATGTGAAATATTCAAGATACGAATTCTTAATAAAACACATTAACTTGGGTTATTAGAAAGATATTTCATTGAAACTAATTTATATGTCTTTACGCATTTTATCTATTGAATACATTTTTGTCTTAAACTTTAACTACTCTATATGTAATAACATGAAATTGTATGAAAGTGTGATGCATAAGACTCCATGGTTACTATCTGCAGCACATCATGGCTGACACCAATATGTCAATATTTTAGTAATATGGCAATTTCACAAAATGAGAATTTCTTGTGTACATCCAAAAGTACATGCATCAATATGCACTTGTGCTGTTTGAATTTAAAAAACAGCCTTCTAGCTGGCTCTCTCTCCTGACAAAGCACTGAAAAAGCTGAATAATGTGGTATGCCATGGTGTATGGGACAAGCCCTCTTCAAGAATAAACAAATAAACAAAGAAATATGGTATGTATTGGAATTTTATCGAGTGCTGTCCTAGAAACACTTCTAGAGAGGGGGAAAGGCCTTCATTCATCATCTAAAGCAAGAAGGAAGTGGATGATCACTCTCCTTTATGTGAAACTTGGTGTCTTATGCCAACTTAGATGTGTTTGTGAGCCCAAAGGCCATCATGTTAATGACAGACAGGAAGCTAAGATGAAGAAACATATATTTAGCACAATAATTGTTCTCTCAGTATGACAAGATGCCAATTATTGGATTATCTGCATTCATAGAGAAAGCTAATACTCCCTAATTAAATACCTTTGTATTAGCAATAAGAAAACAAGGAGACAACTATAAGAACATGATGCAAACCGGGGTGATAACGAAAATCAACTGAGGTTCGCCCAGGATATCGGACCCGTCAATCTTACAGTTTCCGGGATCCCGAATCGTTCAAGTGTTTATGAACAGATTCCTTACCAAAGACCAATCAATGAATGCCTATGGTGAGCAAGTTCCCAAAAATTCTCTGTTTTTAAATTTAAAAATGCAAATCCTAATTAAGACTTTGAAATGCAATTAAAGAGAATAACAGGAAATTGCAAATAAAAAATTAAATTCAATAAAAGAAAGCATAGAATTAATTGAAACATTTCCTTTAAAATGACATGGAGACCTTTCACCAAATGGGCCTTGCCCTTTTCCTTAAGCACAATTGCTTTACATGATTTTTCTCTCAAAAATGGGGTTTCCCATTTGCCAACCAAAGACCTCTATTTGTAGTAAAAATGTTGCACACCTAGGATGCTCATGTGGCTCCTAGGTGGCAATTACATGGAAATTCAAACCAATACAAAAAGAGGAATTTTACATGTGTCATGCCAACCCTCCATGTTGCGACAAACTCTCCATATGGTTGCTACACACAACCAATGCTTTTCACCACCCAATAAGAATGAAGCAAGTGTTTACAAATAAGAATGAAACATGTGTTTCAACACCTTTCCAATGCTCATTGGTTGTTGTTCACCAAGCAATGAGGGTGAAACAAGTGTTCCTCCAAGCAATGAGGGTGAAGCATGTGTTTCAACACCTTGCCAAAGCTCATTGGTTGTTTTCACCAAGCAATGAGGAAGAAGCATGTGTGTTCTCCAACAAATGAAGATGAAGCATGTATGCCCCCAACCAATGAGAGAGATTCTTTGCAACAAACCTTGGGAGTCCATGTAGAACTTATTGGGAGTCCTATGTGGATGCTTATTTGGACTATGGGTCAAGTTAGTGGGTATATGGGTCATCTAGTGGGATCCAAACAAGTTTAGAATGGAATTTCAAGAATTTGGGCTTGGTTTCTCTCAATGGAGTGCTCTAATTGGCCGGATTGCAATGAGCGTTTACCCAGTACAAAATTGTCCATAAAAGCCAAAGCAAATTCTTCGATTCGATCCATACCCGTATCCGACTAATATGTTCGAAACTTGATCTCCATGATGTCCCCATAATCATGGCCCACATGTGGGTTCAGCTACACCGGATGTTTCGATTCGGAGCCCTAACCAGCTAGCTAGGGTTTGCACTTGCCCCAATCAAACACTTAGTTTTCTTTATTACCGGGTTTGATGTCCACATCAGAACATGTTGAAGGTATGCAACAAATACTGTATGAATGTAAAGCTCCCAGTCAATCAATGTATCTCAGTAGGAACTTGAATAATAGGCTGACGTTTAAACAGAAATCAGCATAGACCAGCTGGTCGACAAATGCATAATGTTGTGCTTTTAAATCCCCAATTAGCCAATTATAGCAATTGATCCATAAAGACTAGAGAGAATGCAAGATATGAGAAAAGAGCTAAATTTTTTTTTTTAAATGATGACCTAAAATAAGCTCAAGGTCATTCTATTGCTTCATTTATTGCTTCATTGTCGGTTCTCTCATCAGATTTGGGTGCACTTTTTCCAATTATTGGGTATTGCTTTTTGTTGCCTCGAGCATGGTGTGAGTTGTTTAATGAAGAGGCAGTGGTGATAGGTAGTTCTTTCCGACGAAGTCTATCAAAGGTTTTCATGGAAATTAATGCTCAGTTTTGTCTCTCCTGGAAGTTATTAAGCTTCGGGCTGCTTGATGGGTGGTCGGGTCAATGAAGTTTCAGGGTGTCTCTATTTCGGATTTGTGTAGAGATTGGGCTTTGGTAGATTCGGTTATTCACCATTTGGATTCTAGACCTCAAGTTGCTTGGACTCCTCATGCAGTTGGGCTGCTCAAACTCAATTTTGACGGCAGTTTTATGCGTCAGATTGGTCTTGCAGGTTACAGAGGGGCCATTCGTAATGATGTGGGGACTACAATGCTTTCCTTTGCTAGGCCAATCCATAATGGTTCAATAATTGAGGTGGAATTATTTGCATTATGGAGAGGCATGTTGGAAGAGTTAGGGGTTAGTGGGAATATGGTAGAAGGAGATTATAAGGTAGTGGCCGGGTGGGCGTTGGGCTCCCAATGTCTGTAGATATTTTTAGATAAAATAGAGAGGATTCGGCATATTATAGATGTTTATGATTTTAAGGTCGCTTGGAGTCTTCGGTCAACTAACTCCGTTGCAGATAATATGGCTCGTCAGGGGTTGTCTTTAACTACAGAAGTTGTACATTAATTCTTGTAATTTTGGGGAGGGAATTTTTTTCATTTTGGTGGGCTTCTTTTGGTCTACTTTCCTTTGTCTTTCTTGGTTCTCCCTGGTGATTTAATGGAATTAATAGAGTTACTTTTCAAAAAAAAAAAAAATGAGGAAAATACAATTGACAAAGTATATATGGAAGGACTTAAAAAGTGAAATCTGAAACTATATGATGAAAAAACAAAAAAGAGCACGAACCTTTTAAAGAGAAACTGAAATCATTGAGAAAAGTATTGAATGATAGCTACTATACAAAAAGAAACCAGAAGAAATATTGTAAAAAGATAAAAGAATAAGGTGCTAGAGTTATCCAATCTGGAACAATTTTGCACCAACCAATTTGTGACAGGGTCCACAGGTCTGTGACCCACAGATGAAAGGGCCTAACATGTACAGAAATGGTCATCTTGGGAAATTACACTCACTAAGATTCAGAACCCTGTATGGAGCAATAAGAAAACCTAATTGGAGGTGGTCAATCAGCTGAGAAATAAGAAATAGGATCAAAGATCTGCTTTCCTAGATAGTTAAAATATGCCTCTAAACTGTTACAAGGTGCTAGATTGCAACAGCAAACTGAACTGTTAGATTTACTGCCATTTCTTGTGGATGGAAGGGACATTCTGAGATCAAATAACCAATCCTTCTATAGATAACAAGGAAAAATTACAAGATAACATGCCTATCGTAGACAAATCTAAACATATGGAGGCCTTTTCTTAATAATAAAGAATAACAATAACAATAAATATTGGTAAATGATTTTGCACTTCAAATCATATACCATGCTGTTGACTCTCCGAACTAAGACTAAGACATCTGGAGATTTCCACTTTAATGACGGCTACTATTAGCGGAAAAAAAGAAGCTTGCAACTAAATTATATACTATTCCCATGGTCTTTGGCATGTATGAGGGGTAGTCACCACCATGTGTATTATGAAAGATAAAAGATAGAGATTATATTAAAGATAAGAAAAGATACAAGGATAACAGAACGAAAAAGGAGGCAGGAAACAAGGTAAAGAAAATCACATAACATTAAAAAGAAAGGTCCCTGACTAAGCAGATTAAAGCCCTGAGAATTTAATATCCATCATAGCTAACAAATTATTGTTCTAAATTGATGGACATAAGGTAATACTCAAAGAAAGATATTTATTGATTGGAAAATCTTCTCTAGCATTTTAATTTAAAATAAGATAAATAAAAAAGAAAAATGCATACCCGTCCATCAGGAAGCTCTGCCCGGTAAACACTTCCCAACATACCAATGCCAATGAGATTTTCTTGCCCAAAGCTGTTGGTGTATTGTTGTAGGGATGCAACTGTGAAAGATGCTACAGAACTAGGAAGATCTGGATCTTTCGGCAATTCAGATGGCACAATGGGCCTTACAGTAACCTTTTCAACAGGAGCAGCGACTGGAATTACCCCTATTCCTGCTGTATCTGTCTCAGGTTCCTCCCTTGGCTTCAGCACCACCATTCCCATATTACTTGTATCAATCTCACGTTCCTTCACTGGTTTCTGAACTGTCTCTTTCGGAGCTGGAACTGTTTGCACAATTTAATTAATAATTTTAGAAAGCAAAGCAACAATGAGACAGAAAGAAATCATGCACAGATATAGTGGACGAAAGAAAGTTTACGTTTCTTAATTTCAGTGGTGTTCTGAACCAAAGGATTATTGCCTTTTGGCTTCTCTTTGGGGCCTCTGTATGCACCAATATCTGGCCTCTTGAAAATTCTATCAGCCTTTGATTCTTTTTCACAACATCTTATTAGCAGCATAGCCGCGAGTACAGCTATAATGCACAATATCACTGCCGCCACCACAATTGCTACAATTTTTATAGTTTTTTTGGATTTTCTGGTTGTTGTAGATTGTGAACCATCTTGAGTGGATGGACCATTTGCTGGTTTTCCTGGTGCTGCTTCAGAAGTTGGTCCCTCAGAAATAGGTGGTGACACTAAAGGTGGTGGCGACAACACAACAGTAGTATTGAATGGATTTCCATCTCTCCTGCAAAGTGTATTGGAGTTTAGAAGTAACAAAAGATCATAAAAACATGTGCTACAACATTTTTGTTACCTATAAAATTAAGTTAGAAATATATAATATCCTCCCAATGTTTGACAAATATTAAAAGAAACGAAAGACAAATACAGCCCATCATTTAAATTTTTTGCCTGCCGCCTTATATTGTGTTCAAATCCTATTAAGGAGAGAGGGATGAAAAGGAGTACTCGTAATCTTATCATCATCACCAAATGCCAAAATCTCATCTATTTACGATCTGTTTTTTGAGTTTTACTTCTCCAATTGACCTTGTCAAAAACCATTATTTTTTACACTCATTATCTATCATATCTTTTTTTATCCCTTCCCTCAACATCTTTAATGATCTACTTCATCTCTTAGTGCCTGCTATTTCTAACCTCTCAACTCTACGCACTAGAGCACCTGTAGTCTTCTACTTACATGTCCAAACCTCCTCATTTTACCCTCAATTGGTGCTATTTTAAAATTGAGCCATTTCTAACTCTATCTTTAGACCACTCATCTAACATAGCGTAAGCATCTTCGTTACCTTAACATTATCTATTCGTCTTTTCTTCACTGCCCAACACTTTGCTTTGCATAGCATTACGGGTTTGATAACTATTTCATTACCCAACACTATGCTCTGTATTTGGATTAAACTCCCTATATTAGTCTTCCACAAAGCAAAACTTAGTGGTAGACAAGAATTAATATTTGCTTGAAATCGAATCGATTCATATGAGTCAACTAGGCTTTGATAAACTCTGAAACTGAAAGCGTCAAACCAATAGAGCATGCCAAACATGTTATTAGAGCATTGGCAACATTTTAGATCACTCATAACTAGGAAATCATGCTTAGTAACAGTAGCCCTCCAACCAGTGGCCCTCAAATGAATATTCTCTAGAAACTGGTCAATGGTTCAATTTCAATGAATTCAATTTAGCATGATTTTGAGGATATACTCCACTGACAAGAGAGAAGATCAGATAGCAAAATCCCATAAGCTCATTAGTGCCTTTCAATTCAAGGGTCTTTTTCATAAGAAGATGCATTGTTATATGGAGCTAAATGATGAGCATAGAAGAAAGGGATATTTTGAAAGCAGGCCAAATCTTTTTTTGCTTAACCTGAAAAGCCCCACTGCCTTCCTATATTCTGAAAAGCTCTCTCAGTCCCAATTCAACATACGCTTCATGGATTTTATGTAGCATTTCTAAAATATAAATTTGGCATGGTCGTAGGCCACATACCATACAAAATGTAAGGAGATATCTAGATTTCCCAAGATAAAAAATCTAGCAGTAAATGATACATCTAGCTATTGGATTTAAATTTCGATCATCAATTCCACTGTCATAGATTAGATGACTGAAAATTTCATGTGCGGCTAAATTTGATATACAAGCTAATCTAGGGGTCCCTTTCATTCTATAGTTGGATAGGGCCGTGAACCATAGCCAAGTTCAATTTTAAAAATGATAGATAAAGATTTATGTGAAATATGCTGATTTGCAGCATAGGGGACTTTCTTCAAATAACTTAAGAAATTATTATTTTTTTTTTCAAAATACACAACAATAATGGGGGCCTTTTTTCAGTTCAAATAAAAAATATTGGGGCTTCTTTCAAAATATTCCCAAAAAGAAATGTGGCTGAGGTCATTTTATGGCATCTCTCCAGGTTTTCCATCCTAAAAACGATATATGTGCAAAGATTACAAATTTTTTTTTTTGAAAAAGTATAAATCTTTCTTGGTTAATATTGCCAATAAGAAGGATTACTCTCTTCCAACTAAAGATATTTGACTTCTTTTGCAAAATTAGAAGTGGGTAGCATGTTGAGGCACTTACCTGAAATTTGGGATGCTCAACATCTTATCAGGCACTGGCCCCAAGAACAAGTTGTTCTCTACATTCCTAATCAACCGACATAAATCATTAATCACAAAAATGTAGCAAATTACAAGACCTGCTGATAATGAGTAGCAAGTGAAGCATTAAACCATAAAAGCAACATAAACAATGAAAAAGTTTGAACCAACGCAAAATTTATAGTGATTGAAAACTACAAATCTTTGAGGGGAAGATCTTGTAACACATCAAGGGTCCCAGTTAGTTGATTGTTCTGCATGTGCCTACCAATAAGAGAAATAGTAAATTTCAGAAACCCAAGTGTCAGACAAATAATACATCCATTAAGATAAAGATACCCACAAAGTAGTCAAAGATGATAAGTTCCCCAAAGAGAGAGGAAGTTGCCCACTCAAATTGTTAAATGAAAGATCTCTGCACCAAAATATAAGTCATCCATCTAAAACTGGAAAAGGTAGCATTTCAAAGACAAAGATGAAAAGGTTAGGTTGTTAGAATCACAAAGGCGTGCTTACAATTAATTAGGCCAGTCAGTGTCTGAAAAGCATCAGGCAATTCTCCAGTTAAAAGATTGTTATTGAGTGACCTGTGCACAAAAGCAACTAAAAGCATCAATGAAGAACAATATTTCTAGAAAATGCAGAGTCAAATGCATTGAAAGGAAAGATAAAACCTTATGCAAACTTACATGTCGGTCAAAAGAGTTAGAGTTGACAAAGAATCTGGGATACTTCCTGTGAATTGATTAGCTGATAGAAAACTGCATGTATACATAAGATGACGACGACCATATTAGTATGTAAAAGCAGACAGGCAACAAACACCATAAAGATTTTCAACAAAAACCATTTCAATATATAAAAGATTAATCAGAGAATGGTAGATTCAGAACATACAATGTTTTTATAGTAGTCGGCAGATTATTAGGAATACTCCCTCCAATATGGTTGTTGCTTAGATCTCTGCAATAAATACAATTCATTGATATTTCTTCCCATTCAATAAGTCATTGATATAAAAATGCATGACTCTTATGAGCATTTGCGAAAAAAAAAAATTATGCTACTAGGGAAAAGGAGATAGGAGTCAGAAAATACAGTATGGTAGTTATTTGTTGTCGGTATCTATACAAATTCAACAAAACTATGTTTAAAAAAAAAAAGGGAAAGAAATAACTAGTGTTCAACTTATTCAGCCTGAGAACAGTAAACAGAGAAAGTTAACTAGATTACTGGGCGAAGTCATATCCTTTTGCTTCTGGTTAAGTAAAAATTAATAACGTAAATAAACAATTATTACCAGTTTTTGGTACTACATGACCTTGACAATATTGACAATACATTTTGTCATGAACAATTTTTTTTTTTTGTAACATGGGTATCCCCACCCCACATTAGAGGTGAGACTAATCTCACGAGCTTGTGTAAACTTCCCAATCCATAAATACTGGTTAAGTCGATGGAGAGTAACCCCATGGGGAGTGGCCTGGAGGGGTTAAGCGTGAAATTTTACAGATAAAGAATCAACTATTAGATCTTTTATAATATGTCATAATCAAATCATTCATCTAAAATTTGTAAATGCAAAATGATATTAAAAGAAAATTATGCCCTTGTTTTGCACTAATTCATTTTCAAAATGTATACAGTTATAACAAATATTCTATGAAATGCAAAACCAAAAAGGCAGAAATACTTACATTGTTATTATGGATGAAAATTTTGCCAAATTATCACCAAGTTGTCCTCCTAAATTTGCAGCGTTGAGAATTCTAACAAATAAACAACCATTAATAAATGTGTTTTTAACAATAAGAAAAGGGAGTGGAAGAGAAACTGTGAGGAAAGCATCATACATTGAGTTTATGCTTGAATCGAGGCATTGGACTCCTTGCCAGCCCTCCACACATGGATCGCCTCCATTTGAATGCCACCCAGGGAGTGGAGGTGCACCCAGTGCAATATATAAGCTATTTATTGCAGAAACTGACAAGAAAATGACATCGTTTTGAAGAAAATGCAGCAAACTATAACATGAACTTGGTAAATTTATACACAGAAATTTGGAAAATCAATATGACATTTACTGAAAACAAAGATGGATGAATAACCTATCAGATGGAAACTTTATTTACTGAAAATATGGGCCAGTATTAACAGGTCTATTCAGAGCATGCAGTAATAATGTCTAATTTCAGTATTGTGCTTGGCAGTTATTCACTGCATAAGTTGATGAGATATTAAGAAGAATACATGAAGATACAGCAGACTTGTGCCCAACTTACATTAAGGTGCTTTTACAGGAATCTGTTAAGCAACTTGGATCGACATCCAACCATTTCCCTATTGTACATTTGAACTTAAGTTGAAGATGGATTCTCATATAGATCCACCATTCCTATTGAAAAATCGTGGTCTATTGAACATTCAAAGTTGATTTGAGGGTAAATTCATGTGGAAAGCCACCATTTGGAGGAAAAGGAAGCATTATACCGAGCTACAGCAAGAAAGGTTAATATCATCATTATCATCACCACCTTGCCATTTACCTACTTTATCCTTCTTTATATTGAGCTATTGGGAAAATTTTGTAGTTTAATCTCAGCCTTGGGATATTTGTCCAATTCTCTTCTACTTGCAAGTTCTTTATGATCAAATATATTTAACAATCCATTCTCCCCCAGCACAGATTTTTTTTTATATGACCAAGGTGTCCAGGGGTCTCACTTGTATTTGAACAGGGAACATTTTAACTCCACTAGTCCTTGGGACATGTGCAAGCCTCCCAATCCCACACACACCGGATAAGCAACTATGTGGAATGGCTCAGAGGGGTGTTGAGCGTGAATCAAACTCAAGACCTCCCTTCATGAGGGAAGCTTCTTGACTGTAAGGCCAACCCCCTCTTGGGTTCCCCAGCACACATTTTCATCAAGGACATAAAGAAGTTGGGTAAAAATTTGTCCGTTTCTCTTCTTTTCTATACTTTCTTCTTTTACTACATAGACATTATTTAACTGAAAATAAAATAATGCCATATCATAGGAAATCTAAAATTTAGAAAATGCATTTCTCGCTAATTGTAATAAATAATCAATTTACTAAAATGTTGAATATCAAAAATTACCATCTTGTTCAACGGTTAAGCCATGGGAAATTGGCATAGCAATTATCACCGTCAAGCTTACAGAGAGTAGAGCTAAGATTCTCAAATTTTCTTTATTCATCACCAATCTCTTACAAATAGCCTTGTTTAATGTCTTTTTCAGCTATATCCTGAAACAAGAATGTAAAAACACTTGAGCCATGAGATTTCTCATAATGTCCTATTGCGATGCTATAACAATAACGAAACATCTCAGTAATTTAATCTTTTTATCTTAAAGATAACAATAAATGTGTGGATTAAATATTAAAAGTACATCAATAAACAAAACAACAACGCCTCAACACTGAGACAAGTGGTGGAGGAATGAACCAGTTCCTAAACTATTGAAATTTGAGATGTTCCACCATATCCAAACCAAAAATTAGAAAATCAATTACAAGACCCACAAACAATTGAAATAACATCGGTATAGACTTGCAATGCACACTACCCTTTACCTATCTATAACATTCACAATTTTTTTTAAAAAAAATATATATTTATTCTATAAACTAAAAAGAAAGTTTCAAAATTTAACATTATCACCCTGCCCGCAAAGAAAAACACCACTAACAACAACAACTACTTCCATATCCCATAGGGAGGATGAAAATTTCTAAAAAAGAAAGGAACAAAAAACATGAATACTATTAAATCTATGTAAACATTCAGCACACAACGTTTCCTTCTCCATTTTAAAGTGACACGCAGAATATAATTACACAATACTCTAAAGCTTCATAGTCAAAGTATCATGGAACAAAAAATGCATCTCGAAAAGAAAAAAGAATCATATAATACCACAAAGTCTTAAAATTAAATTGACACAGGAGGAAAAAAGGGCAAAAAAAAAAAAACTAAAGAAATCATACAGGGTCGATTTTGATATCACTGATCTCTTGCTACTCAGAACCCAACATTGGAATACATTAAAAACCCAAAAAACCAAGAACCAAGTAAGCATTGCTGATTTGCAGAAGTTAAAATTATTAAATAAAACCAGTAAAAAATCTCAATGTTGAATTTTTGAAACTCTCCCGAAGAAAAACAAGTACAAGAAGTTGAAGTAAGCAGCTTCAAAAAAAATTAAAAGAAAAAATCAAAAACCAAAATGAGTTGCAGGAAAGGTCAAAGAACTTGGAGATCTTGCATCTTCTACCAAATTCAAGTCCACAGAAGTTACTCACCCGAAACAGATTCTAAAGATTTCACGAAATCTACAAAAATCCCTTCAAATCTCGCGAGAGTTTTTTCTGAACTCAGCTTCTCCGATTCCACCAAAATCTGTTATCTCTGCAAGAGAGAGAATGCAAATCTTTACCTGGAATTCGCAAAATTTTGGGAAGAAAAGAGAATGAGAGAGAAGTGGAGAAACCCTAGCCTGGTAATCTGCAAAAGAGAAAAAACGAGAGAAGAGGGCGTAGCAATTTTTTCAAAGCTGGAGAGTGAAGAAATATCAAAAATTCAGAACTTCTCCGATTCAGAGCAGAGAGTACCATGCCTCCATTGTATGCAGACAAGAGAGACTGATGCTTTTACAGCGTGGCAAGACAAGGAGAGTGTGTAGATGGATCTGGGCCTTGACTGTGGGCCGTAGATGTCATCTCCGGCCCTTTCATTCACAGTTTCACATTCACACTGGTACAGCTATGGATACAAAAGTAAATCAATATTTTAAATATGGGCTATGGATTGATGGTTTTTAAGTTTTTGTATATGAACATTAAAATTTTGACATGTAGTATTGATAAAAATTCTATGGATATATAAGAAAATTAATTAATATATTTGAAATAGTGATTAGTTTATGTCATTTGTTTTAATTAGAATTTAAGAGAAATTTCATCTAATAAAATTTTGGTTCAAACAAAAATAATTTTAAAGAATGAACGAATAAATACACATTGATGAGTTGGCTATTATATAGTAACACTCATGTTATCTCATTAAAAAAATATTTTTGAAATAGAGCCACATCAACACTTATTCTCCATTCTATTTTATTTATTTTGTTTTAAAAAAATTCTTTCTCTTTACCATTTTATTATTGTGTCGATCCGACCCGACCTTTATCACAATATTATTCACTTTATGCTCTAGTACATTATAGAATTTACCATTTTATTATTATGACGATCCGACCCGACCTCTATCACAATATTATTCACTTTATGCTCTACTACATTATAGAATTGCCTCTCTGTTTATTTGGTACTTTTCTTATTTTTAAAATTATCTTCACCTTATGCACAGAATGTGTGAAAGTACTGTACTACAAAATTAGCTCTATGTTAAAATTGCTTGGTGTTTTCGTCTTCTAATTATCTTAACCTAATTCAAATGCAACTTAATTAGATTCAAGCTTCTAAACTCTCTTCCCCAAAGGCTCTATGTCATTGGGCAGCCTCCTTGGTGAATCCCAATGATAGTTTTAAAACTCTGATCAATACAATAGAATTTTGAGTCAACGAGTAAACGATTTTTTCTAATTTTTTCTAAATTGAATTAAAAAAAAATGTTTAAATTATTTGACATGGTAGAATTTCAAATCAAGTCTGAACCTTGAATTTTAAAAAAAAAATATTCTCAACAAAATGAGAATTTTATAAAGTTTTATGTCTATGACATAGATCTATCTGACCTATTTGCTCCGTACTTCAAATGACATGGAATTTTGATGAATGTGACATGTTATATGCCCTCTGCCAAGAAAAACTGATCTTCCATTTAGGGTGTGTGCTCCTAGAATACCAATCAGGAGTGGTCTAATTTGGTGGGCCATTTTAATGAAACTTTGTTATCACAGCACATGCATTGTACTATCTCAACCATCCAATTTGTGGGAGACCTCATGGTTGTTAAAACTCTCAATCAACTTTCTTTTTAGGCTAATTTTCATGTGGGATGGATCACAAGATCAAAAAAAGACAAGTGAAGGTGAAAAGTGGGGTGCTTTGATCTCATCTAATTTGGTTAAATTTTCTTCTTCTTTTTTCTTTTTTAATTAGACCATTAAGGCAAACAAGGGAGCAAAGGAGATCCATATCTTGGTGGATAGAGCCATATCTAATTTTTTTCAGAACTTTATTTAAGGTAAGCAGCTTTAATGGGTAGGATGAATTGACAGAAGCCATGTGGGTGAAGGTGAATGGCTGATTTTAATGTTGTTAATTTAGATAAAATGATGGAAAGAAAGGGTTTGGATGGTTAACTTGGAGTGGTTGGTGACATAATCATAGAATGCAGTTCACCATGTACGATTCAGAAACTTGCTTCAAAGATTGATTAGATTGATTTCATGTGTTAATGCTTCCATGATTCATTATCCTTAGGGTGTAAGGAAAATGATAATATGATATCATTCAAAACACTTCATATCTAAGAGCCTCAACAACTCCATCAAATAATGCAAGCTAAAGTCATTCCTCTTTTATCATTAACATTAAATTGTTACAATAATAATGCAAGCTAAAGTCATTCCTCTTTTATCATTAATATTAAATTGTTATAATAAGAATATATTGCAACCAGGGGTATAAATCTCAATCGATACTGTGCGTATCAGTCAGAGAAAAAAAAAATCAGCAGATTTCTTCTCTTTTTTTTAAAAAAAAAATATCAGTTGTGGGTCTGGCCGATATTTGTCTATATCGGAAGAATATCAGACGATATTTTTATTTTATTTTATTTTATAAAAAACAGTCTTTTTTATTTTTTTAAAATGAAATTTTTCAAAAAAAAAGCTACCGAAATTTTTTAAAAAAAAAAATTGAGAAGAAAAAAAAAATCTCGGCAGATACAAAAATTCAACTGAAATTTTGGTTCGGCCGAATTTTCGATCTCTGATGGCAATGGAGAGTTGCCAAATATACAGGGTTCGTAAGTGGGCCCTGTTAGGCCCAAAAAGCCCATACACGCTTCTCAGTGGGAAACTACTTGCCATTCCCATTCAACTGAGAGTTGCCAAAAAGTGACGAAAAGCTTTTTTAAGAAAAAGGAAATTTCTTAGGAGGAAAGGCGAAAAGAAAAAGGAAAGAAAAGATGAGGCATGAAAATGAATAAAGAGAAAGCGGTCTTTATCTTGTTTAACTAAGTAACCAACCATTGCTGTCGTTTATCACGATATATCTCTATTTAATGTTTATTTAAAAAATCTTGTTTTATGGACAAAACGGTCCCTACTTTTGGATGAAAATGCCTTCTGTATCCTTACTTTACTTGGTTTTGGAAAGGAAGAGAGCAACGTTGCTTGCTGCCTACGAGTTACGAACTATTTCTGTGTGCGTTCACCACAACATCATTGCATGTGGTCTGTTGCCACTATACCATTTCCACGAGTATAGTTCAAGATAAATGTTTAAGATATTGTAAATAGGGGTTAAGATATCGGTCGATACATATGATATGGATTTTAAATCCTATATAATATCGGCTGATACGTATTGTAATAAGTCGTACAGCTTTCATATCGGCCGATATGGCTGATATATCACCGAATCATATCGGTCCAATATCGGCCAATATGATTAATAACGGTATTTTTTAAAAAAAATAAAAAATCAAAACGGTGATGGGCCCAGGTCAAAATATCGGCTGATATCGGCTGATATTCAAAATATCAGCCGATCTTTACATTTTCAATTTTTTTTTTTAAAAAAAAAACAGTTTCTTTTTCAGTTTTTTATATTTTTTAATTTAGAAAAAAATAATACCGATATTTAAAAAAAAAAAAGAGTAGAGAGAATCATATCGGCCGATATTTGCATATCGGCTGGGCCATTTTTTACACCCCCGATTGTAACAAGGTAATTTTTGGCTTAAGTTTGGAATTTTTAATTTTAAATTGATTCAATCTAAAATTAATCTCAATAGGATTAGATAGAGGGATTTTGGACTCAAATCTGACTCTACCCAAATTTAAAAGCACCATCTAAACATATCACTTTTATTATCATTAGTTTTAACCCATGTATCCCCTCTAAGTTCAAAAATCTTTTTTAACTACCTCCATTTTCAATATAGTAATAGTTCCAATTGAAAGAGTACTCTATTAACTTTCACTTTTTATAAAAAATATTTTTTTATCATTTTTTGAAATTTTTGTAAAGATTCAAACCAAGTTGAACTGAGGCAAGTTGAATGAAATGAAATTTGAGTTGGGTTAGATCAATAATAATAAATTTAGTTTGAGTTAAGTTGGATGAAGCAGGAAATTTGGTATTATTTACATTCAATTCAACCTCAATTTCGACTTGACTTATTGCCATTCCTTTTTATAGACAAAAATTATATGTTGCAAGTTGGGTTTTAAATATTAAGTACTCAATTTGTATTAGAAATCACTTTCAATTATGTAGACTATAGATATAGTTGAAAGATTTAAGATTAAGGGGATGTCAATGGTCATTAAAAAATTTTACAATGTTTTAAAAATTTGTCATCCACTCATACTTAGCAAATTTTACAATCACTTACATATCTAATACCTTTGTACTTCATCATTATAACTATCTATTGGGCTTTTTTCTTTTTTTTTTTGAAAAACTGTAATTTTATTAAATGCCCCTATTGTTGAGATAACCTTGTCATTGGCATATTAAAATTGCCTGATTTAAGCTTTAAAAATTGTATTTTTGCAATCCTAAAATGAAATTAACTGGTGATAGTTTTTCCCCACTAGTAGTTATGACTTATGAGTGTAATCGAAATGTAAATATATCCTTGGTCTTATTTGTAAAACAGGAGAAACTAAGAAAATGGCCGGACAGTTTGTGCATCCAGCACAAGGGCTCTATATCGGACTTAGTAAATCTAAATTGCTGAATTATTATTTTTCTTTTATATTTAGATTCAATTTTTTTTTAATTTTTTAATAGAGGAATGAAATTCATGATTCACACGATTTGTAATAATATGTGTCTCACTTAGAGATAATTGTGTCATTTGATAGTGATTACTGATAAGAGTATCTGACTCTCCTGACTCTCCGGTCACATTCAGTGAGGGGTTGTCGAAGTCATTTTCCTTAAGCAACACTATCAAAGCCTAAGACATTTTCTTCTTAGAGCATTTACACTTGCTTTTTGTTTGGTGTGATTCGATAAGAATGGGGCAGTTTCGCAATTTAAAGTACCGTGGGTGGGCCCATGATGTTTCTTCTACGAAATTGTGATGGCGGGCGGAGAACCTTCAAAATCGTCTTTTCTTAATCACTTTCTTAAACAGATGGATTAAGTGTTGAGTGTGGATTAGTCCCAAAGGTCCAGTTCCTTGACTCAAGACGACTGCCGTTGTTGCAATTTCTATCCAATTTCTGGATGATTCCTAAGAGCACGTTAAGGGTTAGAAGAATTGACCCAACTAAATTTGGGCCTAGTCTAGTAGTCTACATTATTGTACTCATGAATTCATGATTTTGAATTTTATCTCGACAATTGATTGACGTCTTCCTCATTTTTATTTTTAAAAACAGTCTATATAAAATAGGCAAAATTATCAATATATCAGTTATAATTTACATTTTTTATAAAAAAAATTATGTACATTTGAAAATATCACATTAATGTATATTTTTTAAATAATTTAGGTATTTCTATCCCACATTAGAGAGGAGATTAATTCCAGAGAATACAAAATCACCTGTAAATCTCATATGATGTGGGAGAAGTTGAACTCAAAATCTATAGTGTAATTCTATAAACTTAGACTATCCCATCCCATGTTAAATTTCAAAAGAAATAATTTAATTGGCTCTCTATCCTAACAAATGTCTGAAAACTATTATAAGTCAGTGAGCAAGACAAGTCCTCATCTTTTATATAGAAAGTCATTATGGATAATTTTATCTTCTTACATAAAAGTGATGTTAAAAATAAGTAAAGAGATCGTCTTTGTCATTTGTCTTTAATCTTTATTTATATGAAAATTCATGTAATATTTTAATTAAAAATAGAGTCAATCAAATGACTCGTGTTTCATTCTACAACTTCTTCGTGTATTTTTACAATTGAGCCGATGAAAAAAGACTCTAAAACTAATCAAATATCACATTAAATTGTATTTAAATTTTATAATTATATAAGACCATAAAAGTATATACTAATTTACCTATGTCAAATGTGTACATTGCATCATGAGCAAACTCTACGTGACGTGTGGATATCAATTACTTGTTCTACTTTTACCACTTGGATTCAAATTTGACTTAAGTCGAAGCTTATCTCATTCTTATCTCTTAGGAAAAAAAGAAATATATAAAAATATGATTTGTTCCAATGTTATAAGAATCGGACAAAATCGCGGTTAAATCTGTGGTTCCATTCTGGTCGAAAAACATTTCTAAGTCAAAACCGCATAAAATCAATCAGAACTGCGATTTTATGCGATTTTGATCCAGAAACAGTGAGCCACGGATAAAATTTGATTTTTTTTTAATTTTTCCTTTTCAAAATATAAAAAATTATATTAAAAAATATGTATATTTGAAATATAAATGTTTATTACTATTTTTATCATATATCTTTCACTGATTTGGTATATTACTCAAAATTTGAATGTTATTTTTAATGTTTATATTAATATTATTGGTAGAAGTGTCTTACTTAATGTTATATGTAATATTTATATTATATTATTACTTGATTGACTTTAACTGGCGCTAAACCTGGTTGAACCCAAAATTCCTCATAAACGGTTCATTAGACGATCCGATTCTAATAACGTTGATTTGTTCTTCTAAATTTTGAACCTTTACAATCAGCCATTAAGAGGATCCGACAAGATCCACTTCACATAATTTCCTATTATATGTGATTAGAGTTAAATATCAGTTAAAATCAATAGTTCAGTCCATAAATATTATAAAAACATTGATTAACGTTTATAGAATTCAAAAATATCTATACTATAATCGATACTGAATAATATTATACAGGTTGATTTTAGTATTATAGGCCAAAACATTTTTAGATCTTGGAAAACACAAATGAGTGTGCTTTTCTGTTGGCCAATCACTCCTCATTCTATTATTGTAATGTCCAATTGTTCTAATGGATATAATTATCAAACAATCATTCCAGATTTCCAGTGATACTCAATTTATTTGCCTGGACGTGTACCTTTAATTTAATGGAAAAAATTCTCATCTTTGGAGCAAGTTGTGCACTTAACTCCAAATATAGAATAATTTATGGGATGATATATATTTATTTGAATAAAGTGTTGGATATATGGCGGTAAACGGACTCAGATCCGGTCCTTCGGCTGGCTTATCGGACAGTCTGTGGCCCGGCCTGATAATGCAAGTTCCAATTATACTTGGATCCGGACTGGCCCGACAAGTGTGTCGGGTTGCCCGCAGCCCAATAAGAGTTTGTTTGTCTGTGTGGCCCATCATATATATATTGATGTTGTAACGCCCTGCCCTTTTTAATTCACTTTCCGAAAATCAGAGTCTACTTTTTTTTTTTTAAATAAATGGAAGAGTGATAAAGAGCGGAATGTCACGACGCGAGTTAAGTCCGACCCTTAACTGGCCAACCTTATGTGTCCATGCACACATAGGGTTGGCCAGTTAAGGGTCGGACTTAACTCGCGTCGTGACATCTCGCTCTTTATCTCTCTTCTATTTATTTTAAAAAATAAAAAATAAACTCTGATTTTCGGAAAGCGAGTGAAAAAGGACGGGGGGTTACAGATGTGTATATAGTATTATTTTAGATACTTAGACATGAAGTTATCAAATAAAGTAGTGTTGAATATATTGAAAATGTCTCATGTTGAGATCATTAGTGAGAAATATAAGATGAAATATATATAAAAATTCAGTTCATATTTAAAATATATACCATTTCAGTCAAATTTATGACTTAGCCATAGTAAGATGTATCAGCCAAGGTGCATTATAAGGATTACACTAAAGTAGAATCAAACCACGTTCTTCCCTTTTTCCACGAGTAGGGACGATCAAGTCCTTGTCATAAAATTATTTTTATAGTTCTAGTTTGGATTTTCATAAATCATGAGCCATTATGATTGTCAATATCTGTTAGGTTCATCCATTTAATTATTAGTTATTTATAAAATAGTCTCTACAGGTGACTAAGTATTTGATATTTATAATATGAAGAAGCTTCTAATTGTGCTACAATTATCTGTACCATGAATTCAAATTCTTCATCCATCATCTCTTTTATAAATTGGTACTGAAGGTATTAAACTTGGCTAATATGTATGATACATGAGTTAAGTCATTAGTCGATACATTATGTATAGTATCGGCTATAAATATATGTATTTGCAATTTTGTGAAGGTAGTATCACCACATTATCGTTAATAAATATTGGCCAGTATCGATTGATAAATATTTTTTTTAATTAAAAAACAGTTTTAACTGGTTTTCAAGTGGAATCTTGCATATGTCAATTCTTATAATATGACTAGTATCGTAAAATAATTATTTATCCAATGTCTTCTTTTTTTAGAGTTATTTATTATTTGAAGGACGGGTTAAGATATCGGCCGATACGTTGATACGGGTTTTCAGTGTCTTATTATATCGGCAGATACGTATTGTATCAACCGTACATGGTAGTTCTAAGGCGATATGGCCGATATATCGGACCGATATCGGCCAATATTCATAATATTGGTCTTTTTTTTTAAAAAAAAAAGTCAAAACGGTAGTGGGCCCGAGTTGATATCTAGGCCGATATTGGCCCAGATATCGGCCGATATTCAAAACATCAGTCGATATTTTCGTTTTCAATTTTTTTTTTAAAAAAAAAACTTCCTTTTTTATTTTTTATTTAATTTTTAATTCAGAAAAAATAAAATAATAAAAAATACCAATATTTAAAAAAAAAACCACAAAAGAGGAGAGAGAATTTTATCGACAGGAATCTCCATCTAGGTGACTTTTTCACCCCTGATTTGAAGCATATGTTCATAAATAAATTCTTATGCCATGAACATTCTTCTTCTTCAGATGAAATGTGTTACCAAACAAACCAATTATTTGCATCAGTTTAACTTAGTAAGATTAATACAATGTGAGAGCAAATATAATGAATGACCTTTAAAAATGGGTACTCATTTTAACACGGGAAAACTTTTTTAGGAGACAAAGATTTTAGTAAACTTTCTATTTTATCCCATCAGTTCGTACAGGTTTTAGTGGACTTTCAGAAATCGATGGACTTTCGGTTCACTAGATCGGTGCACAGAACGGATCACTTAAAAATAGAAATTTGAGGAAAGTGATCTGGTCGATATACCAATTTGAACTCTTTCACATCTCAAGAAATTGGTGAACCGATCGAATCATTTGGAAATTGAAATTGAGGAAAGTGTTACGGTCGGTATACTGATTTTTTGATATGTGAAAGAGACTAAATAGGTGCACCGACCGGATTACTTTCTTCAAATTTTCATTTTCAAGTGATTCAGTTGGTGCAACGGTTCAGTACATCGATCCAGTAAATCGATTTTTGAATCCACTGAAACCGTATAAATGGATGGAAAAAAGTGAAAAATTTAAAAAACCTTTATCTTCTAAAACACTTTTCCCGTGGCCACCCTGGAAAATGCGAGTGGAGAAAAGAAATAATCTAAGAAAAGGCACGGAGGTAAGAAAGGAGCCGCACAAAGAATCCAAAAAGAGGAGGAGATGAGAAGAGAGTTGGACCCCATATAATGAAAATACGAACCAGATATTTGAAGAGCGGCATTGGTGAGGAGGACCCACCCATCTTTATGGGTTTGAGGACCCATCGCCTTCACGTCACTTTCCACCGTTTGGACTGTCTTTTCACCTACGGCCATTTGATGTTTCCCCTGGTGAAAGGGATAATATTTTGAGTTTTTTAGCGCTGATTGGCTGTAATGGCGGGGTTAGTGGGTTCCATCGCTTATTCTTTTTCTCAGTCTTTTTATGGTAATCAGATGTGAAAATACAATATTTATAGATTATTATTTGATATTTTTTAAAAGGTTAGAAACAACATTAGAGACTTTCTAATAACAATTGTTATGGTTGATAGATTGTATATAATTTAGTTCATTTTAAAAATAATTTAGATAATTTTTAAGTCAAAAGGGTTGATGTAATGGTATAAGAGGCTCAGATACTTTAGTCAGAAAAGTAATTATAGAAATATAAAATATATAAAGTTTCAATGTCAATTTATAATCTAAACAATATAATCTCAGCATTTAAATTTTAATGATTATAAACCAGTGATTTTAAAAGCTTAAAACTAACAGATAGGATGAATGGAGATAAAATTTCAGAGACAACGTATTTATATTATCTTCTTTCTATCACACCCAATTACATGAGCCTCGATATCCATTTAATAGCATATTTCGTTAGAGAGTTTTAATAGACAAGGTCTAAATAGAGTTTTTGACTTTTTTAAAGTTTGTTTCTTTGATGCCCCACAATTCTAAGATTTTAAAAATTGATTATGATACTCAAAATATTGATCCTAATGATTTTTTTGACAATTAAATTAAATTATGTGTTATTCAAATAGTTTAAAATTCCAAAAAATAAAATGAAAAGAAAGACATTAGACAAGTCAATTTTGAATTAAACGAGTCAACAAATTATACTAAATTTTTTCGTGTCAAGTTTGAAAAACTCATTCCTATTATTCAACTTGATTGAATTTTGAAATGGTATTAAATCACAAATATTCAAATGACAAATACACAATATAAGTGATTTTGACTTATTTTTGGGTCCTTTTATTATAGAGTTAAAATGTTAAAATTAAACCCAATTCCTTCTACACATCTAATTATTGAATCAATTTTTTATTAAAAAAAAAACCATGGTTCAAATTTAAGAAGCTAAAAATAAGAGCTAGGATTTTCTTAATGGGCCCGATTCGAAGAATCTCTTGAGTCTTGACTCACAAAATAAGACAACCATCGGACCCATCTTTGATGTCAGAGGTTGGTGAATGTTTTGACATGGTCTGTACATGACTACATGCTACGCAACCTATGATGATGTGGCTAACTGTTAGGCTACCCAACCTATGATGATGCGGCAAACTGTTAGCCTCCTCCATCTAGTTCTTCTGTGAAAAATCCATCGTACTATTTAATATTTTAAATACAAATATAAAGTATTAAATAGTGGCCTATTGAAATTGAAACCCTCAATTTAGTAAAAATTTGTTAATGAGCTAATTGATAGGAACTTAGGATATAAACTGGATTATCATTGTGTTAGGATAAAATTAAATTGTGATATGAGATTCGAAGTATTTGGGTATTTTCAAATTAAGGATTATGATTATCTCCAAGATTTATCCTACAAATGTACTTGTATAAGTACATTAGTTTCTTTAATAACAGATATAGTTAAGATTTATAGAATTTTCTATATCTAACACTAATCATTAAAAGATCATATCATTGCTGTAACTTTATTAAAAAAAAAAAACTCTTTTTTGCGCTCGTTAATATGTCGGTAGGTTAAAAACAAGAGAAACCAAAGGGAAGGAAAATGAACCAAAAATTGCAAACTCAAAACATATTTATTTGTTAAAAGTAATAAATTTAAAGTAATGAGTAAGAGAAATTTATTTTTCCCAGCACATTTATTACGATGGAGAGATTTTGTTAGGAAAGATGCCTGTTGGGTTATACGCATACATATGAATAGACTTTCCGAGAAATACGACGCAGAAAACTGGAAAAGAAAGTATGTTCTTTTTCCTGAAAATACAGTTTTTCTGTTTGGTAATTGAAATGCAGTTTCTAAAAGAGTAACTATTTCGTTGCTTTAGAATCACGAAATCTTTGCAAATTGGGGGAAGGAGATGCAAATTTCTGAAAATTTCAAAGATTCAGTATTTTGGTTCACTCAAAACACTTTAGGGGAAAGTTTTTTCAAGGCTGGAGATTAATTACACCCATGTTTGACATGAAGTTGACCCAAATCTAACTTAACTAAATAGATTTGGATAGAGATTTTTGAACGATGGGCTGGGTTTGGGTTTTTTAGGCCTGCTTATTTTTTATTTTATAAAATTTCATCTTAAAAATTTATTACTAGTCACTCAATCTTAAAAGTGAAAATCACAATATATCATTTTTCCAAAGATGTTTATCAACTTTAATTGTTAAGATAAAGTGATGAGAAATTGATTTTTGAACAGGAATTTTAACTGGTGATATCTATTTAAAAAATACTTTCAATATGTACTGTTATATTTTCAATTTACATGATAAATTAAAAAATACAATGTCAAGTGTAAAATAAATAGACTTTAAATAGATGGACTCTTGCTTTTATATATAGATATAAATGGGTTCAAGCTTTTTGACAGAACCCGCCCACATGAGACTGTATCAGGGGTCGAAAATTCGGCTAATTTTGATCTCAGTCGAATTTTTTCTCTCTCCTCATTTTTTTTAAAATCTCAGTAATTTTTTTTTTAAAAAATTCATTTAAAAAAATAAAAAGGCTGTTTATATATATCGGTCGAGTTTTCAAATATCGGTTGAAATATCGACTGGGCCCATGCCAATATTTGTTTGTTTTTAAATAAAAAATAAAAATCGGTCGAGATTCGATCGAATTTTTCTCTCTCTGGCCAATACTATATATATAGGCCGAGATATATCGACGTTCGAAGAATTTTTGACCCCTGGACTGTACGAGATTGATTTTGAAGATAAAACATGTGTGGCCTATGTGCCATTAAACAAGGCCAATAACCATTTGAATAATAAATGCAATAAATAGAAAGAGAGCCATTATTTTGAAGAGGACAAAAGTAGAAGAACTTGATTATGGGCTTTGTTTGAAGTCATAAAGAGGGAGGATGGCATATTCCATTCAAGCAAGTTTAGTTCTTCAATGGATCTACGCCTGAAATTTAACTCATTAATATTAATTAGAATGTTTATGTTAAAAAATATAAGTCGTAGACATTCATAGAGTTAAGTTTATGGGAGAATAGTTTAGATACGAAGTGAAACACTTAAAATATAACAAATTAATCAATATAAATAAAAATTAAAAGAATAAAATGCACAAAGATTTCCTCCAAAAGGTCATTTGTCTATTTTTTTAAGAAAGTAATTATGTAGAAAAAATTAATTAGAATTCTATTCAAATTCTGAGGCCAAACCACATTAAAGTTTGACAGCCTCAATGATAATACCCTCTAGTCTAGTGGGGTTTGGCAAGCCAGACTTGCCACCCCTACTCTAAAATATTGATTCATGAAGCATATGATGAAAATTAATAATAATAGTAACGTAGTTGAAATATTCTAATATATAATTTTGATATTGGCTTGATCTTTTTCTTAAAAATAGTGATATCACTTTATTTAATTCTAGTATTGATTTTATAATGCACCCTATCATTAGCTTTAGAAAAAAAAATAGTTATAAAAACAAAATTCCTAAGACATTTTCATGAGTTATGACACAAATACATCAACCTAGCGCTTTTTTTTTAATGGACCAACTCATATTTATAAGGCCGAATTGTTATAGAGTCAATCCACCTGACTCATTTTCTTAATAAATCCGGCCGTGACAAAAGGGCAAGGGTAAAAAAAGACGCCGAGATCTCGGGTCCAAGAATATTGCTTGATATTTCTCTTTCTCTCTCTCTCTTTTTGTCCAAATCTCAGCTGAGATGTATTGTATGGCCGAAATCTCACCTGTACAGTCGAGATATCTCGAGCGTCCAAAACCCGAGTCTAAACCTAAACATTATTAATGACAATTTGATGCAGGGCCAAGTCTAAGCCTAGACATTCATAGATCCGGGGCCTGGCCCAAGAAATGCAATTTGGAGCCTAAATTGGAGTCCACTTGTCAGAACACCGTCCGGATTTTAGTAAGATCTAATTTTCAATTACACTGAAAAAATTGTCTATATTTATCTTTATAAAGGATGTGAATGGATAGCTTTTCTTTCTTTTATTTTCGTTTTTCTTCTTCTTTCCATTTTTAAATGAACTAAAGAAAGGTTAGAGGACATGAGCCTTTTTCTCTCTTTTGGCTTGGTTTGTTATTTTTGGTGGATTGAGATGGACTCTCCTGCTATGGCGGCTTTAGACCATACCTTGTGCCTGCCACAAGCAAGTCCTTCCAAAGTTTTTTGTAAGGTGGCCTGTATTGATCTAATTACTTTTAATTTGGATTGATCTAATTTAATGAATTTCTATCATTAAATAAATGTCAAATTTTGAGAGCCTTAAAATATTAGACTTCTTTCATTTAATCAAGAGAAAATTTTATAAGCATCATATACAAGTCACGACCATTCAAATCCATCCATTTATGTGAGTCCAAGTGGCACCCGTTGAGTGTTCGAAAGTCCCCTAACAACTGTCATTGTTATATATTTTTTATATTTTACGGTGATTGTATTTTAGTGGTGGATTCTTGTTTCTATAGATATTTCCATTTCCTCAAAACATAGCAAGACACTGTATATAGACTCAGTTATTCATTAAATTATCAGGTTGATCCATCAGCTGATTTAATATAACTCGAAGTGATTGATCCGAATTAAAAATGAGTTGAGTTATGAGCGAGTTGAAGAAGGCCAAAATATTAGTTGAGTTATGAGCTGACCCTTTTTTACAAGATGTATTCATTGAAGCAGAAGCACTTGGTTGTCAACGTGATTAAGACTAAAAGGTTAGGCGCAAGTCAACATTAGAGTTACAGGTTAGTGCCAACTTAGAAGAGATAATATTGTAATTTGAAATGTAAATAAGTGATAAGCTTGTGTTTGAATTGTATACAAAAGAAAAACCATGCAACAGAATCCAATT
Source organism: Chimonanthus praecox (assembly GCA_022113865.1). Classification (NCBI taxonomy): domain Eukaryota; kingdom Viridiplantae; phylum Streptophyta; class Magnoliopsida; order Laurales; family Calycanthaceae; genus Chimonanthus; species Chimonanthus praecox. The sequence continues at coordinate 65,989,551 of CM039087.1, read as the reverse complement.
TAACAAAAAGATCCACCCACTAATTTATTATTTATTGCTGGCCATTAATAATGTTTTATATTATAAGTTGGCACAAATGATTTTTCTCAAGAAATATTCCTATTTCTTGGGTTGTTTGAGACTCTGATTTTGTCAACATGGCTCACTCATCAAATTGTTTTCATTATTTTAGCACCAAGTTATCTTAGAGAAACTTATTGATTTTGGACTAGATTCACAAATATGGGATTAAATTTGCTTAAACCACTCTGTTGATTTTTCGACTAGTTTCACACATTATTGAAATTAACTTCTCTTATAGATCTTAGTTCACTATAAAACTTCGCAGAATTGATTCTGCAATACTTTCCTTCCATTCAAATAAATTCTGATCTAACACTAAACACATCAAAACGAGACTGGAAAGTTGTTTTTGCATTGAGTAAAAAACTCGAGATATCTCGTGCGCTTTTTGACCCCTATGCCAGACCCAGTTTTGATTTCCAGATGGTGAAAATTTCAAATTTAAGCTGTCCCTCTGAAAATTCAAGATTTACCGGCCGAGAATTTTCAAGATGTAAAAATTGCTGCTGCTACTCTGAGTCTTTCTCAGGCCCACTGGGCCAATATACAACATGTATATAGTGCGTGTGGTTGGTTTTTGGAACTTTCAGAGTGCAAATATTCCAGATTGAATCACTTCCTTAATGAAATCCCAAATTCATTTTTTAAAAGGTAATTAAACCCTGCATCAATGTGATTCCAAATCATTTACTTGCAGGTTCAAATCAAGGAGAAGAAGAATCTCATTCAACAAAACTTCTAATCTATATCACGAAAATTGTGATAAGTGGCACAAAATGAAGCCAATACGCTAGGCTTGCCTGAGTCCAGACTCCGTTGGCATCAGTAATTGCTAATTAAGCTGGGGCCAACCACTTAATCTTGGGCTCCTTTCAAGCCCTTCAGTTAAATAAATCAAGCCCAATGTCTATGTAACACGTCAAAACCTCCAAGGCCCTATTGTCGAACTTGTAATGTGAGTATGTGACAAAATGTCGGTGCAGATGTCATTAGAATGTTGACAGGGAGGAGTCTGGGCCTCAGAAGTTTGAAGTTTGAATGGGCCTATGAATCATTGATCAATGCCTCAATCGTTAAAATCCAGGCCTGCGAGGTTCATCTAGAGTCTAGACATCCCAGTTCGACTTGAATGCATTTTCTCTCCAATTCAGATCCTCTGCAACCATTGCAGAATAGCTATGATGCTGATGCAAAGCAAAATCAAGTGAAAAATGGTTAAAAAACCTAGGATTGCCATTTATCAAATAGATTACCTTAATCATAACAATTATTAAGAAGTTGAATGAAGAAGACCTACTTATTGGATGTTTAATTCGACCAATTCATAACCAACATATAATTAATTAAATCGGTGTGCCCCCGGGGTATAAATCTCTGTATCCGTTGAGAAATTTCTCTCTCCTATTTTTTTTTTTAAAAAACTACCTTTATCGGCCGATAAAGATAATCTTGCCGAGATTATTACCCATGTGTGCCCCATTGTAGGTATCATCACCTTTCATGGTTACAAATCATCGTCCATGGTACAAATTAGTTAAGGTCTGATGATTTTAAACTTTAAATCTCACTATTATCCGACCACATTAACTCTTGATTTTGTGCTCTATATGATGATATTCAATATCAAATGTTTTGAGATTATTTAAATTTGATTTTGGCCATTAATTGGATAGAGTCAAGTTGGTGCATATGGCATTGCACACTATGTTGTGGAGGGTTTGAAGTTTGAACACTGAACTAAAAAATTACACACAGGTGAGACTCATTATTAAAAAATTAAAAATAAATAAATTCACGAGGGTATCTTTAAAAAAAACAATATCTCAATTCTCAATGCATCAGTATTGAACAATTATTATTTACTTTCAAATATAGCTAAAGAAATAATAATAGAAATAAAATTAGAATACCTAAACAAAATTAACTATTTAGTAAAAAAACATTAAATATAAGAACTAAACGTTGGATGATGACTCTTCTTTGATGCATCAATGGCATGATAACCACAACCATTAGAACAAGCCACCTCTTTAAAGATCTAACCTTGGAAATTGGAAACAAACAAAACAATGGTATCTGTCTAGGACAGTGTCTTCTCTATTTTATGTTATTTTCTTGCCCCTAATCACGACAAATTTCCATGGAATTTTCTGGCCAGGTTGTATTCGGATAAGAAATATTTCTCTGAAATCCAAATACGTTGAAGGAAAAGTCTCTCACTATTCTATAATCTATTGCAATTTGTCAAGCTTTCTTTAATCCAACTGTCTGTAAGTATAATATAAAGAAATAAATGTACAAGTCTAATTGGAATCCATTAGCAGCAAATGGATTTCTTGGCCCTCTAAGTTCCAACCATGTTTGAGTTCAATGAGTAGAGCTAAGGATTGTCTTTTTGACTTGTATATCTGATGGTAAATTTTTAATGTTAGGCTCTGTAGAATCTGATCATTAAAGATGTACTGTCGATCTTGTCGTCGGTAATTTCATATGACGTCTTATGTAAATTCTAATTAGGGTAGTAAATATGATCATCTTTTTTAGAGAGAAAGAGAGCTGAACATTTATAACGAAAGCCACATCTTCTTCATTTTGCTTTTGAACATAGTTGATTGGTTTGAATCGTATAGACATACTGAAAGGGAACTATATAAAATCTTATGTTAATTTTCTTCTTTATTCAATAGCTATTTCTTTGATGTAGGAAAGTCGTTTCCTCCCAACATTTAAAATTTAGCATATTGGCCGATATGCTTGACGGGTATGGATCGAAATAGATTCTATCAATCTATTAACTTTTTGTTTTTTTAATATAAAAGTAGAAGTATCAGCAAACTCGACTTGTATAGACACGTAAGACTTTGACGCATGTCACTGATATGTATCGATATCGGGCGATATTTGCAACCTAAAATCTGGCTTAGAACCATAGACAAGAGATTGTTGACCATGTTTGGATGTTGAATGAGATTGTTATGCATTTGTACCTACCAAATTGTTTGGCTGAAAGGAAGTTTATTAATAATTCAAATATTTGGGGGGACCTTAGTTTTAAATACGCAGTTAATTATTTATTTTGAAACCAGCGATACCGCCTGTCTTCTGATTCAGCCTTTGATAGCACTAGTTTGGTTCAAAACCATTCAATCGGAGAAGCAAGAGGAAAAAGTCAGCCTTGTAATACAGTCCTGTTGACATGTTCTGGGTCAAAAATTCCAAGAGAGTTGGTGTGTATACACTAAACAGTCCTTATACAGATTTTTTTTTTCACCATATTATCGATTTTTTATTTATTTTTCTGAATAAAAAAATTAAAATATTGAAATCATGCATTTTTTATAATTTCTGGAATTTAAAATTTTAAAATATCAACTGATATCATAGCTGATTTTGTCCCGATATGAGGAAATATCGGTATGAACCAATGACCAATATAAAGTTAAAAAAAAAAAATGATATCAAGAAATACTGTATCGACCGATATTTATGACCCTGTTTTAGAATATACAAATATAGCTCCATAACAGTGATCATCCAATATCAACTTATAAACACATTTGGATGAGCCCAACCTCCTTTCTTTCAATTGAAATGCCACAAATTTTTTTTTTGAATGGTAAAATGGCACAATTTTCATCATGATTTAAGTTACACGTTGTTGGATGAAGTTTATCTTTTCTATGTACTTCAATTTTTTTTTTATTATTTAATCTCCTTTTAGTATACTTCATGTGATTAAATCTCAAAAATTACCTTAAATTCATTTGATTGAACTTATATTTGGACCATCCTTACTTAATGCAGACCACGTCACCTCACATCTTAATCGTGGGTCATCTGATGGGAGAAATTCTCGTTGTGAATCGGTTCATAATGATTTATTGTGAACTTTTAAATGTAGTCTTTGAATTAATTCTTAGCTGAATTTAAAAAATAAAATCTAATGTCTCTATTTTTAACAAAAGATTTTGATTAAAAATTTACACTAATTTTTTTAAACGATTTGATAACATATAGTTTCTCATCAGACCAAGACTGCTAGCTCAGGTATGGCATGGAAGGAGTCAAGACCGGCCTCTCTGATTATTTAATTTTAATAAAATTTGTTAAAACTTATATAATATTTATATGATTCTCTAAAAATTATTAGTGGTGTTCTTTAATTACATATTTATAGTGTCATTAATGATCATGTGGAGAACTTTTTTATGGTTTAAACTTTAAAGAATTAGAAATCCATGAAGGGTTTGGTTGAATTGTTCTGTGTAGAACTATACTTGTTCTATCTTTGTTTTATTGGTTATATGATTTTTTATAACCTAAATTGAGTGCTAGTTTTGAATAAAATAAAATAAAAAAATTATATGTCAAGATCTAAACTTGAGAAACTTGATCTCATTTTTATGATTGGAAAAGTTTACTAACAAAGGTTTTCATAGTTGACCTTTTTTCTCTATTCTGTTTTTTTTTTTAATAAAATCATCAACATCCTATATCAAATAAATTGGTCGATAAAAAGCCAATATTAACACCTCTTACTCTAATATTTCAAATTTCAACTAAGAGTAAAAATTTCGATACATATTGAAGATATTTAGATATCATAAATATTTGTATATATATATATATATTTTTTTTTTTTCTTTCAATTCTTGTGTCAGCTTTTCTCTCTCTCTCTCTTTTCACTTGTGACATTAGCTGATCTGTTCAAGTTATATTATATTGTTATTGATATCAAACTCTACCGACGTCGAATAAATACTTTATCGTCTGTTGAAAAAAATCTATTTTGATGCTTTACACCGAAGGAAATATGCTGCTAAGATACAAATGACCATATTCTAATTCTGACATTTACTGAGTCAAAAGGCGATTGGAAATGTTGCCGGTTTCCTCTTTAATTTTCATTTCTGAACTTGATACTTTCTTTAGAATTATCTAATGAAAGGGCAAATCTTTGTTTAAGCAGTGTGGCTCACATTATACCTAATTCAAACTCTTTCACTGCTTCCATATTTTCTGGGAAAAGAAAAAGAAACCTCTTTCAATGATCAAAGTTGCATTTAGATGTGGAGAAGAAGGGAATTAGCTCAACATTTGCCTCCCATCTTAGAAAGTAGGAAATCGCGGGTTTGAGTCATCGTAGTCTAATCTTAGTGTGTCCTATGAGTAGTGGGCTCACTCACAGAGATTTTACGTTGGGTATCTCGTAATTTTTCACACGTAAATTCAAAATAAATAAGGGAATTGTAAAAGATTTTCCTCTTTTTTCTCCTTATTTCGTATTTATCAGTTTTCTCTGATTTCTCCTTTTAAGTTTAATTTTGGTTTTTCCTAAAAAGGGGGTCCTACTTTTCTGTTTATTTATTCTCTTCACATATTTTTCTCTAAAATTACAAAATAAATACAAGAGAATCTCTCTCTCTTACCTAAAAGAATCCCTTCGATCTTCAATATGTGGATCAATAAAGAGTTAAAATTAGTGGTCAAAATTATTACATAGAACTCATGTTAATAAATTTAATACTCTATGTGATTTTATATTTATTTTATCGTTTAAATTTTAACATTCTAAAAGAATGTTAAAATTCTTTTTACTAAAAGAAATTCTATTTTTTTTTATATAAGTCAGAATTAGTTAGTCTTTCAACTCTACGTATAAAACATACATTTAAAAATATGCTCAAATACTTTAAGAGGAATTCAAATTTTAAAATATTTAATAACTAAGAACTTTTGATAGAGCGAATTTTGCAATATTATTAATTGAGATAAATTTGATTTAAAGAGTATAATTCATGTACATATCATAAGAAGAAAAGTATACAACAACACGAGCAATGAAAACTAAACTAAAATAATTGTTTATTCTATATTTAATGTTAAAATTCAAAGATCATGACAGAGGTATCAAATGCCTCTTTGAGCAGTGATTAGTTATTGGGGCGTGTTCATGTCTTTCTATCATACATACTAAGTAAGAGTATGAAAAGTGACCCTTTGACATGAAATGTAATTTGAACTCAGAACTATCGACCTAATGACATAAATGTATTTGAATTACATATTTAAGTTGCGTATAACTTTATTAAACTCAGCCAGAATTCCAAAATACTCAGTTGGAAGAATTGTGTGTGGTATGACTAAATTGAATTACAAACTGAGAATTGAGAGAGACTGTATTATCAATTCTTACCAACTTTCTGCGTTTCTAAGTCAAACAAAGTTTAGATTAATTTTATTAACTAAACTCTGAAAAACAAAAGGAAGAATTCATCAAACAAGTGTCCAAAGTCTCAATTTTTAAACCTTGTCTTAAATTCAAATAAATTTAGAATAACAACACAGTGAAACCACTGTTTGCTGCAATTTTAAAGTTATGAATTTGAGTGACAGCTTCTCTTTTTTATTTAAAGAAAGGGTTTACAGTGTAAAACTTTACACTTAACAATGATGCTTATTTTAATTTATAATAATAGAAAAAGTAACATACAATAATATTCTGATATAGTGAAGTCAGATTCTCCAATCCGAAATCTGATTGGCACCGGCACCGGCACGAGTGACGAGACTAATTACGTCAACACGGCGAGTCGTGAACTCGTGAGGTCCGTCACTGGACGTCGCCTTCCTCAAAACCGTGTTCTCAACTCAGCAATGGGACCCACCTTCAGTCCGCTTAGAAAGTGTTGGCCCCACTTTCAGCTTTTAGAGTATTTTCTTTTTCTGTTGAAGTGAATGATTATTAAATTCTTGTTCAAGTATAACTATGAAGATCAAGTGGATGAATAAATAATAAAAAATAAACAAGAAGTAGAAGACAAAGACGATGATTAGTTATGTGCTTTCAGCTCATTTTTCTTCATCCAAAATCCAAATGGAGAGAATTAACTATATTTAGGACAAGCGGACCTTAGATAAAATGCAAAAATGGATTCTATGGAGAAGATTTAAGTTCATTTCTATTGATTTTGATGAATTTACGGCAAGCGAAATGATTCTCTAGCCGTAGGATGGTGAGGATCATTGGTAGATTAAAAGCTTATGAATCGTCAAATTAACTAATAATATTAATCCCACGAATGCCAAAATAAAATTTTTAAGTTCATAACACCACCGACAAACACTATTACACCATATATCAGATAAGACGTCTCAAGAGATCGAAGACGAGACCTCCCACAAAAAAGTGAGGATATCCAACCACTTGAATATAAAAAACGATGGATAATGTATAAATGTTAAATATTAACAAATAAAACTAGGGTAGATATCCTCCCACAGAAAATTTGTGTAACCAGACACGGGTTTTAATGTATTGTCAATTTTACCCTTCGCATGAATAGTGAAATTGACTTACCAACCATTCGTATAAACAGTAAAATTGGCTCGCCGAAATTCACATAAATCACCAAAATTTACATGAACAATAAATCGGCTCACTGAAATTTTACGGTTTATACGAAGGAATAAATTTTACTGTTAATGTGAAAGGTCAAATTGACATTATACTAAAAAACGTGTTGAATTATCATAATCGTAGGAGTATCGCTACCCTGAAACTAGTACTGTATTGAAATAAAATGTCAAAAGCTTTTAGAGTCTTGTTCTTTTTTGCATTTTGGCCATTTCTATTAACTCGGGGAAGAAGATTGTACTCAGTGTCCACAGATATTTAATGAACTCATCAATAGTGAGGAACATAGTACACACCCAGAGTAAATCAATGTAAAAAGAGGGAGGACCAGACCTCCACATTTGCCGCAACTTTTCATACATTCTTCTCTACTTTCTTCATTGCAAAAGTGCAAAGTGGAAAACAACAGTAAATTGATTCACATTCACTGACTTCTCTTCCCTAAAGTGGAAATGAAGGACCTCCCTCTTCTCAAATTCAAAGTTATTTTTCAAAAAAAAATTCAAATCAGACTTTCTATAGTCAATGTTGAATCAATGGATCCAATGGGTTGAATCAACTCCTACCTTTTAAACTATAATTCAATCTGCAAGCTTCAAATTTTATTTGCATAGTACCCTTGTGCATGAGATTTCACAGCATTTTGTCTTCAATAACTATGGTCGATTAAGTGGGAGCTCCTGAAAATTCTATACTTCAATTTAAGAAAAATACCTTTTTAATAACTAATTTTTTTATTATACTGTGCATTTTCAAAGGTGAAAGACCAACATTATAAAAAAGAAAAACAAAAACAAATACACACTTTCTTTTAGAACAATCATCATCATCTATTTTAAAAGATCTCATACTTGTGTCCAATGTATTATCTTTCATATTTAGACATGAAGCTCATAAATGAAGTCGTGGGTCAATTCAGTGGGTCCTTTTAATATATGACTTACTAAAACTCACTTTGATTAAATCCATAAAATCTTATTTTTAAGACTTTTAAAAATGACATAATTATCTTTCAAAAAAATGGTGTAATTGATTTAATGTAGATGATTTTTTGTTGATCATGTATTCAAAGAAAGACATTTTCAACAAATTTATATAGAACTTCATTTGATGGACTCTATGTCTGAGTATACAGAAATATGGAATAATAAGCTCCATACTAATGTACAAGTGATGATCTACCTCTTTTACAAGTTGACGGAGGACAAAAATAAAAGATGGTTAAAACTCCTACACCTAATTAATCTTTACATTCTTATAACATAAGAAATCTTTAAACCTTGGTATTGGAGAGATTTGCCAAATCTCCTTATCGAATGTGCTAACATGCCATGTGATATTAGATGGCCCCTTTTTTAGATATTAATAGCAGTTGCTAAGGGCCATCTATTTTGAATATGACTTTTAATGGTGGTGTACATCAAAATTTTATTTATCCACAAAATTAATGAAAGACCCCATTTAGCGTTTTTAGCAGTTTAATTTTGGACGATACACCAACCATACTTACCAAATATCTATCTTGAATTATTAGCCTTTGTACATTTTCGACCACACACATGGCACACTTGCAAACCAATCTTGGCTATAAAAGTAGGGCCTTGGCCGTATAAAACTTTTGTACTGTTATTTTTTTAATAACTAGAAATTCGCCGACTTCACTTCATGATAATTATAGATAAAATTCTAGATTCATATATCACCCACAAACACTATAGATCAAGTTAAGCATTCTAAAGGTTTAAGGGCAAGATCTCCCACACAATATAAAAATATTCAACTATTCGAACAAATAAAACTATTGAATTTTTGTAATTTTTTTTTAAAAAGTCATCTTTGAAGAAAAAGAAAAGAAAAAAAATGAGTTCTTATACGGTACGTGAGAACAATCAGGCTTTTCAACTTCTGCACAGGTGTAAATATGTCGGGAAGTATATTTTTTAGTTTCTTGGGTGATAGATAAATAAATATCAGCTGATAATCTGATATTTTCGTCATGTCTGATACTTCAGTCAAAATATGTAAATGTAAATTTTCATTTAAACGGTGAGGAAAAATTATAAAAAAATATAGAAAAATAGAGCATTTTATTTCAAACTTAATGATATAATTTTTACCTTTGTAATGGAATTGCCGTCCACATGAGAAGTTACATTGATGAAATTTATGGATGGCTGTTTCGGAAATATCTATTGCATTTCGATCATCCACTTAGATCAATAGTCTAAGTGGGGCCACATTTCTATTTATTATCCTTTGATTCCCAAATTCTACCATTTTAGAGGTAAACAACCTAATCTAATCATAATTTTTATTTTCAATAGATTTTGCTTTGAGATGGTTCGAGTTTTTTTTGAAACTTGTGAGCAGCTGACTTGCTAAGTTAATATGATTAGCAGTTCTAAATTTCTAATGTGAATTAACATTCTTTGCCCATTTTTATTACTTTGGAGAAGTCAATTGTGATTATGATTTCAAATTGATTTCAAAGGTCTTTATATAAAGCTGTGATATTTGGATTTTGGGCAATTTAATAAAGAATTTAAATTCTATTTTAAAACATTTAAAAAAATTAAAAAGTTGTTTTTCCTACTTCTTTCTTTCTCCCCTCATCTAGATTTAAATAAATGACTCGAGCAGTCTTGGATCTATTTATAAATAATTAAAATTGACCTGAAGTCATTTATAAATGAATAGATCTAGTCTACATCCATTCAAATAGTAATTTCAATACTGTGTTTCATTAAAAAAAGTCACAATTAAATAAACAATTCAAACCATAGATCAAATCCATTACTACGTTGAACTGCATCCTTTGATCTCTTAACTTTTACGAATCCTAATGGTTTATGAAAAGTGGGATATCATGTAATTACACAAGCTTCAATCATGTGTTTTCATCCCAATAAATTTTCCAATGTCTAAATTGAGTGAAATTTAAGCAACTAGGTTTAGATGATGAATTCAGATATTCTAATTTGTAAACATGTGGAATTTATGAAGTTGTCCCTTCCATGAAAACAAATCGATTCCAATTCATGCCACTAAAGTCTAAAGTTGCATAAATGAAAGTGGAAAAAAGACTGCAGAACAGCAAACTCAATATGGATCGGATCGAACCACCAGCTTTGTCATTTTCCAATGAACGGCTCTACCACGAGGGTTGCATCCTCTATTTTTTTTTTAAAAAAAAAACACAGTAATAAATTATATTAAGGAGTTATTTGTCTTTTTCTGAGAAATTTATTTTACTGTTTCATTTATTATTTTAATATTATGAAATTCTAACTTGTGTTGATTGTAAAGATTCGAAGTTTAAATTCTTTACATCAAAATACTTATTTTTATTGAAAATTAAACAAGTATCTCTACATGAAAGTACTCTTTTTTTTTACAATTCTCAGCCGTATCGGCTGATATTGATTAGATCTCGGTTATATCGGCCGAGATCTCGCCGTACGGCCAATACTCATATCGGCCGAGATTTCGAACCCTACATGAAAGAGAGAAAAAAAAAAATCTTTTTCTTAATGAATTTTCCTCTCTTCATGATGAGAAAAAAATTATTTAGAATATGAGAAAATATCACATTTTTTATAATCTTAATAATGAATTTATTTCACAAAAGAAGAAAGCATTCTAAAGATATTTTAAATTATTTTTTATAAAATATCTTATGTATTTAAAATTAACATTTAAAATAAGCCATTTTTAATGTATTTGAATGTCACAGTGAAATCAATTTAGAGTTAGTTCAAATTGACAAAGAATTTAATTCTTATAAATAGATAAATAGGTGAGGTTTTGTGGTGCCATTTAATAAAATTAAATTGTTGAAATGAGATTAGAATAAAAAAAAATTGGATTTATTTTTTTATAATTAAGATGTTCAAGTCTATTAAAGCACTTGAGTAATACTCGGGATATATGCAACCTCCTTACCTACACACGGATAATTGTTACACATAGAGTAGTGCCTGACGTAGAATGGAAATCAAACTCAATACTCCTATTTTCTAAAATGATTTTCGGAAGTGAGTTTTTTTGTCATCACTCCATCTCTTTAGATTGTTAAAATGAGATTTCATTTTCAGTTACGTTAAATTAAATTAAGTGATTAAAAATATTTAATGATTTTTTATTCAACACATAAACAACTCTTATTATGTTACTTACCTCTTTCTGCATCCAAGTTATCATATTAGAGTTTTAAATTTGTAACTGCTGAATCCAAATTGGAATTTCAATTTGGTGGAGGTGTCACCTGGGGTTGAGCCCATCTGATTTTTTGACGTTATTCAAGACCAGTGGGTTCACACTTGTCAATCCGAACTCCTATTTGTGGGTCCCATAATGTGTCAAATGAAATGATGAACCAGTTCGATTGTAACGGCTCTGATAAACGCTTTGCAATCTTCACGTGATGGGTCCCACAAGTATGATCTCAGCTTCATAGTTTAATTTTTAAATATGTAATTGATGACAATCATCACCGTCGCAATACTTTATTTAAAATAATTTAAAGTGTTCTACTCCCATATGGTGTATGATAGGTGACTGAATTCTTTCATTTTTATTTCTTTCAATTTATATTTTACATCCATTTTTCCTGAGTTTGGCTAAAGTGAAGATCAAGGAAGATATTTTAGTGTCAAATAATAAGTCTTTGACCGTGATTTTTTTTTATCAAATTTAAATATTATTTTCCATTAAAAATAAAACTTTAAAATAATTTTTAAAAATCAATTCAAGTCCGACTATAGTTTCTATTTATTTGATTTAAGGCATTTTAAATGGATGGTTAAACATCTGAATGTCTAATTTCTCTTTTTAAATAAGAAATTTTATAGTTAAATAAAATTATCACAACTCAGTATAAAACCTCTACGGGTGATACCTATTGCCCTTATGTACCAGGTGAAGCTATAGGTGCTCGAACTAGGCACCTCCCGACTCCCGCTTCTTGATGTGGGAGATTACCAGTTGAATTGAACCATTTTTATTAATGTCTTGGACACAAGTTTGATATTTCATCAAGTTAAAGACCATTTACTATTTAATGCGGTTAATAAACCTTGCAACTGAAATCGTATATATTCTAAAATATCATTAAAAGAAAAACATTTGACGAGTGCTGAAATAAATTTTGACTAAGATAATGGGAGACAGTTCAATGACATAAATAGTCCATTTGTGAAGCAACTTAGTCAAAATAAGACATATTCAAAAAATATTTTATATTCCTTATTCAAAAGATTGTTTGGTAAAACTTATTAGATAATATATTCTAAACTTTACTTTCCATTACTTTAACTTTTATCAATTATATTATCAATACCCGTAAAATGGAAGTTAAAATAGCCTTGACCTATATGTTAATAAAAATACCCTAAAAATAGTAAGAGAATAATTTGAATTAAAAAAAAAAAACTTGTGGTTAATCTTTTCATATACCAATCCATAAATAATTCCCTCTCACCATAATAGATAATTAGATACAATTACAAAGTCTCCATCTTTTACCCTTTCCGCCCCACATTTGGCAAATTTTTTTAACTTATTTAACATCGGAGACAATAGAAATTATCTGCTGAGAATAGGTGATATAAATTCGAAAACTCTGACTCAGTCATCAGCTCTCGTGATTCAATTTAGTTATCATAATACAATTATTATATTTTATTGGATTAAATTCTAGATTGTAAACATTTTCGATGAAAAAATAATTTTCATCTAAACATCCTTGTTTATTTGATTTAAATAAGTAAAGTTAATGAACACTAAATGATTATAAATTGTTTTATTATAACTTGAGTTATGAAATATTCATTACTCAACTATTCCAGATTAACATGGTCCCAAATTCCACTCACTGTTTATATTTACATTCATTTACTTTTACAAGATATCAACAATCAATTTGTTGCCGATTATAAGTTACATTTATTATTGCTTAACCTCAATTTCTAAAATGAGTTACCTTTATAAATTTTTTTTAGATGAATATTTAAAATAATATGATGATGTTGAAGCTGTGTAGATTTTTCAATGAACTTATCTCAATATCATAATACCCTTTTTTCATTCTAGGAGTAGTGGGCTCACACGTTAGAGTTTTACGTACGGTATTGTGCAGTTTCTCACACGCAAATTAAAAAAAAAAAAACCCTTTTTTTTCATTCTATTCTATTAAAAATTACATATTTATTTTATCTTTCAGTTCTTCAATCTTTTTCGTTTGAACATTCTCCAACCAAGTTTTTAAAGATTTATTTATCTTTTTTCATTCTCGTTTCTTATATTTGCATATCTTCAATTATTCTAATAAAGCTATTTTTGATCATACATGGCTAAATCAATTTAGAAAACAAACTTTCCTTTATAAAAAAAAAAGGGTGATCAGTGATTTCAATACAAACTAATCCTTTATTGAAAAATTATTAATAAATGTTTTTCCTAAAAATATTGATTGAAAATGTTTCTCCATCATGAAGGTATTATAGAGTCTATTAATAGAAAAATGTCCAATTTAGTCGCAATTGTTGGGCCATGCACACTTACGTGAATGGTAGTACATCTGTTAGAAGCAGTGTTATCAGAACCGGACAGAATCGTGGTCGAACCGGTGGTTCAACCGCGACTGCGGGATCTGCGGTTCGGTCCATCTAAAAAACCGGCTTTGGGTCAAAACGGCATAAAACCGGTCAGACCTGCGGTTTTGACACCAAAACCATGAACATCGATTTAGATATTGATTTATTATTATTATTATTTTTTTTTTAATTTTTTCCTTAAAAAATGTGTATATTTGAAATATAAATGTTTATTACTATTTCTATCCCATATACTTCACCGTTTTTGTAAATTACTCAGAGTTTGAATATTATTTTTAATATTTATATTAATGTTATTGGTAAAATATGTCTTAATATTATATAATATTTTATATTATTTTATTATTTTTTTATTTTTTAATTTATTTTTATTCCTATTATTATAACTCGAAGACGGTTTGTTAGACGGTCCGGTTCTGACAACATTGGTTAGAAGTATCTTTCCTTCCATTTAGTTGAATAAAAAATTATATTTATTACATTGTTTTAAATTTGATCATTTTAATCATTTTTTATTTTTAAAATAAAAATAATTATGATGAGCTACCAATTTGAAGAAAAACATTTTTGACATATTCATCACCTTTTTAACAAAATCATCACGATTTTATTTGATGAGAACCAAGTATATTATTAACTATATAGTCATCTTTTTTTTTTAAATGATAATCTTAAAAATCTGAATTAATTGAATCAATTCTTTTGAGTCCAAACAATGCATTGTTCTTTAAACTGAATTTTAGAGTATTTTTGGAACTTTGTATTTGTCCAATTTATTTTTACACAAAGTATGATAATTAAGATTATACTGTGATTGCAATAAAGTTCAAAATTTTAATATTTCTAGAGAAAAATTATAAAACACGAGAAAGACAGAAAGACGGTAAATTCTCTTCTTCTTGACCAAAGGACATCGATTAGGACTGAAACCGGAAAAGTAAAGTAAAATATTTAATGGCCAGGATCGTCGGCGCATAGTGAGGGCCATATTCAATGGCATGGATACATCTCAAATCAGCATATTCTCGAAGAGACTGCTTTTCCAGTAAAAGAATGAAAAGGGCAAAAAGCGTTTCGTTTTTTTTTTTGCCTTTTACTGTTTTAAATTACAAAGTTTTCCTGGTAAAACCGGTCAATCACTTCAAATGCAATTCAACTTTGAAAAGCAAAAGCCCGTCGCTCACGTACGGACACACCCGGATTTACCGCTTGTCCCAATATAAATTCCCACCCAGACGCAGTAATCCCCTTCCGATCTTCTTTCACAGTAGAGAAATCAAACCAGAGAAATTCGCTTCAATGATAATGGCGATTGGCCACACTATCTGTTCATTTCTGTAGATTTGAGTGGGAAAACAAGCAAATGTGCCCGGATTCCTCGATCTGGCCTGAAAGTCTGAAACGCCACCTACTGCAAGAAAGAAGGTCGAAAATCTCCCATTTCTAGCTTTCTTTTTCCCTTTTCCATTTCCATTTCTCCTGGTGGAAACTGAAAACAGATCAAATGAATCACCGATCGAGTCTCAATCCCCTTCATACATCTGTGTGCTTCAGTACAGGCACCATCACCACCACCGTCGAAGATGAAATCGCCTCGTCATTGGCTCCAGATTTACGCCATCTACGGCATGGATGAGTGGCAGACTCTTCTCTTTCTCCTCTTCCATGCCCTACTTTTCTCCTTCCTATCATTTCTCCTCTTCATCTACTTCTCTCCCTTCTCCCGTTTTCTCCACTCCGCCCTTTTGCCTTCATATTCCATCTCTTTCTCCCGCTACCTCGCTGCCCTCCTCTCTTCCCTGTCCGCCATCTCCGCCCTCTCTCTTCTATTCGCCTCCGGCAACGTCTTTTTCTCCTCCGTTTCGCTCCATTGGAACGTGTCGCAGCGGATGCTAGCCGCAGTCAGTGACTGGTCAACCGTCCGGACTGTCCTCGACGTCGGCTGCGGCCGCGGCATTCTACTCAATTCCGTCGCCCTCATGCTCAAAAAGCAGGGCAGCTCCGGCCGAGTCGTGGGTCTCGATCGACGGCGGAAAACGACCCTGGCGACTCTACGGACGGCTGCAATTGAAGGTGTACAAGAGTACGTTACGTGCCGGGAGGGCGATCCGAGAAGGCTCCCGTTCGCCGATAACTACTTTGATGTGGTCGTATCGGGGTCTATCTGCATACTGTCGGGAAGGAGTACGGGCACCGGACTGCGGCGGCAGCTGCCGAGGGGCAAGGCGCTGGCAGAACTGGTAAGGGTGTTGAAGCCAGGTGGAGTAGGGGTAGGTAGTGGGATCTGCTGTCCGTGCCGGAGTACGTGGAACGGTTGAGGGAGTTCCGGTTGGAGGAGATTCGGGTATCGGAACGCGTTACGGCGTATATGGTTAGCAGCCATATCGTGTCGTTTCGGAAGCCGAGGGAGGGAGTCGGGAGTCTGGAGGCCTTGGATTGGAGGGGGAGCATCTGTTGAGGTGGTTCGCTGGACACCAATTTCTAGGTTTAAAAAAAAAAATAGTTTTTTTTTCATTTAACCAGAATTTTCTCAATCTCTGTTCAGGTATGTGAGTATTTTATATCTGTAATGGTCTGGGGAGACGAAGCCGAACCAGATCTTTGATTTTACCTTTTTTTTTTTATTTCTCACTCTTAATGTCTATATTTGCTGAAGAAAGAGTAAAATTTGCAATAATATATTGAGAAATACTTGTACTTATTTTTAATTATACTTTTCTATTATTTAGTATATAGAGATGGGTAGATTGTGTTTATGATGATCAATTAATCTTTCCAACTCTTTAGATATTTGTAAATAGATTAGTTTTAAAATTAAGTGAAGGAGATATGATTGAGTGTATATTTAGATGGTTGATACTGATAATTCAGAATTCAGTCATTTTTTGTCCAATTTTATGTTGCATGATATTAATGATATGAACCGTTTATATCTCTTAGAGGATGGAATATTCGACACTATTTTGATCATTTTGCTATTTTCGTTGGTGACCTTTTAGTTAAAAATTATTACTAAATTTTAAAAGTTGAGATAAATTTTTTGTGAAAATAGATTGAATTTTAAAAAAATTCAGCCTAAATACTGATTTGCTATAATTTGAGTGCTTTTGAAATATTATAATATATTGATTTCTATGCAAAATGACCTAAATGGAAAACTTTTGGCTGAATTTTTTATTATATTACATGCAAGTGTGGAAGATTTTAAGAAAAACTATAGTGTTTTATAAAAATAAATTAGGTCTCCTTTCTCTAGTCTGGAGTATGGACAGTACCATTTTTTAAGAAAATTTTATTTTATTAAATAATAGAAATATTTTACGAGTAGAATTATAATGATTTTTTCTTCCTCCATTCTTTTTCTAAATAATATTAAAATTATAAAATATTTTTATTTATAATACAGTATAATATGATGATAGCCTTCAAATTAGATTTTATTTTTTTAACTTAAAGGAAATTTTATAATTAAATGGTTGGGTGTGTCCTCTGAAATTTGACTCATGTGATTTTTAAGAAAATTCATATATTTTTCAAGTAGATGTCATTTTAGTAGAGTTCGTCTGACACGAGTGTCTCCTGTCTCCAAACTCATAATTTTTTTAAAACTCAATTATATTATCATAAACAACATATATTATAATTTATTTCGTTTTATTCTAAATTAAATCAATACAGTAATATACTGTGTTGGAACAATTTTAGCTAAATGAGTTTGAGTCAACATAACAGCGACTCAGTGGCGTTGTTTTAGAAAGCGATGGCCCATTGAATGGACGGCCCGGATGAAATCCATTAATTGGCGCGAATAATGTCGGTGGCGTGAAAAGTCTCGTTGGTGGACTTGTATAAAAAATAGGAGAAGATTTTTTCAAAGATGAAGATGTCACATCAGAGAAGCGCCTTGAGAAACAGGTGTGGGATGGAGACAGGCCTATTCTATCTCGACCGTTGATTTGATGGACGGACGAGATGAAACGCTAATCAGGACCGTCGAATTTGCTGAAACGGTGAATTGTGGAGTTGAAGGAATTCCACATCTGGCATGCATGCAGACGGCAATTAAGGCACTGTTGACCTATAAAACTGAAGAATGTGACATCTTTATTATTAACGCAATTTTCTAGTTTTTGATTAGCAGGTGGACCCACTGATAGCATCTAATTGACCAATTAGTATTGACTAGCTCCTAAAATTAAGGCATCGAAAATTGATAATCTCATGAGTGTGATCATGTGGGTGATGGGTCTTGTACACAGTTGCTGTCAGGCAAACGCATTTTTTTTTAGGAGAAGCAGATTCTTACTGGGATTAGTGAATTGTTTTTGCAATAATATATTTTACTCTTATTTGTTGTAGAAATAAAAAATTACAGACTTAATCTTAGGTTTTTAAAAGTAATGATGAAGAAGTTGAGTTGCATGTTATGATTTGAGACATGTGGGTTCACGAGAAGTGGGATTTATAGATTGTGTTTTAAGATTTTAATTTTATTTATGATTGCAGGCGATCAACATGATTTATTTATTTATTTATTTATTTAGGATCTTTTAATACGGGAGATTTTATATGATTTAAATTGATTTTTATCATTTTCATTCAATTTTAAATGAAGCTTATTAAGTTTGCTCAGACTAGGTCTCTTATGATATTATCAATTCTTATATGACTCAGAGTAATTTTTATTCATATACGAAGGTTGATTTTTATAGTATCATTGATTGTTTGTGACTTCTAAAGTTATGCTCAACGTTGTCTAAGTAAACTGATTTTATTGAAATCTTTACCATATATATATATATATATATTTTTTTTTTTTACCTTTAACTGATTTCTAATGTCATAAATAGATCTTACAATAGTACCTATGAAGATATCATTTTAGAAGGCTCATGGAATTAGTTCTCCTTCCTAATGTGAAAGAATTTAATGTAATAAACAAAATGATATCTTGGTTAAAAACATTATGAATTAATTTGAAATTTTGTCGGTAAATATAATTCAAAATGAATTTCAGCTAAGCATAAGTGCATAATCTTCCACTTCAAGAAGCGGAAGGTGTCCCTCAAGTCTCACGTGGTGTGATCTAAGGGCAACGTGTATCACCTGTGGCCAGTGGAGATTTTACACTTAATTTTCCACTGTTTCCTACATGTAAATTAAAAAAAAAGTTACAGGAATATTTTTTTTAGAGGTAATCTTCTAATTTTTAATAAATTAATTTTAACAAATAATTTCTCCTAATTTCCCCCGTTGGGAACATCTCATTGGGCTAAATAAATTCTTCCTTAGGGTACCCTTTTATTCACAAACCTTGTGAAGAAATTATTCTGTCTTAGGGTCCTATCTTCGATTCGTATCTTAAAAAATGGCATTTGATTTGTTCCCAGTTCCCATATGAAAGAGGGACGTGTAATTATGAAGGATGGCACACACCCACGTGAGCAACACATGGGTTCCACGCTGGATAGGAATCTGGATGATGTATACATCCCATTCCCTCCCTGTCATCTGCGTCTGCCACACTAAAATTCCTTCGCATATCAGAAATGTGTTTACACAAGTTAGAGCTAATAGCTTTCATTATAGCAGTACTACAAAGGGATAGAAAGTTAAAAGGATGAATAATCTGGCTTATTTATATATCGATGGATATGTATTAATTTTTAACTAATTAATAATACGACCCAATTATCACTGCCAAATCCATTTAGTAATATGGCAATAATCATACCCAAATTCACCCACCAGGTATAAAATTCAAGTTCATTCTACCCATTCGCAAAATATTGTATTATCATCGTCAGTAGAATTGTAGGGTCTAAAATTAAATTGGGTCCAATGGGTCCTGATTAACTTTAAATTGAGTTTGAATTTTAAAAAATAAAAAATATGTAAGGGCTCAAACGGACCTTTCAGTTTTTGGACCATTTCTCTATTTACCAATGTTGCTGACGCTTCATTTTTAGATAAGACAAAAGGTTGGCACACATAAATATATACATATTGCATGATCTATTTAAAGATGTGAATGGAGAGTGGCCAATTTGAGTGACTGTATATTTGGAATTAGATTGCGTTTAAACTTCGATGGGTAGAATTTTCAATTATTTAAATTAAAGATTAAACTTTTTAATTGAGACATCATTATAGATTTTTTATAATAAATATATAACATAAAAGTATCTATTGTATATGATGGGCTCTTACATTTAAATTGGACTTTATCTAAATTTGGGATATAGGGTTGAGTCAGGCCTATCAAATGTAAGGCCCGTGACCAACCCAATTTTCAATCAGGCCCTACCTTTGAAATATGAGAGAGAGAAAAATATTGTATGCGTACCTTATCAAAAGTTAAAGATCTAGTTCATAACAAATTGGTTCACAATAAACCGAGTCCAAGTTTTGTTTTAAAACTATATTTTAGGCCGGAGAGACAACCACTCCAAGATTCCTTTTCTTCCGCCTTAAAGAGGAACCCTCTCCCATTCCATCGGCAGCGGATCCAAGTAGGCCTCCATGCCACCTTCATAGAGGCCCAACTTCTTCCAATGCGAATGAGAGTCTTATATTAGTTGTAAGGAGAAAAATCAAAGATTTATATGAGATTGGATCACTCCACTTATTAGGCCAGTCTTTTGGACTAAAAGCCCAGTCTCAACCATGGGATCAAAGCTAGGTCCCCAAGCCACAATATGTGGACTCAAAGATCTCCTAGATGAATGGGATGGTTGTTGACGTTCGTTACGCCAGAGAGTCTCGTTCAAGAGGGTATGGTTTGGGTGCGAACAAGAGCCCCACATCAATTGTGAGGGAGAAAAAATAAGAACTTATATAGGGCTGGATCACTCCACTTATCATGCTAGTCTTTTGAACCGAAAACCCATCCCAACACTACAGCCCCAAACTTGCCAAAGCCCACTCCCGACATTACGATCCTCGGAAACACCTACACCCATGTTTGCAGGTCTATTTCTTCTTTTTCTTTTTACTGTTCTAATTTTTTAGACATTGTGTTATCATCTTAAGTGAATTACGTTGCTTTATGTAAAAGAAAGATGGGATTTTTATGCATTTTCTTCATTAAAACTTCTGTTTTATTCAAATGTGTTTCTGAAACTGATGAGTTTTACGTTTCCCTTACTGCTATCTTCTTTTTTGGTTTCACAAGTTTTGAGATGTTGCCTTTAGCTTATTGAGCGTAATTATGGTTGATTTTCATTGTTGCAGTAATGGACTGATGGTCAATTAAACTATGGGGTCTCTTAATTCACCAATCACCATACATTATTGTGTATCTCACTCAAACGGTGAATAGTTCTCATAGATTGTTGATACTGGGTCTCATTAGCAATCAAATGGAGATGTTGAGATTCAAGGGTTTTCTTTGATTAAAAGTGGATTCTACATGTAAAACTATGGCTTATTATAATTATGAACATAATAAATACATTCCACCTTATTAAATCTTGGTTTTATATTTTTATAAATGTAATGTAAAGACATCGTGCACTCCACCACCAGATCCAAATGAGCCATCCAATGTGGCAGAGTGAACGGCATCATGGGTCTGGATTATATTTTTCCTATCTGTTGGCATGTGGCAAATTCCCTTGTTTATCATGTACCATATGTCATTAGCTAACGTATTCTTCACCGTTTTGTGTTCGTCAACAGCTTGTGAGAACATTTTTTGCGGATAACATGGGCATCTGTAAGAATATTGGCTCGATTTTATGTTGCCCGATTTGGCTCGTTTATGGCCCGGCCAACTTCTTTCTCAATTACCTTAGAGCATTTAAATGATCAAAATGTCCTTGTGTTAAATACTAAATGACTTCTAATACTCAAGATTGGTTCAAAGATATCCAACATCTCCAATTTGTTTAGCAATTTCTGTCATCTGATTTGCCAAGTAAATGAATCTGCTAGCTTGCATATGCATAGAACAAACAATATTAACTCAAACCTTCGACTCAGTGAAGTTGCAATCACTTCCATATGTCTTCTATCCTGAAAAGTGGATTCTCATTAATATGCAGTGCTGCCTGATTATGGTGAAGTAATCTCATAAGAAGATCAGCACAAAATTTATTTGATCTCTGTAATTTACTGCTGTTTAATGGAAATGCAGTTTATTATTTCACCTTTGATTTGTGTCGTATTCCCACATCAGTCGTATTTTGCTTGATTGCTTGCTTCTGCTGCTGCTGCTGCTGCAGCATCCTTTGCTTCTTCCTGTTCTGCAATGCTCCCTTTTAATGAGCCCATAAAATGCACATTTTCTTTGGGAATTTTCAATTTGTCTTAGTTCTATTCTCAAAAACAAAATAAAATACTGACAATATTAGAAAGATGTTTAGATGTAATTTTTTTGAAGAATGTCAATAGAACACAGGCATGGAGAAGAAAATAAGGAGAAAGAAGACCCCCCCTATTCGAGTGGGACAAGGAAGAAACTTCCTGGAATTTGAAATAGATAGGAAAGAGATGACTTATTTGCAATTTAGATCAAACATCTAAAAATCTTTTATGAATTTCTATGATTGGGACCCATATAATCTCTGGGTATCATTTAAAAACAAGATTCATTTCCAATCTCTCATTCAATCATACATGTAAAAATCGTAGATTAGATGGCTAAAACATCTGTTGAAGTTTCATATTGGTGTATGTCGATTCATAAATTTGCCTTGACTCTCAGAGTAGAAAGACCATATTCTTAACTCAGTTTGATCTGAACATAACACATATTCTTATAAATCATCTTAACAGGGCACATATCTTTGGACGATTTTGAACATCTTCCCCTTTGATTTTGGATCTTGAAGATTTGATTATTATATGTCATTATTTTGTGTGGCTTATCTCATAAAAGTATGACTAGAAAATGGATGAAAGTTTCAATATCTTGCTCTCCAAGTAATGTTCACATTCTAATTCTATTCAACCATGTTGAGCTTATTTCGTGCTATATGATCAACTTCTTTAGAGAAGATGAGTAGACTACTTTGGCTTTGGCTTAGTGTAAAAGTAGAGAGTTGGAAGAAGGAGAAATTCATAAAAAGTCTCTCTTCCTGTAGAGAGAAAGTGAGTTCTTTTTTTCAATCAAGGGAATCCAAGGAGAGTATTTTTACAATATAATGTTTATTTAAAAGAATACTTATGGTATGTATTAAAGTGGTTGATACTGACCAAATGGGAGAATAGACTAAAGTGAGTAGTGTCAACTGAGTAAAAAAAGTGACTACATGAAATAAAGCTATATTGTAAAGTTTCAACCAATGGCTATTACTTGGTTACAATCTTCTGATCAAATACTACGCCAAATTTGTACAAGTGGGCCACATTTTAGAGGCCCAACATTGATACGGCATGAAGTTTCATAAAACAAGAAGTATATGCTTTTCATGACCAAAAGTGGATTGATTGTGGAAGAAAATTTGCCTTCCGTTGACATTCAACAGGAACAAGGGAGCAATGGATTATAACTTGGTAGGATCTTTCATGGGGATACTAAGACCATCCGACATGAATGGGTTCTCACTTTGGAGCACCAAAGTGTCGGCCACTTACTTCCTCTTTTCTCTTTCCTTTTTTATGTTTTTTCATGCCACCCAGCTGAAGCCTGGGTACAAGTGTAGAACTTAGACCCAGCTGAAGCCTGCTTTGGAAACAAGAGTCTACTCCGTGATCTGCTCTGCCTTTCCAATTTATTATTATGAAATGGATTGTTGCATTAGGAAAAGAAAAAGAAAACAAGAAAAGGACCTCCTCTTCCTCTCCTACAAAATGAAGAAAATCTATTCAGAATAGGATTTTGCCTTTTGGGTTGGGAGGGAGATACAAGGCATCATTGATTTTTTCCGTAGATTGGAGTTCTCGATTTCTGATACCATTTGTTAAGACCTGAAATGACCAAGTGCTTATAAACCCCTAGATCTCCTCTATACTTCCAATGTAAACTTGTTCGCAGTAGCTCCAACACATATAACTCCTTAGTTTTTCGTCCTCAGAATTGATGCGAGACTCTTGTTCACACCCCAACAAATACCCCCTTACCATGTTTCAGTTAGAGGTCTCCATCTTCTTTGACCAAAGGAGAGTTTTCTTTCCAAAATGTTTGCAGAGAATGGTTACACAGAAATACTTGCAGAACAAAAACTACAATGAGACTGTTTTTAATAAAGATTTAACGTTTAGCTTGCTCTTTAAATGGGCCATGACTCTTCATTTTTGTATAGTTGGATATAATGTAAAAAGGTCCAGATTTATAGGTTATATATGAAATTTGACTCGTATCTCATCATTCTCTTCTTTGAATTTAAATTTTTTTAAAATAATAATTTATATTCATAGAAATTTCAAAAAATGAACATTACGTGACTTAAATAATCGATTGATGATGAAAATTGTATATTCTATATTCATTTAATCATCTATCCAACACATCAAACTATGAAATAATAAATTGCCATAAAAAAAAAATCAAGCACACGATGATGAGTGCTCCAACTCCATTAAGTGAAATGATACTAATTTATGGAAGACAAAAGTAAAGCAGTTGAGGAGATGGAATAAGATGTTTTGACACAATTTTTTTTTTTTTGGATTTAACGTGTGAAAAACTCAGACACAATCTTATTAAAACTTTCACGGATGAGCCCACTACCCCTAAGTCACATCAAGGTTAGACCATGTAGGTTCGAACTCGCAATCTCCCAGTTCCTGAGATGGGACGCAACCACTACACCCATGTTTTGACACAATTTTGAAGTTGTTGTTTGGAGAATCCTATGAATTCCATAACCACAGTTCAAGCTTCTTCCCAAGTCCATACACCTCTTTACAAGATTCAACGACTGGAATTTTGTTGGAAAAAGTCTATAATTAAGTACCATGAATGCTAAAACTCACTTTACTTATATCAATTAATTTGTGCTTTTAAATTGAATACCACACATTGGCATGTGAATGAGGGTCCGTGTTTAATTAAAGAAAGACCTTCTTTTCTTTATGTCCGTTCTCTTTATAAACATCAACCATTCACATTGCCTTAGACCTGCTCTAATGCTAGATTTTACCAAACCTACTACAAGATTTTCTAAACAAAAAATATCTTTCAGATTTTGTGGACCAATCCCTTTTCTTCACCCTGAACTTTTATCTCTTTCTTAAAAGGTTTTAATTAAAATTCAAAATATATTATATATTTTTTAATTATATATATTTGATAAAAACAATAGAGGAATAAAATTTGTACACTATTTTTTTTCATATATAAATAATTTTTTATCTCTCTGTGTATTATATGATTTTAAAATAACATATAAGTGGCCCAAATGATGCTCAAAATGGCTCAATCAGGTAAGTTGAGGAAACTATACTACTGAAAACAATCAAAATGGGTCCAATTTGGCTGTCACACATGCCAAATTGGTAGATATTCCACTTGGGGTCTTGGAGATTATATACATTTTGCATATGTTAACAGAAAAAAACCAAATATTTCAAAATTTTGAATTTTTTTCCCTTTCCTGAATGTATATAAAAAGC
This sequence comes from Chimonanthus praecox, assembly GCA_022113865.1. Classification (NCBI taxonomy): domain Eukaryota; kingdom Viridiplantae; phylum Streptophyta; class Magnoliopsida; order Laurales; family Calycanthaceae; genus Chimonanthus; species Chimonanthus praecox. The sequence goes on along the minus strand of CM039087.1, from coordinate 65,963,898 downwards.
CAAGAAATGCAGTTGCAAGAGAAATAGTAGCTCCATCTCTGAAGTCTGGACCAATCATAACTGTGGCCCACCAAATCAACGGCTCAAACTATTGGACCGTTTTCATAACTGGAGAGCGGGGAAGAAATCCCATATCTTATCTCCGTTCTCTCTTCTCAGTAGTTATACTCTGCTCTGCTCTGTTCTTACTGCTTTAACGTGTTTTCTCTCTGTCTCATTTATACACTTTCTTCTGCTCGCTTCTCTCCATTAATTCTGACATTTTCTTCTCAGAAGAAAATCCATCATCATCGAATTCTACCAGGCAGAACTAAGAAAACTGAGAATTCTGGATCCCTTTAATCAATTATAGGGAAGGAGAAGAAAAACCAAAAATCTAAAACCCTGTAGTCAATTGTCCACTGTTTCCTCTCCCTTCAGAAGAGAGAACCATGCACTTCCAAATCCGACTGCTGTAAGCAAAGAAAACCCAGAAACCTCAAGCCCTGTAATCAATTCACCGGCATTCTCCTATCATTCCGAGTCCTACCCGGGAAAACTAAGGGAACCCAGAATTCTCAGGCCTCGTACTCGGTTTTAGGAAAGATGTGTTGCGACTAAATCCCTCATCAACACAGAATCAGAGCACAAAAGGAGAGAGAAACGATTTGCGTTCGGCCAAAGGCTTAAGTTCACAGGCAACAAACGGAGAAATTCCACTAAAATCAAAGGTACAAATTACAAATCTCTTCCCAAAGCTCTCTCCACTCCACTCATATTTTCCCTCTGTCAAACACAAACCCACAACTCTCGGTCGTGCTCGAGAGTCGAGAGGGCCATTCACTCACGGGAGAGACCTCTATATTTCTTATACAAAAGAGTCCCAACGAAAAAGACTCCAAAGTCAAAGAAGTAGAGAATAAGTAGGAGAGAAGAATCCACAAAACTAGCAACTATCTATTTTCAAAAAAGAGACTCCTAATCGAGCCAGAACTTCAAATCTGGCCAAAAACTCTAACAAGATGAAGAAAGCCCAGAAATCTCAAATTATTTAATCAATTTTCCACCGATTCCCCTTCCATCTGAAGAAAACCCGCCATGCATGTCCAAATGCTAACACAAAAAATGAAGAAAACATAGGAATCTCAACCCCTGTAGTCAATTCGACGAAATGGGTATTTGCTGTAGTAAGGGGAAGAAAAGCCCAGCATCTCTTTCTACACCTGGAGAGTTTCAGGCGAATTCTCATGCCCCAGATTCTGTCGCACTTCTAGAAGGAAATCCGGGCAAAAATCCTCCTTTTCCTTCTCCACCCTCTCCTCTTCATGAGGAAGAGACAGTAAAGGAAGTGCTTTCAGAGACCCAAAAGCCGTCTTCTCCCAAAATTGAACCCGAGCTATCTGTCCCAGAGAATAGAGAAGGAGGAGGAGGAAGAAGAGAAAGAGTTGAAAATGTAGAGAAAATGGAGGAAAATATTACAACTTTCTTAAGCGGCGATGAAGCCTCTGAAGTTTCAGAGCTTTGCAGCCAAAGTGAGACCATTTCTACCACAGCGACAATTTCAGAGAGAAAAGGAGAAGAAGAAGAGAACGTATCTCCGGCCAAGTTCCAGAGAAATCCGCCATTCTCAAGGGAATTTCGTGGAAAGCGTGACAGAGGTGGAAAATCTCCGCGAGGATACGACCGGTCGCCCATGGGGAGGCAGCCAGTCCGGGAACAAGGTCAAGCGAATCGGTCTCGTGCTCGGGCGGGGAATGGCGGATTCCGGCGAGATGCCTACGAGAATTCGGGGAGGAGATCTCGATCACCGGCGAACCGGAACAATGTGGGTCGGAGCCCTTCGTGAGAAAAACGAGCCTCACCAACCGGTGTAAACCCGTAGAGGCGGAGGAGGAAGTTGTAAGGAGGACGGAGGAAGTTGTAAGGAGGACGGAAGAGAGGGACGAGGAGCTGCAGTTCCGTCATCATCAAAGGAGACGCTCGAAAACCCTCTCGTTGCATTGGAGTGTTTTATCTTTCTGTAAGTTTTCAACTGTTTTGTTAGGGCGGTTCATCTTTTCCAAGAATTGCAAATTCCTCGGAAATGGAGTTGCGAATTCCTCAGTGTGAATTATCCTCATTAAGATTCTTGCTAGCAGGAATTGGTGCTTGTTTTCCTGGAATTTTAGGACCTTGCATTTCCATGTTTGTTGGTGAGTAAAGACAAATGTACGGATTATGGAATACCAACCTCTCACCTGACGACCCTTTTGGTATTTTATGAATTCTGAATATGTCTTGTGATTTGTGCAATCAGATTTGCTTTTTTGTGATTTTGTCTTCTCGTCTCTCTTTCGTGGAATTGTCTTACTAGCCAGAATATTGGCTTCTATCACTTTTTTAGATAGATAAAAAGATTTTTAATTTAAATTTAAATTTAAGAATTTTTTTATTTTAATATATTGAAATTGGAAATTATATTATTAATTCAATAAAATAAGATGTTTTTAATTAGAGTCCTAAATATTAAGAATATATTTTAGATGGTTAGTATTTTGGTAAACATTTTGCTATTTTACTAAAAAATATAAACGTGCGTTTTGAAGGAAAAAAATGTCCCGATTAACCCCTTGTACAAGGAGAAATTATCTTCATCTAAAGGCAAAAGCTGCAACTTATGTCTCAAAGTTTAATGACATCAAAACTTTTAATGAAGATTTTTTAATTTCTTTATGAAAATTGAGTTATTGAAATTTCTAATGCACTAAACATTTTTAGATGTGGATAAGTAGAAAATGAAAAATCAATAAAATTGTAACCTCTTGTAATCACTATACTCTTGTGATTTCAAACTTGGACATTTAAATTATTGTAATCCTAATAATTTTTTATGATTCATTTTACAAAATTATAATAGTTAGATGACGAGTTATCTCTAAATTATATCTTCCATGAAACCATCTATCTATCCACGAGTCAAGAGTGCTATCCTCTGCGCCGACTTATAGCAACTCATAGAGAAAGGAGAATGGTATTTGACTCACAGATAGATCATTAACTTGATTCACGATATTTGTAAGTGATTTTTTGTATCCGTAAGATAAATCTCACCTCTAATATATAATGGGATATCCATGTTATAAAAAAAAAAGTTAGACTTCTAATGAATCTTTCAATGATTGGCCCATTTATTACATTTTTTTTTTTTGTGAATTTTGGGAAATTTTGTGAACATTGAAATTATTTTTTTAGAAGTTTCCAACCAAATATGAGTATGGATTATTTTAGCATTTCTTTTCTTTTGTAGTCATGGAGTTAATGTTGATATTGAATGTTTTAAAATTAATTTTTTATTTAATAGTAGAGATCAATTGTATGAGTGTCATTTATATCATCCAAAGAGGTAGAGATTGAGTGTGGCATAGATTAGAAAAAGCTCAAAGCATAACAATGAGCCTCCACAACTGCGATCATCTTATCAACCAACCACCTTATGCATACAGAGTTCTCTTGGTTGCTCAAAATATCAAATATTTTAATATATTTGTTTCTAATTTTTTAATGTCAAACACCAAAATTGGAGTCTTTTTTTTTTTTAAATTGAATTCATAAATAATAATAACACCATTTATATTTTTTTTATTTTCAATGTTAAAACATATGGAACGGCAATCAAAGTAAAACTTTACTTATGAATATTAAGAATTTATAGAACATTTTCAAAAAATTCGTAGTCCGGTAAAATGAGATCCTTGAAGGATGATGATTTTTATGATCCACGGGGCGAATCTAAACTTTTACCTCAATGTCTCGTAAATGTAGAAATATCAGTGTAAAGTAAATCTTTAAAGAAGTTGCAGAACCATTAATGGATATGTTATTAATAAAAAACAAAAAGTAAACTATTAAACTGTTGAAGTGTTTTTCCTTCTAAAAACCCTTGACTTGAGAGTATATGTCACTCTTTGAAAACCGCACACTGATGGGTCTCAACTTTAGAATTTTTCTTCTTTTTTTTAGTGTTTTCCTTCTACAAACCCCTGACTTGTGAGTACATGTCAGTCTTAGTAAACTATTAAACTGTTAGTGTTTTCCTTCTAAAAACCCTTGACTTGAGAGTGCATGTCATTCTTTTGAAAACCGTACACTGATGGGTCTCAAGTCTCAACTTTAGAATTTTTTTTTTATAGTGATCAATGTTTTGGGCCATTGGAGCAATGTATTTTAGAGGAAGAGTTGGATAAATAAAGTTTAATTGGATTGATATGTAGACAAATTTGATTAAATTTGTCTTATTAATATAATATTAAACTATTAACTAAGATTATATTTCATAAAAATATTTTTTCTTTCATAAATACAATTATAAATATCAAAAATTAATAATCTAAAAATCATATTATCAAAAGAACCAACATCTTCATCTTCATTTTCTTCATTTAAAGAAATCAAGGGTTTTTAAGGGTCAATGGTCACGGGTTCATTAGAAAAATCGAGTTAACCTGTGAGTCGCAAAGGGTTTTTAAGAGATTCTTCGACCCATGTTTCAATCGGATCATGGTTGATCCATGGGTCAACCCATGAGTCAGGCCAAGTTTGATGACATTGGTAGTGACCACTGACGAGGTGACGAAGTATGGTAATTTCTTCATTCAAAATTTTACATTTTATATTTGATATTTTGGATTTAGCATTCACCAATAACACAGTGAATGCTGAATGTAAACATTACAATATTCAGTCTACTACTTATTTGATAAAAAAAAAAAAAAACAATTGTCATGAATATAATTGATAATCCAAACTCAATCAAAGAAAATAATAATTCGTTAGAGATTTTTAATTATTCAATCCAGAATAACTATGGTGGATGATTTACATGTACTTCAATCAAAATACGGGTTAAAAATGTATGATTAACTTTATTATTTTTTTATTAAAAATATCTCTGCTTCTACATCGAATTGGCAAGGAAATTAGAAGATGGTAGGTAAGCAATGATATTATTTTTTAAATTATCACGATATCATTATCATTTAATCTTTGTTCTATATATTTGTAACCAATTCTCTAATTGGTAACTCATATTGCTTCAGATTTCAACCTTTGTTTATATATATTTCCAAGTGCTGTGTTATTAAAACAAAGGTGTCACTGAAAAATTCTACACAATCCACTAGATTTAGGAACGTGGCGTTCAGTGATGTCAAGGATAGATGGTCCACTGGTTCAAAATGTCATGATCACTATAGTAAATGGGTCCCATGCAATAATCATAATTTATGATTAAGTGGATCCCACACTGACACCTAACCAACTTCATATGGGTCCCCTGAAATAATCAGCTATCAATGTTGGGCATTCTCTGCTTTCAGCTATGGTGTCTAGAATCAGCATGTAGCCATTTTCTGTCATGAGGGCCTGAACCCCCTCCATCCCAGAATTACAAATTGATGCCACTGGATTATAAATGAAAGCCTGACTTTGGCTTGACAGCTCAAATTGGAGCTACAATTTATAAAATCTAATTTTCTTTAGTTGATAACATATAAAGATATTAAAATTTATGTAGCATATGATTAATATTTTTAACAAACAAATCCCTTTTAGGGCCAAAGAAGTCCAAACAAAAGTAGACGCAATGAACTTTGAACTATGCATTTGAGGCCCAATTTAAAACCTACAAATAGTTAAGATAAGGTTATGCTTATTTATGCATGGTCTACTTGTTTAATGACCATTTGATTCTCATTGAACTGGCCCACAGGTTCATCTGGATTCAAACAGACCATTTACTGGGCATATCCAAGTTTAGGTCAACCATTTGGTGGACTATTTTCTAGGTCCATTCGAATTTGAGCAAACCATTTGGATTTGGATGGACTATTTAATGTGTCCATTTCAATTTCGACTAGACCATTTAGTGGGTCCATTCGGGTTTGATTGGACCACTAAAATGGACCCATTTTAGATTAAATGAACCATTTACTCATTTAGTGAGTAGACTGCTTAATGGGTCCATTTGGAATTGGGTGGGCTGTTGGGATTGTTCCATTTGGGATTAAAAAGACAATTTCATGGGTCCATTTCGGATTCGGTAGGCCATTTACTAGGTCCATATGGATTTGGATAGGACCAGTTGATGGGTCCATTAGGGTTTGAAGAACCACTATGATAAGTCCAGTTCGAATGGGTTTGACCATTTAATGGTTCTTTTGGATTTAAGTTGAACCATTCAACTGGTCCAATTGAATTTTGGTAGGTCCCTTTGAGTGGACCATTTAGAGAGTAATTTTCAAGTTGGATGGATCATTTAATTGTTCTTGGTCTTTCGATTTGGTTAGATACTTAGATCATTTAATGAGTCAATTTCAATTCAGTAAACTATTTTGATAGGTCCACTTAGCTCTGAGTTGGACCATTTAGTGGGTCCATTTTATTTTATTTGAACCATCTAATGGACCCATTTGCATTTGGGTGGATGATCTAGTAGATCCACTTGTATTTTGGTGGACCACTTGCATAAGCTCATATTAGTTTGGATTTTGGTGGAGGTCCATTCGGAATCATTGAGACATTTTGACAGTTCCTGTGGGATTTTTTGTGGATGATGTAGCAGTCCAATTTGACTCGTAACAGGTGATTTGATGGACCGTATCAACTGAGATATCTCAAGATTTCCATGGCCGAGATAGATACTTGAGATAGAAAAGTTCGGCCGAATATAAGCTGATTTTTATTTTTTATTTAAAAAAAAATATATATATATCAATTTGGACCCAGTCAATATCTCGACCGATATTTATCCGATACAGGCAAATATCGAAATATCGGCTGATATTTAGTAATATTTCCAACTTAGAAAAAAAATTTATTTTTTTTATAAAAAATGCCAACAGCCAATAAAGTGGGATTGAATAAACATCCAACCCAAGGTTTTAAGCTTGAGGGTGTACATATCAATATTACAAAAAATTTAAAAAAATAATAATAATTATTTCAAATATTACCTAAAAAGTAATTTCAGCCAAATTAGCGGGCATTTCAAATGCAGGAAAGACAAGTGTGGCATGTGAAGCGATCCCCACTCGATGATTCTGATGCACTGAATTGACATATTGATGTGAAGAGCAGAGGTGTGGACCGCCTCTGATATTCATCTGTCGACGTGACGAGTGGCAGAAAAATAAATAAAATTCCTAAAAAAAGAAAATAAAAAAAAATGCAGAAAAACAGCAGATGCGACGTGCCTGCATGACTTCTCAAGTCTCAACCATGCAAGCACTCAATGAAATGATGAACAGGCCACGCCACTGCAGCTGGCACTCTCAAATCAAATCACACCCACTTCTTTTTAAATTTTTTATTTGCTCCAAACTTTTAAATTCGTATGATTTAAACGTTTACAACTCAATAATTATGTCTATCATGCATTTAAACCTTATTAATCTGTACTCCACTCAGAAAAATGGGACTCCGAATTTTGCACTCCATTCCTCTAAAAAGAATTTTCAAATTTGACACTATTACTCTTCTCTCTTCTCTTTTCCTTTCTAAAAGTAAGGAAAAATATAATTTTTTTAAAAAGGTGCATCACACCACAAGAAAATAGAGGTGCAAAAATCACTATCCCTTTTAACATTGCTTTACCATGAAAGAAGATCAAACCTGAACTCACCTCCGATGTGTGTAGATAAGAAAATTTATATATGTATAAAAAATTAGTAAGCTGTTATAAGAGTCCTAGATATCTAGATTTTTTAAAAAAAGGCTAGAGTTGATTTTTAGTTGAATCATGGATTTAATTTTCTACTACTGCAACCAAAGTAGTTCGAATTCCATTCTACATCAAGAGTCACTCTCCGTAAAATTAGCTAGTGGGTGACTAAAGAGGCTTTTGAGTGTTCCAAGAGACCTAAACACTTTAGTCATCAATAAAATCTAAAGAAATCAACATTAAAATTAAAAAAAAAAACCCTCACACCCGTAAACACAATCCCTACTATCAATACCAGAAGACGTCCCAATACAGGCTACAACACTGAACCTAATTTGTGAGTAATTGAACTGAGTTACATCTATGTTTAATCTCTGCTTCGTCGAATCAGAAAGTTTAATTTATTCCTACCTCACTCAAAGAAGCCAAGCTACATTCAGGGAATCTGAAAAGAGGCAAATAATTCTAAACAAAAAAATTCGAGTTCAATGGTTGATTACATACAAGATCATGGAAGCTTCTAAGACTATTGACAGCATGACCAAACTGCAAAATGATATAAATATCCGATAAGCCAATAACAAAGGTGTCGAAAATTTTCAAATGGCCGTTATCCACGTACATTAGATGTGAACTGTGAAATACTTCCCTGGTAAAAATTGGAGTAGCCCTTTTTAATCTGCAACATTCCGAAACTCAAAACCACCACTTGGCCCATCATTCGAAGTACATGTAAATTCGAAAAAAAAAGGAGGGTAAATTGTGGCCTTGTAGGGTCTGTTGATGTTGATGTTGATGAATGAACGAGGTTAAGTTGCCGTCAGGATCGATGATACGTAGCTGGGGTATGTGATCACTTGGGTGTACCCGGAATACAAACTGCAACCGTTTCAAACATTTGATTAGAAGGTGAGCATCCTTTCTGTCGAAGTTGCTGATTATGATCATTCACAGTCAATGGTAGCAATTAAAACTAATGATGTGAATGCAGAAAAGGTGGGAAAAGAACACCAATTGTATGGTTTTCAGTTTCCATGACAGACCAAGTTGAAACTGGGATAATTAATTAACCATCCAACATGTCTAAACTGCTCCTCAAGATTGACATGGCCATTAGGTTTTGCCAATGAGTTGGATTCAGATGTGCCCGAAGGGAAATAGTTTTGAACCAAACGAGAGATTTAGCAGAGTTGGTGCAGAAATTCAATTGAGAAGACGAGTCAGATGGAGGGAGGTGGTGTTCTAGTTAGTCAAGGTACTGAAAAATCCATGATATCCACCTTTAGTTTGGACTTGAACTGCTTCTTATGATGAACAAGCCTGAGACACCGGCCAAAAGACTTTAGGCTGTGGTTAGATGTAACCCATATCATAAGTTATTTGGTAACATCCAGCGAAATTCATATAGGATGGTAAACATTTTGGCCCCTTCTGCAGATATCAGTGGTCGAGAAATGCAGAGCAAGTCGATCTCATCTAATATCATCATTTCCACCCCGACCTAAGACAGGCAAGACAGCCACCTCCTCTCCCCTCTTCAATCAAAATATTTGCAAACGGTTGCAGTTCTAGTCACATTCAATTGCTCAAAGTGGTGGAAAGGGGTATTGGCAAATGGGTTACTCAGGTTACTCTTTTGAGGCAGTTGCAATTGTACATTTGTAAGTGCTGCTGATATGATAACTCAACTCAAATTCAAAGAAGAGTTGCTGAAATGATTGTCTTGATGATGAGGCCATGAAATCCGCTCTGGAGGGCATGGAGCAGGAGCAGGAGCAGGAGCAGGAGCAGGGTGAGCGATGAATGTCGGGATATCTTGGCCAGGCATCAAAACCGACACCCCTCTGGCATAAATGGACATCTGCACCACGATTACAGCAATTACATTAGAACTAATCCCTGCTAAATGAATGCTCCAGAGTTCATTTTTGTTGACAAAGTAACCAGATAACGAGTATCTTATTCAAGCAAATCATATCCTAACATGATTAGTCACCCAATCATCTGAATGTTGGCACCCAGAAACAGATTTGTAAAACCATAAATAATCAAAGGCTCAGAGAAAATTGGAACGCCAAACGATGGAAGGTCCCAGTTTTGGAACAAAATCACAAACAGCAGTGACAATAGCAACAGCAAGAATGAACACAATTGCACTTCAATCATTACAGAAGGCATCAACATAATGCAATTTCCACAATGGATACGAAGATGCAAATTTTACAGAAGGGAGCCATAAATCAATACTGGCCAGAGTTTTTCTTTTCTTTTTAAGGGGGAAAAAACATGGATTATTGTCCAAAGGTACTTTAATCATCCAAGTTTTTCATTGCTATGTCCAATCAACTACTTGAATTTTGTAAGCATTAAGCCAATATAGTGAGGTCTGAGGAGGTAAAGATAAGCACTGAACATGAGAGATTCCCAACATTCGAATGATGCATTTCTTTGAAATGATAAATAAAATATAATTCCATAGACCATAACAATAATAACAAAAAGCACTTGGTCAATTGACAGCCACCCACAGAGAGAGAGAGAGAGAGAATTCTTAGCCACATGGAAAGAAGTTCTAGGGTCAAAAAAGACAAAGGGAGAGTAACTTTTTAGAGAACATGATACCCAAAATCAAGGGCATTTCTTCTGCAATCATGCGTTCACATGCTCTATTAATTTAGATAAGACCCAGAAACAGAGAGAGAGAGAGAGGAAAAGACAGCTTTTGTCATTATCAGGATAGTTAATCAACTCATTTGCAGAATATCCGCTGATATAAGACTGAAATGAGATTTCCAAGCATCCATTGTTTGTTCGGATACACCCTTTTCTTCTACTAAATTTTTCATTATTATTAGCCAACTTTGTTTAACATACAAAAGCCAAAAGAAAACCTAGAAAAACAACCAGCAAGCCTATCTAGACTCTAATGAAGTGTGCACAGATGTTCTTTAAAAAAAAAAGTAAGTTCAATGTTCAAGGGCATGTCTTACGTTTATCGCATTTTTTTAATACCAAGGTTAACCATTATGAAGATTAAAAGTGGCAAGAGATAAGATTCTTTTCAGTTCAGAAGGGGGAAAAACGCATGGAAGAATGATTGAAACTTGAAACCCTAACTGGGCTTCTTGCAGTTTTACGCTTAAAACACCATCTAAATTTTAAAATATGATGATTTTTAATGGGCCCGAACACCCATGTTCATCATAATCCCTGGACCCATATAAGAGTATAAACCCTAGAGTCCATTTTTTTACACCATACAGACAATTCTACCATCCATTCAACACCTCACAAACCAAGCGGGTCATATTACTTAAAAATGAGAAGATTCTAGGTCTCAAACAACCCTCCCGTTAAATCTGATCCATTCACTTTCAAAAAAATCTGTCATTGATTACGTTAAACTCCAAGGCACCAGGTTCATCTTTTTTTTAACCAAGGTGTTCAGGTCTCACCTGACTAATCTTCGAGCCGGGTAAACCTCTCAAATCCACACAACGGTTAAGTTCAACAAGTTCAACTGGGAGTGACACTGTAGGATTAAGTGTGAATCGAACAGAAGATGGGGCTTCCTCACGCAGATTATTAGCCGTCAGGCCAAGCTCTCAAGTTCTGAAATTTGCCAGGCATGTGATCAACGTAATTTCACTATTCCCCCACAAAAGAAGCAAGCAAAAACCATTGGACGGTCCTGATAGGTCCCAAGTGTGAAAATGCAAGCGGGTGCACTCAATTTCTTGTATCATGCACCCACTGTACAGAAAGCAAATCATGGTTTCACTTTTCATAATCAGGTCCATTAATTACCTTCTGAATTTGGACATTTCCATTTTCTACACCTCACATTGACAAAGTCATCATTACAGACTTCACCAAAAGATTAATAACCAATAACACGAAATTAGTGACCTAATACTCCTTAAAGAGTGTAATCATAGCTGGTCACTCGCCAAACCACACAGCTATAAAGAAAAAGTTCATCTATAGTTATGACATACAAAAATTTCATGATAATTACTTGTAAAATAGATATGTAAAACACATACGAACTACAGTGAAACAAAATAAGGTAAAACACATATATTAATAGGTGTTTTCTATGGAATCAATAGAGAACCTTAACTGCCTAAAAATTTATCAGAATAACACTTCATATAATATTGTAGTACATCTTGAAAATATTAAAGTCTTAAAAGAAATGAGTGATCATGAATTAAAAAAGAGAACATGTATTTCTTCTCCAGAGAGAGAGAGAGAGAGAGAGAGAGACTTACAATGGGGGAGTGATTGCCAACCTTGGCAGAGGCCCTCCTGCCAGCTTCAAGATCAGGTGCAGCATGGCTGCCACCTGGCCCAGTAGCAGACGATCTAGGCCGTAGAAACCTCTCGAATATGGCCATCACAAGGAACATGGAAATCAAGATGGCCGTGGCGACGAATCCGAAAGAAACTGCATTGACAGAGTTGTCGAAGTGCCTCCATCTCTCCTCCTCCCTCTCCGCCATCAGCTGCGGCGCCCCCATTGGCACCACCACCCCCCAGCCGCCGCTCTCTCCCATCGCTTCTCTTTCCTCTCCTCCTACCCAAATACCCAACAAGAAGAAGCCGAGAAATTTGCAGCAGAGAAAGCTAAAAAGAGAAGGGTGGCCACCTCTTTCTAATTTATTGATTTTCCTGTGAGAGGTTCATTCATTTGAGCAGTAGAGATGATCTGACCGACTGCTTGAAGAGAGAGAGAGGAAGGGGGAGCGAAAGAAAGGGGGCCATGGTTTGCAATTTTGCATTATGGCGTCTGGAATGGTGGAGTTTTCTGAGCTTTATGGGACCACTCAGGGAAGAAGGGCGCTTTTGTCCTTTACTTGAAGGAGGACCACCGAATTTTGTGGTACGCATCTGGCATGTACGTACACACCGGTAGTCTTGCGTCCTACTCTGCTGCTCCAAAGTCCAAACCACAAATAATACCAATACGCCATCTCTTACCGTTGTCCTCGTCCATAACTTGAACATACCGAGATATTATGTCCAGTTTTTTTTCCTGACCATCTGCTATAAAATCTTAATTGGGCCTGTTGACGTTATTTAAGCAGAGAATCTCCTTTATTTTCTATTAGTTTTATTTCTTTATTTTTGCTTAAAAAATACTCTAATTTGACATAACTCAAAAATTGTAGTGACCCAATTTAGATTTCAATAACCTATATCATTTGTATTAAGCATAAAACTTTTATCAAATTAAAGTAGAGATTATAAATATAACAATTAAAAAATAATTTTTCATCTAAACATCTTTATCCATTTGAATAAAACAAATGAAATAGTTAATTGACATGAAATTCTACTTTAGCTTTCTATTTTTCTCAGGCTAAATCATGTCATTTTACATGAAATTTAATACATTAGTCTGCAGTCTAAAAATTTATTAAAAGAATTTATAAGGTATAGGCGGGGTTTTCATAGGTACGATGTGAAATGGACAGCCAATAAGTCTGTTTCAAGAAATAGGATCTTGAGATCGATTCACGCTCAACTCCAAGAGATCACTGTATGTAGTTGTTTATCAATCTTCACATATTTCAAAAATTAGTAAGATAAAATTTTCTTTAGATGAGACGTCTGGACAACTTGGTCAATAAAAAATTATGAAATAGAAAATAAACTTAAAAGTAAAAATAAAATAAATAATATAATTTTTCAAAGAAAATGGTGATTTACCTATCAAAATTAGAATAAAGACTTAATCGATAATAATGTGTAACATCTCTACGATTTATTTCAAAAAAATTATATTTTAAATAAAATGAAATGAATAGGATTGGGGCGAGGATGTAAGAGGAATTGTAAAGCATGCATGTATTTAATATTTACTAAATAAAGTGACACGATTGTCTGTACGAAAAAGGACAGGTCCATTTGGGTGTAATTGGGAGGAAGAAAGAAAGGGTCCGCATGTGATGTGCTTCTTACATGAGAGTATGAGACAGACATCAGGGGCCGCTCCTCTGCTCCCCAAACACTGCTTTTTGGGGGCCTAATCGGCCCTCCATCCCCTCTTATCTTTTAGTCATTCCTTTTATATCTTTTATTAAATTCAAAGAATCAGAAGTAGTAGAAGCAAAACCATTTATTTATTTTAATATAGGTAATTTCATCAGAAGAAGTATGAAGAAATTGAACGTGAATCAAATTCAATATCTTACGTCATAAGACTGTATCTTTACTTTCAGGTCAACTCCCTCGAGTTAAACAAACAGATTAAAACAAACCCCTTTATTTGATTTCTGCAGTGGATTTATGGATGCCCTTTTTGGTCAATTTTGACTTTTCTTTCTTTGCTCTATCTAATTCTGATATTTCTTACTTTTGAAGTTTTTCTTGTGGTAAAAGATTTCAGATAAGCTGATGACAGTAGCAAATGATGCATCTCTAAATACCTGAAAATCAATCTTATTTTAAAATTTAAGTCACTCACAGATGAGTACGAATATCTTATCAGTATAGGGCTCATGCTGGATTTGCGTATGGTGGCTCGTGTTCTCAATTAATTTTGGGTTCAACAAATTAATTATATTTTATTCTATAGTTCAATTGGTTGTCTTCCATTTTAGAAAGCTGGAGATTGCAGATTTGAACTGTCATAGTCTAATTTTGGTATGTCTTATAGTTAGTAAACTTATCTATGAAAATTTTACACTACGTATCCTATGATTTTATACAAGTAATTTCATAATAATAATAATTAAAAATGTGTATTGACAAAGGCACTTCTCACTCACCAGAATGGCAAATAATCTAAAGGCACTTTGTCTTACATAGCTGTACATATTTGATTTTTATTATTTAGATGAGGCTGTCTCTGACATTAAAATCATGACAAGATTTCAATCGTTTAAGAACAAAATATAGGATTTACATATCTTTTATCATTATTCTGTAATATTTTAAAATTAAATACAATTTGTTTAGAGGTAACTTCATTTAAGCATGAATGTGTACGCAGTAGCCTCTCAATTTTCTAATTCCAGACGACAAAGGTCTAATATTGCATGTTTCATAGGTACACTTGTGTTCCCACTGCTGCCGCTAAACCGGTGCCCTACTGTGTCTACTGTCCCGTCCGTAGTAGATTAGCAAAGGGCATTTTCGTAGTTTCACAAAAACGTGGGGGTAATCTGCATGTGAATACGTTCGGCTTCTTCTGGCAGGAGACAACGACTTCCAACGGTATGGAGAGGCCACAAGCCCAAAAGTCCAACACAAATGCCCGATTGCTAATTGGGCTCCGTCTTTGACATGTAAATGCTCCAGTTTAAAGCTTGATATTCAACATAAATATTTCATATATACTTTTTTTTTTCAATATATATAATAGCAGAAACTGAAAGTAAAATTTATTAACTACAATGTGATTAAATTCTATCTTAAAATTAAATTTCTAATCACTTGATTTTAGTGTTCAAAATTATATATATATATTTTTTTTAAGATATGAGATAGATTTTACCACTAACATTAAGTGACTAAAAGTTGAGTTTTGAGCTAAAATACTATTTTTTTATGACCAATGTCTCTAGATCTTTTAAAGCACCGACTAATTCTTAAGACATGTACAAATTCGTATAGTTACACACCGAATAACTCTTTGTGGAATGGCCTTTAAAGATGGAGTTTGAGAAATTCAAATTCAATTTGATATGGGGTAACTTTAAATTTGAATTTATGCTAAAAAAGTTGGATATGGAAATGATATTTATTAATAATCAAATTCTGCTTCATATTCAAATTAAAATTTAGATATCTACAAACTGAAAAAGGACCCAGATCTCATAAATCATATAATCAATGAAATTTATAAGAAAAACTTTAAAAAGCAATCCGAAAAAAAAAAACCTTCTCTAATGCCTTAAAAAATGCAAAAAGATGCATAAAAATGTAAAAATAGACAAAAACAAATATATAGTTCAAATTGTGGAGTATATGTCGCAACGATACCTCTTAGTTCTACTTCTAAATTTGATGGATATCATGGTGAAGGGATATGAAGGTAATTTTTAAAGTATTTTCATTGTATAGCTCAATATATAACATGTATATTAACAATAAATATGTTATTTACATTATTTACTATTAATTCAATTAAATATTACACTAGAATTCGAGATCAAATCCAAAGTTTCAAATTGATATAAAATTTGCATTTGTTTATAGTCTTATATTTTATACTTTTAGATTTTTTAATATTTATTTACATATCTAATGGATTTCTTAAAAATAAAAAAATCTTTTTAAAATTTAGAAAATGGTGGTAACTTTTCATATTAAACAAAAATATTAGGAGTTTTTTCAAAATCCTTTTATTAAAGTTTTCAATTTTATTTTTTATCAATAACAAGTTGTCTAATCCGATCATATGAAAAGTAATATCATGAAAGATTCATTCATTGAAAATTTAATCGTCTACCTTAAATTGTTAAATTAAATGTTTAGAAGTACTTCTAAATATAAGTCGATTTAATTTGTTAGGATTATCTAACCCCATCATTTCACTAAAAATACCTTAGTGACTTAAATGAACCTTAAAAGTGCATTAGGTTGGAACTTTAATTTTACATTTGATTAAATAAATAAGTTTAGTTGCTCTATATTGGACTTTTTATAGTGATGTTGTTATATATTGATGAATAATTTTATCTGTCATGACTATTTTTATATTTAGAATGCATATAATAATTTTATGTTTTTTATAAAATGGGCAAAGTCTTTTTGTGAAGAGTACATCCATGTATTTTATAATTTTTCAAAATAAGAGATTTTTTAAAAGATCTTTAAATAAAATATTCTCTAATTGATTTTTTTTCGAAAGTGAAAAGCAAAGGTAAAAGAAGAGGGGTTTTATTAAGGAATAAAATGAAAATTTATTAAAAATTTCATACTGACTTAGTGTAATATTTTTTTTTGTATTTTGATTTATATCATATTTTTTTAAAATACTATAAGATGATGTAATTTTGAGAACTTTTCATTTTATCCAAACAAAATCAGAAGAAAAATGATCGTCATTTAAAAAAAACAAATCATAAATCAATTAAAAAGAAAAGAAAAGAAAAGAAAACTTTCTACTTTCTAGCTATCAATCTTGACTGGCCGTAGTTGAGACTTCAGGACACGTGTCCTTATCCAATAGGGGTTTAACCGTTTAAGGAATACGTGGCATGAAATGGTTGGCCAGGAATTAGAAAGGCATTGAAGGCGGGTCGTTCTCCCTCACGCCCAAAAGGAGACCGACATGTCATCTTCTTTTGTCGGCCTTTTCCAGACTTCTCTCATCAGATCTCGAGTTCCACGCACCACGATGCGCATCCGACGGTCCAGATCTTGATTTTGATCTCTGAACCGCATCGGCAGCCGTTGAAAATTCAAATGGACTCCGGGAAATGGATTGTGGTATCATCAATTTCCTAAAAGCCATTGGGATCGAACGAACGGCTGGCTCCTTCAGCAGCTGTCCATGTCACGGGGCACGTGCTGTGTGTACGCACGTGGAAAGGAGTGCACACGTGTGATGGCGTGTGGGAGTGTAGAAGCCGGAGAGAGAGAAGGGTGGAAGGGGAGTGTCGGGTCAGGTGGGTCAGAAGTCTGACTGAGTCGATGGAGGGCCTCACGTGAAAGTTTTCTTTTTCTCTTTTGCTTTTATCGAGGTTTGAAAAACGTGAATCGGACGTGACTCAAGCGTGCTGTGATCTGTGAATGGCTACGCTGACCGTGAGCAAGACCTTTTTGACTTTGAGTAAAATCTAACTGATTACACAAGCATGTGGAATGCAACTTGTTCTTGTTGTTATTATTAATGACCAGAAAGATGAGAAATTATCTAATGTGAATCTATTCAAATACGATTAGTGAAAAGTTTTAATCAAGGTTTTAAAATTTAATTGTTGTTTAAATTTAAAAAATAAGATTAAACATTTTTCTAAAAATCTTAATTGAGAATTCACAACAAATTTGACTAATATGTTGTTTGCAATTATGTTTAAATGAAACTATATAACTTCTCTTTTTTTCTCAAAATTTCCTTTAAAAATGTCGATGGCCTCTCCTGCCAAATTAAGAGATAGAGTGTCTATTAATATCCCTAACTTGTTTAATAAAATCTAATCCATTGACTCCATTTGACACTTCACAAATGAACTTCAATAACTTAGCCAAAAATCAATTCTGAAACCAATTTATGACTTTAGTATTAAAATTCAGTCTATAAATTTGTCGGTCCAATCAAATCATACTTAGTAAACATGTGACTTTTGATTGAAGATTTAAAATAAAGAGTCAATAATCTAAAATTAAACTAGACCCAAATCAAACAATGGATCCAATATTTTACATCCATGGGTCTTCATTTACTCAACTATCACTTGGTTTTGACTCAGAGTAACTGCACCTCCATTTTACCCATAAAAAAATTAAATTAGGAAATATAGATTTCAACTATTTAAATAGTTATTGTGATAATGACTCATTAAATTGGTACAAAATAGATCTAATAATTACACATATTGAAATCTTACATCACTGTATTTAGAACTTTCTGGAGAAGGCAAATGTGATTGAATTGCTTCCTTCTAATAGATACGATAATGAATCTTTTATTAGAAGATCTAGTATAAACGTTTTGAACTAGTATCTTAGTATTATAGAACTTGCATCCATAATCATTAAGAACAGAGGGCTTTTGATAACAAGAATGCTGTATAAATTATCACAATTTAAATAATGACAAGTGAAAGAAAGAATAAATCATTGATGTTTCTATCAATCTCCTTATAGTTCACTATCTTGTTATAATTTTCACTATTTAATCATGCATTGAAGAGAAAGAATAGAACAAAGTACATAATCAACAGCATCAAAATTCATATAATAGAATAAAGACATTTCCGTCAACATTGTAATCTATCTAAAACTTTCTCTCATCTCATGACTTGTGCTAAGAAAAGAGAGAGAACAATTTAGATAGTATTTTTTTAATGGAAAAGTAAGACATCTAGATGGAAAACTTTATACCTTAATTGTGAAAATACAGTCCTCTCTCTCCATGACCCAAGACAAATAATTCAGTGATTATTTTGTGCAAGTTTTTCAAGGTTAATAATCACTAGGTATTGGTGATGGTTATGAGACTTGAACCACACAACAGTGGCTGCACAGCTCTTTGTCTCTCTCGTCTTCCTTTGGCTCAAAGCTCCTCCAGCCGTCTCCGGTGGCCGAGACATCGAATGTATGGACCGCCGACATAAATCTGAACAGCTCGCCGGGGAGGCGGTAGCCGGCCAAGAAGTATAGTTGGGTTCCAATAGGGGCCATGGTCAGGAAGATCCTTTTGATAAAAGGAGCGTTCGCTGATGTGGCAACTGACGTGGCAAATGGGGAAGAGAAGTTCCACAAATGGGACCCATCAACTATTTTCCATATGTTCAGTTTGCCATCAAATGCCTCTACGTGGCCCTTCCATGTGTTGAGGCAGTCTCCTGAGCTGTACAGCATGTTATCGACGGTCACGATTTGATTAGGTGGGACATCCAGTTGCCACATCCCCAACTTGAGGTCCCACTCACCGCGCAGTGTGTCAAATACCTCAGCTGAGCTCCTTAGAAGTGGGCCATAACAATCCTCCCTTTCAGCAAAACCTCCAACCACATAAATCTTCCCTTGCCACGTCACCCCCGCACACTTGTACCTCAATGTGCTCATGTTAGGCAGCGCAGTCCACGTGTCAAACGTGGGGTCGTACACTTCAGCAGATGAGATCCCCCTGGCACTACCCAACGTGGACTGGCCACCTGCCACGTAGATCTTCCCATCGCAGACCATGCAAGCGAAGTCGAATCGGGGAGTGCCAAGTGGGCTACATTGGGACCATTCATCGGCAACGACATCATAGCGCGAAACCGTTGCGACGACGGCCTGATCCACCTCCACCGTCGCATCACTACCGTCGTCACCACCACCCTCCTTCCGACACAGGCGGCCTCCAATTATATATATTGAGCCTTGGACGGTGACCATGGCGAAGTCCTTGAGGACATGGTCCACTGGCAGCCCTGGAATGGAACCAATGCAGTGCCAAGTATTATCCACAGGATTATAGTATTCGATCCAATTCGACACATTCAAGTCCGGTGCCGGTTCTCTCGAGCAGAACGATGCATAGACTCGGTAGTTGGACGTCGAATTTTCCGGCGTGGAGGTCGGCGGTGGAGATGAGGGCAATGAACCCATGTTGTAGAGTACGGTAGTGGTGAATGTAGTGTACTGAATTTAGTAAATGGCAAGTGGTGATTAGAGTGGTTAATTGGTCAAGCGGAATTTTGGGTCTATAAAAGTTGTGCAGATATAAGAGGAGGGTGGCGGAAAACACTACACAAAACTAGTGTAATGGAAGAATCTTTTGGAGCAAAATTCTAGGCTCTGCATTTGGATTTTGGGTAGGTTTTGGACCTATCTATGCCCTTATCTCTAGTGTTTCTTGTTTTAGATTGTCTCTTTTGATGTCCTCTCTAGCAAAACCAAGGCTGTGAATGAGGAATTCGAGGTGATTAACCACTTTGGGCCAAACTATGGAGAAGGTCACGTCTTCAGACTCATCTCTCCCTTCCCTCACAACTTTGGTATTGTCTTGATTTTTTTCTTTTTTAATTTGATTTTTTTCTTGTTATTCTCACTGCTCACTCGCGGTAAGTCTTTCACTCTCCCAAGAGTTTCCTGAATTGATAAAACCAAAGCATAAAAGCTCAAAATTCACAAGTAATTTGGAGGAGTTTTTTTTTAATCTTAATTAAAAAAAAACTCAATAAAATTTATTGTTTTACTTCACTCGAAATCCTACTGCATAGAGTCAATTCAATTTGATGATTCACCTATGTTTTTCAAAATTTTAAACTATATCTAAAATACATAGCTGACAAAATGGATTTTGATGCCCAATTTTTTTTTTCTTCAGTCCCTCTTCTCATTTATTTGAATAAAATAGATATTTCACTTTTAGTGTAATAGGATAAAAGCGTTGCTACACCAATCAATTTTTAAAGAAAAAGGTCCATTGTCGGCTGTTTTCCCTTCTTGTTTTGAAACTCCTCCTTCTCCTATGGATATGGGCCATTGAAAGGTACTAGGAGGCCCAAATACCGAAATGGATGTCCTAGACTCATTATATATGGACTTGGGCCACTGAAAATACAATCTTGAATCCAGTAACCTTACTTATTCTTAATGGTTGCGCCTACACCATTGACCCATTGTTCCAGTAGCACTTCCCCCTATTTGCACCATGGCTAATATGTGGTCTCATGGTCATGGCCTCTAAAGACTCGACTGCAGACAGGCCTGGTCAGATTATGCTGAGCCAGCCTTATACATATCTAGTCAGAAGCCTTACTCGCCCATTATGTTACATTGATAGATATGCCCAATTGCATACTAAAAAAAATCAATCATTATGTTTACCATCATCATTATCATTAAAGTCGTCTTCTATCTATATAATTTCACTTTTTTGAACTTTACTCTTATATTTAATCCTATTAAACCAAGTTCTCATTTGTAGGATAAATAGATAATCTACCACATCCTTGCTCAGTTGCTCACGACATAAACTGAAAATCAAAGTCCAAATATTATCACAATTATGGCCCAAACAAGACCCAGCCCAGTTAAATTGCTAGTTTGATAACAATGACATGAAATCTAGACTTGAACTTGTATGCATGCCATGGCATCATCTTTTTAGTCTACATGCGAGTATTTGCATTTGCATGTTTCTTGAATATGTTACCTTAGCTTGTGTTATTAGAAGCTATATTTCATTGTTAGCCATTAATAGTTAAATTTAGTATAGAAATGATTGTTATTCGATTAAAATGTATTTAAATTAATAGCAATCTTATCATTAGTTTTGATAAATCTAAATCAAATGGTTAAAAATGGATTTTAGCCTAAGTTCTTGTCTTAGGCTACTCTCACCCTATATTCAACATGATCGTGGTCCACTGACCCACAAAATGTATTATATATTTATTGTCATTATTTTTAATGAAATAATAGCAAAAAATTGTTCCTTCATGAAATTGACAGGGATGCTATTGGTCTCACCTCCAATGTGGAGTGGGGATAACGATGTTACATAAAAAATGATAGAGAGATTGATGTTTTTCATATTTTAATAACAAGAGCCACACTTGCAGTTTGCGGATGACACTCTTTTTTTTTGTGATTATAGAAAATCAGAGGTGTTGGGTTTTCGGGCAATCTTGAGATGCTTTGAGTTAGTCTCTGGACTTCGGATTAATTTAGGTAAAAGCACCCTCATTGGAATTGGTACAGAAGATTCGGAGGTCCAAGATTGGGCGAATGAAGTTGGTTGTGGGATCGGGAAACTTCCCTTTCTGTACCTAGGTCTACCGGTTGGGGGTAATCCAAGGCTCAAAAGGTTTTGGTCCCCGGTTATAGAGAAAGTGGAGAAGAGATTGGCAGGGTGGGGTAAGAGGTACTTGTCGTTGGGTGGTAGGGTAACTCTTCTCAAGTCAGTTTTGGTAAACATACCTTTGTACTTCTTATCGCTCTTCAAAATGCCCATTGGGGTAGCCAACGCATTGGAAAAACTTTTTAGGAGATTTTTATGGGGAGACCAAGAGGGGAAGAAGAAAGTCCATTTGGTAGCCTGGTCTGAGGTTACTAAACCAAAACATAAAGGCGGCTTAGGTTTTGTCCCTATTAGAGTAAAGAACGAAGCATTGCTATGCAAATGGGGTTGGCGTTTTGGTTTAGAAAGAAATGCCCTTTGGGTCAGGCTACTATCGGTTAAATATGGCCTAGCGAACTCAAATGGGTGGTCATTGGGAGAAGGAGTTGCCCGATGGATCCAGGCTGATTAAAGATTGGTGGAAGGTGTGTGAAGGGGAGACGGAGGTAGGTCTGTTGTTTCGAAAAAATCTTCGTTTCTTGGTAGGCAAGGGGGATCGAATATTCTTTTGGGATGATCTTTGGTTGGGGACAGACCATTGAAGGAGTCTTTCCCTAGATTATTTAGGGCTTCTAGGATCAAACATGCTTTGGTTAAGGACATGGTTAAGATGGATAGGCACGGTACTTCTTGGATTTTTGATTTTAGGAGAGAACTTCGGACCTTTGAGAGTGACTCCCTAAATGACCTTAAGGCGAAACTGAGGGAGTTCAAGTTAGATGTGGAGAGTGGAGATGAATGGGTGTGGATGGGGAATCCTTCTGGGGTTTATTCGGTCAAGTCACTATCTGAGCTTACTCAACAGTGTATGGAGGGTCCTCTTGTTTCTCAGACTATTATTTGGAAGAACCTAGCCCCTCCTAGAGTTCAAATGTTCACCTGGTGTGGGGCTAAACGAAGGATTCTGACTAAATTGGAACTTAATCGAAGGGGACTTTTGGGTCCTGATGGCGATTCTTCTTGTCCCCTTTGTGAAGTGGCTGAAGAATCTCTCGACCATCTTTTTGTCACTTGTTCAGTGGCTTGGAGTTTATGGGGTAGGTTTGTAAACCTGTTGGGAGCTTCATGGGTTAGCCCGGGTTCGTGGGAGGGTTTGTTGGAATCTTGGTCGTTGCCCTGCATCGTCGTAAGAAAGTGGTGTGGAATACTATTCCCGCGGCGATATTGTGGTCGATTTGGAGAGAGAGGAACTCTCGGGTTTTTGAGGGTACTAGGGTAGAGCTCGGTGAGCTTTTCGAAATTGCAAAATGGAGATGGAGCTCGTGGATTTGCGCTAGTAACGATTTTAAGGATTTCAAAACGGAGGATTTGTGTCTTTCTTTGGATGGTTGTTTGGATCCCCCTCGTAAGAGAATCAAACCGAAGTTAGAATGGTCACCTCCACCCTCCGGGTCTTGGAAGTTTAATGTCGATGGATCTTCCAAAGGTAAACCAGGACCGGCCGGGATTGGGGGCGCTAAGGAATCACTTGGGTTTTACATATATCGCGTTCTCGGAGTCTGTTGGTATTATAGAGTCGAATGAGGCGGAACTTCTCGGTATTAGGAGAGCTCTTGTCTTAGGGACCTTTATAGGGGGGGAGAAGCTAATTATTGAAAGTGACTCTTCCAATGCTATCAAATGGGCCATGGGTTTGAAACGTCCACCTTGGAGACTGGTCACCTTAGTGAGGGAGATTAAGGAATTATCGAAGGGCTTGGAAGTTTCCTTTTCTCAGATTAGTAGATCAACAAATGGGGTAGCGGACTTCCTTGCGAGGAATGGTGTTGAAGGGGTGACCCGAGGCACCTTCTTTTCTCCGACAGGGTAGTTCGTTTGGGGTGACGCTTGTTTTTATTGTTGCTGGGTTTTCTTTTACTCTTGTATTGGGAGGGGACCTATTTCTCATAGGCCTTCACCCTTCTTTCTTCTCCTTCTTTTGTAATCCTTTTATTTATAGAAGTCCACTCTTAACCGTTTCAAAAAAAATAACAAGAGCCACCACATGCATAAAAATATCACAATATATATAGTATCGGTCATACAGTATATGTATTAATTGATACGGGCAGTTAAACAGGTGTATCATATTTTCTTGTATCGGCCGATTAGTGTAAAACTAGTCGTAGTTTTTTTTTTTTAACAGAAAAAATTGTCATTTTGATATTTTTTATTTGAATTTTAGATTGGATATGTTTTAAAGAAGGTTTAAATTTATGTTATTTGTCCATTTCAACCTTTTTTTTTAGATTGTCTATTTCAAGTTATTGTCAGCATTTTTTTATTTCAACCTCTAAGACCTAATTTAGATGTTTTTCTAAAAATAATTTAATGAAATGTTATTTGTTTGTTTATGGAACCAAATGAAATACAAACAAAACGGTAAATAGTGAGATATCTCTTAAAATAAATTTTAGATTTCACCTTGTTTGGTTTGATGTAAAAAAAAACATATGAATATTTTTATTTTATGAAATTTCACCACCATTTGATAATATTATCTCTTGATTTAAAACTTTTAAAAATGAATCACCCATACTCATCAAAATTTAAAACTCAAAATTTTATGACTTGAATCAACAATTGATACTTGTTAGTAAAACTTTATATACTCTATATTTATCTTTTTAATGTATCTCCACTTACCTAATTAAAATACTAAAGCCGAGATCTCGTCGATATTGACAGATACTCGCTATATCCAAAATACCAAATATTAACCATTTTTTTACCCCTCTTCCACGCCAACTTTCCATATTCTCTGTTTCTTTGCATGCGCCATATTTGTGCCCTGCTACTTCATATTTCGACTCTAAAAGTGAAAATAAATCAAAATGAAGTTTAATGGATCAAAGATCTAATTCTATTAATAGGGCTTTGTAGAGTTTTAATTTCAGATTTCATCAGCTATGGAACCCATGGCCATCATTGGCACAAACGGCAATGCTATTGGAAATTTGGAATATTTAAATGGATTCATGTAATAAGTAATTATTTTTACAATAATATAATAAAAATGTCTCTGGCGC
The DNA here is from genome assembly GCA_022113865.1 of Chimonanthus praecox. Lineage (NCBI taxonomy): Eukaryota > Viridiplantae > Streptophyta > Magnoliopsida > Laurales > Calycanthaceae > Chimonanthus > Chimonanthus praecox. Next base: position 65,938,700 of record CM039087.1, on the reverse strand, counting down.
ACTCTCCACGAGATTACTCTTCATTGACTTACATGTATGTATGGATTGAGAGGGTTACACATATTTGTGAGATTAATCTCACATCGAATGTGACATAGAGATACTCATATTAAAATAAAAAATGTAATTATTTTTTATCAAATTATTGTAAAATCTGTATATAATTATTTAATTTCAAAAATATGTGAATAAATACAACATCACTTGAGACGTGATATTATATGTTTAAAATATCAAAAGTGTCATTTCTTTTATTCGTAATTGATACAAATTTGTTTTTTTACAAATATTATTTGAATTAAAAATTACATTTTTATCAGTAAAACTCTGAGGGGTTAACTTGAGGTCAATTCCCACTATTATTTGTGGAAAGTCTTAAGTTCAAACCCCATCATACAAAAAGAGTCACTCTCCTTAATTATGTGTTCTTACTTGGGACGCTTAGATACTTGTTCTTAAAAAGAAAATAATAATATTTCACCTAAGAGTGAAGTCTTCCAATGACTCCAATAGTTCAGAGAAGAAAATATTATTAATTGTATAAAATAAGACATTTAAGAAAATCAAAATTAGTATCCTATTATACAAAAGATGCTGAAATTACTATTATTATTTCAAAAATCACATCTTTATATTGAGTTTTATCATACATTATTTTTGAGAAGGAAATGTTATGTTTTATTGAAGTATAAAATATTCTATAATTTTAATACAGATTACTTTTCATTTTCCTTTTAATTTTCAAATAAATATTAAAGTATATGGTATTCAGATGACAAGGAAATGTTATGTTTTACTTAACGAAAAAATATTCTCCAATTTTAATTCAGATGATATTTCATTATTATTATTTTGTAAATTAAAGTTATTTTAAATCAATCCATTTTAATTGTTCAAATACATTTATTTTAATTAAGTTCAAATTTATAAACAACTAAATTTTATAACTATTGAATTTTTATTTAATTTTTTTTTAAATTGAACCAAAATAATTTATTTTACAACAATTTATGTTTATATAAAAAGAACAGTGCAAAAACAAACTTGTAAATTCGCAGCTAAATAATTTTTCAGATTAAGTTATATGATATATGTAACATTTGTCAGAAAGAGTATGGTTTAGACTTTAGATCTTAGAAGCTCTTCTTCAATGGCATCTTTTCTTCTTCTTGTTCCTTCTGGTCATTCCTGCTGCGGCTTTACTCTTCCTCCTCCTCCTTTCCATTCTCGTCCGCCCCCGCCCCGTTAACATCCCAATCAAGTCCCGTCACGTCTTCATCAGCGGCGGCTCCAGCGGCATCGGCCTTGCTCTTGCGCGCCGAGCCGCAGCCGAGGGCGCCCGTGTCTCCATCCTCGCCCGGAGTCTCGACAAGCTCGAGGAGGCCAGATCCTCCGTCCGCCTTGCCACTGGCGTTGATGTTTCCGTCTTCAGTGTGGATGTCCGAGACGCCGATGCCGTCCGCCGGGCTGTCGATGAGGCCGGTCCCATTGACGTGCTTATCTGCAACCATGGCGTCTTCGTCCCCCAGGAACTCGATTCGCAGGATCTTGCCGCTGTCAAGTTCATGATCGACGTCAACTTGATGGGCACTTTCAATTTGATCAAGGCCGCACTGCCGGGATGAAGAACAGGGAGCTGCAGCGTGGCCCAGCTTCCATCGCTATAATGTCTTCTCAGGCTGGCCAGGTATTATGATTTCCATCTGGTAGTTTTCATTGGAATTTCATTACTTGAATTGCTTAATGCGACGGTTTCGCTTAGCAATTTATGACTCCCCAAATTCTGGAAGTAGCAAGTTCTCAAACTCTCTCTCTCTCTCTCTCCAACAAAAAAAAAAACCCGTTTAAGAGTTTCAGACTACCAAACAAGCTAATTGTCATTGTCGTCATCATCATCATCAAAGCCAAAGTCCTCTTCATCTAACATACGCTTTTCGGGTTCAACATATTCTTTTAACCTTTCCATAAATCATAAATTCAATTATCTCACTAGCCATCATGTCTTTCCATCCCTTCCTTATTAGCCTTACCCGCGGAAATAAGAAAAATCGAACGGAAATAAACTCACCTCAAAACACAATATTTTAAGGTGGGTCGGCCCACCTAGCCTACGTCTACAGACAAAATATTCACCATAAAAGAGGACGAAATACATGTATAATATTAATGACTCCCTTGAGTCATGAGCCCAAACCCGAAGTCCCGAGCCTCTTGTATACCCACGTATAAGACACATCGACGTCACCTCTCAGTTGATGTGAATCTCTCTCATACCCAGAATAGTGAACCCAACTTCTGTGTTCCTCCCTCTGCGCTTCCTGCGTCCTACGAGCAACTTCCTATATGCTTCTCAAACGCGAGCGTCTCCGATGATGGTGTGTTCCACACACACAGATCTGCACTTCTGCTCTAGCGATGGGGCTTCGTCTTTCCAGCCGCACTTCTGCTGGCCGCCACTCACAGATATGAAAACCCAGATCTGCAGCGGTACTGCACTGTTGCTTCCGCCCCTCTCCGACCTTCGAGCTGTCCTCTAGACATTGTCAGATCTGCGTACCGTTGAGATTCCAGCCGTTTTGCATGTGGCCACATATGGCCTTCTTCACATGCGGCAGGCTAAGAACTACATCTTAGTTGCCTTCTCTGCCTATGGTGGAGGCCCACGGCCAAAAGGCCTTCCTCAAGGACGTCCCTCTCTCAATGCCTTCCTGAGATTCCACACCCACTCACGTTGGCTAGTTCCATCTTTTATAAACCAGTCAGTCGATCCTCTGTCCTAGTATCATTAGGAAAGTTGCCTTACTATTGATAAGGAAATCCATCCAGTTTCCTTCTAAGTTGCTGCAAGTCTCAGTATAGCAATTCCTATATTGTCTCATTAGACAATTACCTCACTTAGGACAGAGAAGTCTAATTCACGCCACCTCAAACCAGACAAGTTCTGGTTGTATCAGATCTTCTTTTCCAACATATGATAGAGGTAGATTCCCGATCGAATTAGGAGACATGAATTGTGCCACATATCCTAACATTCCTTCCTCAGTGGTTTATCCCTTCACTTTCTACTTGTACCTTGTAATCTCCTACCTATTGGGCCTATCTGCGGTCTTCTATTTAGTTCCAAACCACCTTAAATAAATTTCTCTTGATATATCATGAGGCAGTTTTTAGACTAATCATTAATGTGGTCATTTTAGCTTTTCCTTTAGAGTTCATCTACTCATGCAATGTAACATGTGTATCTCTGTCGCCCTAATTTTGTTTATTTGTCTTTTTTTCCAATGCCTAATGTGGGTCTGATAACTGTGACATGGGACGCTCTTATCACACAAAGTGTGTCTTCATTTTGTCAACCCGCTTTAATGAGGACATTACATAACACCAACGAAGAAGGATGCATTGGAATCTAGATTTTACCTCAATAGAGTTGAATGATGAGTTTTTTTTTTTTTGAAAGATTGAATCATGAGTCTGATCACCGTATGAATATATCTAACCATAGATAGAGTGAGATCTGGCTACGGATAACTCAAATTTTGCACTAATCTAACAATAGATTTGAAGATTTGGCTTAATCCATCTATTTATTTCATTTGACTCCTCCCTCTTTTGTGTGTTGGATTGAACCTACCATCGACCTAGCTCCATCCAGACATTGTTTTCATCATACTTGATTAACACCAGATTTTTTAGTCAATATGTATTTCAAGATTTTTACATAGATCCATTTGTTATTTATGGTTTTAGATAGTCCACGTGTCTTAAGTCACATGTGTCTAGGATTTCTAAGAGTATTTTTTTTTTTTTAATTTTAAAATAGCCTTGTAGAGACACTAATGAAATGATGATGAATGAAGAATTTCAAGTTTCTCCTATTTATAGAGCCGGGTGTGATTCCTTCTGCCTCCTTAGAGTCAAATCAAGAGACCTTGTATGACTCAAGGTATAAATCTCTCTTCTTCTTCCTTTTCTCTTTTTCTTTGTGTCTCTTTTTCTTTCCTTCCTTTTTTCTCATTACCTTTTTTTTTCCCATTTTTTTCTTCTATTTTATACTCCATTTCCCCCCTTTTTCATCCAAGCCCTAACCCCAACCCCAACCAAACTAGAACCCAACCCCATCATCGGCCACCAAAACTCTATAGGACCAACATTCCAAACAACCGTTCTTACATGTCCACAACCATACGGACGGGCCTGTTTTCCCATTTTACCCTATTCTGCACCCCAACATCTGGATCTCTATCTTAGACAGGTAGATCTAACCCTACCTAGAACCTATTTGAGACCTATTATTTACCCAAAATTAGAAACAAGAAACCCTAATCCCTTTCGACAAACCCTAGGTGGTCTGGTCTCATAGCCTTACTTCATCCTTATAGGTGATTAGTTTTTAAATCTAGAAGACCTAGGATAGGGGTTGCCAAGATTTAATTAATCTGAGGGATTTTACAATAAAGGCCAGTGATACAATCATGAGGGCATTACGTTAAGGTGTCAATTTTCTTTTTGAATCTCTTTGATTGATTGTGACTGTGAATTTGCATATTATTTATTAAATTCTTTGTTTAATAGTAATTTATCTCTCTAACATCTTATGTGAATCATGGATATGGGTTTTCATCTCACTAGCCTTGGGAGTTAGGGGAGCTGTCCTTAGTGGATGAGGATTGTTTTGTTGTATTTTTTCTATATGTTCATTTTTTTCTCATCTCTCTTGTTTCTTTTCCTCCTTCTTATTGATCCGGGTATATCTCTCTTATACATGGATCATTCTCTTGTAGCCTCCTCTTATGTTAATGGAATCAAATCGTTAATGTTTCAAAAAAAAGTCACCACACATTCTCATAAAAGCATCCGTTTAGCATTTAGATCTAGGTCCTTCCAATATTTTGACCTGTTTTGCATCAGATTTGATACTAGATTTTGTATCGCTCAAATCCTATTAGACATATTTGAGTCCAATCCTCCAAGAGATTCTACCATAGATCCAAAGTATCAAAACTTATCAATGCGCTACTAAGAAATTTCCAATTTTAATCGAATCGCCCTCTCTATCTTATATTCCACTAAAGTAACACTCCTTATAGGTTTATATTATGTTTTAGTTCTACTAAGTTTTAAACAATTTGTCTCAAAGCTTCTCCTTCAAGGTTCCAACTTATTATTAAGTTGTTGTTTCATTTCACTAATTAATACTATACTATATACAAAAAAAACATACACCAAGGCACGTCATCTTGGATTTCAAATATTAAGTTATCCATGATTAAAGCAAAAAAGGTACGGATTTAATGTAGATCCTTGGTGTAGTCCCACTCTGACTAGAAATTCTGTCATTTTTCCACATACGGTTTTAACATTGGTGGTTATGCAATCATACTTTACATATTCATATTAATTTCCTTAGAACTCTGTCAGAAGCTTTTCCTAGGTTGGTAAAAATCAGGTATAGGTTCTTCTTACTAAGTTTCTTTATAAGTTGTCTTGGCACAAAGTGGAATTGAAATTTTATGGTATTTCAGAATATCCAGATAAACCATGTGTTTGAAGAACCATAAACTTCGAGAATTCTGAAATCACACTGAATTCTGGGGTGAATTCTTATAATAGATTCAAGTACTTCCAAGACTCACGAAATAGTTCTGGAATTTGGAGAATTATAGATTCTACTAGAACCCTCTACCAAACACATTCAGACAAGTTTTGATGGGGAAATAATTTCAGTTTACTATTTGGCATGAATTGAGTTGTAATGTTTGGTAAATATATCTGATTCTATTAGTTGGAAATTTCAGCTACATGAAGAGCAGTATTTTTGCAATCTCAGGAGCTTTGGTTCTATGTAGAAAATGGCCTCTGATTTTTTTTTTTTTAAATCCTGAAGATAACTAGGCTATAGGATAAATAAACTAAAATTAGCAGTACATAAAGAGAAGCAGAATGTGGAGAAGGCTATTTAAAGGATAATGCAGATCCAATCATCCAAGAAAATGTTCACCACCTGTGGTTTTGTAGCAACTTTATTACATGATCTATGGACCGATTTTTTTTTAAGATTACTATTTCATTGGTTGGAGGGGGAAAACCCTCAAATAGTAGGGGCTAAGTGTATTGATAGAGATGTACGAACGTAATTGAGTGTTTGGCCATTGGCACGTGTGTAGAGTGGTTTATTGAATACATACAGTGGTGGAGTATTTTACATCCATGATGATACTTGATTAGGTCGTTACTGCAAAAATTTGGATTGAGTCATGCAATCTCTGAGAGGTTCTTTGTTGATTCCCACTGCAATGGTTCCACTTTTGTTGGAATACAAGGCCTTCTACATTTTCCATGGCATACACTTTCCGATGGGGGGAGGAGACTAAAAATGAGTATTTTTTTCCTTCCAAGTCACCTTTATAAAGTCTATTTTCCTCTGTCAAAAAGCAAGAAGGTGCTGAAACCATTTCTGAGCCTAGATACAAGTTGAAGTGCTTATGGCCTGCTGTCACCCCTTTTTTTGTTGGAAATCATTTTAGAGTGGAAATTGGCATGAGTGCATGACACAAAATTTTGTGCCTGTTCCAATAGAGCAGCTGCTGCACATGGACAACAACCTGCGCTTCTTCCCTCATATCTATGCTTTCCAATTCTTCTGCCCAATTTTCTTTTACACTCTGCTTGTGGTCTTTCATTTTCATCACTGAATTGTACTCCCTGTTGTCTACTCTACAGCATGTAGACTTTCTTCAGGCCAGGTATTTCCACACAGGCTGGACTGTTCTTCCAGTTATGGAATCTCCTCCATTGATCCATACCAATTGTGTGATTTGTGGTTATTTTCTTTATGCTGAATTCAAACTGTGACTGTTTTTTTTCTACTATCTGGTTTTAGGCCAAGTCATATGCTCACGATTGTCTAGATTGGGGTACTTTGCTGCATCACCCATCTGCAATGGTTCCTTCTAGATAAATGATTTAGATGGGTTCAACCCAGATGAGATGTATGTCATGAAGAAACTTTAGATGAGATGAGATCATCATCATCATCATAGCTTAATCCCATCTATCTGGTTGGCTTTACGAGTTCTACTTCTCCATTGGGCCCTATCATAAACCATATGATCAGTCATCCTGCTATCTGACATATCTTTTGTATCTACAACTTGTATACTCTGAACTCTACATATTGGGACTGACTCTGGTCTTCTAGTGACATGTCCAAACTACCTCAAGTGGATTTCTCTCAATTTGTCATCTATTGAGGTTATTTTTAGGTTGTGACTAGTAGAATCATTTCTAACTCTATCCCTTAAAGTTAATCCACCCATCCAGTATAGCATGTGCATCTTCATCACTCTAACTTTGTCTATTTGTCTTTCCTTCATTGTCCAACACTCTACTCCATAAAGCATTGTGGGTCTAATAACCGTTCTAGAAAAGCATCCTCTTAAATGAAATGGGACTCTTCTATTACACAGGACTCCATTGACTTGTCTATAGTTAGCCCACCTTTCTCCCATCATATTGGTTATTCTTGAGTCAAATTCTCCAAGAGATTCTACAATTGACTCCAAGTATGTGAGTTTATTGTAATATGCGACTAGATCATTTCCAATTCTAATCTGGCCTCCTCTTTCTTCTGTTTCACTAAAGTTGCTCTCAATATATTCTATTTTTGTTCTACTAATTTTAAGGACTTTTGTTTCCAAGGTTCATCTCCAAGATTCCAGCTTACGAGTGAGTTGTTGCTGTTCACTAATAAGTACTATATCATCAACAAAAAACATACACCATAGCACTTCATCTTGGATCTCCAATGTTAAGTTATCCATGACTAGTGCAAAGAGATATGGGCTTAAGGCAAATCTTTAGTGGAGTCCGACTCCTACTAGGAATTCTAACGTTTCTCCTCAAATGGTTCTCACATTGGTGGTTGCACCCTTATACATGTCCTTAACAATTTCTATGTAAACATTACGCATGAGATGAAACTATGCATTGTGTATATTCCGAGTTGTTTATAGGTATTGTTTATGTTGTAGGACCCACTTCAGGACACGGTTGACTAGTGGGACTCATTTTTTGACAGGATTGGCCACAATCACTTTATTTTAGAAAGACAAATTAGTTAGAGGCATGAGGAGTCATCAACAGATATTATGATTGAAGGGACCCACACTGGTCCAGACTACGTGCATGGAGTTAAAAATATCTGGAAAGTCAGTGCTTGATGATTTCGAATGAGGGAAAAAAGGCAGATAACCCAACATTGGTGAATGGATATGTAGGCAACACTGGTCTAACTTATTGTAATTGATCATTATTTTATTCTTTTTCTTTTTAGCCACCGTGAATGACTCTCTTTGTATTATTTATACATGTAACCTCTGACAATTTAGACACAATATACAATACATAGAATTCTTCTCCTTATTTTCTTTTCTATTCTCCTATTATTTTGTATGGTATCAGTCAGGAAAGATTTCTCCTATTATTCTGCAGTTTCCTCAAAAGTAACTTATGAGGGTATTGCCTTCCCTACTAAGTTGTTCTTGATTATGTTTAGATGTGGTTCATTCATTGTTTTTATGTTTTTAGAAAAGAAAACAAAATGAAGCTAAAGTCATCTTATGATCTTTTTGAATCTTTAAACCTATGTTTCTTCTATCTTTTTTTTTTTTTTTTGAAGACTAAGGTGTCTAGGCCTCTTAGAGCACTTGACTAATCCTTGGGGCAGTGCAACTCCTTATCTACACACACTGGATAAAACTACTGGGAGTGACCCTTTAGGGGTGTGGGAATTGAACTCAAGACCTCCCCCTTGAAGAGATGTGATCTTGGCCATCACTCCAACCCCATTGTATTCTAAGTTTCTTCATATCTGTGAGATATGTTTTGACTGCTGATTGATTAAAGTCATTAAACATAACTTTTCTCATCTTTTGGATATAAAATTGGTTTATGTCAGATTACTTTCTTCAAAATGCTGCAATTGATAACATCAAATTCTTGCTATTGTAGTGGATTCTAAAACGTTATGTTTTTTCCATATACTGTGGTCAACTCCCTTTCGTCATAATAATGGAGAACTCATTTGTCCACATGTTTCTTGTTAGGTTGGAATTTATGGATATACTGCATATTCTGCCAGTAAATTTGGGCTTCGTGGGTTAGGAGAGGCATTGCAGCAAGAGATCATTTCAGACAATATTCATGTATCCCTTATATTCCCTCCAGATACAGAAACCCCTGGTTTTGTGGAAGGTTCTAAATTCTCTCTCTCTCTCTTTTCTGGAGTGTGCCATTACTTGGCATGAGAAATGCTTTAATTGTTTGAAAATTTACTAGAATCAGCTATTTGCATGCATCTGTACAATTGAATCATGTTCTTTTTGCTGTTATTTAATTGTTGTTGTTGTTTTTAGGTAATGATAAATTGCACTTCAGAAATAGAACTTACCATTAACGAGATTCTATTAAGATAATGAACCACTAAAACTTTAAAGCAATCCTCTCTCTCTTCTCTCTTACAAAAAAAGGTTATATAGTAATCTTGTTAGGATGGAACGACATTCTCAAGATTGACATTGGCAATTATCAACTCTCCCTAAAAATCCAACTTTTGCCCCATAAACACTTTGGCTCAGGAACCAGAGGTCCCAGGTTTGAGTCCCGTAGTAACCCAATGCACGTGGCTTCCTGGGTCTGCCTGCATCAAGAGTTTACGCAATGCCCTCATACTCAGGGAGAGGTGGGGGTCTTGGGGTTCTCCATCAAAAAATTATATATATTCTGTAGTATTTGCTTCCCCCAAGATATGATGAAATTATGCTATTATTTGCTTCTCTTAATTTTATTTCTGATGTACTACTAGACTTGGCAATTGGCATGTACATACTCCACACACACACTGAAGTTATTTTGGTTTATAGTTGTTTGGTTTGCAATTGTAATATTTTGGTATTTAACATATAGGCAAAGTAATACTAACCACTCATTTCATGGATGCATTGGTAGTATGGTATAACTTGTAAATTCTCATGATTAAAATCACAAACCTTACCTTTTTGTTAATGTTATTGTTATTTACACTAAGAAGACCCTTCTAGTGAGACTTTACCTAGACTATTCTTTAAATGAGTTCATTAAGCATCATATGGTTGGATGTGTTGCATAAAGATTTGCCAATGATCAATTTGGGTTGGGTCTCCCAACCCTTCCAACCTTCACCTACCAACTTATAAATGGGTTTGGGTCGCATCTAACCATTTTATAAACGGATCAAAAATATTAGACCCATACCCTTTTAAATGGTAGGGTTCAAGTCAAGTTAATGGGTCCGGTCAGAATTTGCTAGGTCAATGTACTATTGGTCCCTTTCTACTGTCACCTTTGTTTGCCCTAGTGATTGTGCTACCAAAGATACCTAAGCAAAATGACATGTCCAAATCCCAGTTCTATGTTTTCGTCTCATATCCTTTTGGCACTCCTTCAAGCAGAATGTGCTACTTCAAGCTTTATTTTCTTCTTTGTTGTATAAGGTTCAATGACAAAGTCATTTTGTTTGTGGTGATTGGCTAAGGTATGTTTGTTTTTCTGTAGGCTGAACAAATTTTAAAGACAAATTTTGTTTCGTTGCAGAAAACAAGTTAAGACCTGAGCTCACCAGTGTTATAGCAGCATCTTCTGGTGCTATGAAGGCTGATGAAGTTGCTGAAAAAACTCTCAATGGCATTAAATCTGGATCCTTTTTTGTGACATGCAATTTCGATGGGATAATGTTGTCTGTAGCTACTGCTGGTTTGTCTCCTCAGAAATCATACCTGATGGCTTTTTTTGAGGTTGCTGCTGCTGGTTTAATGCGTTTTGTGGGTCTTTATTATCAATGGAGTTGGTACAGAACTATTGAAAGGTGGCACTCCCAAAAGCAAAGTAAGTGTTTCATGAATTATCTTGTTTCAGTGCACTTTCGGATGAACCATTTTTAACTGCCAATTGGCCTCCATTCCTAGTGTTCAAACTAATTCAAATGCATGAATGTATATGTAGCTCCCCTTAACCCTTTGTACAGCAAGTGCTTGGATTGTCATAGAGTTTGATACTTGGGTGCAATTGTAGCACAAACAAAGGGTTTATTTGGATATAACTAGGCATGTTAGTGTAGGGTAGGCAAGGTGTAGGTGCACTAGTGGTTGCAGGATGAATGCCATGTCAATTTAAAGGGCATTTCTATAAGAATGCAGTCTGACCTATGATTTACATAGATCTGAATGTTGCAGAATGAAGCAATGATGAAAATAAAAGCACGTTTAGCATAGTTTGTTAAGATGGATGTATGGAGTAACAAAAGAAGATACATAAGAAATGTGGAGGAAAACTAAAGGTTGCCCCAATAGGACACGAGGAAGAAATGTTTTACTTTTTCGGGCACGTGTTTAGAGGACTACAAATGGCTCTAGTACGAAGAAACGAAGGATTACGACTAAGGGGAATTAGGTGGAGGCATTGAATGAAGAAAGGACACGAAAGATTGTTGGGTGAGAGAGAATGTGATTTTAATAGGATTGAGTGGAAAAGTATAACTGGAAAAGCAAATCCCAAATAGATTAGATTATGGCTTTGATGATTATATTTAGAAGGCACTTTCTGTACTGGCACTTTCTGCACTGCCACTTTCTAGTGTTATTGCATGGTTCCTCAATTATATTTGTAAGCATAACTAGTCTGCATAATGCATATTTGTGCCTATAAGCATTCAAGCTCTTGATTAATCATATTAGCTGATCCTTCTAGATGCCCGGATATGGACAAAGATCTGATCCACAGAGAGCATGGATACACCTATGCACTTTGGAAATGACAAGGATATGGATATGGTTATCCTATCCATAACTGAGTTCATATTTAGCATAATAGATTTTATTAGAAAAATGTTGTTACCATGCCCATCTCCCAAAAAGAAGTGTTCCGATACAAGATTTTACAGTTGAATAGAAGTATCACTATTTACATTAATTGCTTGCAATTTATATTGAAGATTAATCGAGCTTTATTTTCATCGACTTAACACATTAAGGTAACAATAAATGGTAATCAAACAAGTATCCATTACAACAAAGAAGAAGAAGAGCATACTATACCAGAAATCACATCTTCCTTTGTACATGGGTAGGATGGGCACATACAGGCACTTGGATATCCTAGATGTATGATGGTTTTTTAAGTTGTGGCCATCCAAAATTTGACACTCCCACTCTTTTTCTATCTCATACCTATCCTCCAATAGATTCTTTTTTTAATGGTCCAACTCTAGATCAGTTTAATCAGCACTTATACTCTTCTTGGCTTCTTGCATGTGTCCCACAGGTTGATTCAGAGAATGAAGTTGGAGAGTGGAGAAGAAACTTGGGATGTCATGCCATTACCACTTCATGGCCTACTTTTTTTGAAACTAAGATGGTAAAATCAAGCCATCCATATTAAACGTTTGTCCCTCATCCTGGTTAGACTAATGAAAGTTGTGAAACAATGTTAATGAGTTTGACTATCTTATTATTAACATCAAAGGAAAAAAGATTATTGTAGTGGCTGATTATGTGGATTGCATAAATGAAGCAACAGCAGAGAAAAGGGAGGAATCAAAATTTTCCTATCAGAGGAGGTTTTTTTTTAAATTTTTTTTAAGAGAATCTATATAGGGATTACATCCTCGAGTATAAGGAAATAAAAGTAGGATACCAAAACTTTTAAATACAAGGGTAATCTAATATTTTGATTTCAGTTATGCATTTTATGACTTTAAATCAAATGATTAGAAATTTGAATGAAGTTTAGATTACCCATGCATTTCCTAAAATTGTATAGGACCCATATCCACCCTGCATGCTCACCTTCAAATGAGAAGAAAAAATTCTAGATGGCATATCTAGGACAGAAGTGGTCTTTGAAAAAAATGGGACCCACTTTAGAAAATAGAGAAAAGTTTGAAGCTTTAAATATTAATTGAAAATAATGAATTTTATTTCAAAATATCTCAAAGTTCTGTTAAGTTGAATTTTATAGGACTAAATATCTCTATTTTACTAAAACAGGAAAAAGGCTTAAATTGAGAGTTCATTGAGACGAGAGGAAAGCAGGAAAATGCAAAGGATTCTTCTCGTTTTTTTTTTTTAAAAAAAAATGTTTCTCATTTGTTTAGCTTTTTTTTTTTCTTTATACCTTTCTTCTTGTAATTATTAAACAAAATATAAGAAAATTTCTTAAAAGAAATATTCTATTTACAAAAGTTCTAATCCAAGAGATTGCAGGATGCATGAAATGAAAATCTGGGATGAAGACGAAATTGAAATTTTAGAAATGAGGATGGTGGATGGAGTAGTTGAATTAACAAGTATGCCCTTGGAAATCTTCTCTATTTTATTATTATTATTATTATTAACGTTTATTTATCGAAAATTATATTAGTAATCAGAATGTACTCATTCTTTATAATTACTTATCTTATTAACACATACCATTCCTGTTAAAATTCTATTATTTTACATCCTATTTAAACTTTATTATTTTTTTTAATTATTTTCAAAAAAAAAATCTATTTTCCATTAAATTATTAGTAAATTTATTATTTTTATTTTTACACTGCTCGTGCATCACAAAGTTTATTTTTCCAGCCAGTTTATAGGAAACTGAATGATTGAATGGAAGCCACTCATAGTTGATTTACAAATTATATAATTTTAATTTGATCTCATAATCATAATCATTTAATAAAGTCTGAAAATTTGAGTTATCAATTCAAACATCTACCCAATTGTTTTGATACTGATAATCAAATCAAGATAGGATTGATAGAAACCTTTCAGAAGCTATTTGAACAGTAGAAAGAAATTAGTTTCTAGTTGACAAATATAAAAAATGATGTAAAAGTGCCACCTGTTAGATTGAGTAGAAAAGTAAAATTTATTAATCCTTGCAACTTGATAGATAAATAAGTTGGGCTAAAGATGATAGATTATTCCATATCAAATCCGTCACATTAGAACAGAAGTAGAAAACAAAATTAAATAAACTCAAAACTGCATTTACTCTTCAATCCCTACAGTCATTCGACCCAGAGAACATAAACCATTGTAGACTTCCGGTTCGGGGGAGATCTCCATTCTGGGTTCGAATCGAACTGGGTTTATCAGTACGATCAGTTTCTTCTCTGACTTCACAGCGGCCCTCGTCGAAGTTGAGAGCGTAACTCGATGGATCATATCGAAATGTGACCGATTTTTTGCTGCTGTTCTTGACAATCTTCTTCATCTCTGCTCTCATTTTCCAGAAAAGATTTCTGCAATGCTTCTTGCCGCAATTCACCCATGACAATCCACCAAACAGACACATCCTTGCAGGTTTAGAGGCAGAGGACTTGCAGGTGAAGCTCTCAAATGGAGAAAGAGCCCTCCCTTGTTTTCTTTATCTTATAATTTGTTGTGCCTATTCTAAGAAACCCCAGAAAGTTTGGGTAACTTCTTTTCTAGACAAGTTTTGCTGAAGAATTTATCAACAAGGATAAGGAAAATTGTGCTATCTGTTTCATGGGTCTGAAGCAGCTCAAAGGGGGACACAGGAACAAAATTTCAGGATTTTAAGAAGCTTCTTTCAGTGAAGAAACTTCAAGATCCCAGCACACTTTCAATTAAAACGTTCTGCTTGTGATGTTGAGATCCTCAGAAATAATAAGAGAAGAAGAAGAAGCAAATCATTTAAAAGAACAGAGACCATCAAGACCCAAAAAGGAGAAAGAAATTGCAAATCTTGTAAGGCAGGCTTTGGACCCAAAAGAGGCAGGCAATTTTCTAGAGTTCCTAAATGGGTTTGAGAAAGTGAAAAGCTTTTGGGGCTTTTAAGATGAGACTGAGCTTAGGATTGGTTAGAGTGGTGACACGGGCAGCAGGTGAAGTGAGCACATGGGAGAGCTAAAATTCCATTTGGGAGGTGTACTTGCAGAGGCCAGCACTGTGCTCGTATCTCTTTTGGATCTTCCTCGTTCTTCTATGCCTGTCTGATCAGTCAATTTCTCCTCTACTTTTGCTTTCTATCTCTTCTTCCTCAACCTCAAAACTTCCTCTCCATTCATGTAATCATGAATCAAACAACTATACAATAATATCAAATGCTTCTGAAACAAATAACATGTGATGTTAAGTTAGATTGATAAAGAAGGTTTCATCGTTAACAAAATTCTATAATTGTTTTTATATCAGAAAAACAAAATAGATAATTAGAAATGTTCAATCACACACTTGGTTGCAAGGAATTACAAAACTCACATAGGCATGAGACCCACAAAGTAGTGGCGTGAATGTTATTCAACAAAAATCAATTTCATCGGATTCATCAAGACATATTTTTAAAGCTCTAAAAAATTATTACTTTAAGTTACTTGATCAATCTAATCCATCACCTTACATTTGATGAACCCTACACTTAGGTATGCATGATAATATCATATGATCCTGTGTGTGAGTGAACATCTCATATATAATAGTATACTATTTTCATATTTAATTTTATTTACTTTAAATTAAATAGCTAAATATAAATGATAAACTAAGGACATCCATATATAAAGCCTTTTATACTTTGGTAAGGCCAGCAGACCACTTGTTACCATATTTATGAGTAATGACTCAACAATATGACTTTGTACAATTCAATCTAAAAAACCTAAAATGAGAGTCTTATTTTGAGTTAGTGGATTAGACTACACTCAATTGAAAATAGTTTAGATGATGATGATCTAAATTTTAATTATATATAAATATAAATAAATATAATTTTATAATATATAAATATAAATTGAATTTAAATATAAAATTCTCTAGACTTCAATTTAAAATGGTAAAATTGTAATTAAAGGTAAAATATAATTTTTTTTTTAAAAGATGAATGTGACTGGTGGAGTATTCTGGCCTGATCCATCAAATCATTGCTCTCTTTTCTGCTGCAAACGGTTTGTCCCAGACATGAACTTTCCAGTTTGGAATAATAGGGATCGGGAGAAATGGGAGGACTGTCTTTTCACTCTTCTCTTCGTCACTCCTCGGTCCGTTCTCGGTCTCGGTCTTTACTTATTATTATTTTTTCCTCTTCACTCTGTTTGGACTCTAAATTTTCTTTACGTAGAAAAATTCAACTAATTTTTAAGATATATACAAACTTTCTTATATATATCAAATATTTTTATATAACGTGATTCTTTAGTGTAAAATGAGAATCAAATTCAAAACTCTTATAGAAATTTTTGATGATCATTTCAACTCTTTTTAGTTAACAGCATATATCTTATCATAAAATATTGATCACACGATTGAATCAGATATGATTGAGAGAATGTAAATTGTTTCTTCTGTCTTCTCTTCCAGTGTCTTCAGTTTTAAGTAACAGGTCGATGCTCATTTTAAATTAGAAGATTAGGTATTTAATATAATTAAATAAATGGATAAAAGATATTATAGATAATAAATATAAAAAATAATAATTTTATAATAGTATGTTTTATAAATAAATCATAGAAAATAATAACTTTATAATAATTAAATTTTAAAATCATAATTATAAAATTAGTATAATCAAATGTAGTTGAAATTATATATAATTAATTTTATAATTGCATGTAAAGAACGGCCCCCGCCCCACCCCACCCCACCCCGAAGTCTTCCTTCCACCTTTTTGTTTTTTTCTGTCACCTTTCACCAGTGTTTCTCTCTGAACTCTCCGCGTTTTTACTTTTTGTCTTCTTCATCCTTCATTTAATTCCCTTTTGTCTTATTTCTTGGACTGTGCTTACGTGGCACTCAGCCATTGGCTATCATGCACCATGTCACCATCACGCTATCGTCTGGACAATTGGCATGTCAGATTTGCCACATGGAAGATGACCTGTCATTCTTACTTGCAGGTGACATTAGATCCGTCCAATTAATGGGCGTCCGTAGGATTGAATAGTTGCTATCATCACGTGACAGGAGTTTGTTTTGCAAGATGGTCCGCTTCCTTGACTGATTGAAGATATTAAAAATTAATATTAATTTTTGTAAATCAATTTACAATGCTGTAAAATCAAACTTAAACCAACGAGTTATATCTTACAAAAAAATTGTTGTACATAAAATTCATTTGAAATTAACCCTTTTATACGAAGAACTGATTGGAACACTACTTTTTTTTTAATAAAAGATGCCAATATATAATAAGTTATTTGATTAATATCATGGGTAATTATTTAGACACGGGATTTTTCTTTCAGCCGACATGAGTTTTCAAATTTTTACTGAAAATTACCATTTTGCCCTTCCACTTCCGCATCGTCCAGACGTGAGTTAAGAATATTTTTCCTTCGTTCTGACCATCAAATCGTTCGGACCATTATTCATGCCTAAATTCCATTCGGACGATCTATGTTGTAGATGCTACCATAATACATAGTGCGTTTTGAATAATAAAATCTTTTTCAAAACTTTAAAGTTATTTTTAAGTACTTTGTATTTCTAAAATTTCTCAAATTGAATATTTGGACTAATTACGATAACCTGATAATTAAGACTTTAAGGTCTTTTGACACTCCAAAATATTTAAAACACAGTGTTTTACAAATAAGGGTATCCCTCGGCTGTGCAGAAAATACACTTCCAGAAGTGCAAACGACAAACCATAAAACCGTTGAACTCCAAATTCAAAACTGAATAAATATGTGAAATTTGAAAACTTAGATCTTTCAAATGATTGTTTAATTGGATTTTTTTTTTTTTTGAAGAAGAAGGGGCGGGATTTGGGATGGAAAAAGGTCACCTATTTTTGGTAAACAATCATTTGAAAGATCCAAGTTTTCAAATTTCACATATTTGTTCAGTTTTGAATTTGGATTTCAACGGTTTTACGGTTTATCCTTTGGACTTCCGAAAGTGTATTTTCGACCTAGCAGAGAACTACCCTTATTTGTAAAACACTGTGTTTTAAGCATTTGGGAGTGTCAAAAGACCTTAAAGTCTTAAAGTATTTTTATGAGGTTATCATAGTTAGTCCGGATATTCAATTTGAGAAATTTTGGAAATACATAGTGCTTAAAAAATAACTTTAAAGTTTTAAAGGAGATTTTATTATTTAAAATGCAATATGCATTACTGTAGCATGTGCAAGATGGATAGTCGAGACGAATGGAATTTAGGCATGAATAATGGTCCGAACGAAAGAAAAATGTTCTTAACTCATGTCCTGACGGAGCGGGAGCGAAAGGGCAAAATGATAATTTCCAGTAAAAATTTGAAAATCCGTATCTAATGAAAGAAAAATCCCGTATCTAAATAATTACCCAATATCATAAGTTATTAGATTGTAACAAATAGACAAAAAAAGTGTGGTATTTTTTGTTGTAAAAGATACTGATGTTTCTATCAATTTTATTTATCTCTTAAAATAATTTTATAAATGATTTTATTAATATCAATTATATCTTACAAATAAGAATGATATAAAGAAAAAGTTTTGATTAGATATGCTTATGGGTTAAGTTGTATTTTTGAAAAAAAAAAAATGATATTCATTTAACATATTGTTATTAAACAATGTATCACAAAAGTGAAAAAATGGTCTTTTATAGAGCCATAAAAGATAAATTACTCTAAACGATGTACCTGTTTGTTTTGAAAAGTACAAGAAGTTTCTCTTATTTTTTAAGAGTAGCAGAATTTTCTTTTAAGAGATACTTAATTCAAAATTTTATACGAAATTATCATTTTATCTTTAAGTTTTGTATAGAGGAATTGTCTTTTATAAAAACTGAGAAGCAAAATGGTAATTTTAACAAAAAAAAATTAAAATCAAGTGTCTCGTAAAAGAAAAGTAGAGTGCTTTTTTTTTATTATTATTATTCGAAACATTTCTATTAGAAGAACAAAACCATCCAGGCATCAATTGTGATTGTCTTTTGACCATGAAAAGTTACATAAGTAAATTTATCTTTTTGATAGAGGTATCTCTAAAAATAAAAAATAAAAAAAGAGAAATGTCCATTGTTTTTAGATGAATGACCATCTAATATTAGATAAATTTAAATAATTGAGCGACCTCACCAATTTTATCGTGATAATTATGTAAAACGAGCCATAAAATGTCAAAGATTCAAAAAAAATTATGTAAAATATGAGTGTAGCTCAACTGGTTGTCTCCTATCTCAGGAAGTGGGAGGTTACAGGTTTAAGTTTCCATGACTTAACCTTGGTTGTCCTAGGAGTAGTGGGCTCACCTGTGGGAGTTTTATGTATCTCACGATTTCTCACGTAAATTAAAAAAAAAAGGGTCAAAGATTCAAAATAGTTAATTTTTTAAAAAATTAGTAGCATATAATAGAAATGATCCTACATTATTGAAATTTTATCGACACCACTATTTATATTATTATTTTCCTATCTCAATAAAAAATATAAAAATTTATTGAAAGTAGTAAAGCGTCTCATTAATTCATAGATAATCTTCTGTTTTTTATATTTTTCAACTCCATATAAACTCAATGGTAAAATCATCATATAAAAAGATTTTTTATAAAAAAAAAATTAATAATTTTCTTCAGACGAAGGTCTAAGGCACGTAAATGTAACCCATCTGTTCGATCTTCATTAGCCCATCAGACCCATTTTAAAAATATCAGCATGAGTTTAGGAGACCAGGACTGCACCTTGGGCCAGATTAGCCCAACCCTGCATGAGAAATTCAAAAGGATTTCTGCTTCAACTCAAGTTTGGGCCTAAGCAGTAAGCCTGATTAGAAATTGGGCCAGGGCTTGGATTGAGCTCTGGGCTTTAAAGCCCATCTGACTAATATCACTTGTGCGAGCAGAACCTTAACAAATCCCAAAAGTGCAATTGGAGGAAACAACGTTATATTAACTACTCATATGACTATTTTAACTATTATAATGCCTGTAATACCCGCTTTAGAGGGGTCTAAAGTGTGGAGCGAGCCTATGAAGCAGGGGTCGAGATATTGACCGATACGTATCATATGGCCGATATTTACAATGTCGGCCGATATCTGATATATATCCCGTCGATATCGACCGATATTAACAAGTTTTTTAAAAAAATTAAGAGAGAAAAATATCGACCGATACTAAATTTTAAATCCCTATTATGGAGAAAAAATTCTCACATTGTTAGTTGCATTGAAGATTTCCTAATATATAAGTGGTAGCCTTTCTCTTTCTAACATGAGGCATTTTGGGAGCAACAGTGGATTGGCTCGCCAATTGAAAGCCGTGCAGTCCATATATGAGGCCCAAAGCGGACAATATTATACTAGCCAGACGAGTCGTTACAATGCTAGTATTATTTCTTAAAAATTACTCGTATGGTTACATTCCTTTTTTATAAGATGTGGCTTGTTATTCGAGTATGCCACATCAATTGAAATATACGTATGTTCATAAACTAAAAAAAGTAATTTAGTCAATGTAATATATTGATGTTTAGTGTTTTATGCTATTCATAATGTATCACTAATTATTCATTACATAACATTAATTGATATTTGTAATAGAATTGAGTTTTATTCATAAATCATCTTATAATATCTCATGATAAAATAAAAATAATAGTAATTTAAGTTTATATAATAATTCGAATTTTTTCTTCTTTTTTTTTCACACTATTTCTTGTGTTTATTTCTTTTCTTTCCCCATCCACTGAAATTGCTGGGAGAGAGAGATCAGTGGAAAAACATGGATTAGAATGAGAGAGTAAGAGATTTGTGGCTTAGTGAGAAGGGCTGTTTTAGAAGCTTGTTTAAATATATCACATAATTCAATTGAGCAAACAAAGTCGAAATCTAAATTTTAAAATTTTAAAAATGCCAAGGACGAGTTCTTTTCCTAAACCCTCTCTCCTAATTTCCTAGTCTCTCTCTCTTTCTCTGCTATCTGTGTGGTGTAGATTGAGAAAACTTAGCTCAAACAAACCCCAATTACATGGGCCAGACCCAGTTGATGGGCTCAAGCCCGTATTTGGTTTAAAATTGAGGGCAGGGGTAAAAAAATCGGCCGGGCCGATATCCCGGCCGATTTTTCATATCGGCCGAACTTTTTCTCTCTCCTCCCTATTTTTTTTAAAAAAAAAATTCCAAAAAATTTACAGTAAATGCAGAAAATGATGAGCTTATTGAATATATAATTTTTTCATAAAATATCGGACATTTACATCTTCTAATATATTTTTGAAGTTACGATAGCGGGAAATTATATAAATAGTAATAAAATGGTTAAAATTACAAGGAAAAGGATATAAATGAGGAAAATTTGTAAAAATAATTTCATAATTTATTTTCTTAGTCAATGAGTTTTATTTTAAGTTATGAAATTATAGAAATAAAAATAAATAAATAATAAAATTATTGAAAATTACATAATAATGTAGAAAAATATTAGAAAATGAAAATAATGGGGTCCTAATTACTTGAACTGATAGTATACATTAAATAACAGCAAATAGAAAAAAATATATCTATTATTTTATAGGTTTTACCATTTTCTAAAATTTATATGTCATAGTCCATAAATAATATTGAAATAATTACAAAAAGAAAGAAAATAAAAGGAAAAAATTGCATCCCTGTAAAAGAAGTTAGTATACATTAAATAACAGCAAATAAAAAAATTTCATGTATTATTTTATAGGTTTTACCATTTACTAGCATTTATATATCATAGTCCATAGATAATAATGAAATAATTAAAATAATGAGTAAGTGAATGTAAAAAATATTGCTGTAACTTTTAACATGTTAGTAACAGTAACTAAGAGCAAATGAAAAATGTTGATCTATTATTTTATAGGTATTATCATTTTCTAACTCTTTTTTTTCATTTATGCTATTTTATGTTGAAATAGTTAACAAAAATGAAAAAATAAATGAAAAAAAATAGTAACTAACAAAGTACACAAAAAATAACTTTAGATACATTAAGATGGAAAAAAATTATAATACCTATATAAAGCTTTTATTACTACATATCTTATTTAACTTCAAGCATTTTTTAACTTCTTTTATGTTATTTTTGGTTAAAAAAATTAAAATAAAATACAGATAAATCGAAATAAATTACAAAACTTACAAGATAATTAGATCTGCAAATGAAGAAACCTTTGAACGGTCTGGATCGTTCGGTTTCAAACAAATCTGGGTCGTTTAGAGTTTACTTAAATCAAGTAATGAAGAGTGCAATTTTTTTGAAAGATAAATAGTAAAATCTGGTTTTCTCTTTGACAATAAGGTGTGAAATTTGAGATGTAGGTGAATGGTATTTATAGGAAAAAATTGGACCGGGTCGATTTTTCAGATTTTAAAAAAAAAAAAAAAATATTCACGCATGCCGGACCAGCCGAATCCTGCAGTCCGTCGTACACAGAGATGTGACGGTGAGAAATTGGTTGACAGGTGAGATCTCGCCCGATATATCGGACATGAGATATCGTCCGATATATCGGCAAAATATCGCCGAACATGAGTTGGGCCCGGGCCCGATTTTTACTGTTTTCAGGAGGAAAAAAACGGCCGATTCGGCCGAGATTTGGACCGATATATCGGTCATCTCGGCCGATATTTATTATGAAAAAAAAGATTTTTTTTTAAAAAAAAAAACCAAAAAACTGAATTTTTAAAATTCGGCCGATATGATGACCGATAATTCGGTCAAAAAATCGGTCATATCGGCCGATTTTTTTTTTTGTACGGCCGATACTATACGTATCGGCCGATATAATTCGGTGGTTGAAAAACCGAATTATATCGGCCGATACTGTGCGTACCGGCCGATATTTTGACCCGTACGCAGTTTGGTGTCAGAATAAAAGCCCATAAACACCACTATGTAATATACAAATACAAATTACATTTATAATTTATAATTGCTCTTGTTCATCTATTATTACTTATTTATATTTAAAAGCAGTACTTATAGATACCCTGATTTCCTGCCTCTGCACACCCGATTTCGAATTTTTGAGTCAAATTATCATTATACCCCCTCATTTTTACTCATCAAAACGAATTAATTCATCCAAACGAATGCTGAAGTATAAATTTAATTCCAAAATTTCTCAAATTGAATATCCAGACTAATTATGATAACCTAATAAAAATACTTTTACACTTTAAGGTTTTTTGACACTCCTAAATGCTTCAAATACAGTATTTTATAAATAAGGGTATCCTTCAGCTATGCTGAAAACATATTTGGAAGTGTTAAAAGACCTTAAAGTTTTAAAGTATTTTTATCAGGTTATTGTAATTAGTTTGGATATTCAATTTGAGAAATTTTGGAAATACACAGTTCTTAAAAAATAACAGTCATGCTAGAGTAATATATAGTGCATTAGTTAAATAATAAAATCTCCTTTAAAACTTTAAAGTTATTTTTTAGACAGTTTGTGTTTTTAAAAATTTTCAAATTGAATATCCAGACTAATTACGATAACCTGATAAAAATACTTTAAGATTTTAAGGTCTTTTGACACTCCCAAATATATTTTTTTGCACAGCCGAGGGATACCCTTATTTGTAAAATACTCTATTTTAAACATTTAGGAGTGTCAAAAGACCTTTAAATCTTAAAGTATTTTTATAAGATTATCGTAATTAGTTTTGGATATTCAATTTGAGAAATTTTAAAAATATAGAATATTTAAAAAATAATTTTAAAATTTTAAAGAAAAATTTATTATTTAAATAATATATTACTGTAGCATCACTAGGTCGGAGGAATGGATTTATTCAAATGAATGAACAACTTCATCTGAACGAATGCCGAATGAATTGACAGTTATAAATAAAAATATGAAAGTGTAATGATAATTTCATCTCAAAATCTAAAATCAAATAAGGAGAGGTAGGAAATCCGGATCTCTTAAGTGCTGTTAAATATTGAAGAAATTCAAACGTGAAACATGGACCAAATGAACCCATCTGAATTTCAAATTGAGAAATTCACCGGCCACGCAACATGTGGTGCAGTGTCCCTGTAACTGGAAAAATTAAATATGCAGCAAGTCAATTGCCGTCAATTCTGAACTCTTAGCTTTTTCAAATCTTTGCTTTTATGAATAAAATAAAATACGAATTGAAGGCTTTTTCTCAGTTGCCGCATGTTACGGCCAACAAGAAAATTAAAAATGTCTTTGACTGTTAAGCTAAGTCTTAAACTAATTAATTATTCATTTAAGCATTAAGTTATCTAATCTAAAACCCATGTAAATGGAGCTTGTCGATTCAAACATGATTACAAAAGTCAAATCTCTTTCATTTAGGTCCAATATCAGTCTAGATCATTTCAATGCTAGCTTTATTGTTAATACCCACATTGATTTTTTTTTTCTTGAATCGAATTTAAAATAGCAAATGGTGTTTGATAATTTTAAAGGTTTTTCATTAAACTTACATTCACTTTTATCATCATTAAAGGTTAATAGTTTTTTGGAGATAGAAAAATATTTTTTTATAAGAAAAGACATCAAAATTATATTTTTATTCATTTATGATCATTTAATAGCAAAAAATAATATTTTTAATATAATATGTTAGTCAATGAGCCTTGTCATATTAGTGTGAAAT
This sequence comes from Chimonanthus praecox, assembly GCA_022113865.1. NCBI lineage: Eukaryota > Viridiplantae > Streptophyta > Magnoliopsida > Laurales > Calycanthaceae > Chimonanthus > Chimonanthus praecox. Next base: position 65,914,067 of record CM039087.1, on the reverse strand, counting down.
TAAAATTGTAAAGCACTTTATGCCAAAATTAGAATTTATTAAATTTATATGTCAAAATTAATAGTGAGAGATAATTAATTTTAATATAGATTAAATGGATAAAAATCACTAGTAATCCACAATTTTAAATTTAACATAATAAAACTCAATAATTTTATACATATTTATCTATCAGAATTATAATTTTACTGTTTTTTGACGTGAAACAGGCTCCATCATTCAAAGATACTTCCCAGTTTCCACACTTCAAAATCAAATTGCTTTACTTTCCAATTCATGTGCTTCACGTGCTTCATGTTTCAAGCATCTTTACTTGCATAGTTGCATAGAAGGTGGTAATTTATATTCTACTAGCGTATGGGAAATTTTGATAAATGAGTTTATTCTAGTTTAATTTATTTTTTTTTAATTTGTATGTGTAAAACTATAAGAAATTTAGTTTAAAATCTTCACGGGTAATACCCACTAGCTTTAACACTAGATGAAATCATGGAATTTAAACCTGACTTAAATTTACTTATAAATTTGACCCATTAATCCAACTTTTAAATTAATTTGGCATTCGAGTTTCTTCATTGGAATATTGGTCCACCTAAAGGTTAAAAACAAAGTTAGATTTCAATTGAAGGTTCAAAATTAGTTAAAAAATCACTGAAATTTGAGTTTGGTATAACCTACTCACAGAGGGTCTTAATTCCTAAAGGTTTAAGTTTGATGGCACTACAATTACAAATAATAAAGAACTATTTTTAATAAGAGAAAAAGAAGAAAATAAATAAATAAATAATTTAATATTTTTTTTACAAACCACTTTGTCTTTAAGAATCAAACGTCTTAAGAGATTAATTCAGGTCAAATAAGACTGAGTTGCATAGTTTGATTCGGTTTTTGAAATACTGTAGTCACAAATCCATGACACAAGACGATTTGATTCTAAATGAAATGAGTGGACACTTAGGCAAAGTTGAGTCATATTATTTTAAACTTGTTGTATAGATGATTTGACTCGAATGAAAATGAGTGGTCACTGAGTCATACTGTTTTGAAACTTATCGCAAGTTCGCAACCATTTAACCTTCCCCGGATACATATGAAAAGGAAACTCTTACTTTTAGAAATTTGAGTAGTGACTGGTTAGTGGGTACAGCTGGCAATTTCCCAAGAGAATAATATGAACGCCTCTCTCTCCTCCGACAACGACGACTCGGCGTTTGACTGAAAAGTAGTATTTTACTCTTTATAAATGGCTGGTGCTCCCGTCGATTCAAACCAACGGAGGGATGCATTTAGGCATTTAGCAAACAAGATATCTTATGAAAATTACTTTTTATCGTTTTCTCACTACATTACTGCAGGGGCTAAAAATCAAATTCAGATTGAGTTTTACAAAATTCAATTCTACTCGTATCAAAATTTATTGAATTCGATTTGATTTAAATGGTTAATCTGAATTATTTAACCCGACTTTATTTGACTTTTTTATTTGAGTCAACTCGAATGTTATTTTATAATGAGGTTCGATCAAGTTATATCGGATCGAATCGAATTGATTTTAAAATTTTCAATCCAACCTTATCCAAATCATACGGATTTTTATTTTCTAAACCAACTGATTTCTTAAATAGGATCATACGTGTCGGATTAAAACTCAATCCAAGTTTCACTCCTAATTACTGCCTCACTGGTGGAATTTTGAGAAATGTATAACCGATGGATCAATATACTTGTCCCAAGTCATTATTCTATTTTTAATGAAAAACGAATGTGTTTCTAGTTTTTAGTTTTTTTTATTGATGAAGTCTTTTATTTTAAGTTTTTAAATTTATTGATAGGTAATAAGGATGCATAGCTTGATCTTAAGTGACTGAGGAGAATGGCGTTTTAAGTGGGGATTTTGTAAAATTATATTCTTATGTGATCATTTTAGTTTTACAGTTTTAATTTAAAAAATTTCAATATCATATGCTTTTGATTTTCATAATCCATTGGATGAGATGCGACAATCAAATAAGAACAAAATTATGCATGTAGTTTTTCACATAATCATTTATATATCACACCTAATTATATATATTCTACTAATCATATTTGAGAATTCTAAGTCCTCTACTGTTGGAGCATGGAGAAATGGTAGTGCTGTCAATTGGCGTTTGACATGTGACATCGAGAAAGATAATACTCCATCTGTCTCATTTTAGTTATCTCATTTAAAATATTTATATTTTTTAAAAAACTCTCTATATAAGACTAGCACTTCATATAATTTTATCTATTTTCAACACACTTTATATTACTGTAATGTAAATGAGACAATTATTTTTGAATAATTTTAAAATTCATATATAACAACTAATTTAAAAGCGGAGGAGTACTAACGGCACTATCGAGGCGGTGTTTATATTTCACGGCAAACAACCACAGCTATACTCTTTCTTTTTTTATTGGTTACCGACCTTAGCGTTGCCCTTCCCTCTCTCTTGGTATCTTATTCCTACTTATCTTCATTGACTTTGGATGGCAACAATGTAATATGCGAATTTAATTCTTAGCAGCATATTTCTTTTATTTTCACCAGATTTCTCTTCTCTTTTTCACCCATCTTTTTATTCTCAGGCCATTTATTGGGCTTCGGGTCTTGGAGTTTGCTTTTCGTCCCTAAATATGAGCTTCGCTATGTCATGCTCTGTATGGTCAAAATTACATGAATTATATATAAAATGATATTCAAAATCTAAAAACTTATAATAGAGTTGAAATCTTATTGAGTGAAGTAGCTTGAATGAGTTTTTTAACTGGAGAAAACTAGTTTATTTGCCACACTCAAAATTCTATTAAGTCGAGTCAATTTGTTTTAAATGTACAATACAATGTAGATATATCTAATTATCTATTTAATTACATGGGTTGACCTGTGACCCAAATTGGTTGGCAAAAATAAAAATGGTTTGGAATTTTAAAAATGAGTTAGATGATAGATGGGTTCAAAGATGTCAAAATACAAGTTGGTGAAAAATAGTGACCTAAATTAAATATAAGTGGACTGAAATTTAACTTTCAGATCAATCTGCCCATTAAGATTGTACCCCAGCTCAAAATATTTGGCTTATATAATTGATGTATCTATTGTTATATCGTAGCTTGATACTTTTAATATTTTAATTTGAAATTACGTGAGTCTAATTTTTAGTGAATTCAATCATACCTAACTAAATCTCTGAGCGACTAATTTAATTACACGAATTTATATATAATTCAATTCTCAGCCCTCTCATAGTTATGTAAAAATGAAGGTGCAAGCCCACCTAACATCCACCTTTTAAAACAGTCTGCATTAAATAGCCGATGAAAGAAAGGTAGGTCCAGTAGATGCCCTCAAAAGTCTGGTGTTACGACGAGCAATGTCAACAGGTGAGTCGATACAAAAATTGAATAAATATTTTGACATGTCACGATAAATCAATAATTGGAATACACGAAATGAAAATTATAAAAGAATTAATTTTAAATTTTAAAAAGATATATAAATAAATTTATCCAATTGAATTTAACATAACGTAAGTCTTATATGGGCCCTTGTGCCCCCAAAGATGCACGGGTGTTTGGTAGATTCACCCGTGAAAGAAAAAAAGAGCATTGTTGTGTGGAGCGATATATGGCGATAGTATTTTTAAAAAAAATTCTTCTCCTAAAATTAGGATATAAACTGTGTCTAACAGAAATAACGTCGTAGTTATTTCCAACACCAATTGATAGCAGCACCATTTATACATTACTTGGTACTATGTGCGTTGTTCCTCTTGGCTAAATTGAGTCATAAATTGTTCATAAGAATGGAAGTAGAATAAATAAATTCATATAGTTTAATTGGTTATCTTATTACCTTCTATCAGGAAGTGAGAGATTGCACGTTCGAGCCTCCACGACTTAATATTGATGTATCTTAAAAGTAATGAACTCACCTATAAGAATTTTAAGTTGGATATCGTACAATTTTTTACATGTAAATTAAAAAAAATAGAATAAATAAAACAAAAAATTATATTTAATTTAAAATTGAGTTGACTCATAAGTCATATCTTAATTAAAAATAAAAAATCAATTAACTATTAACATATAATGATGTGAATAGAATGTAACAGTTCAACTTAATATATATGTGAATATTTAAAAATTTAATTTTGCTGTTCCCAATTGATCCGTCAGTGGAAAAAGTTAGTAAGATGGATTTAGTCATAGGATATCATGTCACCGTCGTTATCATCAAATCGAAACTTAAAACTGTCAAAAGACAAGAAAGGTTTATATTTATCGACGGTGCATTAACGGCAATAAGGTGTACAGATTGTATTTAATGTACATGCGCTTTTATGGGTTATATTGATATGACCCAATGGGCCCATAACCCAGATGTTGGCACCAACCAGGCTGCTTAGAATCGATCAAATCTGATTGTTATTTTTTTTAGAAGAAAATCAGTACTTTATTAGACATAAAACTAATCATATTATATATTTGTCATTATTTAAGTAATAGAAAGTTATATCATGTAACGCATGTCATGAAAAGACAAGAATAAATTTCCATTTTCACTCACAATTCAATTTTTGAAAAGCTTTTAGTAGAATTTTAAAAGGATTTTTTCACAAAAATAATTAAAAGTTTATGAATTTTGGTGACACATCTCCAAAATCCTCTTCACATTCTTCCCATTTTGTCATAGTTTCCATTTGCTTTGCATCTTCAAAAACCATCTTATATTTTTCAGACCATTCTTTAATATAGAATCATTATAACCTAGTACTAAAACCTCACAAATTTCTTTTTTCACGGGAAAGAAATTTGAGCACTATAACCGACAATTGGTTTCTTGTAGAATGAGTGTTAAGGATGACGTCGATGGCAACATCTGAATTGTTTCCAACAATATAGAACGTTTGAAAATGTTGAAATTGAGATTTTTTACTCGATCATTCTAAATCTCTTGACAATGACTATCATTATACAAACCAATAACAAAAAAAAAAGCAAAAAAATGAAGAACTAATTTGTTTTGTGCTACCTCATGTTTTGTGTTTTGCACTAGCACAGGACGTCCATTTCGCACTAGTAGAGGTAGTCCGAGCAGCTACATTTCACGTGTATGGAGAAACTTGGTTTAAGTTAACAAAGTAAAGGGTAATTTTTGTCCTAAATTTAGGATGAGGCACTCTCAATTTTTTGAAGCACTCTTACCACTAGAATTTGTGAATTTTGAGGTATTTTTACCATAAAATCTCAAGTTTAAATAAAACAAGTTAGCCAGCTTTATTGACTTTTTAATTGAGTTGAAAACTTTATCTAATTTTTCAACTTTTATATATTTAATAATTTCGAGTCAAGTTTTAATTTTTGAACTATAATACATCTCCAGCAATAATGAATGCCATAATTTTTTTTTTTATAAATATGCATTCGTTATCAATAATTAAAATTGTATATGATCCAGATTGATTTCTTTATTGTATCTGCCTCTAAATGGATGAATTTCGTAATAATAAAGTTAAAGTAATTTTATTTTGCAGACAAATTGACCACGAGCCATAGGAATGACAAGGTCTATGAGATCGTTCAACAAGTTTCTCTCAATATCATATTGGTTTTTGATGTGAAAATTGAACCGTTAGATAAACATTTTTTTTTTTTAAGCTTAATCCAACGGTGGAAATTAAATAAATGATTTTTTTCAAGCTGGATTTGAATATAAGGGGAAAAATAATACATAAGATTGAAAAATATGTGGGCCCCATCTACAAACTGTAATCTCTGTCATTTGCCGATCCAACTAGTCATAAGAGTGATGGTCAGAAATTGACATTTCTTATTTTGGTGAGTCATACCAAACATAATCTTTAACAATTAAAGTTGAAAATTAAATTAGTGCATAATATAAGCATGATACATTTATAGTCATACATAAAATTAGCAAATACTCGGTATCACGATTTCATCTCTCTTATTATCTCATTTCTTTCACATTTTTTATAATTTACTCTCATCAAACATCTCTCTTTTTAGGAGTTTTACTATATTTAAATATTTTAAAAATCAAATTGTTAAATCAACTTTTTTGATTAGGTTCAACAATTGAATCAAGCCGCTTGAATTACAGTGGCAGTATAACATCATAATATATTCTTATATTTAAAAAATAAATTACTAAAAATGTGAAAAAATAAAAATATTATTGCAACTATGATAACGAAAAGCAACATTTTCAAGAAGAAGAAAATAATGAAATAAAAAAATATAATACTTCCTTCACCCTATTTTAATTGTCTCATTTGAAACATTTGTATTTTATAAGGAACTCTTTATATAAGGTTAGTACTTCACGTGATTTTATCTATTTTCAATACACTTTATGCTACTTAATATAAATGGGACAACTATTTTAGATAAATGAATTGAACGTCATAAAAACTGAATAACTGTGATTGAGACTCAACCATGTCAAAATGCATGATTCAATTCAATTTTTAAAACATTACTCTATTTAAATTTTTCTCTACAAAACATTTCTTTTTGTGTTGCCATACGTGTGCCTCTGTTAATTGTTTAATACTGCACATTGGTGAGTGAAGTTTTATTCTTATTCTTAAATACTACACATTGAATAAGTCTAAAAGGTAGATACCACGTGGAACAAAAGATTAAAATCATAATTTAAATATAATTAAACTTCTCCAACCTCTTACTTATATGGCTCTCTTCACATTCAATTAAATTTTGTAATTCTCTAATTGTTTTTATAATTAATTTTTTATTCATATTATTATATTCCTCGTCGGCCTACGAAGGCGCGTAAAGGCGGACCCAGCGTCTCTAGTCTGAAGTCTGAACTTGTTTTGTAGATAGATGGCTGTCGGAGTCCACAAAGGGTCCAACCCGACCCGTTTAATGTCGACAAGGAGTGGAAAGCTGGAAATTCGGCAAGCGCGGGAAGATCCAAGTTCCGGAAGAGCACAAATTGGCGTGACCCTCAAGCCTATCCCACCGTCGTGGGTTCGAGGTTTTCCTAACTTGCACGTCTCTCTCCTCTCCTTTTACCTCTTTCTTTGTCTTATTATTACTGTAGTACGCGCCCGTCGGTTCAATTTCATCGCCTTCCCTTCGTTATTTCTTGTTTCTTTCGTTCTTTCTTTCTTTCTTTTTCCATTCAAATCCCTCCCCTCCAAATCAAAACGAAAGAACCCCAAAAAAAGAAGAAGAAAAAAATTCCAAAGAAGAAAAGAAAAAGAAAAAGAAAATCAAAATAGAAAACAAAAAGGAAAGTCGCGTCAGATAACCGAGAGCGCAACTGCAGCGAAATTTCCGGAAATCCCATTCCTACTACGAAAACCTCTCCCTCCTTTTCCTCTGTCTTCCCGTCCTTTCTTAATTTTACTTTTCTATAATTTCTCCGTCGTCTTCTATATTTTCCATGGAATGTGAAACCTTTTTTCCACGTCCTCGCACACATAGGACTTAAATCGAATCCATTGTATTCAGAAATTGCCGAAAGGGGGCTGATTTATTTGTCTCTTTTCCATTCCATGGTCGTTTCCTGATGTTGCAAGCCGGAGAATTCAGCATCCCCGAAATCCGGGCAGAGGGCGATTTCTACGACTCTGATCACTGCTCGATTGAGATCGACCGATTCTTTCAGATTCTTGACGAGGATGAGAATTCCGATCCGTCGGCGCGTCATTCGCCGGTCAGTTCCATTTCCTTCAACTCTTCTTGATGAGATTTGATGAGTTTGAGACTAGAATTTTGTTTTGGATCTTTCATGGGATTGCATGCGTGGTTCAGCATCCTCTTGATGCGTTATTTGCTGGTCTTGACCAAATTTGCTTCTTATCCATTTGGCCATGTTTGGGTTGACTTTAACCCGTGTTTTGGGAAAAATTGGAAGGGTATTGATGTATCGCGAATCTGTTACTGCATCGTGTTGCTGTATGTACGCATATGACATGATATTTATTAAAATCTGAAGTTGTTATATGTAGGAAACTGGGAAATTGCGAAAATTGAAAACATTATAGTTGATCTTGAAAGAATCTGGAAAATTGATATTAGATAGTAGATCACACTGTCTTGAATTGAAATTTGTGGTATCGTTATCTGTGAATGAGCAGTATTATTTTCCTCATGTTTATGGAAGATGGGTTAAATGTTGAACAATCTGCACAGGCACAAACCACAGTTAATCAATTTGAACTCATTTTCTTTGACATAACCAGGATAGGCTGTTTTACAACATGTAAGACTAAGTTTTGAGCCACAATAAAACCGGAAGCACAAACTTCTCTTTCTTCACTTGCGTGCAATTCCTTTCATACTTATATGATCTCATAAGGCTTTCTGTACTTCCTATTGTGACTCAATGTACTCCAATATGCCAAACTGTCTGAGAAGAATGTATACCGCAGTTGGTAAGTTCTTGCTGTGCACCCTTGAAGGTCGTGGATTCTAATCACATTAGCATTTCAAAGTTAAAAAAAGTCCCATTTGGCTATTTAATACATTATACCAAAAGGAGATGTGCTACTTCTAATACAGCTGGCCTCTATTAAATATGTAATTAACTGACTACAGGCTTCTAAAAAAAGCAATTTGATTTTCCTTGTTACTCGAAAACACACTTATGAAGAAAACATTGTTCTCTACAATATCAAGTAAAATTGATTAGGGGGTTTTCACACACCCCAGAGGACTAGTCGGGTGTGATGCCTGGACACCTCCGGACCTCAAAAAAAGAAAAAAAGAAAAAAAAGTGGTCATTGCAACCATAAAGGTCACAATGTCAAGTTTGTGACCATCTAAAGAAGTTAAAGAATAGAAACAATGTCCTACACTTTTGACACTCTCAAACTATACTATATTTGATTGGCTAGAAAAATTACTCTTTTTATTATGATGACCATGTTAAGTAAAAATCATGGTGTGCATATTGGCCCAACCAAATACTAGAAAAGGGGTTGGTGGATTAGGCATTTATCACAAAGTAACCAAACAGCCATTTGATCTAGGTAATGAAATGGATGGTGGAAATGAAAAAATAGCGGCCATTGATTAGGTGAATGCCTCCATTCGATGAGGATGGTTTTCACTAGATGTTGATCGACAAAAAATCCTTTTACTTGTTGGGGCTAGTTGACCCTATCATTATGCCAGTTTGCAACTTAATGTCGTTTTTGAGTTATTACATTCATATTTACACAATATCATTTTTGTGTAGAAAATATTGTTTAGAGGCTATTTCTTTTTGCTTATATGTGTTAATGTCATGCAAGGTGGCTTCATTTGTTTGAAGTCACTGTCTTTCTGGAGCCATGGTTGGTTCATTTGGCATGTGAACTTATAGCTTTGATGGGACACATTTAACAATAAATTTGGTTAGAAATGTTTACTTCCTAGGTTTGGGTTTCATTTCTTAGGTTAGCCTTCAAAAATTCAAAATGCTAATGTATCTTATGACTATGGGTTTGTTTCGATGAGGGGAAAGCAAAAGAATGCAAGGGATTCCCCTCCTTTCTTCTGTTTGGTATTTACTAATAAGGGAAAGTAGGTACCACTTTTCCCCATTCCCCCCTTCCACCCCAAGTCAAAATCGGTTTCCCCCCTGAGACGGAGGAGAAGCTATAGTTTTCTCTCCTCTTTCCTTGTCTGATCATTCCTTCATTTCTCTTCATACCCTTTTCCCATCTTAGTACCAAACAAAGTACATGAGAATCCCTCACTCAAGGGAATCCTCTGAATAACATTCTCCTCATCCAAATGCAGCCTAAGCTACTAACATTTTTCCAAAAGTGTAAAGGGGTTTTCTCGGTATGATATACTTGCATGGATTTGGAGAAATGGCTATCATGATTTAGATTAATGAGGTGGCATGTTTGGTATTATGTTTGCAAGGGAGACCTTTTTTAGTTCTCGTAAGATTCTTCTATAGGCGGAACTCTACTTGCTCTTAATCCTAACAAAAAGGGTCTTAAGCGTCAATGTGCCACGAATTGAGGAGAGGTCTATAGAAATCTTGTATTTAACTAAAATCCATTCAATTTTGAGATTGTTTTTGGAGGAGCTCATTTTAGGGATTCAAGGTTTGGAAGAAATTGACAATCTATGAGCTTTACTAGAGTTTTATCTAGTGTTATTCCCATTTATAAGGGAAGGTTCTTGTTCAATAGCCATGGCCGACAAGATCTGATGCTTAGATCATACCTATAATAATGATCACATTGTTTATTTTGTGTAGAAGTAATGGCAGTTACCATTTATCATTTTCTGTTCATTGCGTGGTAACTAGGAGGGCATGGATTCCTTGGTGTTTTTTTTAGATATTGAAATGGTAAAATGATTTGAATTGCAACCTTTTACGTTTGTGATTATAAGCACCTTCCATGTGCTAGGGGTGATTCCTTTTGCCTTTGAGAAGGAAACAAGTTGAGCTCATGGATTGGTTTGGAGAATTTTTTTAATACGTAGGTGATATCCTTCAAGTATTTCTTCTGCTATTACTTAAGATATGGTGTTCAAGGAATAAAATTATAGAATTTTTTAAATATAAATTTGTAACATGACTAGAAACCTCTCTCTCTCTCTCTCTCTCTCTCTCTCTCTCTCTCTCTCTCTCTCTCTCTCTCTTCTCTCTCTCCCTCTCTCTCTTGGACTTGAAATTACAATTATTGGCCAGATGATGAATTCTTTTGACCCATCCAAGTTTGGTATTCCACATAAATGGTCATATATCTATAGGTACACTGAATGATGAATTTAGCCAATGATTATGAATGATGAATCAAGTGACCCAGTTTGGTTCCACCGAAAGGCTCATATTTCTATAGATACACCATATATTTAGAAGCTTTCATTTCATTTCACCTGGACTCACTTTTGCAAAAGTGTGTCTTCATTTATGGGACCAACTTTGGATAGTTCCAAAATAGGAGTGGGATGGATCTGCGTGGATTCCCATGAATGAAGGGGATAGCCAAATGTTAGCCTGAGCATTTCATCATAATCCTTGATTTGAGGGCTACAAAGATTATTATGGTTATAATTAATTTTTTGTTTGGTGCTCTAGGATTTGGAATAATAATAGACCTGTTTTTTTGCCCTCAAGTTGGGCAGGGCATGTGAAGGGGTAGGATTGAACATAAGTAGGGTCTTTTATTATTTTTGATGTTTGTGGTGCAATGTTTCAGAAGTTCCATTTGGTATGCTTTGAACTACATTGCGTGTCTGCGTGCATGTGTTGGGTTTGGGTTGGGGGGTTGGTAGTTAAAGGGGAAGGGTTATGATTGACCAAAGGTGGGGCCATGTGTGATTTCTCCTTGGCGTGATTGTTAAAAGTTTGCTTGGGCATTTTTCTAATATCAAAGAAATGTTAAGTGAAGCACAGGTGTGTGGGCTTAATATGCCATCATACCACTCCAAAAAGGCAACATGAGTGGCATTTGGGCGTCCTTAATTCCTCCACCCAATAGTGAATTGGTTCCCATACGTTAGTTACTCTTGCATCTTGTTTAAAAACTTTATAAATTTTCTTCTTAATTTACATTTGATCTTTGGGCCATTCAAAATCTTACCGAACGTGGATCAAATCAACCGAACTTTGGCACTAGTGACAAGCACACTCTTTGCATGAGCGGCATTTGTAACATGTTAAAATTAATAGTAGATTCCTCCTCAACTTGACAAAATTTTTCACATTTATTTTATTTTTAGATACTAACACAAAAGATGTTGGGCTATATCCTATAACTTATCAAATTTTATTATAGAACCCTTTTTTCTATTTTTTGGTTTTTTTGCATGATTTTTTTCAAACTCGCCAAATCAAATCTTAATTTTTTTAGTTTTAGTTATTTTAGATACGTTTTTTATATTTTTTTGCTTGCCAATGTGAAGGCAAATCACAACTGTTTAACGAACGAATTATTAGGATTTATTTGATGGTCAACTTAAATTGTCTATTTTTTAGATAGATAGATAGATAAAGTAAAGAGATGCTCCCGATTCTAGTACGTACTCCTTGAACGCATCTACACCTTTGCATTGGAGCCCACCTTTGCCTGCACATAAGAACCCATATCTTGGTACCCATATCTTGGTTGGCATGCACACATGAGAATACTATAGCTTTGATTTGAATAATTGAAAAGATTACAGAAAGAAGCAACAAGGAAGGGAGGGAGGCCGTTAAAAACCTAGATTAAGGGATAAAGAAGGATTTGTTGGACAATAGGGTAATGGAGGATGTGGTTTTTGATGGGGTAGAATGGAAAACGAGAACTGAGCCCATATGTATAGAATACGTAGCTTAGGATGTTGATAACATGGTTGGCCCACCAAAATTCTCCCTATATATCATTGTAATCTTTAGGGTCTCAAAACTTGTTCCAAGACTTATTAGATCAAGCTACTTTAGGTGGACCTATTTTTCATGGATAGATCTTTCCAACCAACTCGACATCAACTCATCTAGGTAGGCCTACCATGTGAATGGGTAGAGGTGCAAGTCGGGTATCTATGATCCCAACGCATCTCAACTTTTTCAAACCTAGACCCTACCCTACTCAAACTAACTAGACTCTTAAGAACCAACCTGACCCATGAAACATATCCAAGAACCAAGGATCTGACCCGAGAGTGGTGACGAGAGGCCGAGAGCGATTGGAGAGGACTCCGTGAATATGATAGGTGCGAGTGGTGAAAGAGTGAGAGGCCGAGAGAGAATCAAGAGATGAGAGCTATGGAGAGAGAGAGAGAGGTTGAGAGGGAATCACCGAGGGGTGAAAAGCGAGAATGAGAAACTGCATCGAATGGAGACTGGAGAGTGAGAAATGAGTGACAATTTTAGAGTTTCCTTAGAGAGGAATATATATATATATACCATGTGAAAAAAATTGGGTTGGGTCTCGGGTTTTGGATATATTGACTTGAACTGACCCGAAATTTCCATGGGTATTTAAAACTTAAAACCGACATGTCCAGCCCCAAGGTTTTTAGAACCTACCCAAATTATTTTCGGCTCGGATCACCACTAGGAATGGGTTGGTAAGTCATATGCATAGATATGGGCAATACTAAAAATCAGCCTGAATGGAATACTAAGTATTGTTTTGAAAGCCACATAGATTAATGTGTCATAAGGTATGAGTTTTAACTCCAAGGGAGTGTAACTTAGGAAGGGGTCATATATATGACCATATGAATTGATTTGCATGGTTCCACCTGGATCCTCCCCCTGGCATGCGACATCTTAAGTTGGATTAAAAAATTACGAAGTGATCTGAATTCTGGGGCCTTAGAAAAAAACATGACTTTAGTGTTCCAATTAGGTGATTTTTGGCAGCCCCTTATTCAAGTGTAGTGCTTTCCAAGTTCCAACCAACCTATCCATGTGGCCTGATGGACCCCACAAAAAGTTAGCATTCTATGAGTCTAGTTCTCATGTGATCCCTTCCTACATTTCTTACATGAGATAAACTTCTACATTACCTATACAGAAATTTTAGCTTCAGTTAAAGAATCAAATTGTGTTTTCTTGCTTTTTGATTTTTTTTTTTTAAAATAATGGTATGGTATTTTGACTATTTTCTGAAATTGGACTACACTTAGTTCTCCATATAATTTAATTGAATACAGTGGTTTCTGATGATATGAAGTGTGATCACAGAATAGCCTAGAAGGTTTGCAATGCGAAAACTTTGGTCCGTCCGAGCACTATTCTGCTGCAGTTAAACATGATAAGGATTCTCCACCCCAGGATGGTAACTAGTCTGCTCCTAATGACTTCTCTTTAATTGCTAATGTTTGCTTTGATGTCTGGACTTGTAAAGATGTGTCTTAATTGGATGAAGTTATTAACTATGTTTGTTTTATTTCTGATCTTTATTTTGCTGTTACATTCAGGTATGCAACAAGCAATGGGGATACCTTCCGTGGAAGTTGGAGTATTGGGATCTATTCTGCAGCCTTCTGCATACTTTGGGGCATATGATTCTATGGCTCGGGATGAGTCAGATCGCTTGTATGAATTGCCAGGAAGTCAAATATTTCCGAATTGGAAACTTGACCAGGAAAAGCTGGACACATCATCACAGACCAATGGCAAATATTCTCTTAGAAGTGACCCATTTGCACTTCAATCTGATTGGTTAGCACTGTCATCATCAGGGCATAATAATTGCTTCTTTGATTCAGCTACACCTTCAACAAACACTGTGACATCTAGCAGTGTTGATAACCGATATTTGCAAAATAGGGCACAAGGTTGGAATACTCAATCAGAAATTGCTTTTGGTGTCGCCAACTATTTTTCTGATTGTACAAACTCTGTGAAAATCAATTACATGGACTGCAAAAGAAAAATGGATTCAAGCACATGAAAGATAGATCTTCAAACCAACTGGAGGTCAAATCTGAAACGGTTTGAATCTTCCACCATTATCTTGTTATTCCATGCTGCAAAGAAAGGATGAAGGTAATTATGCATAAGTTTCAATGCATATGTCGTGTATAATTGGTGAATTTGGGTTGATTCACTATGTATTGGTCTAACTTTCTAAAATTGCTACAGGTTCTTCAAATGCTACATTGGTTGATGAATCTTGTTTGGGGGATGGTACCATGCATGCAGGTGGCGTGGCAAGCTCTGGAGCACCTCTGGGAAATCGATGCACATATAATTTCGAGGTAGCCTCAATAGAATCAGCTGTATCTTTGCCAGTTTCGCCTAGTGCTGAGGTGCATGGTGGTCAAATGACTGATATCATGTGTGAAGCCAGCAGACATCCACCGGTATCATATTGCGAAGGCTTTACAACTGATGGTGTTGATGCATCTTTTGCAGACTATGCGTCAGAGCATTTATTGTTTGGCACTTACCATCAGCAATCTGTACCTAGCAACGAGCAAACAGTGCCATCTATAAAAAATGAAAGACAGGATCAATTGCTTATCCCTCATAGTATGTGCTCAAGTAGTGACTTGAATTTAGGAGTGCAGGAAAGAACTCTTGGTGTCTCTCAGTCAGTTGCATATCTCATGAACACTGATGTACCTGAAATTTGTTATGCCGAGTTAAATGGCCATCAGGATAATGGTTTCAAGTGTGAAGGTAGTGAGCATTCTTCTCTAATGTCTATTACCAGAAATTGTTCCTCTGATGCTGACGATGGGAACTCCACTTGTCGTGCTTCATGGAAGGTCTTTCCTGATTGTCGGCCATTTAATCCCCATAAGGACATGGTTTCCATAAAAGATGGGAAACAGAATAAATTACTTTCATCTCACAGCACATTTACTCATGCTGTAATAGACACTGATGAGGCTGTTGACAAAAGTCTCTCCAGAGATGGATCTTATGATGACAGTGACACTGATATATGTATTCTTGAAGACATGAGTGATCCCAGATGCCAACCACTAATAGCAGATCGTGAAAGCACCATCCTTATACACAACGTTCCACATTTATTGAGCCACTTCATCACCCTGGAGTGGCAGGCACAAGACTTAGGGCAAATGATGAAAGATTGACATTTCATGTTGCACTGCAGGTGATTAGAAGTTTTTTCCTCTGTTTATAAGTTAATTGGCATGCAATAACTGCTTGTTGAAGTATTTGTGCTGCAACACGGATATCTAGAAAGTGTTTACAACCCCCCCCTAACTATTGGAAATTTACTAGCTTTTTATACTATTGGTTTCTTTAGTCATACTTGATACTATATTGTTGGATATTTTAAAATTCAACCTGCATATGTAGATTGGATATGCATTATGATTCATTCGCCC
Organism: Chimonanthus praecox; assembly: GCA_022113865.1. Classification (NCBI taxonomy): domain Eukaryota; kingdom Viridiplantae; phylum Streptophyta; class Magnoliopsida; order Laurales; family Calycanthaceae; genus Chimonanthus; species Chimonanthus praecox. The sequence goes on along the minus strand of CM039087.1, from coordinate 65,898,242 downwards.
AATGTTGTGAAAATCGAATCGTATCGTAAATCGTTAATACATCTTGAATCCAAATTGTGTATTGCAAATCGTAGAATCGTAAGATTCATAAGTGTTTTCCTTCAAAAATATTTAATATATGAAATAACATAAAATATATCTAACCTGTAATAACATGAGCAATTCTCCAACTTTCTTTCAATATTAAGTGAATTCTATATAATTAGTTCATTGGAACTCAAATTTCAATGCTTGAACTTCCAAAAGTATAAAACCAGTATATAATCCAAATATACTGTGAAGAGTCAATAATGAACTAAAAAACCCTCAAAAAATCGAAAGGTCTTAAATGCTCATTAACTCAAGCCTTAACAACCATTAATGAATGTTTTTTCACACTCCTAATAACCCTATAACTCTATTATTTATACGAATTGTAAGATTTGTTGATAGACGAATCGTTCCTCTTATCATATCGTATGAATCGTAAGATACGAATCGTGTATCGTAAGATTTTAACAACCATGCATTCGCCTTGACATTGGAGGATGGGTGTACCTGCATTGTGAAGGGTGTAACCATCAGAATTAGATTTGAAGCCTGTGATCTTACTTTTGAAAACAAGGGAAGGTTTGAAGCCATTAATCTGAAAAATAGGATATTGGTGTTGCATCATCTTATATCTATTCCCAGAATTTTCATTTGGTGTCTTGAAGTGCAATCCTGTTCTACATGTGGAGACAGACCTTGTCTTTTCATTGTAGGTTTCATTTGAGGATTTGCCCTTTTATCTTTCGGAAGCAAGTGGTCAGTATTGTTTTGTTCTGCTTTTCTGCATATTTGACATTACTTTCTAGTTCTTTTCAGTTCAAGCTTGCAAATTACGTTTAGATGCACATATTATTCTGTCGACGCTAAAAAGGTTGTCACTAAAATAGTCACTAAAATATGTTGACACCTAAAGAAGGGGCATGCAGTTTCTTTGTTCTGAGATACACAACAACTTATTTTTTTAGGAACTCATTTATTAAGGAGAGGCTGTGATTTGGTGAAACTTGCTGTTTACTTGAAAGTCCTTCATTCTGAAATGGAGAGCAAGTGCTCATTTCAATAAACTTAATGGTTTGGCTTTACTATAGGACATGGATTTACCAAATTTTGCTGCCATATCATCTGTCTTTGGTTAACATTTACTAAACTGAATTGTCAGATTGAGTGGATGCGTTCTGACCATTTATTTTCTTTTGATCCTGATTTTTTCTTTTTCATTACTGCTATTTGGTTTACTGTTGTCCTTTCTTTTTCTTTCTTCTGCCTTTTATTTATTTGATGTTCTTTTTAACCATTTTGTTTACTCTAATTCAATTATGTACCATAGTTATGTGTATTCTCTTGATTCTGTTGCCCTATATTTAGCAGTCTTCCTTTCCATGATGCATTTTGGTTAAATTATATATTTTCTCTTGCTTGTAGTTTTTTAGTTTGTAAATCTAGTTTTTTTTTAGTTTGTAAAGTTATGATGGGGCCAACTGTGAAGCTGTGATTCTTGGCAGGATCTTTCTCAGACGAAGTCAGAAGCTAGCCCACCAGATGGCGTTCTAGCTGTTCCCCTCCTGAGACACCAGGTTTGGTTTTTACTAGAGTTGGAAAATTCTTCTTGTTATCCTGCTCTATTTATGTTTCTCTAAAGAAGTAAAGTGGTCTTTTTTGTACAGCGAATAGCATTATCCTGGATGGTCCAAAAGGAGACGGCCAGCTTTCACTGTTCGGGGGGAATTCTTGCTGATGATCAGGTAAGCTGCTCAGCTTTGTGCATGATCCTAATTTGCATTAAGATGCTGTGCCGAGGATCCTTATTATTATTATTATTTCCATTCACATCAATAACTATTTTTGTTATTATTTTTGTCAGGGATTGGGGAAGACGGTATCAACAATTGCACTTATACTTATGGAGAAGCCTCCAACTGCCAAATTGATTCCCAAGGTAGTGGAACAGGCTGAAATCAATGCTCTAAATTTGGATGATGATGATGATAATGGGGTTCATGGGGGTTCTGTTAATATTACAATCAATAGAGGTCCAACAGAAAGCAAGAATTCCTTTGTGGCAGGAAATGGGAGGCCAGCTGCTGGGACCCTCGTTGTTTGCCCTACTAGTGTCCTTCGCCAATGGGCTGAGGAGCTACAGAATAAGGTTTCAAGAGAAGCTAATCTCTCTGTTCTTGTATATCATGGGAGCCATCGAACAAGGGATCCTGCTGAGCTAGCCAAGCATGATGTTGTTATCACAACATATTCTATAGTTAGCATGGAGGTTCCAAAGCAGCCACTTGATGATCAAGATGATGAGGAGAAAATCAAGCTAGGAGCTGATGATTTATCAGTGGTAACCACCAATAGAAAGAGAAAAAATCCTCCTAGCAAGAAAAGTTCGAAGAATAAGAAAGGGATGGATGGTCCTTTGCTTGAGTCTACTGCTCGTCCTCTTGCAAGAGTTGGATGGTTTAGGGTATTGGATGAAGCTCAGAGCATTAAGAACCACAGAACTCAAGTTGCTAGGGCATGTTGGGGCTTAGAGCTAAAAGGAGGTGGTGCTTGTCTGGGACACCCATCCAAAATGCTGTTGATGATCTTTACAGCTACTTTAGATTCCTCAGATATGATCCCTATGCTGTTTACAAATCATTTTGTTCCAATATAAAGGTGCCAATTCATAAGAATCCAACTAATGGGTACAAAAAACTTCAAGCTGTGCTGAAGACAGTAATGCTCCGACGTACAAAAGGTGAAATCTGGTTTATCTGTATCATTGGTTTTTGTTATTTTTTATTGGTGGTGTTAATATAGAATCCGAGTTCTGAATAATGCAGTCCATTGCCTGTTTTAAACCAATTGCAGTAGACCTATTCATTCTAGTTTATGTTACTAGTTGGTTTCATTTCACCTTGTTGGAATTGAGATTCATCATCACCTCAACTGTCCGATTTTGTTTGGTTTGTTCACTTCTTTTCTTATGGAGCTTCTCTAAATGCTGTAAATTTTTTTTCTCTTCAAATATTTGCAAGGCTGGAAAACTTAGTGAGTCGACTCATAACTTGCCCAGATCAATGCATTTTAAAGACTTTCCTGGTCAGAAAACAGGGTGACTTGTCTCGTGTTAAAAATGACTTGACCTGGTTGAGTTTTATTCAGTAACTGGACATTTTGGTGACTTGGATCTGAATTGCCAAGACAAGTGAGTTTGTCTTTTTGTAAAAAGGGCATCTACATGTTGGAGAGAATACTTAAACACAAGACCTCCTGAAGGTTGAGATTTTGTTTTCTCTGAACTACCAATGTACTAGCATTGCACCCAATAATTTCATTATCATATGTTGTATTTAGATGTATATAAGCTCTTCTTACAAGTTCCATGTATTCAAATATTTGTGCATAATAGACATCATATTTAAGTCTTTTAAATAATTAAAGTGAAAAATTAGGTCTAGCAAGTTAAGTCTTAAGTTTCCCAAACTTGAATGCAGGGTGCAAAATTTGGACTAGAATGGAGTTAAGACAATTATAATCTCTATTGGTTCAACTGTCATACTTCGTTGTTTTGCTGAAACTTAATTGTTTTCCTATAGTATCATGTTTTCTTGCTGAGAATGAGGACATTGTTCTGAGTCACCTGCCTTTCTAGATGGACTTCACAATGTTGTGAAAGAGATTATGGCTCTTCGCAAAATCTGGGGATGCTTTTTAGATGCTGTAGCCAAGGCGTGATAGGACCATTAATGTGATTATGGGAGAGAAAAGAGAGAGGTGTTGGGAGGAGGGTTTGGGGTGGTGGGGGGGGGAAGGGGGGTGTTGTGGCTGCAGAGGCAACACTAGTCAAAATATTTGTTGAAAACAGTGTAGCATGTGCTGGTGTTCTGTGGCTCTTAAATTGCATTGCTTAGCTTGTTTCTGGTGGCCTGTTTTGGACCAATCAGAGAAAATGTACTGCACTCGATTTGGCTTAGCTCTGTGTTGCCCTGGCTCTTGTGCCTTTGAAGCCACGCATCAAATAAGTCTAGGGAAGCCCAAGGGAAGCTGCACAACGACCTCCTGATTTAATTTGTTAGTAAACTTGACAAAATCCACTGTTGAATTTCCGCCCACTAATATACTTCCTAAATGAGGTGGAGGTGAATTTTGGAAAATCCTAACCTTGCAGTTGGAAGTACATTTGCAGTTGGTTGAGAAACCACCATATTTCCTTGTTTGATTGGGTCTTGGATTACATGAGTGAAGGAGAAGCAATACTCCCTGTCACATGCCCAGCATCTTGATGGGACTCTATGCTTGTTTTGATTCTCAATTATTGGAAGATTATTTGGTGGCGGTCTGAGAATTTTCAGGTCACTTATTTTTTGAATTTTTTAAAGAATAGCCATGGATAAATTGTCTTCTTGTGACAGTTGTGTTTACCTTTCCAAAACTTAAAAAAAACAAATATTAACAAAACTCTATTAGCATGAATCCTATGTTGTATTATGATTATTGGTTCTTTGTTTCGAGGCCATTTTTCTTTCAACATTTTCTTTTCAATTTAGAACTTCATTGTAAGTTCTCTTTCCATTGCACTATGCAAGTAAAAGTGTTTCAAAGTCCTTGACTTGTCAATTTTTTTTTAAACATTCTATCTTGACCCGATTTGACTTAACTGTTATGTCCTAACATGAGGTGCATTATGTCTTTGAGTTCTCGTCATTTGCTAGAAACCCCTCTGCATTAATCTGCACATACTGTATTCATACAGTGGTGATTCCTCTTCTTATCCCTTGGTAATTATTTTGCTCTAGGTACCCTTATTGATGGGAAGCCAATCATTAACTTACCACCTAAGTTTGTATCGCTGAAAAAGGTGGATTTCTCAGATGAGGAACGTAATTTTTACTCTAGCTTGAGCTGATTCACGTGCACAATTCAAGGTGAGAGATTGTTTGATTAAAGGGATTTTGATTATAATTGTATGTCATAGGTCCCACTCCCAACTAAAAAAGGGGAGAAAGTGCCTTTGACAGTATGATTGATTAGTGATGTATACTGAAAGTTTTGGACATCAACATGTTCACCAAAAGCTCTATTTGCACTACCTAATAAATTGACTATCCATAAATGTATTTGCCACTTGAACCTCTGTCTCACTATTGCACTTATCACTTTTTATGCACAAAAGTAACAAACAGTTCTTAGAGTTCTGTTTTCCTCCAAAAAAGTTATAATCTTCATTGATCATGCCCTTCTGCCCTTGTTCATTCAATTAAATTGTAGAAATTTCCTTTTATGAGTAGAGTTCCAGAAAATATCCTAATCAACCTCAGGTTGTCCTTTATGTTCCACTTCGTAGATTCTTGAGATCCAAATGGACCCTAGAAGGCTAAGTTAACATCTTGCCTTTATCCACTCATGGTTCTATAACTTCAACTTTATTTATTTATTTATTTTTCATTTTTTTATCTTCCATTTAAAAGGAGAGCCATTTTTTTTTACTTTTCATGTCTGACATTTTGTCTGATTTCATTCCCCTTTAATATTCATACTTTTGTATTTATTTATTTAAATTCTATTTGGGCAGAATTTTTTGGATGCATGATGAGGGATACTCTATAGTGTTTCTCAATTTGTTACATGCATGCATGATTGCATCTCTATAATATCTCAATTTTATCATTTACTTGTTACTTATCTTGTGTATGGAGCTATTTTTGTGTTTGATTTTGTGAATATTTTTCAATGTTCATATTTTTGTTCTTATTGTATAAAACCAGTTTGATTTTAAGCATTTGTCCTCTCTATCTAGGTGTATGCAGCTGCAGGGACTGTTAAACAAAATTATGTTAACATTTTGTTGATGCTCTTGCGGCTACGGCAGGCTTGTGATCACCCACTTTTAGTTAAGGGTTATGATTCTAACTCAGTGTGGAGGTCCTCTGTAGAGACGGCGAGGAAACTTCCCAGGGAGAAACAGATACATCTTCTTAATTGTCTGGAAGCTTGTCTGGCAATCTGTAGCATTTGCAATGTAGGTGGTTATGCCCTTGTCATTCTTCTCTGGATCCTTTTCAAAATTGTTTTATGGATTATTCATTTCTTTGCCTGAGATAGTATGCTGTGACAGTTTATATATGCCTTGGCTAGCATTGCTAAGAGTACATGTATATATTCTAGTGAAATTAAATTGGGTGATCTCATCCGTGCTTCTTATTTTGCATAGTGTTTCTCTTTTCATTTTTAGGTAATTTTTTTGGGGAAATATTTCTGATGAGTTCGTTCAAATGTTGCTCAAGTTTTCTTTTTGAATAGTTAAACTTACATTCTCAGAAACTGAATTTTCTGTATTTTATAGTGTCGTGTCTCTTATGGTATTGTGCATTCCCCATAGGTGCAAAAAATGAGCTTCATAAATAATAGAAGAAAAACATTGTAAATGTCTTGTAGGTGAACTTGAATGAGTTTGTAATTGGTGGAAGCTTGCTTTTATTTGTTGGGGTTTTCTTCAGTTTGGACAATTTATGTTCCCTATCGATTTTGGGCATTGTCGTCTTCTCCTTTGTTGCTTTTGATCCTTTCATGTTAGGTTACTTTAATAAAATGGGAATCCAACATCCTAGCCATCTATCTCACTTGACCTTTGATGTGATGTCTGTATAATTAAGTTCTGGCTGATGCTGTATATGGGACATTGGCTTATAAAGGGAAGGAGTATAATTTATTGCATTGCATGTTTGGTTGCCATCTACTTTTTACTGATATTACTTTCTAGGTCTCTGATTTTTCAAAGATGGTTGGAAATGTTTTACTATGCTTGTTGTTTCGATTCTAATCATGGTTTATATTAACGGTATTGGTCCTACCAATATGCAATATGAATTGGCTGATGATATTGGGATAGTTGTATTAGTCTGTTTCACTATGCTTGTAGTTTCGATTCTAATCATGGTTTATAATAACGGTATTGCTCCTACTAATATGCAATATGAATTGGCCGATGATATTGGGATAGTTGTATTAGTCTGTTTTACCATGCTTGTAGTTTCGATTCTATGTTTTACATTAGTTGTATCGGTCCTACTAATGTTTACTATGCTTGTAGTTTCAATTCTAATCATGGTTATAATAACGGTATTGGTCCTACTAATATGCAATATGAATTGGCCGATGATATTGGGATAGTTGTATTAGTCTGTTAAGTGTGAAATTTGAAATCCCCCAAACAGTTTAAAATACCCAAAAAACTCCAAAATATTGGAAAATGTTGAATTTTATGTTTGTTTTCAACCCAATATATCCATTTGGAAGGAGAAACTTAAGGATCTTTGAGGGACTGTTTTGGCTTTGAGCTCTTTCAAATGCTAATGGAGATTCTGTACGTGGCTTTGTGCTAACAAGGAATTCAGAGACTTCAAAGCTGGTGATTTGTTTCAGTCTTCGGAGGGTTGTTTGAAGTCTAACCCACGTAGAAGGATGACGCGGGCTGTATGGTCACCTCCGTCATGTGGTATTTTCAAGTTTAATGTGGATGGCGCATCTAGAGGTAAGCTGGGACCAGCTGGGATTGGTGGCGTTCTTAGGGATCATTTGGGCTCCATTAGTATCGTTTTCTCAAAATTTGTGGGTCCATAGAATCAAATGAGGCGAACTTCTTAGGATTCGGAGAGCCTTGACCTTAGATTCTGTTTTAGGGGGAGTTAGATTAGTAATTGAGAGTGATTCATCCAATGCTATTAAATGGGCTAACGGGATGAAGTGCCCCCCTTGGAGGCTTACCACTTTGGTGAGTGAGATTAAGGTGTTGATTGCGGGCATGGATGTGTCTTTCTCACTCATCAATCGTTCAACCAACGAGGTGGCGGACTTTTTTGCAAAAAATGGCGTTGATGGAGCTATTTGGGGCACTTTTCATTTATCGAGAGGACAGCTGTTCTGTAGGTTTGATTGTTTCTTGTAGTTCTGTTGGTTTTTTTGCTTGTTATTTGTTCTTTTCTTTTGTGGCCCATCTCTCTTAGGCCTGTTTTTTCTTTGCTTTCTTTGTTTTTTTGTATCTTTTTCTCTTAATGAGATTTTTATTGTCATTGCTCAAAAAAAATTATATATACGACATATTCTCAGCCCCCCCTTAGACATGTATGTTCTGTATAACTGTATTATCACAATCTTAAAAATAGCAGGCTAGAAAAGAAGTAAAAAAATGAAATGATCTCAAATGACCTAGATGTAAAGCATTTGAGCTTGTGTTGATTTTATAGGAGTAAGATCTCATTCCCAATTATCATGTCTGCATAGTTTTGAAAAATTAAGAACGTAAAAAATTGTCACTGAACTCCAAAATGTAGTTTTGAAAAATTAAGAACTTAAAAAGAATTCTCCTAAACTCCAAAATATATGGTATAAAATTGATAAAATGAGCTCAATTATGAGTGTGTCTAGGGGGCTGTGTGTGTATGTGAGGGTTTTAGTCCCTGCCTGTGATGCATGAACATGTTGACAGGCCCCACATACATGTGGGGGCGCGGTACTGGAGTGGGTCATGCACAGCAATGTGGTTGGTAGGCTCCACGAGAGAGGGAGACAGAGAACAGCCATTCTCAGTGAGAGATGGAAGAGGAATGTCCATGTAATGGCCACAGCTTTTCCTCTTCAATTTTCAGGCCTAATTTACAGTTGCCAGAACAGCCACAGCTTTCCCTCTTTTATGTTGCAACCCTAGCCATAAATTCACTTTATTTCCTTCATTCCGCTTTCCCAGTTTGCTGCTGCTTTTAGATTTGGCTTTTCGACACAACAAAAAGTATCGTGGTCTTTTACACATACCGGGGATTGCCACTTTGAATTACACATACAGTGGATTTTCCTTATTTTGACCACATATTAAAAAAAAATCCCAATATGGCGTTATGATTTTAGTTCATATCAATACAATGATGTAGGAAGTGACACATTGTTAATGTTAAATTTGGACAAAATAACGAATTTTTCCTCTTTACTGAAATTCTAAAACAACATAAAATTAATTAAGATGACCTTAATTATATAATTTTCTATATTTCATATAAATAAAAAAACACTGTCTCCTTGCTGTCCCCGCATCATAGATTTTTGAGCATGTTATGTCCCCAATGTTTTAAAACCATGCCCTTCTCAACAGTTCAACCTAGATCCAACCTTGACCTTTACTTGATGCGATTGGTTATTTTTAAAATCTTTTAAGTTCAAACACTCAAAAAACCTTAATGATCATCGGTTTAAAAGGATTGGGCCAGTTGATCCTCAATGACCCTCAAAAAGTTTGGAACTCATTATGTTGGATTATTGGACTATTTTGTTATTTATAATTGTAATTAGTGTGAACAAGACATTTTTTTATGAAAATGTGATTATCAACTTTTTATATTTTATGTGTTTTGTATTTGACGTTTAAATGTTATAGTTATTTATATATTATATTTTGACTGAGTTTGACCTAGGTTGAACCCTATCCAACCCAACCTTCTCCTAAAACGATTTGATGCACGGGTTGGTTTTTAAATCATTGGCGTCCCCTGCATGCTCTTATGTCCCATATTTGTGCCTGTGTCTGTACCCTGCACATATCATAGTCCCTGACATGTAACTGATGTAAAAATTGAGAAAAAGAAGATGAAAGGGCTGACAAATTCAGTTATTGTCTCCAGCCAATGTTAGCGACCGATACATTGAATGTATCGGTTGATAGATTCAATCTATGTATGGCCAATAATATAACTGATGCTAGCTGATAAGATGTGATATTTTAAAATAGCCGATATCTTGATGTATCTGTATAGTGTTGATCAATTCACAGTATGTATCTGCTGGTATTTGAACCATAATTAATGTATTTGTGGAATCCACTAACGAGATGCCTTGTATGTCATTCGTTGAATGAGAATGATATGTTCCTGTATTATCATACAATTCTATTTTCTGCTTGAACTGTAATATCCCTTATGATTGAAGTAGTTTGCAGCCCTCTCTGTGTGCATGCTACTTGTTGACATTTATTTGCTTGTGTTTTTGCAGGATCCACCTGAGGATGCTGTTGTCACTATTTGTGGTCATGTTTTCTGTAACCAGTGCATATGTGAACACCTTACAGGTGATGACAATCTATGCCCTGTGACTCACTGCAAAGTTCAACTTGGTGTAACTTGTGTATTTTCCAAAGCCACACTGAAAAGCTCGCTCTCTGATCAGCTTGGTCACGATTGTTCCCTTGATAGTACTGAACTTGTCAGAACACCTGAGCTTTGTACAGAGTTTCTACCAGCTGATTCATCTAAAATCAAAGCTGCCCTTCAGATTCTGGAATCTGTGTCAAAACCAAAGCATTCTACATACGACAACACAAAACCATTTGATGATTTTTCCAGTTATTCAGGGAGTAATTATAGTCTTGGTGAAGAGTCTAATACGCATGACAAAATTCACTCCAATATGGGGAATGGTTCCAGTGCGCCAGTGGCTGAGAAAGCAATTGTCTTTTCACAGTGGACAAGGATGCTTGATTTACTGGAAGCTCGCCTCAAGAATTCCTCCATACAATACAGGAGACTTGATGGGACAATGTCTGTTGTTGCTAGGGACAGAGCTGTGAAAGATTTTAACACTCTTCCTGAGGTTTGCTGCTTTTATGTCTAAAAGTTATATTTTTTGTTATTTTATTCATAATTTTGTTATTATTGAGAATGATGCCAAAAAATTCTTTAATTTTACAGTAACACTTCTTATTCTTTTGGTTCGTGCTGTTCAATCTAACTTGTCAATATTTTTTAATAGGTTTCTGTTATGATTATGTCTTTGAAAGCGGCAAGCCTTGGGCTGAATATGGTTGCAGCCTGTCATGTTCTTCTGCTGGACTTATGGTGGAATCCAACAACTGAGGATCAGGCTATTGACAGAGCACACAGAATTGGGCAAACTCGGCCTGTCACTGTTTCACGGTTAACCGTTAAAGATACAGTTGAAGATCGTATATTAGCCCTCCAGGTATCCTTCCATTTACCGTTTTACCTTCTTTTTGCCAAAATTGGAGGAAAATGATATTCCTCCAAAAGTTTATATTGTGTAGGAGGTAACTTGAAGGGTGAGACTTTATGCTTCTGTACTGGTTTTATCCTTCAGGATCTTCACAATAACATGTGACTTCTGGAAACAAAGGCACTGTTTGGCACAGAATTGGGTCTAGGCATGATTGTCTTTCGGAGAAAAAAAAAGAAAAAGAAGACTGTTTACCTGCTGTTTGGTGCTCGTTATATCCAGAATATGCTTTGAGTTCTTAATTCATTCATTCATTCATTTATCAAACTGAATATGCTTCAGCTTTTGTTCTGGTTTAACAAAAAAAGCCAACTGGACTGATTATGAACAATAGTTCTCCAGTATAGGAAATAGTGTAATGTGCAATCTCCATGACCACTGAAATGACTCACAGAATGAATGCTGCTTATGAAATGTCCATAGGTTTTAGTTGATGCAAACACTTAGAAGATAGAACATAAAGGATCGTGTATCTGACTTACAACCACAGATGACAAGACAGCTTTCAAAATGGAAAAGCAAATCTCACATGCTGAAAACAAATGCCGTTCGAATGTAGGTGCTCAACCCACAATAGCAAACCATACCTGTGCAAAACCCTACCCAAAATGTCATGTTCAACCGCTAAAATGATGAGAAAATAACTTGATCATGAGTTACTGTAGCATACCCTTTATTTATATAATATATATATATATAATATATATATGAAAAGGGTCATTTGACCATGCTGTGCGATTGCCTAATTTAATGGTAGGGCCCCCTTATGAACCAAACCTCCTTTGAATTGATATACTGATATACAATCTTTTTTACATCGATACACTTCTTATAATTTTTTTTTTTTTTGAAATCCCTAGAAAGCGTAACTAGCAAAAGTGCATTAATTCATTTAGTCCCAAAATCAAGGATTGAGATTGGGTGTTCAGGCTGAAATTTGGTTTCTAATCCAGCCCAAGAACTTTATATCATAAACCTTTGAAGAGGATGTCCATGATGGCTATCGGGTTTATTTGAGATATCGGAAGCGACATCACACAATCGTCGAGACAATATGGTTGGGAGATGACCATCAGTTCTAATGTCTGTACATAGATATGTGATTAGATTGCTTGGAAGACTTTATTTTACCGTTCATTTTACCAAATCGGGTTTTGGGAGCTGCTTTTGTTCATTGATCGTGGTTGGCTTGATCTGAACTGTTTAGATGAATCCAACAAATTGGAGTTGTCATTATCATTATTTGAGTTTAGTTGATTTAGGAAGTTTATTTTGATTTCCCACCCTGCCTTGAACTATTTTTGTAGAAACTCCTCAGACAACACCTTTTTGGGCCTATTTCGTGTGTTTTTGGGGTTTGGGTTCAAGTAGGACTCGACTATCCAATTGTGAAGTTGTACTCTTCAGTTGTGTGCAGAATTTTAGGACAACTTGAATATGATCTTAGGATATTTGGAGGCTCTTATTTGATTTGTGATGACTTCTAGGGTTGATCTCTTTAGTTCTTTTGATTTTGTGATGTTATTTACGTAGGATCTTGTTTTGATCATTGATTAAAGAATACTAACATCTTAATCAGTGTTTTAATTGTATAATTTGAGCATATAGTAGTAATATTTTAGATTTCTTATTTTCCTTCATTACATTCTTAGATCTAAGATTTTGAATGTCATAACCTCATTTTAGGGCACACTTCATTTTCGTCCTTAATTTTGGCTTGATTTAGTCCTTGTAGCCTGCCTTTGCCATTTTCTATCACGATTCGGAACTCTAGGTGCCTTTTTGGTTTACAAGAGACATGATTATAGGAGGATTTAGTCGTTCTCTGATGTGCTATAACATAGGATGAGATGAAGGAAACGGCATCAATAAATTGGAGATGCCACCACGTGAGCTGCTTATACAGTTGTACCCATTCCTGCAATGCCCTTTTTCTTGTTTGCAGCCTTCTTTGCCTGATGGATCCTTTGATTTTAGATCTTTGCTGCTGCAATTTTGCCGAGAGGTTCGTGGCCTTCAAATTTTCTGTAGGTTTTCATTGAGGGTATGATGCATGAGTACAAGGTGGCATGTGAGTATTGAAGGTTTTGTTACGTCAGGAATTTTATTGAGATGACAAATGAACGAGTTATCAAAGTAGGGTCATGAATTTTGAAGAAGATAAGTCACCTGATTTTATTCTAAATTGTATGGAACAATTTAGGCATGGAATTACATGTTAGTGTGGCTTTTGCATGACTTATAATCAAATGGTGAGTTTTGCTCAGAATGGGGAAATTGGGCAAGGATCCAATACACCAGGGGTGGTTGGGTTCAAGAGGGGAAGGGGATCTAGATGAGGCCATGTTGGGCTGATTTTGCCAACAAGACCAGTTATAGAACCACACCGTATAATTAATAGGTTACTTTTCTATCACACAAAACCCACAACTTGTCAACACATAGTCCATTTTGCTGTCATCCCATTTGTCTAAATTCAAATCAGATGTTCCATTTTGTTCTGCAATCCAACCAAATTTAGTACTTCATGGTAGTACAAGCATTTCCATTTTAATTAATTAATCTTTCCTCCTCTGATATGCCTAAAATTATCACACTTAATATTTTGCCTTTGTTCTACTAATTTCAAAACATTTGCCCCAAAAGCTTTTCTTCACAATTCCATCTTACTATTTAGTTGTTTTCTTGTCTCAATATTTAGTACTATATTAACTGTCAACAAAATAAACAAACCAAAGATGGTGCTGGTGTTTTACATTGCCGTCTGCTTGGCATGCCCTTATTTTTTCACTGCAGGCAGTGGCTTATAAAATTTGACCCTACTGTTATTTTGGTTTAATGACAAGAATACTGTGTCAATTTTCTATTAATGCCTTGTCATAGCTCCTCCTTATTTTTTAATTTCTGTCTCGGTTTTGCAGGAAAGGAAGAGAGAAATGGTTGCATCTGCATTTGGAGAGGATGAAACAGGAAGTCGGCAGACTAGATTGACAGTGGAGGACTTGGAGTACCTTTTTATGGCATGACATGTTTCTTGACACGTAACTGAGTGAGCGATAGCCAAGGTAGTGTTTACAAATACAGTGAGACTAGAGTTGGATAATGTCACTTCTCACCACTTCCAATTGAAGGGATTCATAGGTGTTGGCAGCACTTCTGGGGATACATTAGTCACAATTCTTTGCTTATTCTTTTGCCGATTTGCAAAGTTTTTCGGGGATATTTGAAGGCATAGGCATTGGCTAACAGATAGGCAATAGGTTATTAACCATGGCACCTGTGAATAATCATTGTAGAATCTGCATAGTTTTGCTTTTTTTTCGGAAGCATGATTTCTTTTGTCAATTACAGTGTACTAAATTAAGATGTAGAGTTCAATATCCCAAAGAGAGAAAATGAGAAAAGTTACAATTTTTTGAGTGGTCCAGTGCTCTTCTATTTTAACCCTATAGCAGTTACGATTTTGATATAATTTTTTTTCCACTAATCATATATGGTTCTCCTTTGTTCTGTACCTCTTTTCTGTGGTATTGAGGATTGAATGAAAGTTATTTTGTTGGATTTTGTTTCTTGTTACTACTGATCTCTCTCTCTCTCTCTCTTTGTGTCGGTCTTGCTCTCGCTCTGATAAACAATTGTAACTTTTTCTAGTATGAGAATAGTTGGATTTCTGTTAACAAGCGACCCAAGTATGATGTGAAGCATTGAGCCATGTATGATGCGAACCGCGTATTTGGGAAAAAATGCTAAGATAATGTCGAATTGGTAACTGGGTTGTGATAGATATATATCTTAAAAGGATAAAATTAGGAATCACGAGATCTGTTGGAGAGCTCAACGAGAGGAGATTTTGTCGCTTCAAATGATGTGGGAATGTAGCTCTGCACAAAAGAACTGAAAGAAACAATCCTTTGACAATTGAATGAGAATAGATTGTCGAGTAACTGATAAGGTGTTTTTGAGTAAAGTTGAGTGGCTTTAAAGAAAGGTGAAGGAAAAAGTGACATTAAGCTGTGAATCATACTAAATGTAACATAACGCTTCGGTGGTGAATAATATTATTGATTGTTATAGCATTGCATTGGTATGGTTTTATGTTTCTCACAAGTCCTTAGTTAAATCATTGTAATAATTTCGAAATGGCTGTAAAGATGGTGATGACAATAATTTTTTAATTTAGTATTTTTTACTTACATAATAATTATTATTATTATTTTCTTATGATAAAGATTTCTCATTAGGACATTGTGGATGGTTAGAGGAAAGGAAACAAGATGGTGACCTATTTTTTAGCAGTGATTGATGCGTGTATCTCGGAAGGTTTGAGGATAGGGTCTAGTAAAAATAATCTTAAACGAATAATAATGAAGTCATGTTCTTTTAAGCTCTAAAATTTAATAATTTTCAATTTTTTTAATCTATAAAATTTACAGCATTTGAAAAAAAATGAACTGATAGATTTAGTTAAAGTGACTTTAGTGGGCTGTATTTCGAAATAGTCATTTCCAATGGGCTGGACACGTGGGACTAGAATGGACTTACATGTGGATTGGTTTTGGCGACGTTTGCAAAGAAAACTTTAAAGATTAAAACATTACATAAAGTAATCAAATTATTTTTGAAAGTTTAAAAACACTACTTCCACTGATCTAACGAAGATGGTTTTGAAACACTATATTCAAATTTATACCTTTCCAATAGATCATCAATATAAACTTGCTCTTAATGTGTTACCAATCTTGGCCATGTTTTTAGACTCGTTTCGTGGGATCAGTACCCATGCGGTTACAACCAGGAAGACAGACCAACTCAATGAACAGTCTACATAATTCAACCATGGAGCCACACCCAGCAACAAGCATGTCAGCACAACATAAACAAAAAGTTGTCAGTAGTAACCATTAGAGCAATGTACAAACGCATCCAGAACCATCATCACAACGATGAAACCAACCATCGTGTTCCTATCCCATAAAGTTATTCTCATTCATAATCTTCATCAAAAAGAATAGATTCAGAGGTGAATACATATCATATTTCAATCACGTTCAGGATACAAATGGTCATTTGGTAGAGATCCATGTCAATATCAGTAGAAGATTAAGTGCAACAAAACCCACTTCAAGGCTTTCGTTTCTCCAAATGGAGAAAATTGATGATCACCATTATTTTTAATGTTCATTACACAACAGATATTGATGGTACAAGCAAGACAAGGGCACAAAAAGGTAAGGAGGAAAATCTTTGAGAGAATCACGACTGAAGAAATTGCTTGTGATGACAGATTTTCAAAGTGACACTCAGACTGATAACTCCGTTCGTGATACCAGAATGCCATCAGTGTCTGCATAGAGCCATTCACCATCACAAATCCGTGTTCCAGCAATCTGTATGGACACATGTTTCTCTCCAGTCCCTTTTTTATTGGCTTTCATTGGATGGGAGCCCAGTGCTCTGACACCGATATCGCATCCATTAATCTCATCAACATCCCTTATACAACCATTGACCACTATACCAGCCCATCCGTTGTTCTGGGCCTGTTGAACAGGATTGCCTCCTAGTATCGCACAGCGCGTACTGCTGCCACCATCAACAACCAAAACTCTGCCGTGGCCCTTCTCCTCCAGGAATGCTCGCACCAGGACATTGTCTTCGAAGACCTTTAGTGTTACTATTGGGCCAGAGAAGACTTGGCGTCGACCGTATATTTGGAAAACAGGATGAAGTGCACGCAGGTCACCACTGGAGATAAGGTGGGAGTTGGCATCACAGACTTCAGCAGTTGCTAACGGCAAACCAGCCATGGGCAGGCAACTTTTTGTACCTAAAATGTAACAGAAAAGTTTCAGGGTTCAATCAGTTTTTAGCTGCACCCACAAAATACAGAAAATCTAAAAAATAGAGATTTAGCCATGGTTTGAGTTTACATTGGAGAGGATATCCTGAAAAAATAAGAAAACAATGTGGAAATGAAGCTAGAATGAGAAAAAGAAACCAATATCACTATCATCAAACCTTTACCCATATAAATCAGCTTTGTGAGTCTACTCCCACAAAGAGAAAAACCAAATGTAATCACCAGGAAAAAAAAAAAAACCTCTCTTCTAGTGATAACGACTATAGTACCATGCATCCCACATCTTGCCAATTTCTCATCATGGGACTTGGAGCACTGTACATGTTCTCCAAGGTCTTTTCCCATCTTAACTCCAATAGGTGTCAGCATTAAGTTAAAAGGATAGTAAAATACCATAGTCCATTGCAAAATACAAGACCACAAGCCTAAAATTATCAATCTTGCAGAGAGATTTGAGAAGTGAGCTGGATGAACTAGGCTTTTAAGAATATTGATGGTAGAATGGAATGGGCTGGATGAACTAGGCTTTGGCTCCCCATCTCATTCTATTCTATTCCCACCATTGTTGACATCAAACACAACGTAAGTTTTAATAACCTTATCAACTTCCTGACTCTTGACAATACCCTTTTCTCATATGCACTAAATGATGACATGAAGCACCATATTCCACAACGTCTAGCTGAGGTCATCAAAGCTCTTGCCCCACTAACATGGCCAGTGGACCACAATGCACTTGAGAAATAAACAATCCATCCAAGTGTACCAATGGACTAAAGTGTCTCAGAGTAAAACAATAAATGAGCTAGTACCTCCTTGGCTTTAAGAGTGCTACAAATTGATGAAGCTGTGGTCACCACCAATGCAGTGGAACAAGATTCTAACACAGCCAATGGTTTCAATTCTTTCCAACACTACCAAAATCAAGCAAAGAAAGAAATATTCCATTCCACACAGAGCTCAACAATTTTAAGTGGTAGAATCCTTTCCAACACCACCAAAATCAAACAACGAAAGAATGTTCCATTCCACACAGAACTCAACAATATTAAGTGGTAGAATCCTTTCCAACACCACCAAAATCAAGCAAAGAAAGAAATATTCCATTCCACACACAGAACTCACAATATTAAGTTGTAGTCTTGTAGAGTGACCAATAGCTCTTAGGTTTTTTTCTTTTTTTTTGAAAAGTTACTATATTAAAAGGAAGAGAGGCATCAGAGGTGCAAAAACAAAAGCAAAAAGAAAGGAAAGCAAAGCAACAAAAAACCTGCTATCCCAATACACCCATGATAATCACAAAAGCTGGAAAAAAGAACTTTAGCAAAATCAATACATTCTTTCCAAGCTCTCTTAGGTTGATAGAATCACTTCTTTACAAATATATTCTACTTTGACGGTATGAACCTGATGTAACAACAACAATAAATTTCAGGTTAAATTGTATGTGTAAAACTATTTTAACGAAGTCCTGAATCTCAAAATTTTGAGTAAATTTTTACAAGCTCAATAGATATCTTGCCTACCACAGTATGCATTTGAGTAACATACCCACCAATCTTATGGAAGAGGTTTTTGCATCTTATGGATGGTCTCGATGATAAGGATTCAACCCACACGATAATTCCAAAAAATTTTGAAGCAGAAGGAATTAGGGAATATAATCAAAAGAATATTAGATCTGACACAGAATTTAGTTTCAAATCATGAAAATGGAAAATAATAAATCACATCTACCTGATGAAATTCAAATCAGCATTCCATGCAGCATTGTTAAGTAAAATCTACTTGACATGAATGTAAAATCCAGATGAACCAGTGAAACTGATTGCTAACAAGGGGTTGGTTGACTTGAAACCAATCACATAAGGGATTAAGATGCTAACATAAAGATTCATGCCCAAATTTCCCAATTTTTCATTAATATCATAAAACTAATAACAAGTACGGTGAGTATTCACCCCTCCAAGACCATCCATTTGTTCTTTAACAAAGACAAATCTATAGGCATTCTAAGGCACTTGCCTCTCATAATAACCGCTTGGAATAATGCAATCTTCAAACCTTGTGACCCAATTAAAAGCAAAAGGTTCAAACTTAACCAGGCTAAAAAAATTATCAAGAAAAGAAAAAATAATTGGAAAAGTTGGGATATCCAAGTGTATGGAAAGCCACTTGGGGCCCAGCTGGACAAACATCAGATCCATGTGATCTGCTGGCACTGGAAAAGCTCTATGATTGCAGTACAAATGTAAACAATAGGGAAGCAGCTTATGCAGCAGTACCCTTTTTTTAAGAATAAATTGAGACTTGCCTTTAAATAGACTTCCCAAAAAGTGCTTAGGGAGATGTTCCTATCCCATTGAATGTTAACCAATTATAAAAAGGCTTTGTTCAAAAAATAAAAATAAGTATAAAAACATTAAATTGAGAAAAGCCCACTAAATGAGTAAATGACCAGGGTAAATCCTTACATGACGAGAGTCATGATGACTCACTCTATTTGGGGATGTAAACTTTGGGACACCACGTCTCATACTGCAAGGCATCAATCAAACAAGGCTTTGTAATATTAGAAGCCTCAGTGACCAGCCCATGCTCTTGTTATCACCCCATAATGTAAGAAAATGGCAAAATGAGAAATGATCCAATAGACAACATTTTTTCTTTTTGGATAATATAGCTCCACCCCACATTAGATGTGAGACTAATCCCATGGGCATGTGTAACCTCCTAAGTTAAGTCTACCGAGAGTGGCTCGTTGAACTTGAGCGTGAATCGATCTTAAGACCCCGTTTCATGAGGAGGGCATTTTGACCGTGAGGCCAATCCCTTGACAGCATTTTCCTTTGAATGGTATGGGAAAAATCACAACCTTTATGATGTCACGTTTTATGGTGACCACTTCCAGGTGTCGTCACAGCGTTGTCATAGGGATACACAACAACATGAGGAGTAACCCCAGAAGTTTCCAATGTAGCCGACTTTTTTTTTTTTTTGAAAGAATGCTGGGTTAGATTCTCCAGATACAATTAGAGACATACTAGAATATCAGTATCATCAGTTTTGATACCTACTATTGGATTGTAATCAAGTCAATGAAGGATTTTAATGTTATCTCCCCTATATTAATTCCAACAATGAATATATCAAGTGAGAAAAGAGATACTACAGATTGGTGCATCCATCTACCCTGGTTCATTCCATAACTATAAAAATTAAAAATACAGAGGATCAGAAAAGAAGAAGAAGACAAGCCATATGAAAAATGGAATCAAAACAATATTGAAAACGTGCATGAATAAGAAGCAATCCACTAGGTACAAAATAAAATCACAAATGATTCAAATTTTGTCAAATTAAATCATTTTTGGAGCATTCTTACTTGTTTGGACATAAGAAAAGCAAGCATAGGGAAATCAAATAATGAAGGAAAATGGATCACCGATCCACAATCAGGTAAATAAGAAATAGGTAAGTAATATAAATGGACTTGAAACAAAAAGGACAAAACCACACCAATGACTCAAATCTCACATACCACGTAGCAAATAAGCTAAACTTCAGAACGAAATGCCCCCAAATTCCAAAAGCTATTCTCCTATCTCCTTAAAGCAAAATCGCTCTATGCTCCATTTGGGTTTATCTAGAAAGGGGTGATCTCGTGGAAAATTACCATTTTTAACTCATAGTAGAAATGGGTTTCATACTTTCATCATTTCTAGTTGAAAAATGACTATTTTCTTGGGAAGTACTTTCCAAATATCCACATAGAAACTACCAAAAAGCCCAAAATAGAGAGAGAGAGAGAGAGAGAGAGAGAGAGAGAGAGAGAGAGAGAGTACCAGAATAGGAAGAAAGAGTGGTGAAGTCGTGAAGCAGAAGAGCAGACGGAGTCGTTGCTTGTCTTGTATAAAGAAGAGATGGCGATGAGTAGGTAAGACCGCGAGATGAATGAAAATGAGTAGAAAACCTTTGGGGAGATCTGGTGTTGAGAAAAAATATCAAGTAATAAATAATTTCAAACTTTGAAGTTTGAGATTTCAAATAATTACAACCTTAGCTGTACTTACAATCAGACTCAGATTCGTTACTCATATCTATAGTGATTTTATAGGGCAAAGTACATGATTGTCTTAAAAATAGTGGGTCCATTCAACTGGGTCTTCATGTTTTGAATTATAAATACCATTAGATTATAATTATACGTCTATTTCAGTCATCAAGTGCTAGCATAGAACAGGACAGTATTTAAATTTTTGTCTTTTGAGTAGGATCGATACAGTCCCATCTTCACTTAATACATATCAGTTTTTGAAGAAGTTAAATTTTGAATCCATGCTGTAGTTTGATCATTGTAACTTAGTATTAAGATCTCTAAATTTAATCATAAATAATGAAAAGAATTTACTCACAGTGGTAAAAAAGTATAAACTGCTAATAACGAAGGTGAAGTCCATTATTAAATAGTAAAAGAGTACTTTTGAAAACTCAACTTTTTAACTAAAAGGTTATAGATTTTTTAATGAAGAAAATTTTATGAAAACAACCTTTGTTTGTGTCTCTTTCCTGATGTTGATGTCCAAACCCTTAGTCTTACAGGGTCGTCCTCACTGATGGGCTCTTTTGTCCATTAGATGATCAATAGCAATAGTGATCATTAATGGATGATAAGTAATTTACACACTATACATATTATTTGTAGAAAGTCGTTGAATGTTAGGTTTGTCGTATTGATAAGAAAGCAATAGAATGACAAAATGAAGTTAAATGTTCAATTACTGTTACTTTGAGAAAGGCATAATTATGCACCTCTTCACCATGGAAAGGGGATTTCATTTTATAATTTGCTAAGAGAGCCTATCCCTTGAGCAATACCATTTTTATAATCCTAAAAAATACTGATAATTGGGCTAAATTGTTTGAATCTCGACCCTTTATTCATTTATCGAAGTTTTTCATTTAGTTTTATGTTAAATCATGATTGAGTAGGCTGACTTGTGGCACATTTCATAATTTTTGGTACATGATCAATTTTTATTCTCATTTCAAGAAGTAGACGAAGAATGAAATTAATTATATCCATGGGACCTATATGAATTGAAGTACAAAAAATTATACAAGGTCTTAAGTTCGATTTATTCTGAACTTATGTGATAGATAGGATTTGCATATAACTTTTTGTATCACATGATCTACAGTAATCACATTGAATTAGAGCCAACTAGGTTAATGTAGGACTAGTTATCTAAATCCTTTTTGACACATTTTTTGTCAATTTCATAGATATGGAGTCCACGTACGATGAAGACACTACTGAAATGATGGGTCAGATACTAGATCGGATGAGTGGAGCTCATTTTGGTTGGTGTGTGTGACTGTGTGACTGTGTGGTAGTGGTGGGGGTTGATTTGACATTTGTAACATGAAATATAGTTATCAATTTTAATTTATTTTGATTGAAATAGTTGTTTTGATATTTATCTAAAACAAAATATTTTCTATAATTTATCAGTCTTTGTTTTGGCCGATTTGATCTGTTTTGATCAAAACGAACAAAACAAGTGTGTTATGACTAAAACTACATATGCTTCTTAATTTATTAATATTTTTTTATTATTAAATTTACGATTTTAATATAATTTAGTACTTAATTATTTTTAATTTCTAATTATAAATTTTCTGTCCCCTATTATTTAATTTTCTATATATATATATATATTTTTTTTTTTTTTTTCAAATTAATTATATAGTGCCTTTTTCGAAAGGAACAACAAAACACTGAACTGTTCTGATTGAAGATCAAATTGAGATTGCTTTTGAAATAAAATTGACAACTATAATATAAAATTAAGGATAATATTAATTTCTATGCAAAATAAAAAATTTAATTGTACACACCTCTCTCAATTGAACGCGAATGCATGAAAATACTGATGTAGTAAAATGATACATATGTTATTTTAAATTTCTATCACAAGTTCACAACAACTAATTTTTTTTTAGGTTTTCATCGACTATCTAAAAATTATAACTTTAATTGTCTTCAGTTCGATTCTCACTCTAACTCAAAGGGTCACATTCTATAAAATTATATGGTGTGTGTGAATAGGAATGAAGTGATTTTATAATCGATTCATTCTAATGAACAATCATTCATTAGAATCTAATGAATCATTTTTTTTTTTTTAATTTTAAAGTTATTTTTTAAGTACTGTGTATTTTTAAATTTTCTCAAATTAAATATCTGGACTAATTACGATAATATGATAAAAATACTTTAAGACTTTAAGGTCTTTTGAGACTCCTAAATATTTAAAACACAGTATTTTTACAAATAAGGGTATCCTTAGGGTGTGCCGAAAACATATTTAAGAGTGTCAAAAGACCTTTAAGTCTTAAAGTATTTTTATCATATTATCATAATTAGTTCGGATATTTAATTTGAGAAATTTTAAAAATATACAGTGCTTAAAAAATAATTTTAAAATTTAAAAAAAAATCGATTCATTCTAATGAATTAGTATGAATCGATTATAAAATCAATTCATTTGAATGAACACCTGATTCATTAGTATGAATCGATTATAAAATCAATTCATTCGAATGAACACCTGATTCATTCGAACGAATTGATTTTATATGGAAATTCGTTTGAACGAATCAAAATTGGATGGAGTATGTGTCCATTCGTTCGAACAAATGCCGAAATGAACTGGGAATTCATTCGAACGAATGGAAATATGGGGGGCAAAATAGTAATTAGCCGTTCATATATGGAAATGGGTGTGCAGTGTAAACGGGACCCATAAGAAATATGCAAGTGTTCTTTTATCACTTGAGAAAAGAAAATGTCAACTCATCTTCAATTTTTTTTGGGCTTCGGCACATCAAATCACTGAGTCACATAGAACACTATTGCATTAGATAATATCAAACATGACATTTTACATCAGACGATGGCCTTTAACCGATCCATCTGCTTCATAATTTTCTACTCTCGTCTTCACCTACCGCAAAACTGTGCCTTATTTTTTTCTTCTCTACAGAGATGATTAGACTAACTCATAATTGGCACAGTTCTTCTTCTTCTTCTTCTTCTTCTTGGTCCACTACCCAGATCACCAAATTGATATTGATAATCTCCTTCAGTCCATATCTTTGATAACTTAAACAAGTTTAATTTCTCAGTAGATTTCAAAGATAACAGAGTAGAGAAATTTCTTCTACCTATATGCTGTGCTATGGAACTGCTTTATGGTGCAACGATCAAGAATTGTGAGGATAACCCTGTTTTTTGTGCACCTTGGCATCTTATACTGACTCATTGCTGCTCCATTTGCAACGAAATGATCCAAAATCTTCTTGAATGCTCCCTTCTTGACAATGCAGAGCTCCAGAGGTCCGATCGAGTTCGACTTCCTTGAGACAATGTAGCCATGATCGACAAAGGACTCGTCGAGCTCACGGCAACACTCTGCAAGAATCTCATCGTTGATTTCGCCCCTGATTTCCCAGTAAATTTTGTAATGACCTGGTTGCTTATTCACACTTGCATGACTGGTGAAATCTACTAGCTCTGTTTTTGTTTTGGCAAGGGGTCTTGACCCTCTTTCCACTGCTAATTGAAGGTCTTTTTCAGTGTTTTTGTCAATGTTAATGGTTAAGATTAGCTTCCTCCTGCAAATGAAAGTCAGTTTTGGAGTCCCTTTGTAAAACCCAGAAACCTGAACCACATCCCCTAGCCTGTACCTGTACAGCCCTGAAAGAAAACATTATTCAATCAAACATACCCATCTCCAAAAATTAGTACTTATTCTGCATTTTATCGTGTGAATTGTTAGATTACTAACATAATTTCATAAGAACACCAAGAAGAAATTTTATTACCTGAAACAACAAATTGATTACTGGTTATTTTGAGTCAAGAAGACACTGGATTCTAAAGAGAGAGAGCCAATAAATGTCTAGAGATGACATTTTATGAAAAATTACAGAAAGATTTAAAATCGCAGTATACTACTACTAATAATAATAGTAGCTTACAAATTTATCAGTTGTTTACAATATAAATACGTATATCTATAAAAAATGATTTGAAGTTAAATCAAATCTAGCCCTAGTTTGAAATACATAACCAAGCTGAGCTCAAACTAATAAATACATATTACTTCAAAGGGTTAACTGATGGTCAGGAATTTGTCTCAGAAAACATGAATCGTGAATTCGATTTTCACTCCATCCTATAGAGATCACTCTCTATAGAATTATCCGGTGTGTACAATTAGGAAGGACTTGTAAATGTCCCGATGATTAGTATGAGTAATTTAAAACACTATAAAAAGCTGATAAATTATCACTTTAAGATTGTGGAGTTATGAAAGTCTTTAAAGAATAGATGAAATTTGATATCATAATAATGTACCTATGATTAAAAAAAAAGCTCATATGTTAAAAATATAGAGTTGGCATTTTAGAGAGAATCTTGGCTTTTATTCACATATCTTTGTAATAGTGGCACCACCATCTCTAGATCCATTGAAGGGGCTCGAATTTGGGGTCTCCACATCTCCTGATGGATTGATGATTGGCTGAAGGGCGAAATTAAGAGGAACGTGATTTGGCTAACACCGATACGACATGACATGATATCTCCACTCACAAACCAATTAATATCGGCACCAACCAGATTGCATCCTTATCAGTTATTTTTCTTATTTTTCATAGTTTTTATATATAAATGATGAATAACATAATGTGGTGTATACTTCTGTATTAGGCCCACTAACTATTTAGATATATGACTTATCAAAAAGCTAACGATCAGATTGTGTTTTTATAGATTGGAAAATTTAAGATTAAAAAAATTATAAAATAAATAAAATTAAGAAAATTTAAAACAACAATTTCATTGATTAAGTAGACTTTGTATTTTAATATAAAGCAGGGAAATAAATATTGGCCGATACGTATCGTATTGGTCAATATTTCTTGATATCGGGTGATATCCAATATATATCGCTGATATCATTTGATATCGATGATTTTAATTAAAATAAATAAATAAAAGAGAGTACAAATGAGTTAAATAAGTTCAATTTTTAAATCATTAAAGTGAAAAAAAATTACAAAATGTAAAATGACTTTTCCCCCTCATTCTTTAGGGTCCAAATAGGGCCATCTAGACCATTAGGTGCCCGAGACAGTCGCCTTAGTCCCCGTAAAATACCCATATCTTATCGCAAAATCCTCAGTCACCTTAGGCCCCATAAAATACCCATGTCTTATCGCAAAATCCTCAGTCGCCTTAGGCCCCACAAACGTACCCCAAAGGCCCACACATGTTACGGACTCAACGTCCGCAAACCCTTACAAAATTAGTTAGCGTCGCTCCCACCCTTTTCAAACCCTGATACCCCGACCCTGTATGCTTTCGGTTCTCACTCTATTAATAAATACCAAAAAAGTCTCCTTTATTTTTATTTTTCCTAAAACCTCGACTTATGGATAGACTGCTCCGGGCCCAAATCACAAAAATTTGGACCCCATATGTACGAACAATGGCTCGTTAATAATGGCATAATAACACGTAGACACGTAGGTATCATTATTGGATGAACAGAGCCATGGGAGTGTGGTCCCATCATTAACTAGTCATGGATCCGATTAATGGCGAAGTCCACATCAACATGTTGGACAGTTGAGGTTATCTATACAACTAGCACCAACTCTCGGCATCCAACCTTACAAAAAATCTAACCTACCATGCACTTCTAATAATTCTTTTAGAGAGACATCATTTGAAATGTTGGTGGACTTCAAAAAAGTAAATAAAAATAAAAATAAATTTACATGAAGGCCTAATGAGAAATGGTGTTAAATTACTTTTTTTTTCATGAGATCTTCATGTGAATTTTGGTTTATAAAGGCCACATTAAACTATCAGATCCAACACCTCTATCTACCCTTAATGAATTGCACTTGTATACAAATCGGTATGTGATTTTTAAAGTTCATTAATCTAACTTAATAAACCTTTATCATTAGATAAAGTTGAAGACTTTAAAGAAGTTTGACTTCTCGTATTCAATCAATTTATAATTTTATAGAAAATAAAGTATAATAAACTCAACTGTAGTTAAGACTCTATTCCACATCATTAAAAAAAAAAAGGACAAAACACTTAAAGAAGATAAGAAGACACGTGTGATGTAAATGAAATATAAACTGAATTGTATCTTATGTTACAGAAACTTTGTATAAGTAAAGGCTTTTTAAACCTACTATCCATGTGGGTTCAAGTAGGGCACATTAGAGTGTTTGCATAAAACTTGGTCCAAATGCGTGTGGTGAGGCACTCTAAGGTGGCTTATTTGAGGTACTTCCATTTGGGACTTATACGGGCTCCTGTGGATTACCGAGTTGAAAAGCCTTACTTTGAATAATTTGTTTATAAAGAAATTACTTTGATTAGATAAGTAAAATCATGTTTTTAAGATCTAAAAAATTCAATTTTATCCATGAAATAGAGTTTAATTAAGGATTGAATTATAAGAGAGTAGAAAGGTGTGTACTGGAGTGTGATTAGGATCAACGTAGGCTTTATAAAAAAGTCACCCATAAAAAATTTGTGAGGTGATTCCCTTAAAAAATTAAAAATTGCACTAGTAGCTTTAAAAATTACTTCAATATTTTATCTAATGCCATCTCTGTCTCTAATGTGATTTAATCGTGGAGCTTTAACTTAGTAATAAGAGTAAGTTGTAGGTGGGCTTCGCCTAACTTCAATGTAAATTATAGTATGTGATTAGAATTATTTATGAAATTTATACTTTTTAAAGGTGATTAGATCTCAGTATCTCTATCTCAAATAATCAACGACATGACATGAGATTAGCTGCAGATGAGATCTTGCTTTTTGAAGAAGAACCAAATTAAGTGTCATTATCTTCTAGTAATGGGTGAGATTAGCCTTTTGTTCATTTTTGAAAAAAAAATCACAAGATCAATGATATGTTGATTCTTTTTCTTTAAAAAGTCACCATTTGTTGTCTCCTTCGTCATTTCTAAGCCAGTAGGACCACGTTCACTAGATCCAAATCACTAAGCTGTGGGCCCCACAAGAATGACTTGTCTTAACTCTTAATAATTCATAACGTGGACTTTGGTTGAAAGCTCTTAACACTGGAGATACAAGGGAAATGAACTTAGCAAACCCTAATTGACAGTTCCTATTCAGAATGCATTAAGAAGAAGGTCCAAAAAAAAAAAAAAACGAGTATTTGATTGAATGAAATGTATACTGACACGTATGAGTAGGATGTGTGTAAAATTATATCTCTACTTGATCATTTTAGTCTTATGATTTTCGTCTGACATAAGATGTTGGTTTTATATAACTCATTTGATAAGCATGAAATAATACCTACACTCTTTTCATGTGTTGCTTTACTAACCTCACCTAGTTATATATTAGATATTTTCTAAGGTTATTCTGGAGTAAATAAAATGGGTAGACAATATGTATGGTGATTAGACTCTCTTTTTTTTAAAAAATATAGAAAATAATAAAAATAAGAAAAGATAAAACTCAGTGTGAGCATATTTTTGTTAAAAATGTTTTTTTTTAAACACTTGAGAATCAAAATTTGATACAAATAAAGTATATATTAAAAATTTGGAAAATATCTAAAATTTTTAGAAAATAGAAAAATAATATGAGGAAATATCTAATATGAAATTTGATGTTCTCAAGTATCTCATAGCGACATGTATCTTTAATGACAATTCATAAATTTTTGATGTTAAAAAATGGATAGAATACTCTCCTAACATGTACAATGTCGGTGTTGCCTTGGATCATGTAAGATCACTCGTTAGAAAAACCCTACCCATTCGATTAGAATACTTTAAACAAGGAATCAATATCCACTCATTTTTCCCAATAGTAAAATCCTTCCAGTTGGAGAAGTGGAGTAGTTGGGCAAGTGGGTCTTCTAAGTTTCTACCCATGTTTCAAAACTTTTTGAAAATAAGACTTAGGTGACTCAACTTGCTCAAATTACTCAATTTAATTGAATTGTAAGTCAAAGTCGTGAGCAAGTTCTACCAAATTCTGTCAAAACTTTCAAAGACTTGTTGAATTATATGAATTAATTGGGTTTTGAGTTGAATTTTAAGTTTTAAATTGCATCCGTCATCATCGCCATCATAAATTAAGAATTTCATCAATCCAATTTATCTAGAGTTAACTTTATAAGTTCTACTTCCCAGAAGTCACGGGAAGAAAATAAAAGAGAATCAGTAGTGCCTGTGTTTGTCATGTTTGTGTTTTAGTAGGGGGTGTGGGAGGGATGTGGTTTTGATCTGACAAAGGTGATGGAGTGAAAGTGAACTTGTGTTTGTTTGTTCATGTTTGAGAGAGAAGAACCTGTAAAAGTGGTGAGAACGACCTCATATTCCTGCCCCACTTTAACCTGTGAGTGGCACTGGCTCAGCTTCAATAAAGTCATCAACAGCCGAGATGTAGTTCTGTTCCTGCCTGTACAGAGGAATGAATTCGAAGTAAGAAAATGTGGGTATGACTGCAAAGGTTGCCTTCTCAGGAGGTGAACAAGGATCTACATTCACCCCTATCCAACCCTCTGTCGATCCATAATCTGCACTTATTAATGCCAAATCCCCCGAGTAATGCCTCAGCTTCTTCAAATAAGGCTCCATTGATCCCGTCATTATCGAATAAACGTACTTAGCATTGCTCCACAGCTTTGGAATCACACACCACCAATCCTCCCCCAACTCCTTGCATTTCTCTTCAATCGTCTTTGCCAGAATTGGGTTTGGAGAGAGAATCTCCAACACTGCTTCTCTCATCTTGGGTATGGTTACTCTGTCACTGAGTGTTCCTTCTCTTATGTCGTTGCATATCTCCTCCCACAGATCCTCAAATGCTCTGAAGGCCTGAACGATGCTGTAGGCAAAGGTGGAAGTGACAAACTCTACCTGGCGGCAAAGACAAGGCCGAGGAGGAGATGGCAGTAGGTAGTCTGGTTGTAGTCTCCTCCAGTAATCACTTCAGGTGGGCTGCAGGTGAATGCTCTGGTCGACTTCTGCTTGATCTTGAACTCTTCACTTGCATAGTAGTGGGTTGTGGCAGTTCCTGCTTTCAATCCTCCTCTGGTTTTGAACTGTTTGCTGCTGTAGATGAACTCGAGAATCCTTCTCCCTGTTCTTATTGGAAAAGCTCTGCAAACCAAGATATAATAAAAGAAAAAAGAAATAGTGAGTAATGTCAAATTTCTAACAGAAACAAAATCAAGTATGTAAGGTGCAAGGATCTGAATTCCAAGGTGTTCAGGTTTTGAATAGCCAACGACTGGACATCGTCCCGTCTGTGAGTACATGGGACTCCAATAATAGAGTTAGGGGTGAAACATATCCAATCCAAAAGACTAACCTGTTAGGTGGAGTGAACAAAATCCTTTATAAATCTCTGTATCTTCCTCTATACTTCCAAAGTGGGACTCTTTCACAACCCCAATTATCACCCTCGAATGTCCATTTAAGGTAGCTTAAGACCTGTCTCTGATACCATTTATTAGGACTTGGATATCCAGTCCAAAAGACTAGCTTGCTAGGTAGATGATCCAAGTCCTTTATTAATCCCTAAATCTCCTTCTACACTTCTAATGTGGGACGAACCAGCTCCAACCCATTTCACGATTAGGAAGAGTGAAAGGTGAAAGCACCCAAGATAAAAAGTGCTGAAGTTGGTTAAGAACGCAAGTTGAAGAGCTTATTTTCAGTGACTCAAAGTGAGTAAGCATTACCTGGATCTGAATGCAGCTGCGACCCTGAAAGTCTGAAGAGTGGTTTGCGCACTGTGATGGGTAAAGGGTACGTACTTAGGCCTTCCTTCTGTGGTTCCCGAGCTATAGAATACACTTACTGTGTTAGAAGGGGAGAATCCAATGAACAAGATTACAAACAAAGAAGAAAGTAAAAGAAATTCTAAAAAGCATTCACAACTCGCCACCATCTCTTTCCACATCATAGAATTGAATTTATTTTCTTGTCCAATCCAATGTACAATATACAAATGCATGTAGTCTATTTCTAGGTATTTTATTTTATTTATCATACCCTTTGCATACAATAAAGTTAGGAGAAAAGATTGGATTAAAAATTTAATCACTCTCATTTTGTCTATCTTTTGTTCGGGAGTATTCTCTGATCTATAGGATTCTTTTTTGAGTCTCCTGTTGGAGCTCTTTTGTTTTATGGGCCGGCTCGGTGGGCATTTTTTTCTCTTTGCTCTTGCATCGAGCTCATTTCTTGTATTCTCTTCGGGCTTTTTTAGCCCTCTTTTAAATGAAATCTTATCCAATGATTAAAAAAAAAAGTTGGAGAACAGAGAAATAGAACTACTCAGAAAAAAAGAGAGGATCATATTCATATTCGGTCTTTTTTTTTCTTCTTTTTCCTCTCTATCGTACTCTAATGGAGCCTGAAGTTGAGCATCTTGCCCATGTGAAATGTGATATATGACTAGTTAAAAAGAAGTAGAGATAAAGGTTCATAGCTTCAAATTCCTTCCTTTCAACCAAGAAGAAAGATAGGCTAGAGAGTGATTGCTATTGATTTTCTTCAATGGGTTCTTTACCACCTAACTCTAACTTGTCATAACTATGTTCTTTTACCATGACATGGCTAAAAAAAATCGAAGATAGAGAGTACTATCTTCACTATGTAACTATTTCTTTAGTGCACTATAAAAAAAAAAAAAAAGAAGTGAAAAGGCTTTCTTTTAAGAGTATGCTCTATTTTCATTGATGGGCTTTCTTGATTCAACCTTTACCCCAAGTTAGCCATAAAATGAAAACCAGTGCCTTTCTGACATCAGAACAGATGATTGAAAAAGGTTAAGAAGAGGTTGCCTTGGAAGTGGTTCACATTTGATTTCTTATAATAACGGGTTCTTTTGCACCTTACCAAAAACAGAAAAAAAAAAATCAAAAGGAAAAGATGGATCTTCCTTTCATAAGTGGAATCTATAAACATAAAGAAACGAAGAAGTGAAGAAGAGATCAAAGGAAGTACCTAAGTGAGAGAGTGGTAATGAGTGAGGGGGAGAGATCTCCATCGGCAATTCTCTGAATGTAAGGTTCTAAATCTGCATGGGAAGCGAGAGGAAATAGTGTATAGAGATTCAAGTGCAAATGGATCCATATCTTGGATCTTGAGGTTTCCAAGCCATTTCTTCAGATACTCGACGCCGTGGTTCAAATCTATTATCCGCCGGAGAGACTGCCTCTGAACACTGGCCGCTTCCTCAGCTACATCATCAAACCAGCTGAGGATCTCATCCTCTTCATGGGTATTGTTCATGGTTGGTCTGATTGATGGAGTTGTTGTTCGAGTTTGTTGGAGGATAACAGACTGATTGCCTTTAGAAAAGGTTCTCTTAGGTGGGTCTCTCTCTCTAATGTTGCTTAAAAGCCAATCACAAACACAACTAAGAGAGATTTTATCAAGGATTTTTTTTCCTGAGGGATAAATTTTGCAAAGGTGGGTAATCAATTATGAATATTCTTGACTAAAAAGATTTTCAAAAGTGAAAATGGAGAGAAAAAATAATTATTATTTTATCCTTTAATTACATCTCATTCCCAAAATCTACTTTTCTTAAGTGCCCAAAACGCCATAGGGAAAAGGAAAAAGGAGCAACTCATTCTCTCCCCATCTGTCATAAGGGACCAACGGTGGTCCCTCTGTGTTGAAAGTCCATACCCTTCACTATCTCTTCAAGGTACGGATTGAATGGCGACGACAAGATACGCTATCTATAACCTGATCGCAAATGGAGATTAGAGATTCTTATAAAGATTGGCATCAAACGTGCGTGGGACCAAAAGGCGCCAGCTTGGAAAAGTCTTCACATAAATTCCATCTTGGAGGTTTACCACCCATTATTGAATATTCCTTCATTATTGCCCACTTATGCTGTGACATTAGGCTGATTACGTTAAAAGTGACCATCCATAACATATTCTTTGATTTTGATAGGGACATTAAACACTATTGCATGCTAACTAAAGAGAGATGTGCATGCAGGTAAGGACCCTACGAGAACTCTTAAGATTGGCCTTTTATAAAATAAAATTATATAATTTTTTTTACAAAGTATGAAACATCTAAATAAAATATCATAATCAAATTTATAATAAATTATTATTTAAAATTTATTCTTCTTGAATTTTGAGATACAAAATTACTAACTAAATTACTATATTCAAGTTTTTTTAACATATCTTTTTTCAATAGATAAAATAATTAATCCATTCAATCTTTCTTATGACAAATTTAATTTCCACTTGTGTCATGTATGTTGATTTTTTTATTTTTTATTACTATCTTATTGTATTTAAAAAGAGTAGTTGAAATGCTAAAGTATATAATGCATTTAAAATAATTTATAAAGTAAAATTATATTAAAAAATTATCACTCAGTTATGAACTATAAAGCACAGAACCGTCATTCAAATTTAAACCCATTTTATTTCCATTCAACTATTTATATTACAATAAATACTAAGTTTCCTTGTTTAAGGACTTCATATTTTTATTAAAATTTTTGGAAAAAATGATAAGAATAATGATTAGTTAAAATGTAACCTTATATAATCATTTTAATCTTGTAATACAGTCAATTAATCATCGCAATTCTTATTTTTTAAAAGAAAAATAAAACTACAGGATAAATGATTTTTATCATGATGTTTAATTTATTTTATTAGAATTATAGATCTAAAATTTGAAAAAAAAAAGGCCAAATCAATCTGAGTTGACTAAACTCGATAGGAATTCAAGTCAAGCGAGTTAACAAGTCTTGTCAAGTTGATTTTAAATACTCTCCAAGTTATTTTATTTAAAGAAAAATTTTGTCTAAATTTATAAGAAATTGCAAAAAGTTTAACAACATGGAGGTGTTGGCTTAACCGCAATATAAGAAATTGAAAAAGCGAACCCGACATGAATCGAACGTCAAGTTGATTTTAAATACTCTCCAAGTTATTTTACTTAAAGAAAAATTATGTTTAAATTTATAAGAAGTTGTTGCAAAAAGTTTAACAAAATGGAGGGGTTGGCTTAACCGCAATATAAAAATATAAAAAATTGAAAAAATGAACCTCACATGGAACCTTTGGATTTAAAACCAAACACTCTACCATTGCACCATAAATCCATTTGTTAATGAAATAAAAATTAAAATAATTTTATAATATAAAAGAATGTGCGATAACTTAAAAATTGAACTCAACTTGAGGGCTCTATCTATTTCAATCGCCTAAGGCCAAGGCCGGGCCTTTGTGCGTGGGACACGCTAAGAGAGAACAAAGCGAGAGATTCATACAGAGAAATCTGGAGAAATCTGGGCTAGATGTGATTTGTTCAAAAACGTTATTAGCTGTAAAAATTCCAGGATTTTTAGGAGGCTAAGAGAGGGATTTAAATTAAAAATAGCTAATTTCCTGATTCCACCCTATGCTTAGTTACTTTCAGCCTGTGTTTGATCCGTACCACTGTAGATTCTTACTTTCTTCAAACATGTGAAATGTCAGGTTTTCCTCACAACGAACCAAATTTATCACATCTGACGACAAATTTTTTATTTTTTTTATGACAAAAGTGTCGATGTATCTTTGAGTAACTCGATTAGGTTAGAGAAATATTGAGCGTAAATCGAACTCAAAATCTCATTTCACGAGAAGAACTTCTAGACCGACCAACCCCTCTTGAGTGAAGGGTACAAAAGAGGAGTTAAGTTGAATCAAACTCAAGCCTAACCCATCAAGTTCTAGGCTGGATTATAAGTCTGAACTCGAATTGATTCATTGTTGAGCTCCTCAAGCAGAGATTAAGCCCAAACAACTTAAACACTGCTTATATATATAAATATATAATGGGCACAATTCACTAAACTCAAATGTATTAGGAAAAAAAAAACTATAACTCACTTTTTACTGATGTATTTTACACTATTAAAAACAGTGGTGTCCAAGGTTTTTCGTTGGATCATCAATACATTTATTTATAAAAAAGATAGCCCCACTTTAAATGGTGGTTGTTCAAAGGAATCACAGGAAACTAGCTTCTTGCAGATGCCCTTCCTGTGGAAGGCCAAGCCACGGCCAACTTTGCACAAAAGAGGTACAAAATGGAACTTGGGACCCTTATGTCTTTGGGTGTCTTTCGTCCTATGCATTTCCTCAGCGAAGCTGACAAAATTGACCTTGTCCATCTTCTTCTGAGCTATTCATTCACTCATAACCTTAGCCTGGGGATAGTCTACAGCCTCTACAAAAGCAAACAAAGAAAATTTCTTTCTCAAACGCCCTCATGCACATTCATGCCAAACAAGAAAATGACAACTCCTTCTCCACTTGGATTTGATAAATCTAAATCTATGTTAAATCCAACCGGTGAAGTGATAAAAAAAATTTACATCCATTAATTTAATAAATCAAAGACTCTAAATAACATTTGAGACACTCCTCTATTTTGAGAGTGAATTCTACTTAAAAAATGTTATCATGTCATGGTTTTTCATATAACATGGTATCAGGTTTTGTGTGGAGTCATAGGGTCTAACTGCATGTGAAGGAAGACGTGAAGTGATGAAAAGTCTCATATCGATTAATTTGAAAAATCAATAATTTCACGTAACATTTGAAGTATCTTTCTCTCAAAAACTAGTTTTTGAAAGTGGATTTTACTTCAAAAATGTTATTATATTATGATTTTTAATACAATTATAAGTATTATTGATTAGAAGGTCATGACAAAACTCAAAAAGCTCATTTATATATATGAACTCAAGACAATTGTTCAAGATTTAGCCTACAATATTTGTGCAATCCAAGCATGTTATCCAACAACTATAACACTTGGAGAACGGTCAGAATTTGGGTGTTATCCTTCCTAAATCAGTGGTTAAGTAGTTTTGGATCGATTTAGCACCACAAGACCATAAAGTTGACCCATTTTATCATGTTTCTTATGATTTGAGTGGCTAAGCTTTAGTCAAATGGTTGGTTGTCATCACCTCTGTGCTCATGTGCTCATTAACATGGGACACTAGATGATTCTGTTGCCTTCTCCTGTATTGACAAGACTGTCGTTAGAGATAAATATAGGGACCTCATGTCACAAACTGTATCCTGTTTAAAGCAATTTGAAAAATGTTTCATCAATTTGAAGAGAGTACTGGCTCGAGGAAGATATTACATGTCCCAATTTTGTTGAGAATCAAACTATTCAAATCACAAATCAAACCCACTAAGAAGCAAGAACACACAAATTTTATATGGTTTTACAAAATTGCCTAGGTTCACGAGGCGTGCATCAAGATTCCACTAAAAAGATGATCTTGGACAGATTACAAAAATGATACAACACTTTCCCTTTCCTCTTCTTCATAGCCTCTCTTTCTCCTCTCTATTTCTTTCTCAGAGAAATCACAAAGCTAAAGAAACCCTAAGCGAAAGAGACATTATATACAGCTGGATTTACAATACAAACTAGACCCACGTCCTATAGACAACCCATGTCTAAAAAGATTTTGAGCCATAAAACCCAATAAATTTATGTCTCAAATGTCATATTTCAAATTTTCATATATTGCAGGATGATTTGCTCCTAATTCAAAAAAAAAAAAATTAGCCAAGGACGATGACACGAGAAAACATGCAAAAGGAGTGTTGATTATGCATACCACAAGCTACTAACTTCTTATGAAAGCAACTGCGCTGCAGTAATGGGCTTCCTGGATTTTTGGTGGTGTTTATCTCTCTTCATCATGTGGTCTTTTTCTTCATTACCATCCATAAGCAGTCTCAGAAGGGAAAAACGGGGATGATTTAGTTGGACTTTTAACATTGCCAATTTCTCTCGAATTTATTTTATACACGAGATTTAAAAGTGATTTCGTATGTATATATCTTTGAATTTTAATCAAAATGCTGTTTCAACTAAAAATACGAGAAAACTAAATAAGAGTTTAAGTAAAGCAGAGGTGAAATGTAGAGAGTTAATTTTAAAATATTTTACTTTTAGCAAATTGTATATTTCTATTATGAGCAGAAGATTAAAATTACAAAAGCTTTTAGAAGAATTTACTATTTCACGAATTTCTAACATCAGTCCATTATTTGATTTTTTTTTTCTATTTAAATATGTTGATTGGACCTCGGCCTAGATCCGACTGGATAGAGTTTGTGTAGTCACTTGTCCGTCAGAAGAAGATGAGAGGTACCCTATTTATGAGTTATGCGGCCAAGGGACCCGTGCAATCTCTTCATTTGCTATGTTAGAGAATTTCTAATCTTCCTTTTCAAGATAAACCATCTTAATGATATTTCTCCATTTTTTAAATATTTTATTTTATTATTATTCATCTTAATATCTGCATTTCTGTAACAACACCTTAATGACACATTTACAACCATATTGATAAAACTAAAACATTTTAAAATATCTCAAAGTTTATGTCGAGAAGAAAATCATGGTGTTTTTTTTTAGTGTTTCGGACATAAAAGGCTTCACGTCGGACCTATTTCATGATAAATTTAGAATGCTAAAATTGTTATATTCTATTTTAAACTCAAATATAATATTTTTTTAGGTTCATTTGATGCATTTTGACCGTTGAGTTAATTATTACGTATAAAAATATTTACTCAATAATTTATTTTGATCAATTAAGAAATAATATGATGATGAACTCTATTTTCAATCATTAAACAAGGCTAATGGTAATTTATCTGTCTATCTAATATTTATATCGTAGCATGAGTCTCACACTCATACATCCATTGAACTTTGACGCTAGTAATGAGAAGATTAACACCTAGTAACACTAAAGAGGGAAGTTTGGAAAACGCTTAGATTTAAAAATAGAGATGCTTTGACATTTGACATGTGAGTTCCACTTTATGAAAAAAAAAGTTAAATAAAAAGATAAATTTTCATATAGATAATGTTAGGACCTAAGTATCCATATCAAAATATTAGTTTATTAAGTGTAGAGTAACTTAAGTTCTTTATAAATCCTTAAATCTCCTTCTACACTTTCAACGTGAGACTTATTTAGAGCCATCTCCATCAATCTCTCCTTCAACGAGGTCAGTCATCCTGTTTACCTAAGGGATCTAAAGAGGCCACATGAGGTAGTCTGATATCTCGCTCTGATACCACTTGTCAAAACCTAAATATCCATCCCAAAAGACTAGTCTCTTAGGTGGAGTGACTCAACTTCTTTATAAATCTCTAGATCTCCCTCTACATCCACAATCAACCCCAACAACCATCTAAAATCTCCGTCAATCAAGACCAACCATCTTATCTATCTAGAGATTTCCTAAGTCCACATGAATTAGTATGAGACCTCGCTCTGATACCACTTATTAAAATCTAAGTATCCATAATCATAATTAACCTGCATTAAATGAACAATCATCTTAACATTAAATCTAAATCTAAAGAATCTCCTCATGTTGTCTTACTATAGCCAGAAATGTCATCCTTTGGATTGTCATATTGTGCTCTTGGATCGTGGGTCATTTTATGACAGGGCGGTGAGGAGAGGACCCAGTGGACAGACAAATTTCCTCAGTTTCCATTATAGGATCATATGATTTCGGACACAATAATTACCAAACCCATTAACTCACTTGGACCCCTTTGGATTTGGACCTCCTCTCTCCTACCCCAAGCAATCGTCTATTACACCACAGAGTTTGGATTTTCATTTACATTTTTATCTGCAAATTATTTTAACAAAATACAGTTCAAAATAAAAGGTAAAATACAAACATATGTAATATAAAAAAAATATAAAAATACAAATCAATGTACAAGAAAAATACAAAATACATAACAATATGCAAAAGAAGATACAAAATGTAAATCAATATGTACATGGTAAAATAATGTGTAAGAATATTTTAAATTATTCTATATTTTATCAAAATAATATGTAAGATTCAAATACAAATGATGACGTGACATGCTTTAATTGACCAAACAATTCATCCTATCCAGAGAAAAAAAATACGTGCTAGGAGAACCACTGGCCAATAGCGTGACAAGATATGGATGAAGGGTCACGATAAGAATCATTTCATTTCATTTAATCAAGGCAATTTTAATTCAATGTGGACGGGCTAGTAAGAGTGTGTGGTGTATATCTTTTCAGAGATGGATAGATATTATATAGAGAGAGAGATTTAGTTCTGTCACATCAACAAGTCATACGTTCTACTTCAGTTTTATGCAATCTTTGCAAAAAGATGTAGATAGATTATTTAACAGGAATATTATAAGGTACAAATGGCAGTAAATGATATTATTTGAGTTTTTTTTATTAACATTATCATTCTGCCCCGACGTATAAATTCATTCGAACAAATATTTTAGTATAATTTTCATTTCTTCGAACGAGCGTTCATTCGTTCAAATGAATAGTTGGTTCATTTGAATGAATAAGTCGAAATTTGTCCGAATAAACAGTTTGGTTCATTCGAACGAAAATTACAATAAGGTGTTAGATAAATATATTCATTCGAATGAACTGAAACTGAGAAAGTTCGTTCGAATGAATTTATACGCGGAGTAAAATGGTAACTTCACTCAAAAATTAAAAAAAAAGTGTGTAGAGGCAGATTTTTAGACTCTGTGAAACTGTTAAATCCATCATTAAATGAATTGAATAAGAGGGCTGTAATAAGATTTTATAATTTTTTTATCAAAGTATCATGAGTTTAATAGTTTTACAAAATTTGAATATCTTTATATTTAAAAATTAATGAATGACTTAAATTTTTCATTAGGATGGTGAAGTACGATAATTTATTATTAAATAGTTATGTCACCTTCTACTGCAGAGTTAATTTTTATTACAAGGAAAAATCTCAAGTTATAATACAATGAGATATGCCGTGTATAAGAGGAGAATAGTAATAATATGATCTTCACTGGAACCTACTCCAAGAGTGAGATTGATTGCAACTCCATTAGATGTACTTGCGATTTGGTCAGAAACTACAAATGGAAAGACAAAAACTATAAATATAAAGTCAGCAAATGACAACTTGCAATAGCAATGGATGTAGACCTAGCAATGATTTGGGTTCGATTGGATGGATTTTGGGTCGAATTTTATTTGAATATTAGTAAATAATTTTTAATCTATTATTTACTTGTTTATTAATTATGTTAGTAAGTTTGAATCTATTTTAGATTTGTGTCACACAATTTTAAACTATATTCATTTAAAATGCTCGAGTTTAGATCGAGTGATCATGTTGGATCAAATTTTATCATCTCGAATGCAAAATAAATCTGATAACAAGTTAATCAGGTTGAGTTGAATTTTGAATTTAGGTCAAAAACTCTCAAATCATTACTTATTTATTAAATGGGTTTGACACAGCTCAACTTTTACATAAGATGCCTCCTTTAACCATTTAAATGGTGAAAAATATAAATAGTATTCTTTTATGTTAAAGTTGAAATACCTCAATTATTATCTTAAAAAAAAAAGGTTAAGCTCATTAACAATGAAATTTAGAGATTGTGATATCTTAAATCTTTAGTTGGAGGTTATGGTATTTTAAGTTCTTTGCTAGTACGATACCATCTGTTGCACATCCTCCAAAATAGGGGGTTGCAACTTGCAACTTAAGTGGGCCAAGCGGGGCAATTAGTGCTTGCTAAATGAATGGCTTATAGAACATCTTGTGTGTCAAAGAAAAGTATATATAAAAAATAAAAATAAAAATTCATTTTTTTTATTAAGAGATTTATTTTTACATAAAAAAGCTCTATCAAAGATTAATACTGTGACTATTTTTTAAATGAAAAATGTACTTTTTCATACCTTTGTTGAAGTAACAAGTTATTTAATTAGTATCTTAACTAATTTGAAAAAATATAGCTAATTGTGATTTACCACATGAATTTGAGGTATAGAAATGCATAATTTAGGGTAAGTATAGCATCTCTCTTTTTAAATTGATTTACATAGATACTTGAGATGTAAAGTGGATTATATATGTAAGTCTTTTTGAAGTTTCACTCATTTTACCATTCTACCTTTTTAAACTATAGAATACCCAGCGTAAAACTCCCACAAAGGATCTCAATTCTAAAGTCTCTCTAACTTTTTTTTTAATTTTCGCATGAGAAATCGTAGAAAATCATCGTAAAATCTCCATAGGTGATACCCACTGCTCAGGGTACACCAGGTTA
This sequence comes from Chimonanthus praecox, assembly GCA_022113865.1. Taxonomy (NCBI): domain Eukaryota; kingdom Viridiplantae; phylum Streptophyta; class Magnoliopsida; order Laurales; family Calycanthaceae; genus Chimonanthus; species Chimonanthus praecox. Next base: position 65,857,009 of record CM039087.1, on the reverse strand, counting down.
GGCCGTGAGGGCTCAAATTTGACATCTTCCACTTCCTGAGATGGGAGGTTAACCAGTTGAACTATATGTGAATCTCTTTCTAACTTAACTCTTTAGATAAAGACTCACTCTTTTTGTCTTTTTACACATATATAACTATTTAAGTGGTAGAAAAACATTAACTGTCTCAATATATTAAAATTTGAAGTACTTCAATCATTATCTAATTTTTTTTTTTGCTCAAGTACAATAAAAATGGAAATTAAGAGTCATGTACCTTATATCCTAAATTAGAAATCATGACAAAGTAAGTTCTTCGGTATTATTTCATTAGTCTCTTGTGCTTAAAGTGGGCTCAACCCTAACGAGCTGCAATTTGGGTCGGCCAAGTAGGCTCACGACCGAGTAAAGGACAGCTTATGACTCTAATGAGTGGCTGGTAAAAATGAATGGCTGATATAGCACCACGTGTGTTCAAAAAGTATATATAGAAGACCACAATAAAAATAAGGTGCCCATTCTAACACGTGTTATTTTTTAGGAGGCACAAATTTTAGTAAACTTTTCAGTTTGTTCCTCATCCATTCACAAAAATCGATTCACTTTTCAGTGAACCGAGTCTATTTTTGCTGATAAAGACAAAGTGAGAAATCCAAAAGATCCGTGTATATTAAAAAAGTATATCTTTATTAGGATGAGCACCATAAAAATAAGATTTTGATTCGGATCATTTGTATCAAGGAGGCACTTCTTTATTTCTTTTACATGTGTTACTATTTAGATGATGGCAAGTACAAAGTAGTGGTCCCTCGCCTAAATCCAGACCTCCTGTGCCTAAATCCAGACCTATAATAATGATAAAACTTACAAAGTAGTGGTCCCGTGCCTAAATCCAGACCTATAATAATGATAAAACTTCAGTTTTCCTTTGAGATGCTCTTATTTTTATATAAAGAGGCACTTCTCCTATTTTTTCATACATACCTTTTTTTTTTTTACAAAAACATTTTTATATAAAGAGGCACTTCTCCTATTTTTTCATACATACTTTTTTTTTTTTACAAAAACAGTCGGCCGATACGATTCACATCAGTCGATATTTGCACCCCTGATTCAGAGTTTTACTCAGTACTCTTGTACTCCCAAAGAAATGGAGGTCTTGAGTTTCTAATATTAACGAAGTCCTTATTATCCTTGGATCTTTGGATTTTGAGATTTATAAGCACACGGGCACCCTTTCTACTAGTAATCAACCTCTTATGCTTAAATAGGGCTTTTAGGTTGAATTGGGCCTTTCAAAACAAAGTTTGTTCTGATTTGAAACAACTTACTTTCTTGACTTCAGACCATTTAGCTTTTCCAAATTGGTTAACGAATTAATCAATTAGATTAAATAGGTTTCGATTTGTGAACTGGTACTTTCTTTTAAACGGGGTATCAGATGATGCAAAAATGAGGCAGAGTACTCCCCCAAGATCTGATATGTTGAGAGCATTGTACCATGAAGTACTTTTAAGTAGCAAACTGGATCTTTGTGAAATGCAACTTCTATTGGGGAAAAGAACAAAGAATATAATGTCAACCAGGCATTATTGATGTTCTAAATTCTAATGCGTTGATGCTTTACATTGGTACCCCCTGGAGCTGTTCTACTCAAGGATATACCGTCAAAAGAAGAAAAAAAAAGGTGAAATAAACTTTTTGTCAGTCAATGTTATCAATTTTTTTTTGAATGATAGATGATATTTTATAAAAGAAAACAGAAAAAAGGCCGAATAGTACAACTAAAAAGCCCAGCAGCACCAAAGTTGAGAAAAAAAGACAAGGGTCACCTGGAGAGACAGAACAACTAAAAACAAGAAAAGAAAAACCTCCTTAACAGGATAGCTGGTAAGGGCACCCCAAAACTACTAGGAAATGCACTGGTCAAAATCACCAATGAGCATTTGGGGTCTTCAAACTCCTTTCTTCACTGGAATCGGCTTTCCCATTTGCTTCTCTAGAAATATGCAAGAAGGATAGGATCAATTGTCCCTCAGATCAAGTATTTCTTCCACCAAATCAGCTATCTTCCACGGAAATGGTTCCCCATTTGTTGCCCACTTGATGAGAGAAGCAGAATCACCTTCAATAATGATAGGGAGAAGATATTCCTCCTTCGCCAATTTTAGACCGAAAAGGAGACTCCAGTAGGACCTGAAAAACCCACAATGCATCGACTCCTGTCATTTTAATTACACCTCAATACCCATAGGGCCCAGAGCCCCAATAGCACTGCCATCAAAATCTAGTTTAAATACTCCTCAGGAGGGGGCTTCCAAACACTGTAAGTGGAGAGCTAACAGGATGGTCTTCAATAACCTCACCAATTTCGTAGATCATACACCGAATAAGATCTAAAGTCCAACTGAGCGGACACCCAAGCAGCAGCTGTGTTAACTATTCTAAGGGGGTGGTCTTGCCTCTAAAGCATCTATTGTTCCTCTCTAGTCACAGCGTTCATATTGTAGCCACCCAGCTGATTCTCCACAAGACCCTTCCCTTGTCATTAAGATTGCAAAATTTCCAACTCTGAAGGTGTTCAGAAAGAGATCCAGCCATCACCCAAGAAATCTTGAACCATGATAAAACTCGGTACCAAGGGTACACCGCTACAGGGCAATGAAGAGATGGGCTGAAGTCTCCTCGGCTTTTAAGCACATGGAACAGCCATTAACCATAAATTGTCTACAATGCCGTCTCTGAAGATTATCTGAAGTCAAAATCCTCACTTGATAGGCTGCCAACAAAAGATGGTACACTTGGAGGGGGCTTTTGCAATCCAGCGGCAATGTGGAAAAGCGCATGGAATTGCACAGAGCGAGGGTTGCTCGCCACCCAGCAGTCCTTCCAAAACATGACTCCATTCCCCTGACCCGCCCTGTATCTGATTCAACAAAGAAAGAAGACGCTGTTGATTGCACACCCCTCCAGAAGGCAGACACATTCCTGACATTAAAGCTGATACTTCATCCTCCCTTATCAACTTGATATTACGCATTAATAATGAGTTTCCACAAGCCAGCTGATGCATCTCCCAGTCTCCACAACCACTTGCCAATGAGAGCAAGATTGGCAATCTTAATATTCCGGAAACCAAGACCACCACGGTTGAGGGGGGGAGACACTTTTGACCAGCTAACCAGGTGATAATTTTGCTCCTCTGAAGCCCCTTGCCAGTGAAAATTATGTTGGAGCTTTTCAAATCTTTGAATGATAGTAGCAGGGCACCTAAAGCAAGATAGGAAATAAATAGGAAGGTAAACCAAAGAAATTCTACTCAAAATTACCCTTCCTCCAATAGATAGACATTTGCTACTCCACGTAGCAAGGCACTTCTCAACTCTATACACCAACACCTCCCACCAGGATTTTGGAATTTTACCAACACAAAAGGCAGCCCAAGGTAAGTGATAGGAATCTCCCCACCTTACATCCAAATTCTCCTGCCAAAACCTCCAGAACAGTTATCATCTGGTATTGATCTTCAGAACAGTTGCTCTTATTATACAAGATGAAGATGTTTTGTATTACAGTATTATTGAGTGTCCAATCTGTCAATTGATTGCAATATACAATGAAGATAAGTTTTAATAAACAATGCAATATTTTAACTTCCAACTTGAAGGAGAATGTTCTGAAATAGTGGCATTTGGCAGGAGGCAGCCTTCCATTACTCTGAAGTCTGAATTATGCTTAAACATAGCTTGAACTTCCAATTATTATAATCAAACTAAACTTTTAAAATTAATTAGTTGAAAACATGTTTCCTTTGTTTTCTTACAGCTCTGAATCCTGTCCAGAATGCCATATGTTGCACGTATGCTTGTGGCCTTGCATGGTGTTCTCAACTTCTCATGTAAATCAAATCTTTGTCTGTGTTATCCATTTCTGGCATCCTTTTACCCTTGATCTTTCATACTCTCATGTTCCTAAGACCTCAATCCACTTTGCATTTTTTCACTCAAGGCTCACGATGGATGGCAGTGAACAAACTTCCAGTGATCAAGACAGAGTTGTAGCATAGTCACCAGCTTGCTGACATAAATTTGTTACTGAAAGAAGGGGGAAGAACTCACTACTCTTCATAAACTGCAGAGAAACTCAAGTAAATAGTAGTCTCAGACGCTTAATTTGTGCATGTCGGATGGATCTTATAAAGAGATTTTTTTGCTTAAACTACATCACTCGTTTTGCTATTGCTTACCATGAGTAGGATATTTTCCTTTTTTTTGAGATATAAACAAGTAGGACTTCTATTCATTCTAAACTTACCAAGTACATTTTTCCTTTAAAGTTGTAATTAAGAATTTTTTTTAATCAAACTTTACATGGGAGCTACAAACATACCTAATGCTACAAGCCATTTGCAAAAACAAGACAGCAAAAGAAAGATCTTTGCCTACTAGGAAAGTACAAAATTGAAACTCTATCTACTCCTTTTTATCCATAATCAAAATGTCCACAGCTACAAACATACCTAATGCTACAAGCCATTTGCAAAAACAAGACAGCAAAAGAAAGATCTTTGCCTACTAGGAAAGTACAAAATTGAAACTCTATCTACTCCTTTTTATCCATAATCAAAATGTCCACAGCTACAAACATACCTAATGCTACAAGCCATTTGCAAAAACAAGACAGCAAAAGAAAGATCTTTGCCTACTAGGAAAGTACAAAATTGAAACTCTATCTACTCCTTTTTATCCATAATCAAAATGTCCACAAGCCATTAGTGCTGGGATTTCGGTAACGAGAATGGACGAAACAACAGATGGAATGATTGCAACACTCAAAAGTTCCTTCAATTTTGTTTTGGGCTTTGGAAGCAATCTCTTAGTTTTAATTGAAGGCAAAATACATTCTCAATTTCGGTGGAATGTCTGCACATTGATTGTAGATGTCCACCACAATCGCATCACTCAAAGTGTATGTGCATTTTTATTACGGTAAAGCTTACAACTTAAACAAATAAACAATGGAGGAAGATTAAAATATCAGAAGCTAAACAATGAGGCAGTTAAAACCATAATACATTTCAATAACATTGAAGAGATGCAATAATGGGAATAAAGACAACATTAAAATTACATATTTACAGTCAAAAGAAAGAAATTTGAAGATCAACAAATAAAACCTACTCCCCTTCCCCAAACGGACCACACCTCTGGTTCAACCAAGACAAGATATCGCTACGAACAAGCACCACATTCTCATCTGTCTCACCAAAGAGCAACGAATGCATCATACCATCATAGATCTTTATACTCTTATCTTCGCTCCTGGCCTCTTGATAAAGAGTTTGACTCACACTTGGGTCAGTCACGACATCTGCGCTCCCATGTAACACAATAAAAGGAAGACTCACATCAAAGAGCCTGCTATGCAAATAATCGGTAACCCGGAGTAGCTCCACGACGGTACCCAACTCGGTTTCCCCCGGTACCGCAGAGGATTCTCCCCTGCTATAATCTTCTTCTCCTTCACCTTAACCGACTTATCTAGAAGATCAGCAGTGGGTACAATGGGCAATGTGGGGAAGAACTTTGCAAGAAGGATGAGAATCTGGGGAATTGGCCATCTGGGTCTGACATTATCGGAGATTTTGCACATGGGGGCGACAAGAATTGCGCCATTCCAGGCATTGGGGTGATCCTTTAAGTGGATCAAGAGGCAAATGGCGCCGCCCATGGATTCGCCATAGAGGAAGAAAGGGATGGACTTGAATTTTGGGTCTTGCTTGATGGAGTTGAAGAAGGAGAGGCAGTCGCTGACAACGTCGTCGACGTTGGAACAAAAGCCCTGAGACCTTGGGAGCGACCATGGCCTTGGAGGTCGAGAGCGAAGGAGGAGAAGCCCATTTGGGCGAGGAAAATAGGGGTGGCCTGGAAAGTCCAGCTGATGTCGTTGCCATAGCCGTGGACCATGCAGATGATGGCACGTGGAGGGGAGGAGAGGGGCTGCCAGGATCTGGTGAAGAGGGAGAGGCCCCTTGGGGAGGTGTAAAAGGAGCTGGTGGCATGAATGCCATGGGAGGAATAGTAATCCTCCTCTGTGATGCTACCCCAGTAGTGAGGAAGGTCCTCCATCCTTCTCCACTGGATTGGGGATAGGGGATTTTGGGGTTTGGGAACCTTCCCTCTCAAATCTCTCCTCTTGGATTGGTCTCTTGCTTGCAGGAGGCGGTTGTCTGGAGTGGAAGCCTCCCAGTTGACCCTGACTTACTCTGCGGATAATTGTCACTCAGTTATATTTTTGTTTGACTCGCTGGGTCACTAATGAGTCAAGATTCCATTGCACAGTTCTCTGTTTACATGTAAATTTTAGAGTTAATAATTTATTTATTTTTGATATAAATCGAAATTTTCAATAGATGTTTAAAGATAGAAGTTAAAACTTGTCTGGTTTATATATTTTGACTTATAATTAAATAATTAGTCTAACTTTTAAGATTTAATTAGAGATTATTGACTCGATTTATTTCAAATTCATGTGATAGACTTGTGAGCGTTAATATTAATCTCATTTTAGAGAATAGAAATGCTCATATTATCTTTAAAATAAGTTGATAAACTTTTTTATTATATTTACACTAACGACAAAGGTGGACATGGAGGAAATGGGAAACCTTGGCCAATGTAAATCATTAAAACTATTTACTAAATAAAAAAGATAAAAAAGTTAAAAATAAAAGTTGTTTTTCATAATTATAACATTGATATTATTAGTTTATTCAGTTAATTTTTTTAGTAAATTAATATATTATCAAGATTAAATAGTCCTAAAATTCTTCTGACCTAGTTTTGGATAGTGAGGAAAATATTTTTTTTTTAAACATTTGAAAGTTGTGATGTGGATCTAATATTTGGACCTATGTCACCATGTTTGTTTGATGATTATCTAACCATTTCATATGGTGTTTTAGATCCATCAATTGTCTACTTTTGATTGGCTACTCCATATCAAAATTCTCATTGACTTGACTATCATCATTTTAATCTTTAGCATTACCAAACAATTTTCATCAAAGTTTGAATATATCGTCGTTAGAGAATTTTATAAGACTAGCATTCCATCTAATCTTATTCATTTTCAACACACTTTATATTATTTCAATATAAATAAGACAACTAAATTAAAACAGAAAAAATATTATTTAAATAATAAATAGACACATCAAATATCTCTTCCACCTTGATGAGGACTTTTGTATCAAAGTGTAGCAAGCCTTGGTGCGCACTCATCCATCCTTTTTCTCCGCAGGAAAAGTATCCACGCTTGATTAGGTTCCGTACTTGAGTGCTTAACCATGACAAGATAGAGACTGTTGTTTAAAACTTTAAAGAAGAATATATCTGGAAACAGGAAAATTAATTTTAGAATTGATATGGATCTTTTTTTTTAACTCAAATTGCATGCAATTTGGGTTGTATAGAAATTTGAATGAGTTTTATAATTTTAAGATAGTAAATTTTTATTTATTATTGAGGCTTAAGTCATATAAACATAAGTCGACTCTAGATAATTTAGATAAAATTTATAATGACAATAATGATTGTAAAAAGATGAAGATAAAAAATCTTCTATAAAGATTTCTCAAAAGCTCAAAGCATATAATCAATAATAGATTAAGACGTCACATATTTGTGATATAATATATTTTTATTTGTATTTAAATCTTTTTTACTCAATATTATTATGTATTACAGATATATCATCAATACAATATATCTCATCAATGCATCGATTTTTTACTGTATCAATTTCAAATAGATATCTATCTGTCTTGAATGTAATTTGGATATGTGATGTTGGAGTTAGTAAGCTTTAGTCTCTTGGTATGTATTTATTATGTATTGTTGATAATTTGGATATGTGTTTTAACATACTCTAGGATTTGGTCCGCGAGTTCTTATCGTACTCTAGAATCTAGATCGCAAATAGACTCTTGAATCTGGATTGAACCATTCGGAGGCTGAATCTGAATCCATTTACACCCTTAATTGTTATACTATGGTTGTTTACTCTTTGCCTTCAGACTTAATCGGCTTAATCTTAGTATCTCATCTACCAAAAAATGGTACAAAAAATGGTACAAGGATGGGGTCAAAAGAGAGGCAATAGATGTCTCACCTCTTTGCGTTCTTTTTGTCTTTTTGAAGGTTAATTAAAGACAATTAAAGTTTTATATTTATTAGTGATTATAATATTACATTTAGCCTTCTAAAAGTAAGGTGACTGCATCATTCTTTATATTATTATTTAAATATTAATTTTGAAGAGGGAGTTAAAGTTCTATAAAAGAAAGAATAGGGTTATCAAATGTATTTGATTATTTGAATTTAGGGTGAAGGTGGGTACCGACCAGAAAACTAGGTCAATCTACTCATTTGATTGGGCGTATGTGCCTGACTGCATGCAACACGTTGCACACTTGACCCATGTTGGAGAAGGAATCGCTTGCTTTTGGACCCTTTTTCTGCTACATCTGTTCACACTTTTGATTAGTGAATTAGTTTATGGGATATTAAGAAATTTTGGGAGGTTTTTATTTGGTCTTTTATAAATTAAAAAATTAAAAATAAAATGGAAGAACTCTCAAAATTATATTATCTGAGACCGGTTGAAAGTACTTGTGTGCAAATCAGTTCCGGTGAAAAAGTCCAGCAGATAGTCTAGTCGGTTACAAGGCTATAAGAAGTCTTTTTAATAATAAATTTAAATTGCTAAAAAAAAAAAATTCTTCTTTAAATTTAAATATGTTCTCAGGTGATGTCCATTTGATGTATTCATGTTATTATATTATAATAAGTAAAAATGTTCATTCAATTAACCACATTTATCTACCAAAGCAAGATCACAATTTGGCCCAAAGGCCTGAGTGGCCGGTGAGCCCAGCTAACACTTTGCTTCTCAACTTGGGCCTGATCACCCAGATGACATCAGGTCGGCATGATAGCTCGAAGTGCTGGCCCACTCTAATGCACATAGGGTGGTTAAACTGGGCCCATTTAAAGAAACTTACTCTTCAGGCATAGTTGATACTTAGAAGCCTGAAAAACAGGAGAAATCCAGCATGCAAGTACTGGGCCATCTAGTCTTTTATACGAAGATGATGTATCATGCAAAGGTTCAAATATCGGCCGATACATATCGTATCGGCCGATATATATTGGTTTTTTTAAACCGAGTAATATCGGCCGATACGATAAGTATCGGCCGTACATACCGAATATCGGCCACAATATCGGCCGATATTCATAAATATCGATATTTAATTATTATTTTTTTAAATTTTTTTTTTTAAAAAAACACCGATGCCGTTTTTCACAGTTTTTCACGGTTCAGGGTTTCACGGGTTTCACGGTTTTTGCGGTTTTTTTTCGGTTTTTTTGCTGTTTTTCACGGTTTCGATATCGGAGGAGAGAGAAAATGCCGATATCGAGATGAGAGATAAAAATATCGGCCGATATTACGGCCGATATGCATATCGGCCGATATTTGCATATCGACTGATATATCGGTTAAACCGATATTTTGACCCCTGGTATCATGATATAATCATGGGTGCTTTATGTGGATTTTCATTGTTTGATTGTTGGGTGCCCAAGTTCGGTAATCCAAACTGGTTCTTGTTAATAATCAACCTCACATGAATGATCCATGCACAAAAAATTCCTTGATGCGGCTACCTGAACTGATGGGTCTACCATATCAACGGTTACATCCATAGATGTGAACCCAACTTATTCGAATGGTTTCGACGAACTGGTCACTTTTCGCAGTCCATGACGTATATCCAAAACATTGGCCCATATTTTCATATATTGGTTCAGTCGGTTTGACTAATATCAGTTGATATATTGAAAAAAAAAATTGGCTTTCTGATTATTAGAAAATCATGATATGATAACATTTTTGAGGTAAAACTCACTTTCAAAAGATAGTCGTTGACACGAAGATGCCTCAAGTGTTATATAGAGTCATTGGTTTCTCAAACCAACCAATATAGAACTTTTTGTCACTTTCATATACACCCTCACATGCAACTTGACTCTATAGCTGCACGTGGAAACTTCACACACGTGCAACAACGTTCTGATACTACACGTGAAAACTTCAGACTCATCTTTACGTGCAGCTAGACCTTATGGTTGCACGTGGCACCTGTTCTGATACTTTTTTAGAAAATCATAACATGATAACATTCTTGAGGTAGAACTCACTCTAAGAAACTAATTGTTAAGAAGAGGGTGGTTCAAGTATTAATATGGAGTCATTAGTTTCTTAAACTAATCGATATGAAACTGATAATCTACAAACTAAGATTGGACTCATGCCACTTTCCAATCAACCGGTGAAACACACATTCCTTTGCTGTAGATAGTGGTTGTGGGAAGAGGTGGTGAAAGCTGAAACACCCACAATGGAGGCAATTTCCATTAGCTAACCCAACATGGGTGTCATGTTTTGTCACATATAGACAGAATCAGCAACGGTATCCATACATTAGCTGATGGATAAGAAAGACAAGATAAACAAACAAAAAACTTCTAAGCCATTTTGATCCTCTTCCAATCATGTATTGATTTGCTACTTTGATGACTTTTTAATTAGTGGAATCACGTGTGATGCACATAACCAGACACCTGTGTTAATAACTTGAATTTTGGCAGTGATTTGGATTGGCAGCAGACTTTGAATTTGACTAAAGGAATGGATAAAGAGGGAGGCAGAAGATTTAAATTTTATGCTGTGCATCATCACTTAATCTGTCAACTCAGGGGAAGAAGATGGAATCCAAGTCATGGTTCAACCACTGGATTTTAATATAACTTGTCCATGATCTTCTCTGATGTCTTCATACTCAAATCACTCACTACTTGCAAGGTTCGCCACAAAAAGTTCCTTATTCTAAACTTTGATGATGATGAGGACACGTTGAGAGACCCAACTCCACAGGAACCTCTCAAAATTCTCCTTCCTTATCACACTGTATACTTCTGAAATGCCTTTGTACATTCCAACTGTCTTATCACTTTTTCAATATAATAATTTTAAAAAAAATTATTTTTTCACTAAATATTCTATTAATATTCATGTTATTCGCCATGTCACATTCTAGATTATCATATCTTACCATCTCAATCCATGTTTCTGTATTACACCGTGTCACACTCTATGTGCGTGGATTGAAGGAGGGAAAATCACCAGTGAATGGCGCTGGAGGAGGGGGGAAAACTCCAGTGTCTCTTATTGTCTGGGAGTTGTCCTGGTTTTGAAAATTTAAGTAGCGCTCTTCATTCTCTCAGCACAAGGTATTTTGGGTTGTGTGTATGGACGCTTATCGTGAAACAGAGTTGTTGCAACATATGTAAAATATCTTCACAAACATTCCATCATTCTTTTATCAAGCAAACTTATAAGGTTTATGTAATCAGTTTATTTTGCATAGTGCCATGCATACAAAAGATATGGTGAATCCATCTTTGATACAATGTGTTTGATTTAGGAACAGGGTCAACCCTGGTTTTAGGCCAACTATGCCGCCGTCTAAGGCCCCCCAATGTGACCAATGGACTATAGGGCCCCCACTTACACTGCTCTTAGGACCTAGGCTTCCACCAATGCACTGCTCCTAAGGCCTTGAGATTTCAAGGTTGGTACTGTTTAGGAATGAGATATATAGTAAATATACCATAAAAAGATGCTTCTATACTGTTCTCATGTTACATGTCAACACTAGGTCTTCTCAATCGCAATTAAACTTTCCAACAATAATTAAAAAAACATAAGATTAAAAAAAAATTAATTGAAAAGAAAAGTGAATAATCATGCATACATTTGGACTTTCCTTCCTAAGTTTTGATTAATATAATCTTGACTTGGGCTAATCCATTGCTACCCTCAGTTGGATCAAACCTTTGATGGATTCACAGTGGGTCAAACATCACTTGAACTGAAATGAAAAGTATTTATTGCTAAATTGAATCTTTAAGAGTAAAAATCACTAAATTAATCTAGTAGTTGCATCCTCACAAGTTTGGAGAATGGATTGAATGCTCAATCCAACAATTTGTCATCGTGAAAAGTGGATGCAACTGTGCCCAATTCACTCAACACTTCAAAAGCATTGGCATCATGTGGAGACCACACAATAAATTAGTAAATACAGCACATGGATGCACTATGAGTTATACAAGTATGAGAACATGTATTTTTCAGACTCTTGAACGATGTGTACTTCAGAATTTACCAATGAAAATTACCCACATGGTTTTATTACTGTGAAAATGGCTTTAACCAGCTAATAACATCTGACAAAATGGTGGGCTTGGGTTATTTTATGTAGACATGGTCGATTCACCAATCCCTTACCCTTCTATGACCAGCCTTGGACTTGCTTAGGACTGCAATGGAACTTCTTGAATTAGAAGGACAGTACAATTTAATTGAGGTGAAAAAGAAAGGTTGATTTTATCCAAGTGGGTGAATATGGGTCACCAAAGTTGTGAAATTTACTTGTTAGACTATGAGAAATCAAGCAAACCAAAATTAAGAAAGCCTAATTAGTGACAGAGGTTGTCCAAAAGAGTTGACACTGCAGCTGGATTCATTTTAAGTTACAATGCTCTGCAAGTTATGGTCACTAGGAGAAAAAAGAAATGTAAGGTGTAACAAAGCTGAAAATTCTTCATCAGCTGAGATAAAAACCCTAGCATAAGAGTGTGACTTGATATGGATTCCATTACTCTCAATTAGTTTAATTTTTTTTTTATACATCTCACCGTTTTATAAATTGATAATGACTCAAGTGGAGCTAAGATTTATCCTAGACGATAATGAATCTATCACCTTAAAAACTTTGAAAGTTCTACTTTACCATTCGTTGCATTTTGATATTTTATAATAATTCTATTAATTTTATTAACTTTTTTTGTATGATGAAGAAATTCAAGACCTCTACTTCTCTTCGAAAATGAGGGCATTAAGTAAAACTCTAGATGCACAAAGGCTCCTACAAACCACGGTCATTACTGACTACAAAATTAATTTTACTAACCTAAACACAACATTACATACCACCGTCTATGACTTTGTTGGAGCATTGCTTATGTTAGACCTAAGAACCTACGTGGTAGCTAAGGATTAGTCGGTGGACCAAATCTTTGTGAAAAAATTCAGAATTATATAGAATTTTTACTACAAAATTCAAATCTATCAAAACAGATCTAGTGAAAGCAAAGTAATATCTTACCAAAAAAAGCAGAAAACAAAGTAATATCAGCACGAGATTCTTGTAGACTTCAACTGGAATGCAGCACCAAATCCAAAATCATTTTTTTAAACTAGTCCTGTTGTTGCGACTAAGTTTTGCAAAAATCCAAATGCTTCTAATCAATGTCAATCCCGACTCTATAATTGAAGGGTTCATTTTTCACGCTATTTGTTTTTCATAATTGAAAAATGATCAAAGCCTCTCACAAAAATTGAAGAGAATGGAAAAGCAGATCCTTCTCTGTTCTTCCATGCAAGAAGAGAGGTAATGGAGAGAGAAGTGAGGTTATTTTCTTCTCGACTAGTAAATATTAAAAAGTGATTTTAAATCTAACACTCTAAATAGCAATATCTTAGTGGATTTTAAAGGGCATTTAAGTGTTCTCATCCACGGTTTTCCTTAGATTCCATTCAACTTCATAAGGATTTTTTTAAGTAGCAGTAAAGAGGAGGATGATTTCTTATGACTATGTCACTATGATTTCAACAACCAACAACAGATATGGAGCCTCCACTTACTCCTTACAAATGCAAGAAAGGCTGCCAAACATGACTAAATTCCATGTCAGATACCATACAGTTGCCCAATCCCACCCAATAAATACCCATTTCTTAGTATTCATGCATACTTACTTCCCTTTGATCATCAACTCATGTTATTTTGTTTTTTCACCTCTTTCTCTGGGAGTATTTATATGTCTGTTTCTATTCTGTTTTCACAAATGGGTCTTGTATTGAGGATGGTAGGATTCTTCTTCATTTGGGTTGTTGCCATCTCTTGGGTGGAGCCTGTTGAGGGAAGGAGACATGGAAAATGGTCACATGAGACAACCTACGATGGCTTAGGTGGTGGGGATCTGGTGACCAACTTGTCCGGCCAACCAAGCGTCGGATTCCGGCACTATGCCGGTTATGTGACTGTGAGTGAGAAGAATGGGAGGGCACTCTTCTACTGGTTCTTTGAGGCCTGGGATCAGCCGGAGGACAAGCCTCTGGTATTATGGCTCAATGGAGGTGAGTACATTTGCTTCTTCTTCTCTAGTAAATCAATGATAAAAAGGGTGAATCTTGACTGTTCATTCATCTATCTGCTTACATCATTTAAACTTTTGATAGAAATCTAATCATATCACTCTATACATATCCATTTCTGCTAATTTCATACCCCAAATAATGATTGACTGTTCTTCATCTTGGGTGCTGGTTGTTGATGTGTATGGTCCCAATTAAGATCTAAAACCCTGGCAACAAATAATCTAGACTGTGTAATAATTTATAGAGAATGGAAGGGTGGAGGGCCACGTACTCGGGTAATTTTTGTACCCAAGTTACCAATATGAATCTTCTTTTTATTTTGCTAAATTTCAGCTGAAATTGAATTGTCACGATCGATGGTACTACTGACTCACTGAAGGAGAGTACGGCTTTGTTGTATAGTCCACATCAATTAATCTGGTGACACCAAATTTCGAGGGGATGAAATCTACTTAAAATAGTGACTTGTATGGATATGGGCTGTAGCCAATTCTCTCATAGTTTTGGAAAATGAGGTGTGCACCCCTCTTTTATTCACTGTGCATTCTTACTATGTGAAATTATAATTTTTTTTAAACTCAAAATTCCTCTTTTCTCTCTCATTTCTCACTTTTTCTTGGGGAAAATTGTAATTTTACATAGGGGAATGCACAATAGGTAAAAGATGGGAGTGCACAAATCATTCTCCATAGTTTTATGTGATTTTTTATTTTTATCTATTTATAATATTTATAAATTAAATTTATTGCTCTTAAATAATAAAAATATTAAGAAGAAACTAAACCAGTAGAAAAACTTTAAAATAAAATAAGGGTACCATTTAGACACCGTAATTTTCTGCCATCAGACACCTATTTTTTATTTTTCACTAGAAATTACGATTCTGCCCTTCCGCATGGAATCGACCAATCGATTCCGCAGCGTATTTTCGCTTCGATCGATCAATCCCTTCTGCGTAAAATTGTGCGATTGATCCCTTGAAAATGAACGGAAGATGCTACTTGCATAAATTGATCGATCGAAATGTATATATACGATTGATTCTCTTTGCAAACACCAGCGGCATCAATCGATCGATTGATTCTGTTAATGATAATTTGTGCTACAGTAAAATTTCCTTTAAAACTTTAAGCACTGTGTATTTTTAAAATTTCTCAAATTGAATATCCGGACTAATTACAATAACCTGATAAAAATACTTTCAGACTTTAAGGTCTTTTGATACTCCCAAATGCTTAAAACATAGTGTTTTACAAATAAGGGTATCCCTTGGCTGTGCCGAAAATACATTTAAGAGTGTCAAAAGACCTTGAAGTTCTAAAGTATTTTTATCAGGTTATCGTAATTAGTCCGGATATTTAATTTGAGAAATTTTGAAAATACACCGTGCTTAAAAAATAACGTTAAAGTTTTAAAGGAAAGATAAAACTTTAACATTATTTTTTTAAGCACTTTGTATTTTTAAAATTTTTCAAATTAAATATCCGGACTTGAAGTCTTAAAGTATTTTTATCAGGTTATCATAATTACTCCGGATGTTCAATTTGAGAAATTTTGAAAATACACAGTGCTTAAAAAATGACGTTAAAGTTTTATCTTTCCTTTAAAACTTTAATGTTATTTTTTAAGCACTGTGTATTTTTAAAATTTTTCAAATTGAATATCCGGACTAATTACGATAACCTGATAAAAATACTTTAATACTTTAAGGTCTTTTGACACTCCTAAATGTGTTTTCAGCACAGCCAAGGGATGCCCTTATTTGTAAAACACTGTGTTTTAATCATTTGGGAGTGTCAAAAGACCTTAAAGTCTTAAAGTATTTTTATTAGGTTATCGTAATTAGTCCGGATATTCAATTTAAGAAATTTAAAAAATATATAATAGTTAAAAAATAACTTTAAAGTCTTAGAGGAAATTTTACTGTAGCATAAATTATCATTAACAGAATCATGCAGAATCAATCAGAATCAATCGATCGATTTCTTCTGCTGGTGTTTGCAAAGAGAATCAATCGCATATATACGTTTCGATCGATCGATTTATGCAGGTAGCATCTTCCGTTCATTTTCAATGGATCAATCGCACGATCCCATAAAATCAATCGTACAATTCTACGCAAAAGGGATCAATAGATCGAAGCGAAAATGCGCTACAGAATCGATCGGTCGATTCTGAGCGGAAGGGGCAAAATCGTAATTTTCAGTGAAAAATTGAAAATCGATGTCTGATGGCAGAAACTTGCGATGTCTAAATGGGTACCCATAGAATAAGATTTGAATGAAACAACAAGTGACTCTCAAATGATACAATCCTTTGAGCCACCTATTAAGACTAGGTATATGACCCAAAAGACTAGGTTCTAATGTGGAACTCGTTTGCAGCTCTAACAATTCTCTCTTCAAAGGAGACCAGACATCCCATCTACATGGAGAATCTCATGAGTCTATATGAAGTTGCTTGAGACTTGACTTTAATAACACTTCTTAGGACTGGTTATCAATCCCAAAAGGCCAACCCATTAACTGGAGTAATCTAATCATTTATAAATCTCTAGAACTCCCTATATACTTCTAATATAAAACTCGTTTACACCCGAACACCACCGGTGACTCTCTCTTCTCCGTGTGTCGATGTGGCCTCTCAAGGACCTGGAGAGTGTTGTGGATCTTAAAATGGATCATATTTTACAAATATCTACCATGTTTCTTACTTTACAGAACTATAAAATTCACGGTGGTTGTAGTTCAAGTACAATAGCAGAAAGACCAGCTTTATTTCAATTCTATTATCTTCTTTCTTATTATTTTATTGTACGTGTGACGTGGGTTATCTAAATTTGAGATTATTGGATGGCTAAGAAAATCCAAAAGAGAAATGCAATTTGAAGCTTTGTGGTAGAATCTTTTAGTCAAACCATCAAGGAATTATTTATTGTGAATCGTTTCATCATAAATTGAAAAGTCAACTTTAGTCGAATCTAGATTTACATTATTTCTTGTACCATACTTACCATTTATCATGTCAAATGGTTTCATAGTTACATTTCAAGATTTTACTTGCTATTGCAATTAAAACTTTATAGTCTTGTAACATATGATAAATTTCTTTTGAGAACAATTCTCATAGGATTTTATTACAATTTTTACTTGTGGAGCCTATGATAGGTTTAATAGATCTATTTCCTCTCTCACACTCACCTATTTATTATGAATTACAACTCTATCTAATTTGACACAAATATGATTTTTAAAGCTTGTTAATCTAATCTCAATGAATTTTCATCATGAAATAAAGTTGAAATTTTGTAGATCTTAAAAACATTACTTCACCAATTTAGTAAAAAAAAAATTTAATGGTGGGATAATTCCTCTGAGGAATTCCCATGGTCTCTTTCTAAAGAGATGATGATACGGGTGTTTATGTTGCAGGTCCTGGGTGTTCTTCAGTGGGATATGGAGCAACCCAAGAAATCGGACCTTTCATTGTTCTTTCAGGGGGAGATGGTCTTAAGCTCAATACCTACGCATGGAACAAAGGTCTTGAAATATTCTCGCATTTTACAAACATGAATTCTTAAATGCACTCTTGCAAGTACTCTACGCATATAAATAGTCACCATACACAAAATGACAAATTATTCATGTTGAAAATCATCTATGATTTACCACGTGTTTAGTAGGATCGAATTTTAACCTAACATGAAATAAGATAAATAATTTAATTTTTACTTCGTATCAGCTATGAAGCTTTTAGCGCATTAATTAAATAAAAGCTATGAAGCTTTTAGTGCTTAATATCCATTTGAACTATTTTGTCTGTGTTGCAGTAGCCAATATGTTGTTTCTAGAATCTCCAGTTGGCGTCGGCTTCTCCTACTCCAATACCACTTCCGATTACGGCATTCTTGGAGATGAATTTACAGGTATATTATATTAAATATATTTTTATAGTTTGCAACACTATTTTGAAGTTGGATGTATGTTTATCCAAAACTATGGTCCATATCATGCATTATTACTAGGATCATAATCATACATTGTGAAATTCATAGTGGATTTTCTGTGGCCGTTTCTTTATACAAATTTTAGTGTATGAATGCTAGTGACTATTGCATATTTCTAATGTCAGTCTAGAGAATGTATTATCTGATAGTTTCTAATATGAAATTCTAACATTAAGGAATTTAGTGTGTGTTCCTAAACTCTTATTGAGCTGAATGGTCTTTCATTTGTTAAAACAATGTTGATTAGCCAATGACACCTATACTTTCCTACACAATTGGTTCAAGAAGTTTCCATGCTACCGAAAGCGAAGCTTCTACATCGCCGGCGAGAGCTACGCAGGTAGCTTTGCAATTCTTAGATTCTTCATTAACTGATACTAACACAGCTGATTGATTCATCCTAGCTGAAAGTTCCTCATGTGTGAAACAGGAAAATATGTCCCAGAGTTAGCGGAGCTCATCTATGACATGAACAAAAATCCTTCCTTGTACATTGATCTCAAGGGTTTCTTGGTATGATCTCCTTGAATAGTAGAAATGAATTAGTTTCCATTCTCTTTGTCATGTCGAAATCTTAATTTAGTGTTGATTTTATTTTCTAATCTTGCCAACAGGGGTCAGTATTGGGAAAAAGAAGTTTCAATGAAATATAAGTGCATTTCGTATAGGGCTCGGATTGGATCAGGTCGGATTTTAATAAATCAATCCAACTCAACCCGACCTGACACGACCTAAATTACTCAATCAAACTCGACCTGGATTGCTGACCCAGTCAATTGGAGTGGTATTTTATAACTTGGTACAAATGGATCGAGTCGGATTACGTCGGGTTGGATCGGATTAATTTTAAATTTTTAAACCCAACCCTACTTAAATTTCATACGAATTCTTATTTTTCCAACCCAATCCGATTCAAAATATACTAATACATAATCCAAACCCATTCAAATCAGGTCATACCAGCCGAGTTAAAATCCGATCCAAGTTTCACCTTTAATTTGGTAGTATCCACATTTCATTGGTCTGCACCACCCAAAAGCATTCGAACTTCTTTGCTTTGGGGGTACTTCTGATCACACCCATACCCTAAGTTAGCCCTTTTCTATTTAAATAATCAAATGACTGGTAAAAAAAATGATTCCACCAGCAATAATGGACTAAATACTGATTTAGACAAGTATTGATTGAAGTTGTCGGCTAAATGCCTCTTTAATATGTCCTGTTGATCCAGGTGGGTAACCCTGAAACTTCTGACCCTCACGATTGGCAAGGTATCGTGGATTATGCTTGGAGCCATGCCGTGGTGTCGGATGAAACTCACAAAACTATCCAAGAATCCTGTGATTTCAGCAGAAATGATACATGGAATGACAAGTGCAGTGGAGCTGTGGATGAGGTCCTCAATCAGTATAGTGAAATTGATATCTACAGCCTCTATACGTCAGTGTGCATAAGCAATTACTCAGATTCCGAAGAGGACAAAAGGAGACCCATGTTCAAGTCCTCATCTACAATGGTGAGTTGAAGAGTGGAACTAGTTTGATTTTCTCCCAAGATAGAAATTTGTGATTCGAGCTGCTTCTTTATGCTTTTGTCATTATCATCGATCGCCAGCTTTTTCTCTATGATATGTTATATAAGTTATTCATTTTCAATTGATAATATCATAAATTATACTATCGATTACTCCACAATTTAACATACTCTTTTATCCCTTTCCTACATATTTCTTAATGTTGTCCTCTCCTCCTATATCCTGGATTCGTAACCTCTCCATTCTATGCACTGGAATTGTAGTTAGTCTTTTACTAACATGATCAGAATATCTCAAATGAGTTTCTCTCAATTTGTCTTTTATCAGAGTTATCTTTAAACTATATCTAATAAATTATTTTCTAACTCTATCATTTAGGGTACACCACTCATCTAATATATCATACATATCTTTGTTACTCATTATTTTTATTGTCCAACACTCTCTCCGTAATGCATTCCAGATCTAATAATTGTTTTATAAAATTGTCATTTTAGACGAACAACGACTCTTTTATCACAGTTCTCACTAACTTGTTTATATTTTGCCCACTCTACTCCTATTCTATTCGTTGTGTCTAAGTCAAATTTTTCCTTAAAATGCTACCATATAACTCAAATATCTAAACTTATCTCAGTATATAACTAAGTTATTTCCTATTTTTATTAAGTTACACTCACTTTATAACAATAAAATAACTAGGTAACCAAGGAAACAAGAAATTGGATTCTCTCATTTTATCAATATTGATTCCAACTATTTGTGAATCAAGTAGCAAAAAATATCACAGTGGAACGCATAAAACTCCCCTTAAACCTCTGCTCTACAGTCCAATTTCAATGAAAAATAAAATAAAATAAAAAACTAATTATTCTCGTTAAGCAGATGCCAAGGATCATGGGTGGTTACGATCCCTGTCTAGACGCTTATGCAAGAACTTTCTACAACAGAGCTGAAGTCCAGAAGGCCCTCCATGTTTCTGATGGCAAACATATCAAGAACTGGACCATCTGCAAGTAATTCTCTCTCCCTCTCTGCAATGACAACAATCCTCAGAATTTCTTGAAAATTGCTGAAACTTGTAAGAACAGAATTTATGTTAACCCTTGATTTGGGTGCAGCACTGAAATATTTAAAGGGTGGAAAGATTCCAAGCCTTCAGTTCTGCCCATATACAAGAAACTCACCTCAGCAGGACTTAGAATATGGGTCTACAGGTAAATGAATGAAGGTCAAATGCATTATTACTGCTTCTTTCCTTCCTCATTATTTAGTAGAAATGTATATTGTAAGGTTCAAAAGTTGTATATTTTGTTTTGATATTTCGGATGCAGTGGCGATACTGATGGACGAGTTCCGGTGCTGGCTACGAGATACAGTTTGAGTGCTTTGGGACTGCCCGTTAAGGGCACTTGGAGGCCTTGGTACCATGACAGACAGGTTTTGATCTTACTGTATTAATAATTTCACTAGTTTTGTATAAATATCCTCATATTGAGCTTCATAAACATTTTAGTGTTTTAGAACTAACACGACTTTTATACAACAGGTATCTATTTGAAAAAGGAAATTGATTGGTGCACCAATATTTTTATTCGTAGTGCATCAAAAATGAGTAAAGTATCCATTTTGTCTAAATAAATAGAAAGAGGAAAAGAAGAGGGCTTGAATTTTTCTTTTTAGCAAAATAGGTATTTCACTCTTGTTCTGTGTACTTCTCATTAAACGTGAGACTCACTAAAGATCCTTCTGATTAGATAAATCAAAATTTAAATACCTTACAAATATGGTATCATAAATCTGATCAAAGATGAATTTTGATGGCGTCGTATTCAAGAAAAAATTTCAATGGATCCCATACATAGATCCTCACGTATAGGGTCCAAGATTGCATGAACCCAGACATGGACCTGGACCCAAATTGTTCGTATACAGGTCCAAACCCAATTTACAGATGGTCTAAAACATGGCCTTGGACACTATTTTTTTCAGATTTGATCATTCAGATCTTGGGTCTTTCAATACCCATTTACATGCTAAGTACAAGTGAATGGGTGTCAATCTCACTTCAAATTTCATAGTTGATTAATTGATGTATTGACAATGGTGGATCTCCATGGGTTCAGGTAGGTGGGTGGGTACAAGAGTACGATGGGCTCACCTTCGCAACATTCAGAGGGGCTGGCCATGCTGTGCCTATTTTCAAACCGAGCAGCTCTTTGGCTTTCTTCACATCCTTTCTCGCCGGAGAATCTCCACCTTTGGAACGATGAATCGATGTGCTCCGGTTCACTTCTGCGGAGTAGCCCCTCCTTTTTGGCGAATAACTCTACATGAGGATGAGGAATATGCAAACCATGCAAAATAGTTTTTCTCCAGAATGGAACAGAGAGAAATATGCGTTACACATGTACTGCTCAATAGATTATAAGAATATTAGCAGAAGCTGCTTGTTACTATGTAATCTTGGTATTCCTGTACTTAAATATCAGTACTAAATAGTTACATATTTAGAGGAAAAATAAAGAGCTATTCGTCCTTTCTTCTTTTAGTGGTTCATTCGCCTCTGCTTGTATGGTTTATTGGACCAATAGAACAATTCAAATGTCATTGGGCTGGGTTGGTTTGTAGTTTGGGCCCTGATGATTGGTTTCCCTATGGCTAGGTCTGATCGAGGTCCAATTCTGGGATCCATTTTTGACTTGAGTCGAGGAAGTTTGGGTTGGGTCCATCAATCCAGATATGTAGTGTACAATTGGACCTACAACATATTGAAGAATTCCATATTAGACTTTTCTGAGGATCCATTATTTGCCTACATATTTGGTGTGAGGATCCATCTTGCGTTTTTAAATCATAAACAACATCCATGTTACCATGGAGAGATTTGGATTGAATAAAGTACGAGAAGGAAATGGATTTCTTAATAAAAATTGACCCTGATTTATCCTATTATCCACTTGTTATTGGATAAGTGACGAATAAGTACACCGATGTCTCTCAGTTTCCATAGGAGAAACTAGAATATATAAACATGGTCCATGATGATTTTGATCATTGTCACAAATGTCGGCGGTATTTTCAAATTTACCATATTTTTATCGGCAAAATACCATTACTGCGTTAAAAACACGTTTTTATCGGTACGACGATAAATTCCCGATATAATCGTGTTAAAAAATACGATAAATGATAATAACGCGATAATATCCCAATAAATTCCTTATTACCATTTCTATTTTATTAATATTTTTATTTATTCTATTTTTATTATTTTTAAAAATTATAATTTCTGCAAGATTTTCCCGTTAAATTCTCAGTAAAAATCTGAGAATTTGAAAATATCCCGATATTACCAATCGCCTTTAATATCCCAAGAACGATATTTGTGACCATGATTTTGATGAAGCGATTAATAAATATCAACAAAAAAGGCTCATCATGAAAAAATACTATAGTGTCGTGGGTGGTATACAGAGTACGTTGGATTTGAAGAATTTCACACCTCACAGTTATTTGAGGTTCTTTAAAAAAAATATCATTGTGAACTAAATCATGAAGGTGTAAATTTTTAATCACATTCTTTAGATTAAATTATTAAATAAATTTAAAATTGAAACCTCAAAGTCTTTTATTCACTCAAAGATTGTGATTAAAAGTTTACACTAATTTCTATAATCTCAATCACAATAAATTATTTCTCTACCTTTTTTTCAGTATTTTACATCTTTGCCTTTTTAGGAAGATTGATTTTACCAAACAGATAAAAACCTCCATTTTCTATTATAGATTTCGATCAATCTTTAATTTTGAGTGTTAGTATGCAAATAAATGCTTAAAATTATATACTCTCTGTTACAATTTAGTTGTATCATATGCATTTTGGAAGAGTTATAGGATGTTGAAGAGAAGTTTATAAGCCTTTTGAGATCCCTTCTTTAAAAAAATTAAATTTTTGAAATGAGACAACTAAAATAGATCAGAGGGAGTATAAGATATTGCCTTGTTTTCACATTTTATTTTTAATAATATGCATAGATTGATAATGTGGCATCAAGTTGCTAGATATATTATCTGTTTCTTTCTTCAAAATCTTTACAAATTGTAGAGAAGAAAAGTTGCAGAACATATGAAAAGATAGTGCATTAGCCAGCTTATATCTTAGGTAAATTGGCTTTTATTTATGGTTTTTAAGAGGAAAAATTTAGTCAAACAGTTTGAAGAGGTTAAACTTGAAGAGATGGGAAAGGAAATAAATAAATTATTACATAACTTTATCTAAATATTGATTGATCAATTTTTAACAATGTTTTTTTTTTTTTTTTTACATACTCTTAAATCTTAATATATATTAATTGACCATAGCTAATGAATCCACTATTTCATATCAATTTATTTGATTATAAAATGATATTTTAAACTCATATTCAAACTAAATCACTTGCTTTTGCAATATCTAATCATTTTAAACATATGATTTTGAAAAATGACGAAGCACATCACATGAGACTCTGTTTTCTATTATCGGACTCTGTTTTCCATTATTCATTTTAAAAATGAATGAAGGAGATTCATAGTATTGAAAGTAAAGTCCTATATAATAGATTAATTTTCTATATTTTTAAGTAAATCTAATGCAAGTGGCAGTCAGGCATTTGCCCATGTCAACTGCCCATCAATCTCTTGACATTATCTGAATCTTGACGATAGTGGACAGCTCACCCTCATAGGAAGGAAACAAAGGATCAGTCATCAGAGGATAAAGTCTTATAATCCACGCTATACCTTGAAAATTTGTTTGGTACACATTTTTCCTCTCCTTTCTTCAAAATGATCGCCTCAAATGAGGCTGATATTTGCTATGGCGTGGCCAATCCACAACTGCTTCCACACAAATAATATTAATAAATATAAATAAAAAAGAAAATGAGCCCACATCTTTGGATCATCTATCTATCTATCTATCTACATTTGGATTGCATTTGGATAGAGGGTAAATTTTAGAGGGGTTATCGGTCAGGAGTTACCTCAAGTTATATAAAAATCCCTTTTCAAAATGGACGCTCATTCTAACATAGGAAAAATTTATTAAGAGACACAAGATGGAGTGAAATTCTAATTTTACTTCAATCGGTCTATATTCATGAAGTACCGGTGTACCGATATGCAGAATATATCATGCAGAACAGCATATTATTGGTATATCATTACTTGATAAGTAGTATACTGGTAGAGGTAAAATGAAAATTTCACTCTATCTATGTCTCATAATAAATTTTATCTGTATTAAGATGGCTGACTTTTCAAAAGTTGAGGAAGAAAGATAAAAAGTTGATTTTTTATCCCTCCGCTTTAATGACGGAACAGATGTAATTGGAGGTTACCTGTTAATCCGGTACTCCAATCCAAACACAGCCCTGGCCCATAAATAGTGGATGACGTGTACACTTCCCAAAAGGGACTTTTATAGGCAAAAGGGGATGTTTAAAGCAAAAAATTTAAATAAGTTTTTCTTAGTATTTAATATATTATTATAAATAATATTTAATTAAAATATTAACTATATATAATAACAAGAATTTATCTAAAATTTTTAAAGATCTCTCGTTCAAATATCCAGTTAAGTCCAAATTGAAAATGATTTCTTCATTTATATTTTGTCATTGAATTTAGAGAATGATGATTCACGGTCATTTTTTTTTCAATTCTTCATCCATTCGACTTCATTATATGTAGGACATTTTAAATTATTATTCTAACAATTCTAACATATCCAAACATTTTCAGTATTTCAACATTATTTCAAGCCCATAAGCAATTATTATTCTACCAATTTTCAAATATCCAAACCTCAAAACTCTATTATTTCAATATTTTCATTAAGACATTACCAATCTAATATCAATCATCATTTACCAAACAAAAGAATAAATAACTTAATTAAAAAATAATCAAAAGACAAAGGAATTAAAAGAATAAATAAAGTAATCAAAAGACAAATGATTTAAAAAATTTGCACTTTAAGTTCGGCTAACACAAATAATGGTTGGCGTTGGATCAGATTAGGTGGGAAAGGGGGAAAAACTGATATTGTTTCAATGGGCTGAAACAATAATCCAAAACTCCAATTTAATTAAATTAGACAAGAGTCCCTCAAATTTTTCCCACAAATAAATCTGAGCTCAAAATGGTGAAGCTCAAAACTAAAATCCATCCCCAACGTGAAACCAATTTATGGAATGGCTAATGGTTGGTGTTGGATCATATTAGGTGGGAATGGGGAAAAATTGATGTTGTTTCAAGAGACTGAAACAACAATCTAAAATTTTCAATTTAATTAAATTAGAGAAAGGTCCTTCAAATTTATCCTACAAATAAATCTGGGCTCAAAATGGTGACATCCAAAACTGAAACCTAGGGCTGCAACTCATGTCGGACAGGTCAGGTTTTAATAAACCCAACCCTAACCCATGTCACAACACATTGAACCCGACCCAACCCGACCCGATTTAGTCAACCCGACCCGACCCGAGTTTGTAATACCTTCAACCCGACCCTACTTTCACTCTCCTTTCAGCTCTATTTGGATGCATGGAAAGGGAAATACTTTCATGAAAATAACCATTTTCTAACAAAAATTAGTAATGGGTTAAGCAAAAGTTGTATAAAATCCACAGGAACCAATACCTAAACATCCATAGATTTATAAACAAAAGTTGTATAAAGAAAAAAAGAAGCACAAAATATGAAAAAAAAAAAAAAAAACCCAGAT
Organism: Chimonanthus praecox; assembly: GCA_022113865.1. Taxonomy (NCBI): domain Eukaryota; kingdom Viridiplantae; phylum Streptophyta; class Magnoliopsida; order Laurales; family Calycanthaceae; genus Chimonanthus; species Chimonanthus praecox. Next base: position 65,830,366 of record CM039087.1, on the reverse strand, counting down.
CAGAAAGAGAAAAGGAGAGGTGAGTTTTGAAGACTGTGTCCCAAATCTGGGCTTTCATCACCTTGCCATCAACCTTCAAGTTTCGAGATGCGAACTCGACGCCGATGGTGGACTTGGACTTGAGGTTGAACTCGTTTCTAATGAATCTTGAGAGCAGATTCGACTTCCCGACTCCCAAATAAAATAGAGAAACTCACCTAGGTCCGACTGGGAAGAAGAAGAATAATAAGGAAGGGGGTCACAGCTCGACCCAGAGATAGAGGTGAAGAAGAGGCAAAGCGGCGATGAGATTGGGAGAGGGAGAAAAAAAACTCGCCGGCGCTCAAAAAAACGAATGATGTTAGGGCTTGAGGGTGGAGGGATGGAGGTTTTTATATTAAGTTAAAGAAATTTTGGATAGGGTCGGGTCGGGTTGAAATTTAAAGACCTTAGCTCAACCCGACCCGAATTTTGTGTTGGTTTTTCTTTTCTCAATCCGACCTGACCCTATGGCCCGACTCTTGTAACCCAACCCGCATGATTTCTCGGGTTGGGTCATGCGGGTCAGGCCAAAACCTGACCCGAGTTGCAGCCCTATTGAAACCCATCTCTAACTTGAAAGTTGAAACCAATAGTGGGCCTTTTTTTAAAATAAAGACTAAGGTGCTGGCCTAACTTGTCTTATGGTTAGGTCGGCCCCGAGGACATTGAACCGAAAACCAGTGTAAAACCAAGGGTTCGGATTGTCCAGTAACAGTTGTGGCATGGCCCACATGAGATGTTTAAGGACAGTTCTCTCTCAAACATACGTGTGGTTTTTGCCTCATGTCATCCACATACTCCATTCCAAAATCAACGATAATTCGGACTAATAGATCATTTAACATGGGATATAGCAAAAGTTTGTCAAAGTTTAAGTATATAACGCGTGTTGGCATTAGATTCGGTAATTGAATCAATTATCTAACTTGTTTTAATTTAATCAATAAATGGATTCCCTTGTATGTGAGCATGAATATTCAAGGACTTTAGCAATGAAAAGGCTAATAAAAATATACATATATTGTTATTATTTACATTTTATGTTTGAATATTGTTTCGATAGTGTGTAATTCTATATGCAAGATAAATGTAAACATGTAATGTACATAGAAAAAATTCAATTCTCATATAACATTTAGATCTTTGAAACCATTAATTATTTAGAAAGACAGAGAAAGATATTTTTAATTATAAATGTTTATTAAATTATGTCTCAACTGAAACACATCTAAATTAAGCTACTTCACTTAGTGCCATTCAAATGTTTGTAAAATCAAATTATATTAAATCACCAAATTTTGTTTTACTAAACCCATTTTCTTGCTCTAATTTGCTTTGTAAATTCTGATGCATTTGGAGTGGAATTTTTTTTAAAGATTCTTTTATGTAGAAAATTCTACTAAATTGAGTATTTATTTGTTAGAGGATTCTCTGCAATCTATTCTATAATTATAAGCGAAAATGTATAAGAGAGAAGGAAAGAAGTAATTCAAATAAAAAATAAATAAAAAGTTTAATATTTCTTATTATTGAAAATACTGGTGTTCTTATCAACTTATTATTGTTTATCCACTTGATCGAAAATTGAGGGTTGTTGACTTGCAACTAGGATGTTCGGACTGTTGATCCAGTTTGAACTCTATCCGAATCCAATCCAATATCCTTAACCTCGTTAGGTGCAGGGGATATGAACATGAGAAAAATTACAGACCACACCCACACACATGCAAAACAATGCTACGTTGAAAACTTGAAATTGAAAAAAGATTTCTTCGAAAATAAATGTAGATTCCAGAATTTCTGAAATCTGGATTCTTCTCTAGTTCTCTAATAATTTTGTGGTCTGTATTCATTATCCACAAAATATTTATTAGAATAAAAATCACAATTAATATGTGTTTCTCTTTTTCTTCTTTGCCTGAGAAAAACAAAAGGAGCCTTGAGCGAGTGTCTCTTCTTCTTCTTTCTCGGCCATCTCCTTCTTCGAGGGATTTGATTTCGCTGCAATGGCGTCTGTAAACAGCATATCAGCCCAGCAATTCCTTCCCATCACAAAACCCATCAGAGAAATAAAACCCAGATTTGCATCTCCTGTAAATGGTCTGTCCGGATCGTCTCTCCACAGTTGCTGCAGATCCTCCAGAGCTGAAAAATCCCGACCTTTTTGCGGAAAGAGGAGAGACTGGACTATCCGTTCCGTTAAGGACGAGCTCGACGTGATTCCCGTGCAGAGCAGCGACTGCACGGACCAGCAGGATGGAGCGGTAGCTCTCTTTGAGAGAGAACGGGAAATAGAAATGGAGGGCATGAATCAGGTGGGCGGTTTTGCATTCGAGAGTGGAGTCTCTGCGGATTTCCAGGCCTTTTCTTCTTCTTCTTCGTCGTCTTCTTCGTCCGGTATTACGGAGGCGAAGGGAGAAGTAGAGAGCATGGAGAAGTTCATTGATCGGGCAATAAATACGACGATCGTCCTCGCTGCAGGGACTTTTGCCATCACCAAGTTGCTTACAATTGATCAAAATTACTGGCATGTGAGTAATTTGGTTTGGGAACTCACATTGGTTTGGAGTTTCCTTCTTTCTTTCTTTTATTCATTTGAAGTATTCGAACTGGTTAGTTTCTTATTCTGGGGTTTTAAATTCGATTGAGCATTTAAATGTGGGTTTCTGTTTTCTTTTTTAGATTTGACCTCTTTGATGTTTTATTGTGGGGATATGGAATTCAATGGGAGTAATCTAGTATGGGTTTTTGTTTTGTTATTGTTATTTCAGTGATTGGATCAATATTTCGGAGCTGTTTGGTTTTTAACTTTGTGGGGTTTAGATTCCAAAGTTATTGGTTTACATGTCTATATTACTTGTGTTTGCAATATGAGCAAGCAATTTTTATTGTTTATACTTTTCTCACATAATGCCTATGCGAATTTGGAAGAAATATTTTGTACTTTATCTTGTTATAACATTTTAACATCTGACGATCTGTTTCCTTTTCTTCTTGAATTGCAAACGGCTTTTTGCCGTTGTGGACTTGTGTTGGATAGTAGATACTGCTTTTAACATTTATTTTTAATTTGCTGGGAGTAACCACAATCCCTCTCCAAGGTGTTGTGGGCTCCCATTTCTCCCCCTAAGCTTCAGTTTTCAGTAGTAGCAAACAGAATTTGCCTCATCCATGTGTTCTCTCCTTCATGGGACCTTCTCATCTCCACTGGTCAAACATCCAAATTCAAGTACCATCCTAATTCCATTAGAGTGAAAAGCTATTCTTGGTTCCTGCAATACAGTTCTAACTTATACGATCTTTTTTACCTCATCTGAAAATTTTATGCCCCTTGATCTGATTTTAATGACTGTTTTTAACTATGATCATGAGGAGCGGAAATTTGTTCCATGGTTCTGAATTTTTATATAGAAAAAATAGAGAAAAAAGAAAGTTCATTACTGGGCATGGCTGCTAGAACTGAAGATTTAATTGTCTATCACAGGGATGGACCCTCTATGAGATAGTAAGATATGCACCGCAACACAATTGGAGTGCTTATGAGGAAGCTCTTAAAACAAACCCTGTTCTAGCCAAGATGGTGATAAGTGGGGTGGTTTACTCTTTAGGGGATTGGATTGCACAGGTAAGAATCAATCAAGTTATGATAGATCGCAATCAGTTTCAGGTTGTGCTCAGAGATTACTGTCATTAGTTTGAAATAACATTTGTATTCATTCCTTGCTTATTGTTGCTTATCACAGTGCTATGAAGGGAAACCACTCTTTGAATTCGATCGGACTCGCATGTTCAGATCAGGCCTTGTTGGGTTCTCACTTCATGGGTCTCTTTCTCATTATTATTACCAGTTCTGTGAGGTGAACTGAAGTGAAAATTTCTGGATGTTTTCTTTAGTTAGTTATTTTTTCTTAAGGCTGAAATATTCATTTCCTTTTTCAGACTTTATTCCCGTCCCATGATTGGTGGGTAGTTCCCGCTAAAGTAGTGTTTGATCAAACTGTCTGGGCTGCTGTATGGAACAGCATCTACTATGTTCTCTTGGGCTTCTTGCGGTTTGAATCGCCAGCCAATGTCTTTGGCGAGCTGAAGGCAACATTTTGGCCCATGCTAACTGTAAGAAACTGTTCCATGTCTTGGTAATATTTTATTGCTTTTGTCATATTTAGTACTTCAAAGAAACATGAGCTTATTCATATTGGCTCTCTTGGCACTTCGATGAGAATTGATGAATTTTCTAGGGTGTTTTATTGGTTGAATTAGGATTTCAAAACTTGGATGTAGCTGGCCTTTGAGGGGTTCTTTTTCTGAAAGATGGTTTGGACTTTGATTTTCTAATTTCTGATATTTTCTTGATCTTATGAAGAAAAACTTGCCAAATAAGTTTATAACAGAGGAAGTATGTGATATGATCCCATGGCTCTTCGTGCCTTCCCTCTGAACAAGGGGATTTTTTGAGCCAAGAATTTAATGAATGGAATATCTTATCCTCTGAACAAGAGGATTCCATGGCCATGCCTGAAAAATAGCTTATATTGGAAGACTAGAGCTATCATCTCTTTTTCTATTTGAATGATTACGATCTCTCTAGTTCTTAACCATATTTTTACAGCCTTTTATTGAGACTTTGAGAGAGAGGATATTCCATTCATGGAGATCTTTTTGTCATGATCTATCCACAAACCACCTAAGATCAATAGTATGGTTCACTTGAAGAAGAATTTTTCTTAAAAAAATAGACAGTGGTACTATGGGCATCCTTGAGTTGAGGATAATATAATTCCTCATAACTAACAGGTCTACTGATCTTATATATTGAATCAGTTACATTCGTACATGGTTTGGACTAGAAACTTGAGCTCTAGACCTACTTGACCTACTTGAACCTGCAGAGTTTCTGAGCTGATTGGCTGATATTTGAAAATTGAATATTTTCCATGGTTGTCTTTTTTCTAGGTTATATATTTGAAAATTTCATTAAAATAAGAAATATGTAGGCATATTTGTTTCCGTGAACGGACTAATTGAATCCCATTTGCTTGACAGGCAGGGTGGAAGCTTTGGCCATTTGCTCACCTGATTACATATGGTGCAATACCTGTTGAACAAAGGCTTCTCTGGGTGGATTGTGTGGAGCTCATTTGGGTTACTATACTTTCAACGTAAGCATCAGCACTTTGAAATCTAAAGAGTAAAATATTATTTTTTTAGCGGTAAAAGGGTAAACTTTCATTGAAGAAGAAGAAAAATACAAAAAGGAAGCACTAGGTCTTAGAGACTTGGACCCAACAGAAAAGAAAAAGAAGAAAGCAACAACATGTAAGAAAACACCAAAAAAAATACTAAAAACTATCATCCTTCTAACCAGAACGTGCCACAATTTGAACCACCCACTCCGTTCTTCGCAAAGAAGTCAACCACAGCGTTAGCTGTGCGACTAATATGACTAAGGTAATTAGCCTCCAAGGGGGGTGCTTCAAACCCCGGCCCATTTAATGGCATTGGAAGAATTACTCTCAATCACCAACCCCTTCCCCCCCACCCCCTCCACCCACCCACCCACCCACCCACCAAGACCAGCTCCTAAAGAGTAAAATATTGCTTTCATTAAGAAACATCCAATCTTCAAATTAAGAAAACATGTATTGTTTGACATCATCATCATTTTTAAAGCATTCATAATTAGATTTGGCAAATTGTTTTCCACTAACTGATTGTCTATTTTACATCCATATGACTCGAACATGTGACCTCTATGGTTGCAACAATGAGAGCACTTACATATTGTGCCTACGCTTTTGCTTGAAAAATGGAATTCATTTCATTCATGTGGGTCCATGAGAAGTTAACAGTGTTCTTTGAAATTTTTTACCCTCTACAGACCACTGAGGTAGTGTTTTTACATTAGATATGTTGACTTCTAAAAATGGTTATATTATTTTCAACTGAATAGATTTCTAAGAATTAACACAAATAAGTGGATTAACAAATAACTGGATCCATCTTGCTCTACCAAAGTACCTACATTTATCTCATGAATGCTCCTGCAGTAAATAATTGTTTCAATCATATGTTTTAGCCATTTGAGCTAGACCTTTTGTGGGGGCTTGGTTGAACATTTTTGGCCATTCAAAAACAAGTGACCGATTCAAGGTTGTGAATTTCTGGTGTTATGAGCACACCTCAATGAAGAGTTGGACTGCTGGCCAGCCCTTGTATGTTGCATTATACTGCACTAGTTGAGGATTTGCAGGATCTTTTAGTAATGGTACTCAATGGCCCATTGCACACTGGCTTGTAGAAGACTGATATTCAATACCTGTTTCCAACTTGTGATGGCCAGTGTTAAAACCTCGAACCACCATTAGGAGAAAATATTGTGTCAAATCAAACCAAGCAGGATCAATTGAGATCCAAATTTTGTAAATATACAGAGCACTGGTAAATATTTAAGTTCAAGCCCAATTTGTTTTTGTATTCTATTACATGGTTTTATTCTTTTAAGTATGAAGTGTAGAACTAATTTTATGATGGTTTCTCCGATTTTCTCTTTCTCCCTCTACAAAACTCTCTCTCTCTCTCTCTCTCTCTCTCTCTCTCTCAACCAGCCTCTCGGAAACTACTCTCGGTGCCCCGAGAGGGGGGCTACTAGCAAAGCCAAGTCAGTGACGAGAGTCTCTCTCTTATCTTATACAAAAGAGTCCCAACTAAAATAGGAAATAGAGAGGAAGTAGGAAAAGAGAGAAAAATTAGGACACCTAATCAAATCTGGCTCAAAATCGAGTCACACCCAAGAAAATGAAATCCAGAAAGTTGGTATAGATATATGGGATAAAGCTTTTGAGTCTTTGACAATGACAGTATATTTTGATTCTATCTTTTATGGGGTTCTTGCATTTTGTATGCATTTCAGCAGATATTGATCTAATATTCATTTATTAACATAGGATTTTATGATTGTACATAACTGCATGACATGGTTACAAGTTCTAACTAATCATGCACCTTTCACTTGCCATTGCCAGTTATTCAAATGAGAAATCAGAGGCAAGGAGTTCAGATGTGTCATTGGAGACGAACTCCATAACACCATTGAATGGCCCTGAGGTAACAAATTAGAACTATATTTCTAGAGACCACATCAGTCCACATTGAAAAATTCTAATATTCCTTGTCTTGGATTTCTGTCAGGAGTAGATTCTGTTACAGCATCAGGTCAAAAGAAGATTCTTATTTCTATGATGGGCTATCTTGCTAAAAACCCAAAAATCACTTGGAATGGATGCTATGTTACTTGAAGGGATTGCGTGAACTCTTTGCCATGAAAAATGCAACTGCGCACTTCGGTCAATATTCACATTACCTGGTCTCTCTCTCTCTCTCTCTCTCTCTCTCTCTCTCAATATTTATCTGTATCATATGCATCACTTTGTATTATTTACTATTAGATTTTGAGATAATGTAATAACCCTGTTAGAATGTTCTTACAATGTGTATGTAAAGCAAATTTCCTGTAATGGAACTGTATTTACTGGAATAACGGATGGAGTCTTCTATTTTGTTGCTATGAATCACTGGGTTTAGATTGATTAATAAAAGAAATGTGGGCTTTGCAAAAATCTACATTAATAGAAAACCAGAAGTTGAAAAGTTGAGGTTCAGATATTGAGGTGGTGAGGCTGTTTCTATGACTGCTCTACCCTGAATCCTACACACTTCAACTTTCATTGAACTGAGTTTTGACCGCGCTTTGGTTCCATGATCTGCACCGATGAACCCACACTCATCCTGCATGTATTTTGATTGTTGAATTCAAGAGACTGGTCTACTTTTCTGAAATTGTCACCTCCCTTTTCTGTAATGTTATGGTTAACAGAAGATAAATTTTCTAACATGATTATAGCTTATAATGATATGATTATAAAACATGCATGCATGAAGCACACAATCAGATTGAGTCAACATTTATAAACTAAAAACTGACTTGTTTTTCAATCAAGGCTTGAATTGGAATGTAGCCATTACATGGACAGAGTACATAATGGAAGTTCGTTTTTTTTTTTTTTTTTTATGAAAAAAAAGGATTATGGAGGTACACACTGCATGGCTTTAGAAACCCAATTTGTTCCAGTGACAATAACTGAAGGCTTTTTAATCACTATAGTGCTTTTGAACATAGGGATCCTAATTGCTAACTCTTTATTCAAGTTCATGATTTGGTTTTGATAATCGGCATTGTAACATCTTTTGTGAGGAGAGTGTTTTACAACTACTTTAGTAAAAATGTGATCTGGTTTAAACTTCTAAAATTAAATTAGAAGTTTTGAATTGATTACTACTGGACTTAGTAATATCTAAAGCTTCTGATTTTGTGTATTCATGGGATTAGTCTTATATCTATTATGACATAGAGATACCAATGTTATAAAAAAATGTAATTTTTATTATATTTTGAAATATAGATCTTTTCAATTATTTAAAGTATTACTTACATTGCAGTAGTAATTGTAATCCGCAAGATACGGTAAATTGAGGACTCCATTGTATGCAATCTTGAGTTCGGGAAAAAAAATCTTTGTATCAACTGATATCTCGGTCCCTTATTTTTAAAAAATTAAAATCACCGATATCGGATATCGGCCGATATGTAAAGATTTTAAAAACCGATATTTAAACCTCTTGTTCGAATTACATATTTAGATCGATTTTAGGAAATTCTCTGCGGGTTTTATAATGTTAACAAATTTCGAATTATCAGCATGTAAAACTTTTCTTTCTCATATACAAATCATTTACACTTTTCCACTAAAGTGTTACATCCACATTTAGGCATTGGTATGTTTATTGAAATGATAATAAATATATAAGGTCAATATTTTAAGATGTAATTTACTAAAATTATTTTGATTAAATTAATTAATTTATATTCTTAAATTCTATTAAGTTTAATGATCTTATTTTCATTTAAAATAATTAACGTTTTTATTCTTTTAAAACAATATTTTACAAAATCAGTCACGGCCTTAGAGCTCCCAAGTGAAAAGTTTTCTTATAATGACTTTGAGAAAATATGATAAGAATGGTGTTTATTTACAACGATTTTTAATTATATCCAGTCAAAAGTGGGACACAACTTGGACGGATGCGATGATCCTTGATGTGATCCACACGAAGGTGGACGAACTGTTGGTAGTTTTAACGTAGATAGATTCGCGGATTAGAGGTAAAAGCGGCAGTTGCCACAATAAAAGGAGAGGCATCCAATCCCGGCATAAAACCGCCACCGTTTGGAAGGTGAAAAGCGAGAAGTCAGCGTTTGAAGATCCAACGGCCAGGAACTCTCAGATCTGAAAAGATTGACCATTGAGGAGTCATCGGACCCGTCGATGGCGAAGCTGGTGCTGTTGGAAGAGGAAGAGGAAGAGGAGGAGAAGGAGAAGAAGAAAAGGAGGCATGGATCGACCACCTTCTTTGTCATCGTCGATTACCTCTTTATCCTCGTATTCTTCTGCTTCCTCTGCTTCTTCGTCTTCAAGATGATTGGTGTGTGATCCCAGCCGTTAATCTCAACAGGACATACCAGATCTCAGCCCTTCATTTGCCCTTGGAATGAGGTGATTTATCTTTTCCTTTCTTCCCCCTTTTTTCTTCTCTCACATTAATTTTATTTTTAAAATGCTAAGCTTGGAAATTCGAACTACAACGATGACGTCTTACATGGGTGGAAACTGGAAAGTATGACCCATCAAGAAAAAATTAAGAGAGACTGAATATTCAGAAATCAAGTATAAATCAGCCATCAAGGGGAGTGATTGATGTCTAATATGAAATTTTTTGGGCCACTGGACATTTAAATTTGAAGTTTTTTGGGATTCCACCCTTTGGTGTGCCTAGCA